>CM053771.1:255974103-255996980 GCA_028658325.1 Potorous gilbertii
TCCCTCACTCAAAACAAAGTCAAGTGCAAGCTATGTCATTATTTCTCTGATGGCATGGTTTTCTTTGCCAAGGAAGGACTAATACGCAATTGCCAACTAAGCTTCAACTGATCATCTTAAAATCCTGTTTCCTTGCATGAAGGGATATGGGCTGAACTGCTTCAGTGCAATTACTATAGTCCATTTTTATGACTTAGGAGGAGGTTTCCTTATGGTCACTATGCAAATGTATGCAAAACAATATGCAAATAAATAGAACTCTGGCTATTTGAAAAAATGAACCAAAACAGGCCTGTAGCACTATGCTTCTCAAACACAAATCTGCCCTGAAGCCAGTGGCAGAAAGCTAAGAGAATAAGTATCTGGAGAAGTTTCTGCAGAGATGACAATTACCCTTCGTCTACCAGCTAGACTTTCTCAATAGTATATGCAATAATTGCATTCTATTTGGTCTTGATACTGGTGTTTTCACAGATATTCAGTGCTCCTGGAACAGAAAACTTGTCTTAGGGGTTTTCCTGTGGGTTTTTTTTTTGATGATTTGTTCTCTTTTGCAAGAATTAATCATCAGATGAATAAGAAGGTTTTGGATGAAGATATTAAGACTATTTATAGTCACATGAAAAAATGTTCTAAATCACTACTCAGAGAGACACAAATTAAATCAACTTTAAGATACCACATCGCACCTGTAAGATTGGCTAACATGACAAAACAGGAAAATGATAAATGTTGGAGAAGATGTGGGAAAACTGAAACACTAATGCATTGTTGGTGGAGTTGTGAACTGACTTAGCTATTCTAGAGAACAGTTTGGAACTATCCCAAAGGGCTATAAAAATGTGCATACCCTTTGATCTAGCAATACCACTACCAGGTCTATATCCCAAAGAGATCATAAAAAAGGGAAAAGGACCCACATGTACAAAGATATTTATAGCAGCTTGTTTTGTGGTGGCAAAGAAATGGAAATTGAGGGGATGCCTATCAGTTGGAGACTGTCTGAACAAGTTGTAGTATATGAACATAATGGAATACCTCATTTCCATGAGAAATGATGAGAAGGCAGATTTCAGAAAAACCTGGAAAGACTTAAATGAACTGATGCTGAGTGAAATGAGTAGAACCAAGAGAACATTATACAGCTGATTTGTGTGATGATCAACTTTGATAGATTTAACTTTTCTCAGCAATACAATTATCTAAGACAATTCCGAAAGACTCATGATGCAAAATGCCCTCCACATTCAGAGAAAGAACTATGGAGTCTGAATGAGGATTGAAGCATACTATTTTTCTCCCTTTTTTTCTTTTTTGTGGTTTTTTCCTTTTGTTCTGATTCTTCTATCATAACATGACTAATATGGAAATATGATCAATATGATTGTACATGTATAGCCTAAAAAAAAGAATTAATCTGATGATTAATTAATCATTAATTAATTAATTAAGCTATAATGATTCCCTGATAGGAGTAGGACACCATGTTACACTTTGGGACTTACAAAGAAGTCTTGAGGCCCAGAATGACTTAGTGACTTACCCAAAGTAACAGATGTAAGCATTAGAAGCAGAATTTGAATCCATTTCCCTTGATTTTACACTTTTCACTGAGCCATGCTACCTCCAAACTGTTACTTCATAGTTAAATCCTAGGGAGCTACTTGAATCTAAGAGGTTAAATGAGGTGTGTCAGGTCACACAAATGGTGTCTGAGTTGGGCTGTGAATCTAGGTCTTCCTGATTCCTCGCCAGGCACTGGATCCACTATACACCACTGCCTAGCCCTTCTGGCTCTTAATGTCATTCTAATTTTCCATTGACTCCTCTTACTATTTTTTAACAAATTCTCCAGAAAGATTACGATTATGACTGCACTTGGCACCCAATCAAAGCTACATGTCGCTGTGATCAGCTAGCTTTCACGTCCTTCACATGGGGTATCTTGAGGACACAACACACTACAAATAAAAACACAGCTGTGGCCAAAAAAATGCCTTCCCTAAGCCCTCTTTTAATAAAGTACAATGGATCTTCTTTCTCATTTTCACTGGGAAGGAAGATTCATGTGGGCATACTGAATCTAAATTTCCCTTTCAGATGATAGGAATTGACTGAAACTCCATTACTAGCCCTGGAAACTATAGTTCGGCTGTTCAATCTTTTTTTTTTTTTTTAGTGGAGAGTGGGAGGAGAGGGGTGTCTATTGAGGAGAAGTGAAGGAGAGAGCATAATATTTTTTCAACTTAAGATAAATGTGAGAATGTATACAAATCTGAGCTGCTTTGACTCAGATATGCCACTGGGCTTTTTTCTTCATGTTTATGATTACAAAATAAGACTGTAACAAAATATTTATGAGAATATTCTCCTTGGAATTCCCAGGCAAACCCCTCAGCATCCAGATGAGGTTATAGATTCATTAGCTAGCAAGACTTTTAGGAAAACAAACTTCAAGAAGGATATGAGGCTAATCATGCTTTCCATTCCCAGGTTCCTTGACCTTCTGCTCTCTCTGTCTAACAACACTTTCTAGGAAACTCAATAGCCTTCTCTGGGATAGTGAGGTCTTACTACACCATAAAGAAATCTCTGACCTCTAGGGCTCAAGGGAGGAAAAGGAGAGATGCTGTAGAGGAAGAAAAGGGGGGGCACCTACTCTGATGTTTCATTATCAGAGTTTTTGAAATGGAAGGAGCCTTAGATAGTAGAGTCCAATTCTCTCATTTTTATGTATCATAGGAAGTAACTTCATTGGATAGATGTTTAATTTTACCCTTAGTGATACAACAGATGGAGCACTGGGCCTGGAATGAGGAAAATCTGAGTTCCAATGTGATCTGAGATACTTACTATCTGTGTCCTCCTGGGCAAGTCACTACCTCTATCTGCCTCAGTTTACTCAACTGTAAAATGCAGACAATAATAACCCCTACCTCCAGGATTTTTGTGAGGATCAAATGAGATATTTGTAAAATGCTTAACACAGTGGCTGGCACATAGTAGGCACTTCATAAATGACTCTTTCTTTCCTTGCTTCTCCTCATTTTACAGATAAACCAACTAGGACACATGGAGTAAAATAGATTAGCTCAAGGTCCAAAAGGTAATAAATATTTAAAGAGAAATCTGAACCTAATTGTTCTGATCCCAGAGCCAATAAATTTTCCACTGTACCCCCACTGTCTCCTCTAAAGGAACTTTAACCTAGAGAGGGAAAATGGGTAACAGAGAATACGTGGCAGAAACTAACACTTAAATTCAAACCCTTTTATTCCATATTTCCAAATTCAAATTTCCAGGTGCCATAGGTTTATAACACTCAGGGTAGTAGGAAATTTGGGTCTAATCCCAACTTTGTCCATAACAAATTGGAGGATGGAGGACAAGTCGTTTCTTCTCTCTGGGTGTCAGTTTCCCCATCTGTAAAACGAAATGACTAGACCATGTGATCTCCAAGGTTCCTTCTAGAGCTTTCATTCCTTGATTCTATCAAGGATTTATGCCTTTGGAGTAGATTCAGGCTGTCAGAAATAACATTCATTGAGAGATTCTGGAAAGATGCTTCTGCCTGCCCTTCCCATCTCTTCCCCAGAGGTTTATAGTAGATGCTGAAATTCTACCATAACATACTATAGAGTGTGTCCTTTAAAAACCCTAAATCCTGAGAAAAGAAATACTTGTAGATATTATTCTTCATTAATAGCTTCATTTGACTGAATTTATTACATTTTTAAAATGTAGGAAGGGATTACAATGAAGGAGAGGGAATTTGGAACTGAAAATAAAATAAAATTGAATAAAAAAATATATATATATATAAGCTCAACTGGAAACACATTTTGGTTTGGGGTTTTGAGTTATAAGAAAAGAGAAAGTCAGAGTTTGGAGCATTTAAAGAGAAGGATGGGATGAAGAAGTAATACAATTCTAGGGAGCCAGGGGAGTGATTCAAAAAGTAGTAAGTACTACATAGAAAAAGTGGAAGAACATTGAAGATAATCAATCAATCAACAAGCAGTTATAAGCACGTGCCAGAGTTTGAGACTTTATACTGGGAGATAGGGCTACAGGGACAAAAAAATGAAACCATCCTTTCTAGCAAGAAGCTTACATTCTGTCAGGGAATTAACTTTACTACAATATTGTCTAAAGGTTACCCTGACTAAAACTGCTAATTATATTTTCTGATAACCAAGAGAGGATTAAGGAATATCTTGAGAATCCAGAGCAGAGATTCTTAGCTGGTAGTCTGTAAGCTTGTCCTTTCCATATCTTTATAATTATATTCCAATGTAGTAAGTTTACTTCATAATGCTTTCTATTTTATTGTGTGCACTTTAAGACATTATTCTGAGAATGGGTCCATAGGCTCCACCAGACTGCCAAAAGGGTCTATGACACAGAAAAGATCCCACTTTAGAGATGGCACCGAGCACATTTGTCCTTGTGAGACCACGATTCTCTTCCCCAATATCTCAGAATGGGTCCTTGTGGTAGCTCAAGGGCATGATGGATTGAGTGCTGCACATGGAGTCAGGGAGACTTATGTAAGTCTTATCTCAGATACTTCCTAGCTATACGGCCCTGGGCTTATCATTTAACCTCTCTCAGCCTCAGTTTCCTCATAGGTAAAGTGCCTTGCAAACCTTAAAACATTATTGTTATTGCTAACTACTAACATAGTTAATACTATGGTATTATAACCATCCTTCATTTTGAAAGAGGATCAAGGATATCCAGGGTGATGTCATGACTTGTATGTGATTTAAGGGAGGCAGAGTGGTGCGAAGATGTCAGTTTTGCTTTCTTTTCCTGAGTCATGGAAGACCAGTGACAGGACGAAAGTCAGGATGACTGATGATGGCCCAGAATTCAATGGATGACCTGGTGTCTTTGATATCTGACCAAACTCTAAGTGCTCTACAGAGCCTGCGCCGGCTTCTACTGCCTTCATGGCTGCTGGGACAGATGGTTCTCATCTGCCCACTTCTCCAGGGGAAGTCTTCACACGCTTGGGGTTGACACCCCTCTAACTCACCAGTTTGTTTGAGGTCTGTCAGTTACCCTCAATCTGATTTAGTCCATATGCTCAAGCAGTTCTACCTGGGGGTGACCCTCTCCACACCCTACAACTTGTTAGAGCCACAGGTGAGACTTGGGTAAAGACCGACACAAAAATGGATGAGTAGTCATGAAAAGGGCTTAGCAAGCCCTCACATCAGAGGTGCTAATCCTCCCTGAACATCCCATACACCCCTACTACTACTATTACTATACACACATGTATAAATGTATATATAATGTACATGTATGTATAAGTGTATATATTCTGACCCACATACATATAGTCTCACTGTTGGTAGAAATTCTTTATGGTTACTGTATTCATAGAGTATTTTTCCTATTATACAACTAGAATAGTAACTCATTTTCTAAATTTTCACAGATGAAAAGTATCAAACATTTGTTTATAGTATAGTATCATGGAAAGCACTGGATTTTGAGTCTTTTTATTAGGATCTTGACTCTATTATGTTCCACATGTGGGTCGGTAAGTAAGTCACTTGACTCTTTGGGTCTCTATAAATGAATTGAATCAGATAGTTTAAAACTTCCTTACCAATGATAAATCTAAGCCAATCCAATATATGCATTAATACCTATTACATGCTAGATATTGCATTGAGCACTAAGAAAGGTAAAAAACAGGAGGCAACATGTAAATTTCTAAGAAAACTTAAGATACATGGCATTTAATCATCCCAACACTCTCTGAGATAAGTTGTATAGCTGTTATCATCTCATTTTACAGATAAGAAAACAAGGTTAGAAGTTAAGTGATTTGCTCCAAATCATCTAGTGTTAACAGTTAATACTAAACTCAAAGCAAGATCTTCTCATTTAAAATCTAAACCTTTGAACAACAATAATGACAGCTATATGATACAGTCACAGATTTGCGGGTCACTCTTTTAGGCCCAATGGTACACACCCAAGCAGAGGTAGAAGTCTTCAGTAGTTCTAACAAATTTTCATTTTCTGTTGCACCTAAAAGCACAGTCATTACAGACTGCCCTTGAAAGATGCCAACTGTGCCCAGACTCTTGAGCAATATGCCAGCTTCATGACAGACCCAGGAGATACCCTGAAGGGAACACATACATATAGCACCTGCTCTCTACCAGTGTCTGTGGACCTGCAGAGTGCGTTGGCTTACAAAAAGGACAAACACCTGCCTGCCACCCCTTGAAGACACGTTGTCTTGTTGTGTGTGTCCAGATTCTACCTGTTTCTTTCTACCCCTCCTCACTCTTAGCACTCAGCAGAATATCCCTCAGCAACAATTGCATCAGCTTTCCTACTCAAATGTGCTGCCTGTGTAATGTTTTGCTATCAGAGAAAATGTCTTTGCACTCTCCTGGCACAATGGCCACCCCTTCTCCCCTCTCACCTTTATAGCTCTGGCCCATTCCCTCCCCCATGACACTACCAAGGAAGTGATTTTCCTTGGTGGGAAGCAAGTTGACTGTGCAAATTGTCAAAGAAAACCTAGACATGCAGGTGAAACAGAGAAAGACATGATCAGCATTGGGCTCTGGGTGTATGAGTCACCTCAGGCTACCCTGCACATTAGCTGACAGCAGGAAGCCTCCATAAGACAGGAAGCAATTTTAGTGAGAAGTGTGAACAAGAGGAAACCAAGAACAGAGGACAAACTTATGCAGGCTGTTAGAGGTAGCTGAGATAGTGCAAAGAAATTCAGAGAATGATAGCATTTGCCTTTAACGTCACATGGTCCTTAGTGAGAGTAGGTCCAGATGCTAGAACAGAGCAAGAAATGAAGGAATAAAACTGTCCTAAAGATCAGAGAGCTGTCAGACAGAGCTGAAGGGAAAATAAGAACAGAAAATGAGTGCTCCATAAGTCGGACCAACAAAGCCAATCTGTGCTTAGTCTTCAGTTATCTCAGGATAAGAAGTCTGTGCCCTGTAAATTCATCATTTCTATGCTTTTGGACTTTATTTCTCCTTAGTTTCCTAGCAAAAATCCTCTTGAAAAATTCCAACATTTTCCTGGCTGAACCAAAGGAAAAGGGAATTATCTAATCTTGGACTAGGACAAAAGAAGATAGGAGCAGGAGTCAGAATGTTTCTAGAAGGGAATATAGATGTCTCAGTTCCTGGAAGATCATAGAACTGGGCAGGTCACAACTGGTTCAAAGAAAGGACAGAAGTTGCCTTTGACAATTATTACATGTGTGACCCTGGGCAGATCACTTAATATTTGTGTGTCTCAGTTTCCCCATCTACAAAATGAGAGTGTTAGACTAAATGGCTTTATAGGTCCCATCTATTTCCAAATGCATGAGCCTATGAACTCAGGATGGAGCTGGAGACCAGTCATGATTGACACTCTCTTCTTCCACTCTGGGGATTTCTTTCAGTTTACCACCCAAAATTGTCCTTGGGGAACTTCAAGAGAGTTTCCTCTTGAATCTCAGAGTCCCCAGAATGGACGTGTCCTCTTAGCATGGACATATGTGGAGAACCGATCATTTTATAGACCAGATGTAGGTGTTGTGGGCCATACGTGCTCTTTGTTACTCTAGATTAAAAGAGTCTTTGCTCATACCTGTTGCAACTTTAGGGTGTTTACTTCAATTGAATTCAACGAACATTTGTTAGGCAACTACTAAGAGCTGCACTCTGGGGATACAAAGACAAATACAAACTATTCTTTGGCACTCCAAGAACTTATGTTCTATCTGGGAATGGACAACATGGGTGCAGTTAAACAAATGAAACAAATATAAAGTAATTTCAGGTGAGAGGTGGAACTAACAAATGGATGGATCAGGAAATGCCTTTTGTAGGAAATGACACAAACTGAGCCTTGAAGGGAGCTAAGGTCTCCAAGAGGTAAAGATCAAGAAGAAGAAAATTCAAGGAATGGGGTTCAGCCTATGCAAAGGCATGGAGATGGGAGAAGAAATAGCAAATAATCCAGTTTCATTGGAACAATGAGTTCATAAGAGGGAGTATTATGTAACTTTCCTGGAAAGATTGTCTGGAGTCAGATTGTGAAGTATTTTAAATGCCGTGCAGAAGAGTTTGTATTTGATTCTAGAGTTAATTAGAAGCCAAAGTTCTTGGGTAGGGGAATGACATAGACTTGTGCTTTAAGAAAATTAATTTGGAGGCTCTGTGGAAGATGGATTGGACAGGGGTAAGGCTTGACAGGGAGACCAATCAAGAGATTAGTCAGATGAAAAGTGATTAGAGCCTGAATCCTTTGCCCCACAAAAGAGACCAATAACAGGTATCTACTCCCCCTCCCTATTTTGTTGTTGTGATTGTTCAATTGCTTCAGTTGTATCTGACTCTTCTTGATCTCATTTGGGGTTTTCTCGGCTGAGATAGTGGAATGAACTTCCATTTCCTTCTCTAGCACATTTTTTTTAACAGATGAGGAACATTTAAGCAGGATTAAATGACTAGCCCAGTGTCACATAGCTGTCTGAGGCCAGATTTGAACTCAGCAAGATGAGTTTCCCTAGCTCATCAGCCCCGTCCCGCTCTTCCCCTTAAGAACTCTCACACTGAGGCCACATACACTGCAGAAAAGCATCCTCCGAACTATTCTATCCAAGGCAGTCATTACTTCTAACACTATAAGAGCAAACAAACTGACCTTCATGCTTTCTGACTTTCCTCATTCCCAGCTATGCTTTTTTTTTTGAGGCACTTGGGGTTAAGTGACTTGCCCAAGGTCACACAGCTAGTAAGTGTCAATTGTCTGGGCTAGATTTGAACTCAGGTCCTCCTGACTCTAGCACTGGTGCTCTATCTACTTTGCCACCTAGCTGTCCCTCCTAACTATGCTTCTCGAGGTGATCTGGGAATTCTTTCATAGAAAATTTCATTTTTAAGATCCAAAATTCTGGGTAGTTCTATTATACTCTTTTCTTCATTTGGTGTTAAGATTCCTCCCCCTCCCCCAAACATACTCTTCTGGGAGACCCATGATCTTTTAGGTTGCCTCTACATATCCTGTCTTTGAGATTCATATGTTTTGCTTGCATAGTGATCATATTTCCTTTGAATGTTCTTATTTTTTACTTCTCTTCTTCTAGATTTGCCTTTACGTCTATAAATTTGAATTCCTACTTTATTATTCTCCCTTTTGTTTTTGGTGAGGTTTGCCATTTCAGATCCAAGTTTTTCTATTCTGCTCATTATTTTTGCTGTGTAGGACGTGAATTGTGCTTTCATAACTTTTATTTCTTTTTTAAACCACATAGAAACAGTGTATTGTGGTTCCATGTTCTTCTCAAATTCTATAGGGTCTTCTGTCTTATGAAGTGTTGGATCATCTTCCTTCATTTTGCAGTATTTATTTACAGATTCCTAAACTCATTTACTTTGTCTGAAGGCCATATTTCCTTCTATTGTAACTGTTTTTCCTGTTGGTTTATCTGTTTGTATTCAATGTCTTTGAGGTTTCTTCTTCCTGAGATCTTTGATAATTTCAGTCATTTCATCCTACTCTTTTATTTTCTTTATCACTCACTTTCTGACTCCCTCCCCTCTTACTGTTGTTTTCATAGCTTCCTCCCACATTAGCAAATTTAGGCAGCTTAGGTCTCTGCTTCAAATGACTTTAGAGTGATCACAACTGAATTCAGCTGGATGCTGTACTCTCCCTCAGGCTTGGTGAGATGCTGCACAGCTCCCCACTCACATGGTATTTCATCCTGATGACCTGCCCCCCTCCCTCTGTTCCTTAGTTTTCTGGCATGGTTCCAGAAGTTCAGAACCTCTTTTCTTTGGCACTGGCAGTTCAGAGCTTTGCAATGCTGGTGCTTCTGGGTTACAGCACCGCTGATTGAACCTGAAGGGCTGTGGCTAAACTAGCTTTCAAGGACAAAGCAAATTTCCACAACCTGGAGCTTGAATCTCTGGAAAGAGAGAACAGGGCACAGGATGCAGGAGTGGGTTTTGATGTAGGCCTCTGTCATGTCCTTAGGTTTGCTAGTTCAGCCTCACTGCTAGTAGTAGTAACACAGAAACTGGTGAAGGAGAAGGAGTGATGAGTGAGCTCAGGGTCAGTGGGCAGTTCCTAGACATTTTTTTTTTTGCCTTCTTTGGGTGCCCTACTTAGATAATGGAAAAAGTTGATTTTACTTGATCTTTGGCTTATAATTTCTATATTGTAGAAATCTGAGAGGTCACAGAGTTTGGAGAAAATGTCTAGTGCACCATCATGTTGTTCATATGATCCAGAACTCTCTGGATCCATGCTTCTTAAGCAGTTTTCTTTATGATTTTCCTAACCAACAGATCTCTCCATAATACTCTAATGCTCAAAGATCTTCAGAAGTTCCTTCTAACTTACAGGATAGAAGTCAATTCCCTTAGACAGGTATCCCAGGTTTTCTATCTGCCTCTCCAACTTATTTCTCATTCTACTGTTACATAAATCCTGTTCTTCAGCTAAGGAACAGCCTCACTGGGACTCCTATTGTTCCTGTTGCCTAGAACCCCCTCCTTCTTTATCTCTATTTTTTTAAGTCTTAACTTTCCTCTAACAGTCATTATAGCACTGGTTTAATGGAAAAACTACTAGATTTTGAGTTAAAGTACCTGGGTTTGAATCTCAGCTCTGTTACTTACTACATGTAGAACCTTAGACAAATGATGTTCTCATCTCTGTGCTTCAGATGTTGTGATGTTTTTTGTTCATCAGTAAATCAAAGTTAATTGCAAGAATGAAAAAAAATTAGTTAAATGAAACTTTTCCAACATAAAATTGAATTTGCTTTTCTGGTACCTTAAAAGTAAATTTAAAAATACTTTTGTTTTAAGATATAGGATCTGTACAGTGCCTGGTACATAGTAAGCATTTAATAAATGCTTGATTGGTGATATATTTGAACAGTTGTTCCCCTCAAATAAAATGTAAGCTCCTCAAGGGTGGGACAGTTTCCTTTTTGTTTGTATGTTCTCAGATTTAGCATAGTACTGAATGCTTAGTAAATATTTAATAAGTACTTGTTGAAAGTATCTGTAAAATAAGGGAGGCTGGAATAGATGGTCTCTAAAGTCATATCTGATGGGATGAGCTAACTTCCAACTTCTGCCTCTTCTTTGAAGCCTTTCCTAAGGAGGTGATTTTCTCTTCCTCCAACTTTTAAAATACACATTCTCTACCTTATTTGTCTAATATTCAGTTTCTACTTCCCTCTATTGTTAATTATTTCATTTGCCTATACCCTATTCTGCTTAATAAGTCTTGCAAGGGTAGGGATTACATCTTCCATTTTTCTGGGCCTAAAACTCCTAGCACAGTAGAATGCTCTTACTTATATGCTAAATAAATATTTGTTGATGATAACAAAAACTATCTAACCAGGATGTTTTCCCTGGGAATTGATAGCTTCTTTTTTCCAGTTAAAAAATAAACGGAGGAAGTGAGCCAAATCCCTATTGCTCTGAGCATGTTGAGTTTGGCTTGGGCTCTTGGAAATCTCTTCTCTCTCTCTTTCTCTCTCTCTCTCCCCCTCTCCCTCTCTTCCTCTTTCTTTCCTTCTCCCTCTCTGTGTCTCTTTGCCTCTGTCTTTCTCTCTTTCTGTTTCTTTTTTCTCTCCTCTTTCTGTCTCTGTTTCTTTTTCTGTCTTCCTCTCTCTGTCTCTGTCTGTCTCCCTCACCCCGTACATTCACAGAAACGCACACACATGTATATGTTGTTCTGGTGCTTTAAGTGGATCTGTGTTCTTACTTTGTGAAACTATAAAATAACAAAATGAATAATACATAATATTTTACTCAAACATATATGTTATATACTATGCACATGTCATGGGAGGGAATTTATAAACACTAATGAGTAGCTTAGGTTATTGTTGATTCTTTTTTGTTTTATTGTCTTTAAACTTTTATTTCCAAAGAGGATTTCAGTAATAGGGACCTGGTGCCTCTGGGTGATTGATTGCCTGCAGGACCAATCGGAGCCCCACTAGCTTCAAAATTGATTGCCCTTAGACCCACAGTGGTGGTGCAGTTTTTCATTATATGAAATGGAAAAGTGATTTAATAATTCTTTCTGTCTTAGATTGCTTTAAAGAATTTCAGACAGTTAAAAATTGCATGGATTTTTCCGCCATATGTGTGAGAGTGGAAAAAAATGGGGGTTTTGTTTTTCCTATTTTTAATATGAGCCAGATGAAACAAAAAGATTGTTTCCTAGCAAACTATAGGTCAAGTACCTATAGAGGCTCTGAGATGCTCTGTAAGTTATCATATTATCTTTCTTTCTTGACAGTACACCATTATGTGGTGTATCATTTCAACATTTACTATCCTTCATGTCCTTTTATCTTCACACTAGGATTTCTTTTAAAATTCCAATCTGTGCATTTGGTTTTATTATATAACACTGGCTTTTACCAAACAGATTTTAAATGGCTTTCAATATTCTTTGGTTTCATATTTGTCAGTATCAGACTGAAATAGTACCCCCGTTATGTCTATTTTATCTTTTTAAAGAGAAAACAATATGGTGAATGAAATATCTGGAGGTACAACTTTAAAAGTAAGAACAAGTATTAAGTGTCATGGAGAAATGGAAATGGATTAATGGGAAAACTTATAAGCTGCAGCAATCACAGAAAATAAAGTAAAAATGGTGAACTCAAATGTTAACAACTACAAATGTTATTCGTTGTTAGAATGTCTTAAATTATTTATTTAACATCTGGTAAATATTACCTGAACTGCAGCATACACATGTTACATGGAAAACTCCTGACTAGCAAATGGGGTCACTCAGCCCAACTGCAAGCTCATCATCAGTAGGCTTTTAGCTTTTTCTGCTCAGCCCAAGTCAGAGACCTCTTAGTATTTATATTGCTGAGTTCCTCTTTCAAAATTTCTGGACAGAAATTTAGTTAACTTTGAACTAGGTTTGACAGAACAACAAAATCTCCTGGATGAAAGAAAGCTCTGAAGTTATCTGCTTCAGCCCAGAACAGAAGTAGACTCTCCTTTCCAACATTTCTGAGGAGTGGCCATGCTGCCTTTGTTTGTAAACATCTCCTGATGGAGAAGCCACTATGTCCCAAGATCACTTCACCTTTAGATCACTCTAATTAGGAGAACATTTTTCCTTACCTCTGCTTTTCTAACAGTCTTCACCTATTGCTCCTACTTTTCAAATCTTAGGCCAAGGTCTACTTTTTTTTCCCCTTATGCCACTTAAAATGGTAAAAGATAGTTATTATGTCTCCTCGAAAGTGTTCTTTTCTCCAGGTTCAATATCCCGCTTCCTTCAACCAATTCTCGTGTGGCATAATCCCTTCACCATCTGTTATATTCTCCCCTGGATACTCTCAAACTCAAAGGAGTCATTGCACCCAGAATAAACCCGGTGCTCGAGATGTGGACTGACTAAGGCAGTATCCAGAAAGATAACGACCTCCCTAACAGTGGATACTATTACTGAAGCCCTTTGAGGTGTAGGGGAGCTGTCACATCACACTTCTGACTGAAATTGAGTTTGATACTAAGACAAAGCAATTTGCTATCTAGTCATGTCTCTGCCATCTTATATTTTTGAATTTTTTTTAAAAATTGAAACATTCCTTAGTAGTTATGAGTTTGGAGTCAAGAATACCTGCCCGAGATTCTAGTTGTGTGATCCTGGGTAAATTATTTAACATTTCACTTGAAAATGAAGGAGTTGGACCCAATGGTCTCTAAGACCAGCTCTAAATCTTGTTATGCCTGGTCCAATATTCAAACTCTTCAAAAGCCTGATTCTCTCATTTAACAAGTTAACTAGAGGTTGCTGGGTGGTGGAGTGGATAGGCCTGGAGGCAGGAGGACTTGAATTCAAATCCAGCCATAAACACTTACTCATGGTATGACTGTGGGCAAATTAACTCCTGTTTGCCTCCATTTCTTTATCTGAAAGAGGGGGATAATAGTAGCGTTTACCTCCTGGGATGGATGCAAGCATAAAAAAGAGATGATGTTTGTAAAGCATCCACAGCGCCAGGAATATAGAAGGTACTTGCACTTGCTTGTTTGATTTCTATGCCTTTTAAATATAGAAGGTACTTGCACTTGCTTGTTTGATTTCTATTCCTTTTAAATCACTGTCACCTGCAAGTGTGATAAGCTAATCATTTATATAGCTTTATGCAACTAATACTAAAGAAAATTATCAAAACAGGGTCATACAAAAATTCCTGGGACATTCTACTATAAACTTCCTCCTAATTTGAGGTAAACCCAATAGTGACAACTTTTGGGGTTCAGACTTCCAACCAGTTCTGAAACATCTAATTATATAACCTTCTATCTCTCATTTTTCCACAAGAAAAGCACAGAGGGACATTGTCAAATGCTTTGCTGAAATCTGCGTTAAATGTAGCTTAGGTAATTCCCAGAACATGAGCAAGTACCACGTGTATTTCTATTTGAGTTGTAATATGTGCATTAAAAAAAGAATGTCTATATCAAGATATAATTTGGGGTTTTAAAAATTTGTTTAACAGCAGCCTATGTGAAGTATGGTTAAAGATTAGATAGGAAAGCACCATTTCAGTGGAGTATTCTTTCACAGAAATGTTATGCTCTGAAATCATATAAAATACCAATGCTAAAACCATGCCTTTCCCAGCAGCCAGCTTGCAAACAGAATTTCCTCCATGGTTCATTTCACCTTATGCAGATGAGGGAGCAGATGCATCTTTCTTCTGTGAAATAGCAATGCTTAGGTCCTGAATTAGCTTAGTGGAAGATAAAGTTACTTTATTTTTACTGAGTAAAATGGAGGTTCCCTGGATAGAAAAATTGAGCAGTAGGTATGGTGACTTGAGGGGGGAAAAAAGAAAGAAGGAAAAAGGAACCCTCAGGGTGAAGCCAGATAGTGTGATACAAGATGCAATGAAAGGCTGATCTGAAAAGGCTGTAAGTTTAGTCATTTTCCTGGAAGGTATTGCATGTTAATTCAATTACAATTTAGTCCTGAACAGATACAGGGATTCCTCCCTGACCTGTTTCTCCCAGGTTCTTCTCAGGTTACTTGATATTCTTCATGCAGCCAAGGAAGATAGATTTCTGAATACTGAAAAAAACGACTCATATTGGCTCAGATTCTCTCTTTGCCTGGAGGATAGATTTAAGATTTCCTCTTTTTGAAAATTTAATCTCCCAAAGACCTTGGCTACATGACTACAGGCAAATTGAAATGGGACCAAGAACACTTGGTAGGTCTGACTTCCTGGGGAGCTGCATTAATGATTCAGGCTAGTTCCAGGTAGACATTGTATTGACCAGCTGAGGATAGTTGAACTGATTTTTATTACTTGATTTTTTTTTCATTAAGAGAATTTAGGACATATTCTTACCGAGATTGGAGAAAGGGGAGGGTGATTTAATAGCAGCACTCATAGATAATATCAATTGTGAATATAGCAAGTAAAGAATCATAGGTTTACATGGTGAGTATCTTTACCAGTGTGCCTGTTGTAGTAGGAAATACAGAATCATGACCTGTCCCCAAGGAGCTTGCAATCTAATTGGAGAGATAAGATTTAAACACATGAAACAATGATATTGATTTTTCTTGACAGAATATTGTCAAGTGCTAAAATAACTAAAAGTAAATGATTCTGTGTTTGCTACAGATAATGGTTGTGATGGGAAGTCATGAAGGGGAGGAATCAGTATGTGTTGAACTCTTTAATATTGTTTCAGCTCTTTAAGATTTACACATCATTCTTTATTTGTTATCTCATTTGATCCTTACACAACCATGAGAGGTAAGTACTGTTATTGCCCCCATTTTACAGATGAAGAAACTGAGGTAAATAGACTGACTTGCCCATGGTTACATGGCTAGTAAGTATCCATTGTTCTATTAACCACTCAACCTGGTTTACTCTTTACCCCTCTGTAAATAGAACGATGGATCTAGAAATGTAGACCTTGAAATGGAGGAAGCATTAGGAAGACATACTTCTTTGTCTAATTGACAAAAGATCAAATATTCATTCATATGTTAAGCTAGGTTGGTATTTGTATTGATGTTACAAATCAAACTAATTCACTGGAGCGGCAGCTCTCAAAGTGACCCATGGGGTCTCTGAGATCCTTTCAAGGAGTTTGAGAAGTCAAAACTTTTGGTAATAATACCAAGACGTTATCTGCTTATTAAAATCCTCCTTCCTTTTCCACCTGCCTATCTTGTGGGCAGCTAGGTGGTGCAGTGGATAGAGCACCGGTACAAGAGTCAGGAGGACCTGAATTCAAACTTCCCCTCAGACACTTGATGCTCACTAGCTGTGTGACCTTGGGGCAAGTCACTTAACACCAATTGCCTCATCCTTGGTCATCTCATCATCCTGATGAATATGATCACTGGATTCAGATGGCTCTAGAGGAGAAATGAGGCTGGTGACCTGCTCAGCCCTCCCTCTCTCAAAACAAAGTCAAGTGCAAGTCATGTCATTATTTCTTTGATGGCATGGTCTTCTTCAGCAACGAAGGATGAACACATCTATCTTTGTGAGGCTGAATTTTCTTTCTATATTTCCACCAAAACAAATGCAGAAGATTGAGAATCTAGCTGTCTCCTATTAAGCCAGACATTAAAGAGATTTTCAAAAATGTAAAATAATACTTTCTACTTTTTTTTTTAGAAAATAGTTATTAACTCAAAACTTTTTTTAAAATGTCAAAAATTGTTTTAATATGTAATTGGGGAAAAATAAAATATATATGAAAAGAAAATAGAGTTGTTTTTATAAAATATCATTTGTGTTAACATGCAATGGATTTATTTCTGTTATTTTAAATGAATAAATATATGTTCTAAAACTGTATGAGCTTTTTTCAAGTATAGTAAATGTCAACAAATGTAACCTGTACAAACAAAAGCTCTTTGGTGTCCAAAATAATTATTAAGCATCTGAAAGGATCCACAGACCAGAAAGTCTGAGAACCCTAACGTGTACACATCTAAGTTTTGTCACTTTCAAAATAGTTACTCTTCTAGGTTACTCTCTTTTCCTAATAATACCACAATAGATCAAAAAATTTCTATGACTCTCCTGTGGGAATGAGCTTTATTTTGTAAGACATGCAAAATACTGTTCTGTCACTTTATAGTCATTCTTTGCTTTGGATCTGGAATAGTGCTCACCAGCTTGATAACCCACTTATTGACTAGACAGCTCCCAATAGCTTTTGATTATTTTCAAAAATCAGTTGTACTCTGGAAGGAAAGATTTGTAAACACCAGAGATATTCAGGAGAATGTGCCATGAGTTCTAAAGACAAATCCAAAGAAGAGCTATCAAAACGTTTGAACTGAAGCATTAAAAAGATTGAAATAAATAGATAGCATACAAAGTTGATCACTTTCATTGTAATCAAATATTTATCGGGAGTTTAAAAAACATATTAGAAGATGCATTGGAATTGGGGTCAAAAAACATGGGTTCAAATTGTAGTGGTGACAACAGAGTCTCTGAGACTCAGTTGCCCCATCTATAAAAATTAAGACAATAATGCTTGCAAGCTTACTGTGTGAAAGTCACTTTGTAAATCTTAAAATTATATAGAAATGAGTTTCTTTTCCCCTTGGTGGAGGTGGGATATGGAGATTTCAAAGAAGTAAGAAACTTAACTGCCTACTTGAAGGTGGTAATTCCTACTTAGTTGTATAAATTCTGATATGTTTATTACTAATTTAGTTACTAATTGAATTTAGTAACTGATACCTTATAATAGTACTTTCATCTGCAAAAGCTAGAAAAAAATAGAAGCTCTCTACAGCTGCTGCAATTTACCCCCTTAAAAGGACCAAAGACATATTAACAGATCTAAAGACCAGAACACAGTTCCATAGTGTATTCAGTTGCCTTCCTAGCACACAGTCCTGATGAGATCATAGCCTTTGTCACTTTGGGATTTTGGAAGGTGAATAGTGCAGTTTGCCACTGTTTCATTACCCTCTAGTTGCTGCTGTGATATATCCCATAACCATTTGAGGACAAAGACTTTCAATTCTGCCTTGGTATCCTGGGCACCTAGGATGGTACTTTGAACACAGGAGGCATGGAATAAGTGTTTGTTGAATTGGACCTGAGAAATGCAAACCGGGCCAGTACTCATCAGCAACATGGAATATGGGAACTTTGTTTAAATCTCTCTTTGTCCCACTTTCAGCACATCTCTCCTTCCTTCTAAAATTGCTCTTAATGTAAATACTAAAATACTAAATACTAAACTGTAAATACTGTAATAAATACTGTAATACTGTAAATATAAATAGTAACTGTTTCTCTTTTACCCAGGAACCCTAAGGGTCTTCTCCTCCCAGTTTTTTTCTTTTATTATTAAAGGGTCCTTCCCTTGAGTAACTACTTAAAGAAGCCTATTCATTGAATGGATATATCTCACTCAAAGTGAGAATGTGATAACACTTTAGCCTAAAAGGGCCAGGGTCTCACATTTCATTCTGAGCCATCTCCAGTGGTCCTGATGAATATCAGGCTACTAGACCCAGATGGTTCAGGAGAAGAAAGTGAGGATGGTGACCTTGCATAGCCCTCCCTCACTCAAATCAAAGTCACCTGCAAGTCATGTCATCATCTTGATGTCATGGTCCTCTTTGAGAATGAAGGACAAACACAGCCACAGCTCTTAATCCACCTTAAGGTCCAGATAGTACAAGGAACAGCAATGGAGAGAGCATAATATAATGGAAAGAATTCTGGACTTGGAATCAGTTGACCTGGGTCTGAATGTTTGAATCCTATTTTTGACAGTTACCAATGGTGTGACATGGGCAAGTCCCACCCTCTGCTAGTTTATATTTCTGTCTCTCAATAATGGTCATATATGCCTTGCAATAGTCCCAACTAAAACTCCACCTTCTGCAAACCTTTCCTGATCCCCCTAATGCAGGCACTCCCTGCTATGATTATCTCAAATCTGTCCTGTATATATCATGTTTGTGTATAATTGTTTGAACATTGCCTTCCCCATTTGGACCATGAGCTCTTTGAGAATAGGGACTGTCTCTTGCCTTTCTTCGTATTACCAATGCTTAGCACAGTGCCAGGCACGTAGTAGGTACTTTAAAAAAATGCTTGATGACTTGACTGGTTTATGATAAAAGTACTTATAAACCTTAAGGGATTATATAGGGTGTTCCAAAAGTCTTAGTGCAATTTTAAGTTTTAATAACTTCAAAAATATTAATGCTACAAACTCATAAAAACATTTGAAAGGGTAACTATTGAAAATTTAAAAAATAGTTTCTTATTAAAATTCAGTATAACCACCATTTTGTGCTATCCATTACGTTAGTTGATTTTCAACTTTTATAAAAAAATCTTTTATCAGCTGCTGCTCAGTAACTGAAAGAATTCCACTTATAATTCCAGCCTTGTGACCATGCAAGTGAATTAGGTGTTGATACACACATGGCAGTTTTGATATGCCATCTCAAGAAAAAGTCTAACGGAAATAAATCAGGTGACTGAGATGGCCAAACAAGAGGACCTCTTTTGCTGACCTATGGTCTGAGTAAGTGACATCTAGAAGTTTTGTATAACAACATTTGGTTAAAATTAAAATAAAAATTGATTATTCAAAAGTCACAAAATTAAATCAAAATAAAATTTTAATTATTTTTGGTAATTTGTAGCATTTACACTTCTGAAGTTATTAAACCTTAAAACATTCACTAAGACTTTTGGCACATGCTACTCTATTTTTATACTTGAGAATCTGTGAGCTGATGACTGTTGATATTCCCTGGGTTGGTGAGGATGACATCCTATCCACTCCTCCTATGTACTTCATGTCCACAACCTCTCCTACATGATCCAAAAAAGGTGCTTTGAGGAATAATGTGGAATTGGGACTGTCTTGTTATTGTTACCATTCACTCTCATTCCATGACTGACCCACCTCCTTCTCTAACCAGGTTTCCTTGATATCATTTATGCTACTTCTTGCACACAATTCATCATTTTTAATATATTATGTTGTCTGCTTAACACTCACCTTGCATCTCTCCATTGTCTTTGAGTCATCTGCAGTTTTGATTATGGTGTTACATTATTTGAAGCCCCATAATGTCACCACAAGAACACTGGAGCTGAAAAGATTAATTTTGTGACAGGAAACAGATACTTGAAAATAAAGTGCAATATCCGAAATGAAATCCATCTCAATCTCATCCATCCATTCAGTTCTGGATCCAGTTCACTGTTCATCTGCAGTGCCTGAGCTCATTAGTACATACTATTAATTGGGTTGAACTAAAGATTACTGACTGTCCATCGTCCTACTGCATCTTATAAAATCAAAGCAATTGAGATTTTTTCATCTACTTGATCTTTCCTGTGTGGATTAGCATGCTAATACCTTTTTAACGGCCATATTTGGAAGGTCCTCTTGTATTCTGCAACATAATGTGATCAGCACAATGTTATTCATAAACAGGAGCATGTGGAAAACTTTTGCAGCTATAGGGGATTCTTTCTATTTGAGCTCTGTCCAGGAAATCTTCCATGGTTGTCAGTTACACTAGTGTTATCACTGTGACCATTACTACATTCTCAACTTCCCTCACATTTTTCAAAACACTACAGACAACCTTCCTGGAGTGACTCTGGACCTGGTGACTAAAGAAAATGGGGCCAAATTGATACCATGATGCAATGGACTGAAAAAGAAAATGAAAGAAAGGAAGAAAATCCTAAATGGAAGCTATTGGGAGGAAAGATGTGTCCCTATGGCCACTAGCTGGCT
Organism: Potorous gilbertii; assembly: GCA_028658325.1. Lineage (NCBI taxonomy): Eukaryota > Metazoa > Chordata > Mammalia > Diprotodontia > Potoroidae > Potorous > Potorous gilbertii. Next base: position 255,994,941 of record CM053771.1, read on the forward strand.
ATTCCCAAGTACCATTATAAATAGAGATATATACACATATACATATGCACATACACACACAAATACATATACAGGGAGAGAGAGAGAGAGTATGGGGTGTTCAAGGAGGACTAGCACCTCTGATGTGAGGGCTTGCTTAACTCTTTCCAGGACTGCTCATCTACCTTTGGTGACCACCTTCATCCAGCTCTCTCTTGTAGCTTCAGGAAGCTATAGCATGGGCAGCAGCTTGGTAGCTGGGTTAAACCAGGCTGAGGATAACCAATAGATAATTAGGGAAGGTTGTGAAGACTTCTCCCAGTTGAATGGGATGATAAGAACAATTTGTTTCAATGGCCATGAAGGTGGCTGAACCAGGTGCTATGGAGCATGAAAGGCATAAAAGACACCATGGGTCATCCACTGCATCCCAGGCTATTGAGAGTCATCTGGTCTTTTGTCTTGCCACTAGACTTCAGTGACTCTGGAAGAAAGAGAGAAAGGCTGATGACTTTGTGTAGCTTAATTCCAATTCATGCACCAGTAAAGAAATCACCCTGTGATGTTATTTATTGGTCCTCTTTGAAAATTAAGGACAGGGGACAGAACCAAGATGTCAGAGTAGAAAAGACACACACTCTAGCTCTTCCCCCAGAGCCCATAAAATACCTATAAAGAAGGAATCTCAACAAATTCTAGAGCAGCAGAAGCTGCAGAACAATAGAGTGGAGGAAATTTCCAGCCCAGGGTGACCTGGAAGGTGGATGGGAAAGGTCTGTCACACCGGACATGGAGTAGAGTGCAGCCCAGCCTTGGCTGAGCAGGAAGGAGCAGGGCTGGAGCAGGTCTCAGAATCGGAATTCCCAGAAGCAGTGGAGGTTCTCAGATCCCTCAGCCCACAGAGGACAAAGGCAGCTTCAAAGGTCAGTGAGAAAGCTTTTTCACCTCCTTGACAAGGCAGCAGGGTCCTTACCTAGCCCCAGCCCCAGGTGGCAGGGTGGCAGTTGTGGAAACAAGCAGCAGCCAACATCCATTCTGTATTGTTGGAGCCTTCTGTTTAAAGCCCCTGGGGGAATTGAGAAGCTGATCTCAATCTCAGTCACAAGCCATGCCAGGGTATAAACTACTCTCCCTTGATTGTGCCACCTTGAAGGAACTGAGAACTTACAGGTTCCCAGAGTACACCCTACTCTTGACAAAGGTCCCAAAAGTCAAGTAACTGGTTGGGAAAATGACCCATAAAGGGAAAAAAAAATAAGACTGTAGAAGGTTATTTTCTTAGTGAACAGGTATTCTCTCCCATCCTTTTGGATGAGGAAGAACACGGTTTACCATCAGGGGAGAGATAAAAGTCAAGGCTTCTGCATCAAAAACCTCCAAAATAAATATGCAATGGTCCCAGGTCATGCAAGAGCTCAAAAAGGACTTTGAAAATCCAGTAAGAGAAGTGGAGGAAAAAATGGGAAGAGAAATGAGAGTGATACAATAAAATCATGAAAAGCAAGTCGACAGCTTTCTGAAGGGGACCTAAAAAATGCTGAAGAAAATAATACCTGAATAGGCTAAGTCAATTGACAAAAGAGGTCCAAACAGCCAGTGAGGAGAAGAATGCATTAAAAAGCAGAATTAGCTAAATGGAAAAGAAGGTTCAAAAGTTCACTGAAGAAAACAGTTCTTTAAAAATTAGAATGGAACAGATGGAAGCTAATGACTTTATGAGAAACCAAGAAATTACAAAACAAAACCAAAAGAATGAAAAAATGAAAGATAATTTGAAATATCTCACTGGAAAAACAACTGACCTGGAAAATAGATCCAGGAGAGATAATTTAAAAATTATGGGACTACCTGAAAGCCATGATCAGAAAAAGAGCCTGGACATCATCTTCCATGAAATTATCAAGGAAAACTGCCCTGATATTCCAGAACCAGGGGGCAAAATAAGTATTCAAGGAATCCACCGATCACCACCTAAAAGAGATCCAAAAAGAGAACCTCCTAAGAACATTGTGGCCAAATTCCAGAGTTTCCAGGTGAAGGAGAAAATATTGCAAGCAGCTA
>CM053771.1:255997480-256054399 GCA_028658325.1 Potorous gilbertii
TCTAGTTGAAGATTTAAGACATAGACAAAATAAGCCATTAAGTAATCAGGGGTAGCAGAGATCCATGTGTCATAGGTGGCTAAAGAAAGGTGAGAATAGCATGGGTTGGAGTAATCCAGAAAACCTCATGGAGGACCATGGGGCTTGAGGTAGGGTCTGGATCAGCAGAGGGGAGAGGAAGAGGACACTCTAGGGAGCACAGGGAGAGAGTGAAGAACAGCCAAATTAGTATAACATATGCTGGGAACAGTGAAGAAAGTAGTCTACAGAGAGCAGAGAGTTTGGATTTTGTATTAATAGAAAATAGGGTTGAACATGTAAGTTGAGGCAGAGTAGTAATAAATAACCCAAACTGAGATTTATATAGTACTTGGAAGTCTGGAAATATTTTTGTTGTAACAGTCCTATTCAGTAGGTAGTTCAAGCAATCATTTCCCCAATTTTGCAGATAAAGAGACTGAGGCATAGAGAGATTACATGAATTGCCAAGATATGTTCTAGTATTATCTAGTAAGTGGCAGAATCTATATTCAGATCTAAGTCTTCAGATGTCCACTCAGTGCTCTTTCTAGAACCCTAAGATAATAAGAGTAGATTATATTCTCTGACACTGGGGACCTGTGGGTAAGTGCTCAACAATGAGGAATCAGAAGCAAAATCATTGTCCTGCTTTCCAAGGAGCTTACATTCCAATGGAAGAAGTCAGATATCAAACACCATTATGGACCTAATTAGGCTTCATCATGGAGAACAAGGAGGGCAGGAGTAGCAAGAACTCTGCAACTAACAGAACTTCAAAGAAAAGCAAACAACAAACAAAAACAAAACACTAGAAGATGGACCAATTAATCACAAAAACATAAATGCTCATATAAACCAACCGTGTGGTGAATTGGGATAATTCTTTGTCTAAGTCAACACCTGCTTAATTGCCCAGTACCTGTTAGTCTTTCATTATCCAAGAGGTCCAATGACACCATGGGGTGATGCTTTGACTCCATTGTAAATTGAATTTAAGTGAGACAGTTGCACAGAGTTGTCAGACTCACTCTCTCTTCCAGAGTCATCAAAATCCAGTGACAAGACAAAAGCCAGGACAACTGGTGATGGCCTGGGACGTAGTGAAGGACCAAGCTGGAAGAGCTCCAAGGTATCTGCTTCTGCTGCCTTCATGGCCATTGGAATAAATTGTTCTCATCTGCCCATTCTACCTGTGGAAGTCTTCACATATTCGGGGTGGATACTCCCCCCCCAACTCACCAATGGACTTATTGATTACCCTCAATCTGGTTTAGCCCATCTGCCAAGACAGTTTTGTTGGAGTGTGGCCACTGTGCACACTAGAGCTTCTTGGAGCCACTGTTACAGTACTAATGAAGTTCAAACCTCAGAGATAAAATTTTAACCTCCACTGTCTCCCTTTGAATTTTGTTTTGATTTTTGGATTTGAGCCAACTTCTTCAATGAGCTCCCCAATCAATTCCTTCCCCACTTCCTATCTTGTTAGTTCCATTAAGGTTTAACTCTTGGACCTACCTTGTTCCCACTGAAAATCTGCCCCAGCTGAACAATGATTTCTCACTCACAGACCCATTCCTACCTTGCTCTCCAAACTGGGGAGGTTCAATCAGAACCTTGGACACTTCCACCATGAAAGCCCTTGATGGTCCTGACCCTGGCCCACTATAAAATCCTAGGTAAATGCTGTCAATGGATGGTGTTCCTCATACTCATGACGTCTAAAAACAAAATTAAATTAGTGGGGAAATTGTAAGATAGTCAAATTTACAAAGATAGGATCATGTAGTTTGTCAATTAGGGAGATAGTAATATTTAGAGGATAGCAAAACAACAATTGTTATTCAATACATTTAATGATGAAACATTATGAAGGCTTTGTTGTACAGTAGAAAGAGCACCGGATATAGAATCATACATGCTGGATTAAAATCCTAACCTTTACATTTACTACGTTGTGTAAATTATTTTGCTTCTTTAGACCTCAGTTTCTTCATCCAGAAAATGAAGACACTGAACTTTAAAATGAGGAAATTGGATAACTTTAAAAATTCCTTTCAATTCTAAACCCCACAAAGATTGGCAAAGATATTGGAGCATTTTGCCATTTTCTTCTCCAGGTCACTTTTCAGGTAAGGTAAGTGAGACAAATAGAAGGAAGTGACTTGCCCAGGGTCACACAGCTAGTAAAAGTATCTGAGGCTGGATTTGAACTCAGGACTTCCTGAATCCAGGCCTGCTGCTCTATCTACTGAGCTATCCAGTTGCCTGTTAATGTGAGACTCAAACAACTTCTTTTTTTTTTCATGGAAGTATTACACAGACAGCCCCACTGGGAGTTTTGGATATTCACTTTTGAAATGTAGATTCTAGTCTCAACTCTGTTGTCAACTGACTGTGTGAACTTGGATAATTCTCAACCTTCCTCAGCCTCTAGTCTCTCATCTCTAAAATGGGAATAATGAAGTCATTTTACATTAAAGGAAACTCTATATGTTGGAGATACATTGAAAAGCAAAAAATTATTTTGCTGAGTTGAAGAATGTTATACTGTTCTCAGCATTTCTGCATTGGAATCCTCTAATAGCTCGTTGTCGCGTGAAGGCAGCCTTGGTTCTCAAAGCCTATACAATGGAACACCAACTCTGACTGGGTCTTGGTGAAGGTCTCTTCAGCCATCATCTAAGAAGAAGCCCAGTGAAGTTCTGAGAGGCCTTTGGATCAGGTTGGCCAACAGGTATTAAATTTTTTGAACCTAGCATTTCACAAAGAACGTCAACTGATAGAAGTACTGGGATCTGCAGTGATGAACTGTTAGGTCTAGGTATACATCTAAATGTTTAGCAATGGCTCTTTACCCCCTAAAAAAGTAAGTATGACACACTTTTAAGTTAAATTGCATTATTAACACTTTCTCCATAATTTGTTTGTGTCCAAAAATCATCACAACAATAAATCGAGTCCTGATATATTCAGTCATTTTTCAGTTATATCTGACTCTCATGACCCAATTTGGAATTCTCTTGGCAAAGACAAAGAATGGTTTGACATTTCCTTCTCCAGCTCATTTTACAAATGAGGAAACTGAGGCAAATAGGTTTAAGTTGTTTGCCCAGGATCACACAGCTAGTAGAATTGTCTGATGCCAGACTTGAACTCATAAAGATGAGTGTTCCTGACTTCAGATCCAGCACCCTATCCACAGCACCACTTAGCTACCCTTCCTGATGTTTGTAGTGTTCATCAATTTCTGCGGTATAATTGCTCACACTGAAAATTTAACAACCAGCTCTCAAGAACAATGCCAGTTGACTCCAGCATGCCAGTGTACTTCACATCAGGGAAACCATGGGCACTTCATGATTAATAATGTTATTATTATAAAAGAGAAGTGGCATACTTGAGGACACTGAATGAAGAGCAAATTAAAAGACCACTTATTTTGTGTGAACAGTGTTAGTTTGAATCACAAATTTTGGGTCACCCATTAGAAAGTAAACTTGTGAGTAGGAGTTGTTTCATTCTTTGCACTTGTATCTTCATCTCCAAGAAGAGTTCCTGGCACAAAGCAGTCATCTAATAAATAATTGTTGCTTAGTTGGCTTGTCTGTGAGACTTAAGCAAAGTTGCATAGAAAGTAGGCAGTAGAGGTAAAGTTCAAATCTTTCCTTTTCCTCTCTCAATCTCAAATGTCAATAGACATTTTTTTATTGATTCATGTTTTACTTCTTCAAACCATCTCATAAAGAAATTAACCCCAAAGCACCTTGAGGAAAGAGATGCCAGTAAGAGTAGGTAGGTGAGGAAGGGAGGATTATATCTTGTACCCCTGGATTTAAAGAGCCATTCAGATCCATTGAAAAGGAAAGCCAGAGGAGTAGCTACATGGCACAGTGGATAAATCACAGACTTTGAGACAGGACGAGTCAAGTTCAAATTTGACTCCAGACATAAAGAAAAGGAGATATAACTATACAACCCAAATTAAATATATAGGACATATGAAGAAGCATGCTATCTGTATCCAGAGAAAGAACTTATAAATAGAAGCATATACATAGAATAAATATATGAATGTATTTTATATATACATATATATATATATATATATATATATATATATACATACATATGTGTCTTTATATCTGTGTCTGATGGTAGCCATCTCTAGGGAAGGGAAAGGAGGAGGAAAGAAAAAAATGAAATTTACATGATAATTTTGTTACATTTTTGAAGTAATAACAAGATGTGCATAATAGATTTGCAGTTTCATGTACAATCATCTTTTTTATTGTACAATGTTTTTGAAATGCTTGTTTTATTTCATAAATTAAAAGTATTTTTTAAAAAGGGGGAAAAAAGACAGGAGAACTAAATAGCCAAGGGTTGCCAAAATTAAGGAAATTAAAACTAAATTATTTATCATACATGCCAGCTACTAAAAATTACTTTTTACTCAAAAAATATTATCAGTGTGATTTTAGGCATTAATAATAATAGCCAGCATTTATATAGTGCTTTGAGGTTTGCCAAGAACGTTGCATATTCTATCTCATTTGATCCTCATAACAACCCTATGAAGCAGATGCTATAATTATCCCCATTTTACAAAGGGGGAAACTGAGGCTTAGAGAGGTCAAGGCACTTGCCCACAGTCAAACAGCTAGTAAGTGTCCCAGACTGGATTCAAGCTCAAATCATCTTCACTCTAAGTTAAATACGTTATCCACTAGGGCATTGAGCATTAGCCAATAGGCAGTAGAATATTCTGGGAGAAACTGCACTAGGAATATGCATGCTAGGCAATTAAAAAAAATATGGCATTTTTCTTTTTGAGGCAATCAGGGTTAAGTGACTCTCACAAGTGTCTTAGACTGGATGTGAACTCACATCCTCCAGGGCTGGTGCTCTGTCCACAGTACCACCTAGCTGCCCTTTATGGTGTACTTTTGAAACTGATAAATATACTAGAGAGAAAGCATGTTTATAGATATTTTCAATCTGTGAATATCTAAAATAGATTTTATTTGTTCTGTAGATGGATAGAGAATTATCCACAAAACCTAAAAGATCTGAGTTCAAGTCCCACCTCTGAAACATGTTATGACCTTGGCCTTTCAACGCTTTAGCAACTCCCTAAAATTATTAAGTTACAGAGAAGGTTCACTTTGTGCTGGCAGAGAGAATTTCCTCACCTGAGAGTTCTCTGTACCAATAAAGTCACTGATCCAGTTCCTGTCACTCAATGTACGTATATTATCTTCCTGCTCTATAGATATTTTATTTTTGCTATGTCAAGTCACACATGTCATAGTGAATGCTCAAAACCTCCATTTGATTAACCAAGTGGCACTATTTTCAAGCTTCTTTTGAAGCTCACAAATGCCTTTTCTTAGTTCTGTAAAACATCTCCTGGTCATTCTTGAAATAGCACTACCTGGTGACCATGAAAGCCAATATGTAAGGACACTTTTGATTATAACACTGCCTAGAGATGTACCAAGAGACCCAGAGTGCTACCAGAATCAGCCTGGAAGACTGTTAAGACCAGCACTTCTCAAAACTGAAGGAAGAGAAACTGTCTTTCTTTTATATACTTAAAAGAATTGAGTTGCATTCTATTCTGTCCATTTTTTGCCTATGTAAACCCTGAAGTCTAGGAAAATAAAAGTGTTAACACACACATACAAACAAAATCCAAACAAGCCCTGAAGGTTTGAATGACCTTAAGACAGGCACTGAGATGGTTCCAAAAAGCCTATGAGGACCAGAGCAGCTGGACTCCAGACATCTGTTTAACATACTGCTACAAACTGAATCAATTTCACCCACTTCACAATTTTGCTACAGAATGTGTGGGTAAGTCACTTAACCTCTCTTTGCTCCTCAGTTTCCCTTTCTATAAAAAGAAGAATTTAGGCTAGAAAACCTCTAAAGTCTCTTATGGCTCAGAATCTTCTGACATTATTTTCTATTTACTTTCCAATCCAAAACCAAGTTACACAAGTATTCAGCTTATAAGGGGCAGTTAGGTGGCACAGTGTATAGCGCACTGGGCCTGGAGTTAGGAAGTCCTGAGTTCAAATCAAACTTTAGACACTTACTAGCTTTGTGACCCTGGGCAAGCCACTTGTTTCCCTCAGCTTCCTTACCTGTAAAATGAGCTGAAGGAAGAAATGGCAGATCCCTCCAGTTTTTTGCCAAGAAAACCCCAAATGGGGCCACAGAATTAGACACAACTGAAATTACCGAACAAGAAATTCATCTTATGAGAAACATTGATGTCTCCTTTTGGACTCTACTATGCAACCCACTTCCTTGCAGTGAAGGACCCTAGAGCCATTGCTCTTGTAGTTTAGGGACAGCTCTGGGTCAGGGCTGCAACTGTCTCTAGCAGCCATTTCCCAGATAATGGTCCTTTTCCCAGTGTCAGTAAACTTCCTCTCACAGAAAGTTAGAGTTGAAAGAGATCTCAAAGACCATCTGGTCCAACCTGCCCCTGATGGAGAATCACAGATACAATTGACTAAACAAGTGATGATCTGGACCCTTTGTGAGGACCTCTAGCAAGGAGGAACCTTTACCTGAGGGTGGGGAGAAAGGGAGCCAGTCATTTCACTTTTAGACAGCTTTAATTGCTAAGAAGTTTTTCTTACTTTGAGACAAAAATCTGCCTCTTTGCAATTTCTGCCCAGTACTCCCAGTTCTACCCCCTGGGGCAACATGGAACAAACCTAATTTCCCTTCCAAGTGACAGCCCTTCAGATCTACAGGGTAACTAGCTAATTTTGTGCCTGAGGCAAGAATATAAAATTGCACACACCCTCCACTCTAATGGCCCTGTGCTTGAGATAGTAGATCCACATTTTACACATTTTTTGTATCCTTCTGTTTTTCCAGCCCAGGGCTAGTCCCTCTCTTACTTGGCCTTTGTTTTGACTCTGGTTTAAATACCTGAAGACAGTTATTATGTCTCCCCTAAATTTTTTCTTCTCCAGGATAAACATCCCTAGTTCCTTTAACCAGTCTTCATTGGCCAGCTCCATCCTGGTTGTCCATGTCTGGACACTCTCTCTTCCCAAAATGTGGGGCTCAGAAATGGAAATATCACACTTCAGTGCAAAGTATAGAAGGACTATTAACTTTGTAGTACTGGATCCTTGCCATCTCCTACTATCACAGTAGTTTTGAGGACTGTCATTTTATCCTTGTATTTAGACTTGTATTTAGTTAGCAGGCCTCTTACGCTCAGATCTTTTTCAAATTGCTGTCTAGCCACATTTCTCCTCGTCTGTAAAATGAGAGAGTTGGATTAGATGGCCTCCCAGGTCCCTTCCAGCTCTAGACCTATGATTCCTATGAGCTTGTAATTGTGAAGTTAAGATCTTGAACTCAGGAGTAAGACTCTGCAGGTTTTCCTATTAAATTTCTTCTTTCCAATTAGATTTCTCCCAGTGCTCTGATCTATTGAGATCTTTTTGCATCCTGTCATCTGATGTGTTATTATGCATCCTATGCCATCTTTGCGTTTATATAAGTCATTAATAGAAATATCAACCTGTATAGGACCAAAGATGGATAGCTGGAGTACTCCACTTGAGATCTCCTTTCTAGGTGACACAGAATCATTAATGACTAATCTTTGGGTCTAGTTCTTGCTGTTCAGTCATTTTTCACTCCTATAAGAATCTTTGTGACCCACTCTGGGGTTTTCTTGGCAAAGATACTGGAGTGGTTGGCCATTTCCTTCTCTAGCTCATTTTATAGGTGAAGAAACGGAGGCAAACAGGATTAGGTGACTTGCCCAAACAGGATTAAGTCATACAACTAGTGTATATGAGGCCATATTTGAATTCACAAAGATGAATCTTCCTGACTTCAAGTGCAGAACTCTATCCACTCTGCTACTAGTCCTAGTCCTATTGTCACCTAAATATTCTGTTGCCCACCCCATATCTCTCTACCTACTCTACAACAGTGCCAAGAGAGGCTTTATCAAATGCTTTGCTAACATGAAGGTAAATTGTACCTCATTCCCCTGTTCTACCCTGTTGAACAAGATAACAAATTTAATCTATCATTACCTGTTTTTGAAGCCATTTGGGCTCTTTGGGATTATTTCTTTTTGAGAAGTTCAATGATCAACTTTTTAATAAAATATTCTAGAATTTTGTCTATAATAAAAATCAATGTGTTGACCTGCAATCAATTTCTACCACTAGGTAGACACTGAGCATAGCATTGGAGATGGTCTGAGAAGCTGCCAAGTGAGCATCAAAGAGGCTAGCCAACATGTTGGTCAACAGGCATTGAATTTTTTTGGTCACAACAAATTCCAGCTAAAGCATATATGGGTCATGAACTGCATTGATTAAGGGAAATATAACATGTTAAGGTTCTTTGTGAGCTTGTGCTTCTGAATCAATCTTCTTCATTTTCTGAAAATCAGGACATTTGCCTTTCTCTCATGCCATAGCTTGCTTATGCTTCACAAACTTTTGAGATTCTTGGTAGCCTCTTGGCAATCAAGTGTTTCCAATCTTTCAGTCCCTTGAGATTTAATTTGTCTAGGACTTAAGTTCATCCAGGGAAGTTAAATGCAGTGTTACTTTTGTCTTGATTATTTCAGATTTCAACACTTGTCCTTTCCAGTTCCAAAGCTAATTCTCTCTAAAAATGAAAAAAAAAAAGTAAAATAAGAGAAGAATTGAATAGTTCTGCCTTCTCTCCATCATCTAGCATAATTTCATCCACACCAAATCCTCTCCCCTCTTTGAGCCTTTTCTTTCAGCCAATATGACTTTTAAAAAATATCTTTCATTGTTTGGGGGATTTTTCATGTGCCTGGGTTCGTCTTAAACTTTAGCACACTTGAAAATCAAAGAAGTTGGAAAAAAAGGTCATGTATTCACCTTCCATTATCTACCTTTGTTTCTATTTTTTGGACATATCTTTTAAAAATCAAAGTTGGTCAATAAGTTCCCTGGGTATTTAGTTCAGTATCTTTAGACATTCTCCACCCCCTCCTCTTTCCTTGTTATACATGTTGTCTTCAGAATTTCATTCTTTAGATCTTATCATCTCTCCTGGATTGATGTCTTCTTCTAGAATTTTAGGTCTTAAGATTCTATCTAACTTATTTCTGAGTTAGAGTGAATATCAATGGTAGCTCTTTCTCTTCCAAACAACATCCCTGAGACTCCTGCCCCTCTCAATGTGATCTATTTATTTATTTAATTTTCTATTTAAAGGGGCCATTCCCTGGTGAAGAGGCCTATTCACTGAATGGGCATTACCTCACTTTCAGTGAGTACCTGAAAAAGTCTTAGCCTAAAAGACCAAGATCTCCCATTGCACCCTGGGTCTCCAGTCATCCTTATGAATATCTATCTGGTCACTGGACTCAGATAGCTCAGGGTGAGAAAGTGAAACTTGTGACCTGCACAGCCCTCCCTCACTCAAAACAAAGCCAAGTGCAAGTCATGTCATCATTTCTCTAATGTCATGGTCTTCTTCGAAAACAAAGGATGAACACAACAATGACTTTTCTCTAAAACCTTTGAAATATCCTTTTTTTTGAAAAATGAGGGCAGTAAAATCAGATTCAGGATAACGTATCTGTCTACCACACCCTCTTCCAAGTAAGAGGTAAGGCCACACTCAGATCTAATTAGGGTCAAATGTCAATAATTCATTTCGTCATCAATAATAGGCTCATAGATCTAGAGTCAGAAGGAACCATGGAGACTGTTCAGTTCAAATGAAGAAATTGAGGCCCAGAAGACTAAATTACTTTGTCAAATTCTTATAGGCAGGAAGAGTGCATGACTCTTCCTGAAAATCAAGTTACTCTGGATATTTCCCAAATATAAGTGGCCAGATTGGGGCAGAAGAACATGGGGTAGGAATCAGTGCCTATAGCTGGTATGGAGAGCAAAGCAAGTAGTTTCGTTGTAGCCACCTTTGGGACTTTGGCAGGTATCTTGTGGGGGGAAATCATGTTCCAGAAATCAGGAAATTCATGAACTGTTATCCTGTACCTACTGTCCCAACTACCCATTACCGGGATCTCTCTAGAGATACTGTCCTTTCAATAAGACTGAGCAAAAACAAAGAAAGGCCATGCCCAAGCAAACTTGGCTTTTACCTCCATCAGTTAGGAGCCTTGACAGAGATGATTAGTTGTCTTACACTATGTTCCTTAAGTGGCTTCCCCCTTGGCTAATTGGATTCTTTTATCCTTATGTCCAACGTGGCTCTTGGGTGGGAGGGGGGGGCGGCGGTTCTTGCACATGCTAACAGTTCGAGCACAAAAGCAGAAATAAGAGGAGTGAATCTTTAATTGCATCGATGTAAAAGATCTAAGAGAATGCTTAATCCACATACAACTTTGCAGGCACCCACTAAGGATGCAAGCAACTGCTTCCCTGGACCCCACTGTTTTCTATGCAGCCTAATTGACCTTGGATCAGAAAATTAGAGGATGTTAGAACTGGAAGCAACCTTAGCGATCATCTCATTTCTACCTCCTCCCATTTTACAGCCTAGTGACCTGAAGACCCTGAGGTCTATTGTCAGGGGTTGGTGGGGGAGAGGGATTGGTACACACATCTAGCTCAGTAATGGTCTAAATATTGACCTCATATTTCTTGTAATGTCTGCTATGCACCTCTCTCCAGTCCATGAGCTCAGGTGCTGTTATAAAACCCTGTGAAGCTACATGACTGTGTTTTTTCCTGCTATTAGAAAAACTTCTAAAGATCAGAGATCAAAAGTGAGGGGGCCAAAGCACACCCCTACTGTTCTTTGTGTGCAGAATCCTGGGAAAATAATCATGATTTTATACTAAGTGTGAAGCCAAGGTCAATCTTATGCATGGGAAGAACCGGTGGCTGCCTGCGTGTTGTTATTTTAGGTCATTGCCTCCCTATACATCAACACACACACACACACACACACACACACACACACACACACACACACACACGCACACACACTCACACTCACTCACACACACCCTTCTGCTTGCTGTTGCCTGGAAGACATCATGGTACAATAAGCAGAGTACTGGCCCTTGACTCAGAGGCTCTGGGTCAGGTCACTTAATTTGCCTTCATTTCAATTTCCTCTTCAGCAAAATAAGGGTCTAAGACTAGAAAACCTTTGAGATGCCTCCTAGCTCCAAATGAATGCTTTTTAACAGATACAAAAGACTTTATTGCAATGAATGAATAAGCTTAAAAGGTAGATCTTCCTGGAAAATGGAATATAATTGCTTTAATTCACACAATTGCAAATGACTGACAGAAGATGTTTCTTTGAACAGTGAATTCACGTAGGCAAAACAGGCAAAGTACAAAGGGCAGCTGCCTAGAAGGATGGACAAAGCCATCTCAGAAGGAAAGAAAGTACACAGACATGGAAGCTTCTGAGCTTAAAGAGATAAACTTGAGCATGGATGTCTATACCATTGGCTCCTAATTTATCTCAGAAATATGATGATGTGATGGAAAAGGAGTTGGACTTTGAGCCCAAAAGACTTGAGTTTGAATCTTGCCTCTGATCCTACAATATTTACTTGTTGTATGACCATAGGCTGAGGGACAGCATTCATCCAAGTGGAGGTTCACCCAACTACTGACTCAAGACAGAATTGAGGACTCCTATGATTGAAAGGGCAGTCCAAAGTAGTTCTTTTAATAAGTACTGGAGGTGAGAAAGACTAGAAATCATGGTCCCTCTAAACATCAGTAAAATAATGCTTTTGCTTAATCAAGACTGTTAGAAGTTAGTTTTTATAAAAGTAATTGTATCAGAGGTCAGTGATCTCTGATAAGTCACACTGGTGAAAAAACATGAGAAAAGGGTTATAGCTTTCAAGCTGAAATAGACCTTAGAGGTGCTCTATTCCAACCTCAACATTTTATAGATGAGGAAACTGAGAGCCAGAGAAAAATAAGTGAATTGTGCTATGTCACACCATTCGTAAGTGACAGAAGCAAGATTTTAACCCATGTCCTTTGACTGAGATCAGCACTCTCTGCTGCACCACACTGCCCCAGATAATGCTGCAAAAGAATTTATTGCTGACTTTATACCTCAGATCCAAAAGCACCAACCTTTTCAGTGTTCTATGTACCTAAGAGCTCAGGAAGCTTAAAGCATGGCTCGTTACATAAGACTTCCCCAAAGACATACACAACAGTAGTGAATGCAAATAAAAACATACTTGGAAAAAAGACTCAGGAAAACCACATCCCTCGTCGTACTCTGACACAAAAACTGTCAGCTCCTCTCTTGCTTCCCATCTTTCAAAGAAAGTAAGTTCTATGACCATAATATAGTGGACGAGGCTGCAAACAACAACTGATATTTATAGAGCTCTTACTCTACGCCAGGAACTATGCTAAGTACAAATATTACCTTATTTGATTCTCACAACACCCTGTGAGGTAGATGATGTTATTACCTCCATTTTGCAGTTGAGGAAACTGAGGCAGACATCAAGGGTTAAGTGATTGCCCAGGGTCACACAGACAGTAACTATTAGGGGTCAGATTGGAGCTCACTATTTCTGATTCTATGTCCAGTGCTCTATCCACTGTTACCCCTAGTTGTTACTATTCAGAGATGTACTGGAACCAACGCTAATCCAAGGCTCAAGTCAGTTATTAAATTTTCAGTATGAACATTTACATCTTAGAAATCAATAATTACTACAATCCCGGGCTTGATGTATTTGTTGATTGTCAAGAGTTAAGAAAGTGTTCATAATGCAGATTAAATTTAAAAGTATAGCGGGGAGAAGAAGAAAAAAAATTTTTTTTTTCAATTCTGTGTGCACATATATATTCCTTCCTCTCATCCACCAGAGCCTGGTTGTTAAACATTTAGCAGAACACTTCTTACTGCTCTATAAACATTGCTTGAGCTTGGTAGGTTGAGGCACCGAAGTCATCACTAGATTGGAGGCCGAGTAGGATAATCAATAATTACAGTTACTATACTTTGGTGACTACTGCTGCTATTAATGATAACTGGCATTTATAATCTGCTTTAAGGTTTGCAAAGTGCTTTATGTCCCATATCTCATTTGAGCTTCACCACAACTCTGGTCCTACTTCTTCTTACATCTTCTCCTAGATTCAGGAAGACCCAATAAGGAAGAAACCTGTGGTCTTGCTGGAACTACTGGCAGCAGCTACAGCCTTTCACCTCCATGGTTCAGCTGCTCTGTCTCCCTTGATGTGTAGCAAATGAATCAGCAATCTGAATTGTTTTTCTCCTTTTCCATTTTTGTGTCATGGACCCCTTTAACAGTCTGGTGAAGTTCATGGACCACATCTCAGAATAATGTTTTTTAAAAAAATAAAATAGACTAAATTACAAAGGGAATGGACCCCCTGAAATGGTTAAGAAGCATTTTCCTGCAGTATTCTTTTGAGCAAGAATACTAACTAACAGCACAGACCACATAATTCATTGAGCTTACATTCACTGAGTTTGAAATTATTTAAAACTTCAATTAAAATGATTTCTTATATAAATATAAACCTCCTGAATTAGAATCAGTAGGAAAGTGCTTGCAGTTTGTTTTCCCTCAAGTAAGAATGGGTTCACACTGAAACATCTCTGCCTTTTTACCCAGTGTCCCCCAAATCAAGAGTTTCTACTTATGCTAGAGCTTGGCAGGCCTTCTGGTGAGAAATTCATAGTATTGTTAGAGTTCTTAATATAGAGCCAGTACTCTATGCAGCAATGTGGCCTTGAAAGAACTGGGATTTAATCAATGCCATTGGCCTTATAGACATAAGAGCTAACCTGGATGACACCTGTGTTTTAAATCCCCATAGTTACCTGTCCTTCACAAAGCTTTTTGATGGAAAGATGGAGAAGCAAGAACAACCTCACAAAAGAAAATTATTTGTTATATATCCATATGCATAGTCTCTCTCTCTCTCCATATATATATATATATATATATATGATGTATGCATAGTATGCACATACTTATATACTCGTTATGTACTAATATGCATAGTATCTACTGTGATGCAGTGGTGGTATAGTTGAAAGTATCCTAGATCTGTACATCATAGATCTGGGCTCCAATTCCAACTCTGCAACTTAATAGCTACATGATTCAGACAAGGCACTGAAACTCTCAGTATCTAACTTGCCTTTTTATCTGTAAAATGGGAAAAAAATTATACATGAATTTTTGTACTTCACAAGACTTTTGTGTTGCTCACATGATGATACATATTATAGGTTCTAAAAAGCTGATCTGCAATAAAAGGAAACTGAGGCAGAGTTCCAAGCATCTATCAATTTATTAGGAATATCTATGGTCCCTAATCCATTGGATTCAAGGATCTCTCTGCTTGAGGAGAAATTTATTTTATCGCCATTGAGGGATTTCCACAAATAGGATGAGGTGGTACCATTCTTCAGTTTGTCAGTTCCAGAAGGGAGAAACCCAAATTATTGGTCAAGGAGGAAAAGTAGAACTTCTGTACGTGGTTAAGGGAAGGAACTCCCATAATTGGTCTAGAGAGATGTTCCTTGACCACTGCTGTTTAGTCAGTGACTAGGCAACAGGACTATAGAACTCTTCATAAGCATGCTATGAACATGAGGCATGAAAGAACAGAGAAAATGGGGAAACTGGTTTTATGGAACACAGTACTTCTCAAGGCACATTCAAAGGAATTGGGTAGGGCAAATTCCTAGCACAAATTAATATAAATCTGCATAACAGGCCTAATACACAATATAAATTAAAAACAATATTTTCATCAATTAATTCTAGGTAGGTAGGTAAATTAATTCTAACCTGCACAATTCTTAGTCTAAGTTAACTAAGTCAGTCTTAATTCTCTCCTATTATCTTGCTTATACAATCACTGATGCCACCAAATCACAATGAACTAAGTAAATATTGATTAAAGTAAGAATATCAAAATTATCCTCACAATATATAAAATATTTTGAAAAGGCTATATGGTGGCCTAATAGGATAAGATCTCAAACTGTGCTACAAACTGGTGATCAAAATTATTCTGTTCTGGTTAAAAAAAAATAAAGAGATGTCTGTAGACATACAATATGCAGGGAAAAAAATGAACATAGTAGCATAATGTTTAGTAAAGACAAAAACTACAATCTCCTTGGATCGTTATTCCATTAAAAAAACTGTTAGAAATGTGGTCTGCAAGAAATTGTGTATAGACCAATTTTTCACGACATATAACAAGATGAGCTCCAAATGGATACATGACTTGAACATAAAAGGTAATATCATAAACAAATTAGAGAAGCAAAAAAGCAAGTTCTTTCTAATTTATGGGAAAGGGACCAAACAAAGGATAGGCAGAACCACAAAAAAATAAAAATGGATAATTGTGATTTATGAAAAAAATTAAAGGTATAAAAAGCTTTTTAAAAAAGTTTTCATGCAAAAAATAAAGCCATATACCTAAAATTAGAGAGGAAATAAGTATTTAGGGAAAATACATTTTTCAGAAAGTTCTTCTAACAAAGGTCTCACATCCAAGACATAGAAGGAACTAATTCAAATTTACAAGAATAAAACTTATTCCCTGATTTATAAATGGTCAAAGAATATGAACGTTTGGTTTTAGAAATTTAAACTATCAACAACCATTTGAAGAAATTCTTCAAATTATTTAATACTTAGGAAAAATATAAAGTAAAGCTTCAGGTTCTTCAGATTGGCTAAGATGACACAAAAAAAGGAAAACTACTATTATTGGAAGAATTATAGGAAAGTACACACAAATGCATGATTGGAGGAACTATGGAATTGTTCATCCATTCTGGAAAGCAATCTGCTACTATACTAAAAAATTCACTGAACTATGCACACCCAGGGATACTACTACTAGAAACATATGTTCAAAAAAACTCATAGTGTCAAAGATCTGGAAACTAAGTGGGCATATATCAGTTGGAGGATGGTTGAACAAATTATGGTATATGATTGCAACAGAATATTAGTGTCATAATAAATGATCAAATGAACAGTTTCAGAAAGAAAACTTGGGAAGACCTCTATGAATTGATGTAAGGTGAACAGAACCAGGAAAATTTATACAATAACATTATAAATCAAAACAATTTTGGAACACTTAAGAACTC
The DNA here is from genome assembly GCA_028658325.1 of Potorous gilbertii. Lineage (NCBI taxonomy): Eukaryota > Metazoa > Chordata > Mammalia > Diprotodontia > Potoroidae > Potorous > Potorous gilbertii. The sequence continues at coordinate 256,013,660 of CM053771.1, forward strand.
TAGTCACTGTAATGATTGACCATAATTCCAAAGGAATTATAATGGAACACATACTAACAGAGAGGTGATGGACCCTAGATGCAAAATGACATTTTCAGACATGAAATTTGTAGGTAGTAAAAAAAAAAGGAGGAAAGGATCATTGAAACATATTCTTTAAATTTTATGTTAAATATATTAATCTAATTTATGTTGATATACCTATATGTATATAAATAATACATTTAAAAGAAAAACAAGCTGTATATAATAGAAGCCTATAGTTTCATGTACAATAATTTTTTCCTGTGGTATCAAGTATATATAGAAATGCTTGATTTACCTCAAGTTTCTTAAATTCAGAACTTAAAACAAAGTTGAAGAATGATTTGTGTCAGTATTACTATGTAATTAGTGGCTCAGTCTTGGAAAAAGAAAGAGAAAGAAAGAAAAAAAAGGAAGAAAATGTAAGAGAGAGAGGGAGAGAGAAAGAAAGAATGAAAGAAAGGAAGAAAAGAAAGGGAAGAAAGAGAAAGAAAGAAGGAAAGAGGAAAGAAAAAAAGAAAAAAAAAAGAAAGATGAGGAGGGAGGGAAGAAAGAAAAGAAAGAAGGAAGGAAAGAAGAAAAGGAAGGAAGGGAGAGAGTGAAAAGAGAAAGGTAGGAGAGAGTGAGTGGGAGAAGGAGAGGAAGAAGACACTTGAGTTTTGTTTTATTTTTCAGTAGTTCTAAACCCACATTGTGCCATTGTGTCCCATACTGTCTCTAGTTGCTCCAGCCAAAGGGTTCCGCATACCATCCTCTGAGACATTATTTTAGATCTGAAGACTTTGTGGAAGACTGAGTATTAAATGTAAAGTTAGTGTACTGCAGAATCATGGATGTAGAATTGTAAATAGACTTTGGAGACCATCAAGTCTGATGGCTACATTTTACATGAGAGGAAATGAAGGACCATAGAGGTAAAGGGTCTTGCCCCAGGTCATCCAAGTAGAAGATAGTCAAGCCATGATTTCTGCTCAGATCCCAGGTCTGCCATTTATTAGTTGTCTGATCTAAGACAAATCATGTAATTTCTCTGCGTGTCAGTTTCCTCATCTATAAAATAAGGTTAATAACAACAGCCTTACCCACCATGCAGAGTGGTTGGAATAACCAAATTAGATAATGCCCAGATATTACAGTAATTTTATTATTCAAAGACCACGCTCAATTGTATTACTTTCCCATTCCCTACACATACCATCTTCATCCCCACTTTTCTAGCTCTGCTTGTGCTCTTCCTTTTCCACCTCTCAGTTATCCCTCTAGGCCCAGCTGAGGTCCCACATCTTCCATGAAGTATAATAGCTCATACTGATCTATCCCTTCTGTGAACTTCTATAACTCTCACCGTCTGCATCACACAATTTAGAACTTAATTATACACTGTCTTGGTTTGTCCTATCATTATTTCATGTGTGTTAATCCTGTCTCCCTCACAAGATTACGCTGGGTGCCTCAAGGGCGCAGACAAAATTTATGTTTCTTTTGCATCCCCAGGCCTGGTCATATACAGTAAATGCTCAACAAATCCCTATGGATTGACTTATTAACTGAAATAACCAACTTTCCCCTGAACCCTGATTTCTTCAGAGACTTCTCATTCCTTTGACCCCCTCCCAAACTGCATCTTCTCTTAGACTGAATGCTGTCAGACGGGTTAAAATAGCAATAAACAGATTGCATTACATGGCAGTCAGCTTCAGTAATAAACAATAAAGCATTTATAGGGTTATATTTAAAATATTTCTTACATGCTTGGAATTTAAGGGAATTTCTGTGGGGAGAAATGGAAAGGAATCTCCAGTTAATGCCAGAGAGGCACTAAACAGCATGGGATGGAATGGAGTGAGAGGCACAGAAAACATGGTGATGGAGTCAAGAACAAAAGCCCCCCTTCCTCACCAGTCATTATTCCTTACTCACTTTCCCGGGGCAACTAGATGGCTCAGTGAATAGAGTGCTGGATCCAGAGTCAGGAAGACCTGAATTCAAATTTAGCTTCAGACCCTTACTAGCTGTGTGACCCTAGGCAAGTCACTTTGTCTTAATTCACTTAATTAAACCACTCCAGTATTTTTGCTAACAAAATCCCATGGTCATGAGGGTAGAGTGATATATATTCTAGCAGACTGTCACTGTGTCAGTTGGTCTAGCTTAACTATTTTTCTTTATCATAAAAAAAGGTTCTATGGTACAGGGCAAGGAGAGATATTGGGAAGCATCGTTGTTAAGTCATTTCAGTCATTTCTGACTCTCTGTGACCTTATTTGGGGTTTTCTTGGCAAAGATATTGGAGAGATTTGTCATTTCCTTCCCTAGCTCATTTTACAGATGAAGAACTGGGGCAAACAGGGTTAAGTGACTTGCCCAGGGTCACACAACTAGTCAGTGCCTGAGGTCACATTCGAGGGCAGGTACTCCTGACTCACTGGTCAATGCTGTATCCACTGTACTACCTACCTCTGCCTCATTGGGAAGTAACTGTAATATAAAAAACAAAAATCTGTTTTTTAAAAAACCCACTATCATTCATATAAGGGATGATAGATTTAGTTCTTTAGTGCTGTGATAGTCAATGTGTATCCTGCCTAGTGAACTTGATAGAACATTCAGAAAATACAGAGAAAAGAATAGAAGGAAGTTTGGGAAGAGATACAGACCAGGAACTGCTGTTTTAAATTTATTCAGTACTTTAAAAAAAACTTACATAACATAGGTTTTAATATAGAGATTCTCAATTTCATGTACAATCCTTTTTTATGTGCTTTATGAAAATGACCATGTTACTGATGTTTGCCAAGTTCATAATCTAAACTTTTTTTGTCTGCACTTTAAATCATCCCTCAAAGTTCTATTAACCTCTCCCCCAGATATCATTTACCCTTTCCTTTCTGCATACATTTACATCCTGTGTGTACTATTTCACCTATTTTGAATGATCCCTTTAAGGTGAGGTCCCCTAAATGTTGAGGGTCAATCCTTCCTGCCTGTACAAACCCTTTCCATCCTTAAAATCCATCCCACATCCTAGAAGCTTCTCCACTGCCTCGTTATGATGCTACCTCTTTCTCTGCTGGGCAAACATATACAATATGTACAATTAAATCTGTACAATTCATTGTGCCTTATTATATGACATCCACATTGTTGTCCTCTTGACCCAATCTTTAAGTCTTATTTTCATATTTAGCTATTCCTTTGATTACATCTGCTTAAGTAGATTATAAGGTCCTTGAAAAAAGGATACTGTCTTCCATTTTTCTCATTTTCCTCAGCACCGAGTACAATACCATGTAGGTGCTCAATGAGCATTTGTTGGTCTGATTTGAATAACCAGATAAAACAAGTGGATGGGAAATTCTGTTGTGCTTCCTCCTCCCATCCTCCCCCACCACTGGAGTTCCATGAACAAAAGGTTCTTTTACTTTCCATTCAAAGGTATTTCTTGGCCATACTTCCTCTCTTAGCCTGCAAAGAGGAGATGCAATAATAAACTCAAGGAGCATCAAGGATTTATTGCCATGTTCTCTGGGAATCATATATCTAATCTTTCTCGGCACTGAAAAAAAGAGGAGAAAGCCCAGAGTGGCTGCATTTGGCTCCTTACACAGTCCTATCTCACCAGAGCAGGGATTCAGGGATTATTAAACCAGGCACTCTGGGTACATTTCCCCCTTAGTCAACTCCCATCAGCTTGACTAAATGCTGAATATGGCCTCTGACATGATTTTCTGCCTAAGGAAGTGCTTAAAGTTTTCTCCTCAGCCAATACTTAGAAAAACTTTTAAATGAAGAATTAAGTCACATGAATATATCATTTCCAACCATTTAAAAGCACATCTACTTGAAAACCACTAGACTTGAACTTCAGGGCTTCCTTTTCTCTTTGGAAACTACACTACATCTAAAAAATATGAATATTAAGCAGCAGATTGAGTTTTCTGTCTTCTATAGGAGTGGAGTTCCTCCAGCCCTGGAAAGCAATGTTAACCAAAGCAAATGAGCCCAGTAAAGCCTCAGACACCTACTAGCTATGTGACCTTGGGCAAGTCACTTAATTCTGTTTGCCTCAGTTTCCTCATCTATCTAATGAGCTAGACTAGGAAATGGAAAACCACTCCAGTGTCTTTACCAAGAAAATTCCAGTAGAGTCACAGAGAGTCTGAAATGACTCAACAGCAACTCTCTAGAAGAGTATGTGAGGTCATTGACTTACTAGACTGGGAGTTAGGAAACCAGGGCTTGAGTCCTCACCCTAACACTTGTTAGCTGTGTGGCTACAGGCAAATCTCTTAACCTCTCTGGGCCTCCTTTTCCCAATGTGTGAAATGGTGTGCACATTCCCATTTCAGGGGATTGTTGTGAGGACCAGTGTCTGAAATTTAGAACTGGAAGAGATAGGCCAACTCTACCCCCTTCATTTATGAAGCCCAGGGAGGTCATGTGATTTAGCTGCAGAACCAAGACTCAGATTCCAGTCCTGTGTCCCTGAGTTCAGCATACTTTCCAGGCAAGGAGATGTCTCCCAGAAAAATACTTGATCCACGGAAAAGACTTCTAGACACAGGAGTCATTGTTTTAGTGATCTTCAGCAGTTAACTAATTATTTAATTACCTGCTGTTTGTACATTGAGAATAGGATGGAGGGTGAAAAAAATTTGAAAAGATAGGGGTAGTTAGGTGGCACAATGAAATCAGGAGGAACTGAGTTCAAATTCAGCCTCAGATACTTGATACTTACTAGTTGTGTGACCTTGGGCAAGTCACTTAACCTCAATTACCTTGCCTTCCCCCCTCCAAAAAAAAAACAAAAGAAAGATGTCTACAATAATCACAACTATACCATAGTAATAGAGACCTCTTTAAAGGAAAAAACTAATGATCACCAATTATGGGTAAGGTGTAGCTTATTAAAGTCATATACCTTCTCCTTCTTTGCAACAAACAATAAACACCTACAATCAAAGGTTAACTTGCTGTGAGTTGCAATCACTCTTTTTTTTTTTTAATGCCATTTTGTTTTGCTTTTCAGGGATTATACTTAAAGGGAGATGAATTGTAAGTTTATTATTGGAGGTGGGGTATGATGCCTCTGAACAAAATTGATCAAACAGAAAAGAGTAATATATACTGACCCATTTTTAGGCTTCTTATTTTGTTCTTGTTTTCTCTGTTTAAACTACCCTCTTGTCCATTTCCCCTTGTGACCCAGATCTATTTGGGGATTCTTTTTTTCATTCCAGAAACAGTTATTAAGAACTTTCTACATGCATGGCTAGTTGCTGGAGGTGAAGGGAAAAGAGATGCAGATAAATAAGACAAGGAATTTGCTACCTATCAAGGAAGATAAACATGTACACAGAAAAAATATCATATAAATTCAAATGAGATGAGTGGATGCACAAGTATAACCGGTATGCCGTAAGGACAAGTAGAGGAAAGGTCACTTTTGTCTGGGAGAACCAGGAAGGGTTTCATGGAGGCAGTAGAGTTTCAAGTAAACTTTAAAGGATGCCTAGAATGTCAACAGATCATGAGCAGTCTAGGGATAAACAACAGTGTAAGAAAAGGCATAACTCAATGGGCGTCTTGTTGGAATGAGGCACATAATCCATGGTTGTGGTAGAGTGGGGATCCATATATCTAAAGGAGAAATTGTCTTGATCTCATGAGCACTGTGTCCTACTCTGATGAACTAGTAGTCACTCTAATACTAAGGCAAATGTCTAACTGTTCCTAGGAAATAATGACTTAGATCGTTAATGTGGGAAAGACTTCTGATTCAAAATATTTATATGGAAGGAAAGTCAGCTGGGAAACAAACTTCTGTGGGCAGATAAGAATTTTGTTAGTTTTTTGCATAACTATATTCAAGGGGAAAAGATAATACGGTGCAGTAAAAGGAGGACTGGACTCTGGGACAGGAGTCTTGTTTGGGTCTGGTCCCAGGATTTTCACTATATGATTTTGAGAGAGTCTTTTCACTTCATGGCATAGGACAGTAGACTTGATTAAAAGAAGACTTGGATTAGAATCCTGCCTCAGGCACTTGTAACTGTGTGGGTACTTAACCTCTCCTTCAGCCTCAGTTTCTTTATAGATAAAATTGAGATTGGATGCCAAGATCTCTGAGGTGCCTTTTAGCTTTAAATCTATGATCCTGTGCCCTGTAAAATGAAGGGGTTGGATTAGTATCATAGAGCTAGATTTTTAAGACACCCCAGAGACAATCTAATCCAAACTCTTTATTTTACAGACGAGGAAACTGAGGCCCAGAGGGCTTAACTAACTTGGTCAATGTCACACAGCTACTTAATTTCAGTATTTTAACCTTTGTCCTAACTCTAAACATACTGAGACCACTTGGAATTTTTGAGAGAGACTTCATTCAAGAGGGGTCAGGATATTGCAGAAGGCAGGTCATCTTGAGTACAATGACAGGGTCTATCATGAGGATTGTGGGCTGGAAACAGGATTTGAACTCAGGACCTTGGACTTCAGAGTCAGTGTTCTTTCCATTGTACCAATTAAATGACCTCCAAAGTTCTTTGTAATTCTAATATTGCATTTTTCTGTAATAAATAAATGTCTTTCCCGTGCAGATGGGTATGCTGAAAGTGCTTTATCAGTGGACTTTAAACCTTATGTTTATCAATACAGTAGTCTTATTTTCCTGACCTTCTTTATACATTTCTAATAAGAAATGTACCAGCCATATGTGAAACACATGGAGTCTGTCCAAGGGCCACGTGAGATACATAAATTTCACAAGTGAAAGATGTGAAACACATGTTGATGCATCTCCAATCCACATGGACATTTTGGTTATACTTCAATGGCATTTAATTTTTTCTGGTTATCTAAAAATTTGTGTAATGTACTCAGAACAGACTACTATCATATGAGGTCAGAAAGGATTTCTCTGAAAGCAAGTAAGGTCCCCTAAATATTGGTGGTCAATCTCCTTGAATATGTGCAGTAGGAGCTAGCCCAAAGACTGCCTATTTATTCATTCACAGGAACATGCCTGGTACATGCCAATAAGATGTCACACCTGGCATCCTAAATCTCATAGATTTATTTCTGTACACAAAATATTCCCACCTCCTACTCCTTCCCTATCTGTTTGTGAGATGTTTAAAACCAAAATAACAGGGATCCACTGAACATTTTTTGAGAAAGGGTATGAAATTTCCCTTTTCTTCATTGTAAGCTATTTAAAGACAGGTTCTTTAATCTATGTACCTCCCTGTCCATCTCCCTAGCCATGCTCATATAGTAGGTATTTCATTGTTGTTTATTGGTTGATTGGTTATCCTCTATTTTTTTCATTCATGTTAATCTCAGATCTTTAACTAGATTGTAAGTTCCTCGAAAGTAGTTTCCCTTAAGGGAAATTTGGTCAAAACTCTGTACTTGGAAAATTCTTTGGGCACTTGTATGAAGAATGGTTTGGAGACAGAGGAAATTGGAAACAAGACCAGTTAGGAAATTCTTATCTTAGTTTGGGCTAGGGAAAGAAAAACAAACAAACAGCATAATGAGCATTTATATAACATTATCTTACTTACTCTTTACAACAATCCTGTGAGCTAGGCGCTGCGATTTTCTTTTTTTTTTACAAATGAAGAAACTGAGACTTAGAAGGTTATGTGATATCTTTTCTGTTTCTTAAGTCTACCACTGAATCCACTGCTCTACATAGATGCCTTCTTGCCTGAGATATATAGCCAGCATTTACACAATGCTTTAAGGTTTACAAAGTACTTTACAAACATCATGTCATTTTATACAACAAATCCAGGGTATCCCAATTTTACACATGAGTAAACTGAGTCTGAGAGAAGTTATGTGACTTGCCTGGTCACATATAGTATGACACAGTATACATATATTGCCCAAACTAATAAGTGTTTGAGGTCTGATTTGAACTCAGATCTTCCTGATTCTAAGTCTAGCACTTTAACCATTGCTCCATCTAACTGCCTCTGAGATGAGGGCATGACTAGGGTGGTGGTAGTACGCCTAGAGAGAGATATTATAAAAGAGAGTATCAATAGACCCAGGCAAATAATGGAATGAGAATGAGAAAGAGGAGGTTTCACATGGGTGACTGGAAGGATTATGTAGCCATTAGCAGAAATAGCAAAGTTCAAAAGAGGGAAAGGTTTTGGGAGGACTATGAGCAGTTCATTTTAGCCTATGTTAAGTCTGTGGTACAGATGAAACATAAGGGCTGGAAATTTCTAACAAGCACTTGGAAAAGTGGGATTGAATCTCCAAGGAGAATGGGCTTTAGTCTTTATCTGGGAATCATTTACATGTAGTGGTGGTTGTCCTCCCTGCTTGAAGAGGACCAAAATACACTGCTATGTCAGAGTCAAGGTACAGTGTGTCTGACTGTGGCTGATCAGACCAATATGAGCTCAGAAGGCTCTACAATAGGTGAGGCACAAACATTTGTGTGTGGACATGAACATTTGGAGTGGAGATGTCTCTAAATTTGTGCATTTCATTTTGTTTTTGAGTTACTGCAAATCTGCTTTGCTCATAGAGCACAGTGCCTTCTTTGATGTGGACATTACATGCTGGCAGGCCTATGCCATTGTCTCCCATGTTTCACTATGGATCCCAGAATTCTTTAAAAAGACCTTAAAAGTGAGTTTGTTTTTTTTTGCTTTTTTGTGACCTCTGTGTGAGAGCTTGCCTTCACATGTTTGCATTGAGGTGATAATTGAAGCCATGGGAGTAGACGAGGTTACTAAAGGAGACAGTATACAAGCTAAAAAGAAAAAAAAAAGGTTTTTTATTTAGTGATTTGAAGGACGATGATTAACCAGTGAGGGAAATGGAAAAAGGAGTAGTTGGAGAGTTCAGAAGTCAGGAGAGACTCTAATATTAGTAGATAACTTCTGTGAATATGCTAAGCCTTAGGAGTTTACGAAAGGGAGAGATCCATATCAGTAGGAGTCAGACCCAACCCCCAGCAAAATTGTTAAGCCTGTCTTTAGTGTTCACCCATCTATCCTGTCACTACCACCCTATCCCTGTCCTCTCCTATATTCAACTGCCTATGTCATGTCCTTGTCCAGAAGACTCTGGCTCTCACACTACTGAGCTCTCAACTGATTACTCTTTGGGTGGGGCTGTTTGTGATTAAAAGTTTCCCCATGAATTCTCAATATCCCACCCCACTACTAAATGCGTCATTTTCCTCATGCTGTGCTGGATGATTTTGGCCATGTTCTGAAGAGAGATCTGGTATCCACACATAATTGGCTTTGGAAAGTGAAGAGGCAATAGAGAAGCAAGTTGACTTTCCCATAAGTAAGCAACAGGAAGTAAGGTCACTGTCTAGAGCATCTGCAGGGCTCTGGAGATTTTTAATTCCTTCCAAACCTAAAAATGAAAAACTGGACAAGTTTTTCTAGCTCTCCTCCACCAATATCAGGCTCTATCCCTTATGTTTTTAGACAGTTTTACCAAAGACAATGGTAAGTATGCAACGGGTCAATTCCCTAGTCTCTCATTTTCATAGGAGACAGAAAATCTGTGTTTGAACATTTGAAGGTCTGTCATACCAAGGAGGAATCACTTTGCTCTGTTTGGCTCCAGTGAGCAGAACCAGGAGCCATGGGTAGAAGTAGCAAATATGACTGACCTGAGATGTCACAGGTATCTTTTTATTTTTTTTTATTTTTTGGAGTGGGGAAGGTAAAGCAATTGTGGTTAAGTGACTTGCCCAAGGTCATACAGCTACTGTGTCAAGTGTCTAAGGTCGGATTCAAACTCAGGATTCCAGGGCTGGTGCTGTATTCCCTGCACCATCTAGCTGCCCCTGGTACCTCTTCCTTGGTGGTCTTCAAGTAGGCACTTCATGATTACTTTTGGGGTACGTTACAGCGGTGATTCCTTTTGTGTACAGGTTGGACTAGGTGGCCGATGAGGCTCCTTCCAGATCTCTAATTCTGTGATTCAGTCTACTATTTTCAAAACTTTGTTGTTTTCTTTGATTTAATTCTCCATTAAGTCCCATATCAAATTAGTTGTCAAGTCCTGTGGATTTTATCTCCCTACAAGCTCACCTCTCTGTTCCTTTGCTCCCATGGCTGTTACCCTCATGTAATCCATCACAATTTCCTACCTGGATTATAACAATAGCTTCATAGCATGCCTTTTCTGTCTCTACTCTGCTCATTAATTGGCTTCCTATTGCCTACTGAGTAAAGTTCAGACTCCTTAACATGGCATTGAAGATCCTCAAACATCTGGGGCAAGCTCACCTTTCTGTTCTTATTTCTTAATATCCCCCTCCAAACCAGAAGACATAATCTCCCATGAACATAATGCTTTCCTGCCTGTTTGCCTTTGTTCATACCATTCTCTTTGCCTAAAAACTTCCCCATCTTTTAAGGCCCACTTAGGCTTCAATTATTCCTTCAACACCCCCCTATTGTTTCTATTTAGTCATGTTTTCTGTCAAGTCTGATTTTTTGTGACCTCATCTGGAGTTTTCTTGGCAGAGATACTGGACAAGTTGGCCACTTCCTTCTCCAGATCATTTTATAGATGAGATAAACAGGGTAAAGTGACTTGCCCAGGGTCACTCAAGGGACCAACACTTATCAGTAGCTGTTTGACCTGGGGTAAGTCACTTAAACTGAACTCCAATGTCTTCTTTTGTAAAACTGGAATCATATTTGCCCCATCTGCTTCACAGAGGTGTTGTAGTAGAGTAGAAAATGAGGTAATGCATACAAGAGTAGTTTGCAAAATGTTCAATATCCATGTAAATATAGGGTTGAGTAGTTTCTTTTGTCCCCACATCTGATTACCCTGAACTTTATATGTTAATTCAGAAATCATACTTGTTCCCCCTTATAAGTAATCCTCATTTAAACTTGAGATGACTAGGTATGGTAAAGCAAAGAGTTTGGTGAACTGTGAACTATAGACACTTCTTGGTAGCAGCCTTTGTGTACAGGGATTTCAGAACCTTAGACTCTGGGGCTTGAGGCCTTGGACTGCATAAAAACTGACATTTGTAAGAACTCATTGAGGAGATTTTTATAGTTCCTTGCTCCATTTAGCGTGAATGTAAACTCTTCCTGTCACCTCAAAGGGCTTGCATTCTAGCATAGTGTATTGCTGTATCACACATAGTAGGTAGTTAGTAAAGTATCTGTTGATATTGAAGCTAGGCCTATATCTAGATCTCTTGATTTTTCTATCAGTCTATAGGTTAGGGATCCTCAATCTTTTTTATGTTATGAACCCTTTTGGCAGATTGGCAAAACCTAAGAACTATGCTTTTAAATACAGAAAATAAAATACATAGTATTACAAAGGAAATGTAGTTATCAAAATATCCTTGAAAGCAAGTTCATGGTCCCCAGGTCAAAAACTCTCAAGGGGGCTTTTTACTTTCACCAGCTCATCCCTGACACTGAATAGGTGGTAGCTTTGCCTGGCCTCTTCAGTCAGAGAGAAAAGAATCCTGACAAACATTCACAATAAGGTTTTACATGTTTTTCAGGGATATGTATGTTTTAAAAAGAGGAGATAAAAATGGTTAATTCCAACTGAATCCTAATCCTGGATTCCCTACCTGTGTGACCTTATGCAAATCATTTAACCTCCTGTGGCCTCAGTTTCCACATCTGTAAAACAAGGGAGTTGGACTAGATCATATTGGAGGTCCTTTTTACTTGAACTAGAATTTCAAGCCCTTTGGCAGACTGACTGAGGAGAAATTAGAAGCAAGAGAATGATCTTCCTGGTGTCTCTCAAATCATACCGCATATGTTACTTGTTACTTTTCCTATGCTTAGGGTCAAACTCTGGTTTTGTAATAGGTATCTTTAACACTAATATGTACCCTTTCCACTCATTCTACAGCAAACCAGAAGCTTAAAAAGATGGGTTTGTAGAATTATAGAAGTTTGAAAGAATCTCCAAACAGACATTACTGAGATAAAACAAGGAACTTACCCTTTCAATGAGCTAATCTTTCACCTGAAGCCAAGTTAGATTTTTGAAAAGATGTTCTCTCACTCAAACCAGAATGGTTCATTTTTTTGCCTCTGTGTGGGTGTTTGAAGGATAGGGAAAAGTGAGTAGCAGGGATGGAAGGAGTTAAAGTATGTATTTGAAAAAAGTTGAGAACATTCATACACATCTGCTGGAGTTAAAATGGTTGAACATGGTTTCAGATAAGATCCTGGATGGATTCCATTTTAAAGCAGATATCTGCCATTTGACTATATAGCATCAGTTTATAGATGAGAAAAGTGGGGTCCAGATGGTAAACTGACTTGCTCATTGTCACAGAGGCAAGGACTGACCCCCTAATTTCATTGCTATAAGGATCTCCTGGATGAGGAAATTCCCTCCATCAATGTAAATCAGAACCTTCTTTGCAATTTATAGTCCTGGAGGCACTGAGAGGTTAAATGAGTTACCCAGGATCACCAGGCCAGTAGTTGTAAGATAGAGGACTTAAACTAAGGTCTTCCTGCATCTGAAGTCAGCCATGATACTTTTCACTCAAGGTCACACATTTAACTTAATTAGTGTCAAAGTCAGGACTAGAACTCAGGTTGGTTGATGCAGCAAAGAGGGTAGAGAGGAAAAAAAATCACGGCCTGCCTATGCTATTTCTGACATCTGGCTATGTCTCATTCCAGCTCTCTGAACTATTTCCTTTCCTATGCATTGCTGAGTTTTCCTACTCTTTCTTGATCATAGAGGTGATGAGGTCATCTTTTCCTAGGCTCATTTAGGCTTAAAAATCTTCTGTTCCTGAAATACCTAAACTTGTCATGTTCATCAAATTTTCAGCTACCACCTACATCCATCTGGTTGGTCCTTCTCCTGGTTATTGAAGGTTGCAAAGAACTTTGTTTCTTAGCATCATAGTCATAAGAGACAACTTTATCACTAGGGATAAGCGCTAAGAATACCTCCTTTTCTCCACTTTTTCAACTTTTGCTGTGCATACTGCCTCTAAGTCCTCTACCCACAACCTCCTGCCAGCTACTGGTATGGAAGGATGTTTTCTCTTTAGGCTCTTCCACTGTTCTTTTTTCTGTGTGTTGAGGGAGGATTTATCTATTTAGAATATCTCCAATTCCACCATTTAAATGACAAAAATACATTGATTGGCTCCCATGTGCAAGGCACTGTGCTAGCTGTTGGGTGTAAAAGGAAGCATAAGACACAATGCCTGCTCTCAAGAAATCTAGTTGAAATAACAGAACATGTAAGAAAAAAATAATAAATATACAAGGAAGTATATAGCCATTGTCAAATGAGTGATTTAGGGTCTGGATTCCAAACAGAAAATACTACTTGTATCTGGAGTAGAAGAGGTCACAGTGGGCTAAGGAAGATGTTATAAAGGAAGTTAAGTATTGGGTTGATTTTAAACCGAAGATAGGCTTTAGATGAGGTGAATAGAGGCCATTCACTAGGCTTCTTTCTGATTGTGTCCAAGACAACAATGTATTGACCACCCATCCTACCCTCCACATCTATCTCTGTATCATCCATCATTCCTCATTCATTTATTTACTCATCTGTTCATTCAGGGAATGAGATGAATGAAGGAAATGAATGATCCTAATACCGTACAATGCTTATTTAAAAAAAAAACTCAATACATGTTAGGATCATCATAATGCTTGAAACTTTGGCTTAAGAGGCAGGAAAAAAGGTTGTTATCTCCCCACATAGGTTTTAAAAATTAGTAGTAGGTTTGGGAACATTCTGGAAGCTTCTTAGAGATGTTAATGAGGCCAGTAATCACTAAAAATCTATTAGTCAAATATCTGGTCAGAGAGGGGATTTTTCATTTAATAATAAAAAAAAATTGATTCTCTTAAGGGAAAAAAACACAGTAGTGGAAGATATGGGCTCCTTTATAGGCTTGATGTAGCCACAAAACCTTCTCCTCTCTCTCTCTCTCTCTCTCTCTCTCTCTCTCTCTCTCCCTCTCTCCCTCTCTCTCTGTTTCTTTATCCTGCGCCCATACTTTTTCCAAGTCTTATGGAAAAGTCCAACGGTAAAAGAATATAATGGTATTTTCATTTTCTTATTCTTGGAAGATATATCCCTTTTAATTCACACCAAGATATTATTAGCTTTTTCTAGGCTATTATAGAACACTGCTGACTCACACTGAGTTTACTGTTCACTAAAACTCCCAGATTCTTTTCAAAGTAACTGCTATCAATTGTATACTGGTAAATGCTTAACAATCAGCTCTCATGAGGAAAAATGTACCCATGACACGGTTTTAACTTTAAACTGCATTATTAACATTTTAATCATCATTTTCTTAAGCCTAGAAAATCAATAAAATAACATCAAACCTTGATTTACAGTATTTCTCAATTTTCAAAGTGTAAATATTCACACTGAAAATTTAACAATCAGCTCTTTTGAATTGTTTTGATCTGGCTCCAGCAAATCCTGTATACTTCCCCCATTTTATAATTATGGAATGATTTTTCTGTATGCAAGGATAAAACATTATACTTATTCTTATTGAATTTTACCTTATTAGATTCAGTCTAATATCCTAAGCTGCCAAGATTCTTTTAGCTGCCGTTTTCTTGTAAGTTAGCTACCTTTCCCAAATATGGGGCATCTTCAAATTGGAGACCTCCTGTCCTACATACATAGTACTATTAACACCTACTCTTTAGAATCATGTAAATAAAGTGACTAAAATGTGCATACTCAGAAGATTTCCACTGCTAATCGTATGCCCTGAGGAGATTATTGACCAAAAGAAAGGCTCCACATGCACCAAAATATTTATAGCAGCACTTTTAGAGTTGGCAGAAAATTGGAAGCAAAGTAGATGACCCCAAATTCAGAAATGGCTAATCACAGTGATATGTGAATGTAATAGAGTATTATCGTGCTGGAAGAAATGACAAACATGATCAACAGAGACAAACATGGGAAGGCTTATATGAAATGATGTGAGGGAAAATATGAAGAAACAGGAAGACAATATATACACCTACAACAATGTAAATGGAAGTAACAATACACACACACACACGCACACACATACACACATGCACAAGGAATCTTGTGAAATTAAAAAACAAAACTTGACTCCAAAGAAAAGATATAAGAAGATCCCTGCTCCTCTACTCCTTTGAACAAGTATGTGTATGTGGGGAGTGGGAGGGGGGAAGGTGGGTCTTACAGGAATGGAACATTGCATACCACATCAACTTTTATTTATTAATTGAAATTTGTTGAATTTATTTCTCTTCTTCCTCTTATTTTTTTTAAAGTCTTTGTGATAAAAGCTATCTCTCTGGGATGGGAGAGGAGGAGTGGTAATATATAAAAAAACAAAATTACATCACTGAAATTCTCTTTAAAGAGATGCCCTTTTGATTTTATAAATAATTTATATATAAATATATATTTTTGAGTTTATCCATTCAACCAGTTATGAATTGATATGACTGCATTATTTAATCTTTATCTTACCACCTCAACAAGAATAGTATGAGTATTGCTAAAATCTAAGTGATCAATATCAGTAACATCTGTTATCATCTACTAGCTTAGGGATCCTGTCAAAAAAAGAAATGCTGTTAGTCTGGAATGATTTGGCATTCATGATTCCATACTGCCTCTCTGTAATCACTGCTTCCCTTTCTAGACACTTGCCAACCACCTCTTTAATGATTCTTTCTAGAAATTTTCCCAGGAATTAAGTCAAGTTCATTAGTCTAAAGTTTGTAGATTCTCTTCTCTTCTCACTCTTTAAAAAAACAGGGGGGAGGGTATCTGCCCTTCTCTAATCTTGGAGAACCTCCCCTTTTCCCACGATTTTTCAGATATTATTAACAGAATCTCAGAAATCTCATCTTCCCATTCTTTCAGAACCCAAAGTTGTAGCCTATCTGTTCTAGGCGACCTGAATTTGGAAGCTGCAGCTAGCTGGATGCCCCATTACTTTCTCTTTCATGTGTGTTCATCCTTCGTGGCCAAAGAAGACCATGCCATCAGAGAAATGATGACATGACTTGCCCTTGAGTTTGTTTTGAGTGAGGGAGGGCTGTGCAGGTCACCGGCCTCACTTTCTCCTCCTGAGCCACCTGGATCCAGTGACCAGATGTTCATCAGGATTCTCTATTACTCATCTTTGTTTTTTTCATTTCTAGTGTAAAGTGAAATGAAGCCAAATCATAATTAAGATTTTGATCTTTTCTCTATCATCTTCTTATCCCACCCACTCTAAGGAAAGTTCTAAATTTTTTTATCTTCTTTTTTATCCTAAAGTAACTTTAAAAAATCATTTTGTTTTCTTTTGTTTCCCTCATTAGCCTCAGTTCATTCTAAGCTTGAGAATTATTGGAACTATTTTTACAAGACTGTGCCACACTTACCTTCATTTTCTGGTACTTGGCTTGGCTTTCATCATCTGTACAAATCTAAGGTATTTTTGATGAATTTCCTATATATTCACATCAATATCTTCAAACAAATTCCATTTTTTTTCCTTTTTGTTGGAATTATTTACCAGTTTTCAGAATTTGATTCTTTTCTTAATTTTATTTTTTATTTATGGGATAAAACAAACACTTATATAACACAGTACAATAAAAAAGATGACTGCACATAAAACTGCAACTCTACTATTCTTTTTAAATATACAACAAAATTATCATGTAAATTCCACTTTTTCTTCCCCTCCTCTTCTCTAGAGATAGCTACCATTATACACAAATAGGTATGTGTATGTGTGTACATGCACATGCACATATACATATACATATGCATATATAAATGTAAAATTATTCTATACATACTTCTACTTATCAGTTCTTTCTCTGCATGCAGATAGCATCATTCTTCATGTCCTTTATTTTTAATATGGGTAATTGTAATAGACAAAATAGCCTATTCACTCAAAGCTGTTCTTAAAACAACATTGCTGTTACTGTATACAATGTTCTCTTGGCTCTGCTCATTTTGCTTCTTGTTATTTTGTGCAAGTCTTTCTATGTTTTTTTTTCCTAAAATCATTGAGCTCATCATTTCTTACAGCACAGTAGTATCCCATCACAATCATATAGCACAACTTAACCAGCCCATTCCCCAATTGATGGACATTCCTGCAATTTCCAGAGCTTTGCTACCACTAAGAGAGCTGCTATAAACATTTTAGAACATATAGGTGATTTTTTTCTCCTTTTTCCCCAATCATCTTTGGAAATAGACAAAGGAGTGGTATTGCTAAGTCAAAAGGTATAGGTAGTTTAATAACTCTTTGGGCATTTATTCTTGAAGACCCTATATCACTTTTGATGACTGTGGAAGAGAGATTGATGTTAACAACTTAGTACGATTCTGTCTCACTTAAATCCAATTCACATGCAAGATATCACCTATACCAAAACATTGTGACGTCAGTAACTCTCTTGGAAAATGAAGGATGAAATTATTATTAAAGTAAATTAAGGAGTAATTAATTGCTCTAATTCTGGCAGAAAGGGAGAAAGCTCCATGAAATGCTTGGGTAATTTGTCTCTCATTATCACTATCATTATTATATACCATGCTCCTTTGTCAGACTTGTGGTTTATTTCCCCTAATTTTCATCTATATCTTCTTTCTGTCTGGGTAGTATGTAGTACTCTCCAGTGACCAAAGCAGTTCTATTTTTCCCTCTTTTGACGTCTACCCAAATACAGATAGAAAAGATCAAAATTTTCCCTCCCTCTCCTACCTCTCCCCACCCCACCCACATTCCTGGATTTTCTTGCATGAATATGCCATTTTAATATACAATATTACCACTCCACCTTTGACCTATTCTATTTCTTCTCAGATCACATGAACATAGTCCAGTCACTTCCAGTTTTGTGATGATGGTAAAATACCCTAAGATGGAACAAATGGCTTCCAATAAGAGCCCTTTTCCCAAACCAAATGTACAGAAGGACAAAAAACTCCACATAAGGAAGAGGAAAAAAAATCATTCAGGTTCAGAAGTACCAAAGGCTATAGGACTGATTTAGAGTTGGAAGGAATCCTCAAGATCATTTTGTCTGATTGTTGATTTTATAAAAGAGGAAACTGAGGCCAAAAGAGGTTCTTGGAACTGACCAAAGTCACACTGGTAATAGACAGTACAGCCAAGATAAAAAACCCAGGTCCTTTGACTCCAGACTCCAGGCTTTTTTCGCTACAGTATTGCTGCATCCCCCTAGAAAGAAAAATGGACAAAAACTCAGGAGAGCCCATGCAGGTACATTGCACATGCATGTGCACATGCATATATATAGATATAGATATACACACATATGACACAAACCTGGTGCACAGCCATGCAATTGTCTTGGGGTACGTAAGGAAATAATAAGCCTCCTTTCAGAGGAGGTAAATATAATTCTAGTAAAGAAATAGTGATTATGCATGACATCTATGCTTGCAAAATTATCTCTGTACTTTGTGATTAAATGAAATGTTCATTCCAAAGCACTTTGTAATCCAACTTGTGCTACACAAATATAAGCTACTATTTATTTGTGTACTAGTAGTAATTGAGGAAATAACTTAGAAAAGAGTTTTTGGGCTCAAAAAGGTTCATCCATAAGAAGGCGTTAGTGGTTTGTATCCAATGAGGAAAGCAGGAACACACAATGTTAGGACAGGTTCAGTGACAGTTTACTGAAAGAAAATCTTCTTTGGAGACACTGATAAATGGAATTATTAGGTATTTTCATGGAAAAGAATGAGGGAAAGATTATATTTAGGGTGTGCCAGAATGAGTTCAAACTTGATCATGAGAATTGATTGTTAAATTTCTGGTGTCAGAATTAAAATATCAGAAATCAACAATTGGCTATAACTCAGGGACAGCATCCTGAAGTGGCAAGATGAACTTCTCCCCTGCTTATTTTCTTGTTTACCAGTATAATGGAAGTGTCAGGCATGAGTAAGCATACTGTAAATTGTTGGTTGGTTAGAAATGCTTTATAATCATAATTTCATTTAATCCTTACCCAACAATCGACATGGCTAAACAGACTATGGTATATGAATGCAACAGAACATTATTGAAGTATAAGAAATGAAGAATTAGAAAATCTCAGAGAAATCTAGGAATTCTTGTATGGACTGATGCAAGGTGAAGTAAACAGAACCAGGAGAACAATTTCCATTTTAACAACAACATTGTAAAAATGAATAATTTTTAAAAAGATTTATAAACTCTAATTAAGGCAATAATCAATCATGATTTCCAGAGGGCCAGTGATGAAGAATGCTACCTATCTCTAGACATAGAGGAAATGGGCTAATATGCAGAATCAGACACACATTTTTAGTCATGTCTTGTACCAAAATTTGTTTTGATTGATCTTGCTTAATTATTTCAATTCTCTCTCTCTCTCTCTCTCTCTCTCTCTCTCTCTCTCTCTCTCTCTCTCTCTCTTCCCTCACCCAGTCACTCTTCTTCCACTGGAGGTGAAGGGTGAGGCAGGTGAGAGGAAGAAAAATAAACTGATTGATATTTAAAAAAATAACAAACTTAAAAAACAGAAGATATAACATTTAATTCCAAAATACAGTGATAGTGGTAATGTTATGTATCAGTGATTTCTCACATCTTCCCCATACTACAAGTTTCCAAGTTTTACCCATCCGCTCAAGACTTATCTCTGCCATGAAGCTTTTGCTGAGAACTGTAGATCACAGTGATCCCTCCTCCCCTTCCTGACTTCCCATGACAGCTATCATCTATAGATTTCAGCGCCTGAATCTATTCTGTTTTGTATTATTCCCTAACTTTTACAAGGTACCTCTTGTTTCCTTAAATTGATCTAGAACTGTGTCTTATCCACCTCTTGTATACCCCCTCATTATTGACTATTTAATTTCATTTATATCAATCCAGAGGTGTGTGGGTAAATATAGACATGTGGAAGAAAAATGCAAACTTTAATCCATATTGTTAGCTTTTTCTCCAATCATTTCTTAAATTCAGACATCCCACAAAAGAATAAATCAAACCTTGATTTGTAGCATTTGTCAATTTCTGAGGTGTAAATGCTGATACGGAAAATTTAACAATCATCTCTTTTGAGTCAGTTTGAGTTGGCTCTGGCACATCCTTGAATCTATCCCCTTTTTTCTTCTATTTTTTCAACTAGGAATTAATATCCCACTTGCAAGGACCATGTTCTTCCTTCCTCTGTATCTTCCCCAAAATAACTATCACAAGACTTTGTCCACAATAAGACCTAGTCCAAATTCTAGACTTTTTTCAGTGATAGGAGGAATAGAAAGACAAGACTTGGAATAGGAGTGCCATGGTAATGGGAATTTGAGAATGGTGCTAGGTAAGAGACTATGGTCCCATATCAAGACTGTTCTCTCTGAGAAGCCAAGGACCTACTCCAGTTACAGCTCTGACCAGTACTCATGGTCTACTTCAGTCTGTCTCTATGCTATCCCTCCTGCCTTACCTTATTCTGCTGTGCTTCACACACTCACATTCTAATTAAACTTATTGTTTCATAATCCCTGCAAGATGCCTTGTGTATTCATATCTCCAAGTATTTTTCAAACTATCTCTTCTACTTGAAATGTCTTCCTCTCTCTTTTACACCAGTCTAAACCTAGTCATTCAGGCTTCAGTTGAAGTGCTAGTCCCTTCCAAAGGCTTCCTTCAAGCACTCTAGGGGACACTGGTCTCCCCCTCCCCTCTCTGAACTTTTACACCACAATATAAAACCACTTTTTGACGAAGACACATGAGCTACCCATGCTGTCATCTAAATATTTCTTTTATGTTAGTTCCTTCTCCACAACTATATTGTAAATTCCTTGAGGGTAGGGGTTTATATTTCTTAAATCTCCTGGTATGAAGCATATAATACGGTACTTAATAACTATTTGTCAAAAGAAGGAATGAATGATAGGATCATAGATTTAATAGCTTTTACATATTGCTTTGAGGTTTTCAGACATGATCTCATTTGATCCTACAACAACCCTGGAGGTTAGATGCTATTATTATTTCCCATTTTTACAGATGAGGAAACTGAGGCACAGAATTTAAATGATTTGCCCAAGGTCACACAGCAGTGGGATTTGAACTCAGGTCTTCCTTACTATGGGTCTGGTGCTCTGTCTCCTGGTTAGGACTGGATTTAGGACATTTGAGGACATTAAGCTAACTCCATCATTTTACAGACAGCAGAGAGATTAAATGATTTGTCAATATCACATGGATTGGGAGTAGTGAAGTTTATATTTGAACCTGGGCCCTCTGACTCCAACCTCTTGGCTCTCGCTATTACACTGTAGCAGCTTAGTGTACTGGGAAAGCATTGGGTCTAAAGTCAGGAAACGTGGGTTCCAATTTTGGTTATGATACTAACTAGCCTTAAGCAAGTCACTTCATTTTCTCAAGCCTCAGTTTATCCCTCTGTAAAATGAGAGGTTGGGAATAAATGATTGTTTAAATTCACTCCAGCTCCAAATCCTCTAATTCCTTTGAGGGACTCTAACTTTCCTTCTAGCTCTAAAAGTTTTATGAATCCAGAACAAGCAGTTTGGTGGAGGACTTTGCAATTTTGTTTTTCTTTTTCTTTGGGGACCCACAATTTAAACTGCCACCATTTAGAAGTGAAATGTGTTTAAAACCTGCTTTCCCACCAAGAGTCAGTTGGGAGACCTGCAATTCAAACAATCTGTGTTTCTTTCTTTTTTTTGTGGATGGAGTATTGGATGCCAGACACAGAAGCTATAATGAGATACACACACTTGTCAGATGCTGAAGTCATTCGGCCTTTGGCCTCAAGCTCACCAGCTCTCCCTGAACCTTTGAGTTGTGTCCACTATAGTCACACACATGTTCTCCCTTACATAATCTTTCAAAAGAAAGCATAGCATTATAAAGCTTATGGAACAGAGAGGGGAGGAAAAAAATCAGTTTGAGAAACTGTCTTCAAACCAAAAACGAATGTCAAATGCATGTGTTGATGAACCAAAAGGCTTTTTCTGCATTTCTTGGAACAATTTCATGAACATCTAAAATGTAATCTCCTCTCTCACTTTCCTGCCATCTCTTTCAGTCTGTCTTCTCTTTCTCTCTCTCCCACTTCAACCTCTCTTTCTTTTTACACACACACACACACACACACACACACACACACACACACACACACACACACAAAACCTCCAGTTCTGACTGAGTAGAGAAAGAACCTAAATACAAGGATCCTAGCTAAGTACATTTGTCAGGCACCAAAAAGATTGTAATTAAATTCACTGGGTATACGTTACAAAGAATGAGAAGCCCAACAGCGAGATTGTTTAAAGAGTAGCTGATCATTAACAACACCATAATTACCTATAAACCCAAAGAATGTGAGCCAGGCCTCCTCCAACTTGTCTGATATGAGGAAAGTGGGATCCATAATTATATGCCGTATCTGGAGCCAACAGTAAAAGCATGTACTGAGGGGAAACTGGCTCAACCTTTGTTATCCTTTGAGGGCAAACATAGGTCTTTGCATTGGTTGCCTTTGTAGCAGGGTACTTCTTGATTGGGCCAAAGTTAAAAGACTTTATTTTTCACCATATTTATTTACAGTAAAAAAACTTACAAATTTGGAGTAAATGCGAATCAAATCCAGTCCAAATTAATGATAAATCTGAATTATAGAATATTTCAATGGAAAGAAGTTTATGACTTCCAAAATCAGGAGTAAAGGTCATAGAGTTAAAGCTGGAAAAGGACTTTAGAGGAAACCAAGACTATCCCCCTTGTTTTACAGATGAGGAAAATAAAGGTCAAAGAGAGGGTAACTTATCCAAGAACTAATGGATAATTAATGAAACAGTAGAGATTTGAACCTGGGCCTATTGGTGTGAAATCCAAGACTCTTTCCATTGCACTGAATGTCAATAGCTCTAATCCAACTGGCAAATGAGACCAAATGAGGTAAATTCAAGAAGGAACTACAATTTCTAATTCTTGGTTTTATAATGTTATTTTATTATAACTGTAAATACAAGTCTGGTTTTTGTTGTTGTTGTTTTTTTTAATGGAGCCTTTAGGTTTTTCAAAGTACTTTCACCTAAACCCATTAATTAACTTGTTTGATTTTTACAAGAACCCTAGAAAGTAAGGTCAGAAAGGCACCATTCTTTTCATTTTATATATGAAAAAACTAACATTAAGAGAGGCATAGTTATTGAGGTCAGGTAGGGAACATAGTGGATAAAGTAGAGACCTGGAGTCAGGAAGACTCATCTTCCTGAGTTCAAATCCAGCCTCAGACATTTACTAGCTGTGTCCCCTGGGGAAAGTCATTCATTCCAGCTTGTTTCAGTTTCCTCATCTGTAAAATGAGCTACAGGAGGAAATGACAAATAACTTTGCTAAGAAAACCTTAAATATGATCACGATGAGTCAGACAGGACTGAAACAATCCAACAGCACAAATCTAGTTAGTGACAACTTTGGGACTAAAACCTGGGTCTCTTGAGGCCAACCCAATACTCACTTTAGTGTGCCACATTATTTGTCTTTGCCATATGCTTTGGGAAATCACTCCTCATTTCTCTAATTTTTAGTGCTCTCTCAATCCTCAAACTAGCTACCTATGTATTGTATTGTAAGTTATTTGAAGGTAGGAATGTTTTAGGGATTTAGTTACTATTAGTAATTATTTATTATTACTAGGCAGTCAACATATACTTGAAAATTTGGATTGGATTTGGATTGAGTTGAATTGACTTGAATTGAATTGCTAAACTCAGAATTTAAAGATAATAAATCATTTTTAACAGCTCAAAAAGAAAATACTCTGATGTAATTTCACACATACACACACACACACACACACACACACACACACGCACACACGCACACATGCACACAAGAGAGAGCCAGAAGATTTTGGTTTGAATTCTGGCTCTGACCCTTATTATTTTGTAAGTGACTTTAACTTAGTTTAATCTAAGTTATCCAAGTTGTGTGGGTGAATGTATCTAAAATGCCAACTATTTTCATTATATATTATCTATTATCAAATACACACAGATATTTATGTATAAATATCTATCTATGTATATACACATACATATATACAGGTACATACATAATACATACATACACATGTGTGTGTGTGTGTATATATATATATATATATATATATATATATATATATATATATATATATATATATGAATTAGAGGCTCTTAACTTTGTCCTGGTTTCCCCTTACTCAGTAGGAAAATGTACAAGTAAAAATGTACTAAATAAGAATCAATAACAAATATGCTGATACAAAGGAGAGATTCAGAAATAATGGAACTCTATCAACTAATCCCAAAACATTAATTACCTAGGATAAAACTTTCTATTGGATAACAACCATTGGGAAAACTGGAAAACAGTCTTAAAACTTAAAATAGATCTTAAGTATAAACAAACACCTCTCACTACATTCTATAATAAATTCAAGATGAATATACAACTTTTGAATATTAAGAATCATATTATATTTTTAAAATTATAGGCAAAACAGATTATATACCTCTCATAAGTATCAACAGGGGATGAATTCTTAAGCAAACAAGGGATAGAGACAATTAGGAAAAATAAAAGAGAATTTTGATTTCACAGAATGGGAAGCCTTTCCAACAAACTAGATTAATGTATTAATAATAAAAAGGAACATAGTTATGAGTAGGAAAATCTTTGTATCAGATATCTCTGACAACGGTTTGATATATGAGATATGTAGCAACTAATATATATGAATGTACACCCACACATATATATGTATATATATATATATATATATATATATATATACATATATATGTATGATCAAGAGATAATAGATGTATAGAACTTTGCAAATCTTGAAGTAGTACTTAAATGCTGGCCATTATTATCAAATATGAAATATACATATATATATATAATACATCCCTCCCACATGTTCCCTATCCATTCCTCTTCAAACCTGTATTTAAAGTAAATAGTTAAAGTGAAAACCAGTTTTTACTTATTTTATAATATTGAAGACCATTCTGGAAAGCAATTTGGAATTATGCAAGAAAACTGAATACAATTCAATACAACAGTATTTATTAAATATCTTTTGTATTGAAGGGAATGTACCACACCTGATGGGGATCCGGAACCAAAAAGAGAAACAATTGAAGCTTATATTTACTGGGGGAGGAGAGGAGAATGAGTTGTGAACAGAAAATCATGCCTTTACCTAATTATAAAGAAGATGGAAAGAGCAATTACTATAAGGGGGAAGAGAAATGGTAATGTATGAACTGCCTCTTGAGGGAAGCCAGATTCTCTAAGAATTGGAAATAAGACACATGGGGTACATTCCATGAAAAAGCACAAAGGTAGAAGATGGAATGTGGAGGTTGGGGAATAGCCAATGGGGTCAGTTTGGCTGGAACATATATTCAATGAATAGGAATAATGTGAAATAAGCTGGGAAAGGTAGACTGGAGCCAGATAATGAAGGGCTTGGATGCCAAGTTGAAGCATTTGTATTTTATCCTACAGGCAATAGGGATCTGGAGATTCTCAAGAAGGAAAGTCAATAATCTCTTCATACCCTTTGACCCAATGATCCTCCTTCTCCTCTTTATCATCATCAATATCTAAGCACCTTAATGTTTGCAAAGTACTTAACATACATTATCCTGTGTGATCCACTGTGAGGTATGTATTATAAGGAGATCAAAAACAGAATTGTTTCATATATTCCAAAAACTTCATACCAGCACTTTTGTGGTTGCAAATTTTATACACACACATATATGTATATACACATACATATACATATATACATATACATACAATACACATACACATATGTGTGTAAATGTATGTATATATACACACACATACACACACACACACATATATACATATATCAGGTATCTAGCCCATTATTTGATGAGTGATGGAACAAATTATGCCATATGGATGAAATGGAATCTTACTAAGTCAAAAAGAAATGGATACGAAGAATTTAGAAAAGTATGGGAAGTTTTCAATGAACTGATACATGATGAAGAAATAAAATCAGGAGTTCAATATAAATAGTGACTACATAATGTAAATGAAAACAATAACTAAAAGGAATGAAACTCTGAGTATAATAATTCTAGAGAACAGATGATGGGGCATACTTCCTTCCTTCCTATAGAAAAGTGTGGACTCTAGGTATGAAATTTTGCATATGATTTCAAAAGGCCTGGCTTAGTTAGTGATAATTAGTTATTTTCCTTTGTTATCTCCCCTCATTAAAAAAAAACAATGTGTTACTTGGAAGGTAGCTGGATAAAGGTAAGAAGATGATTATTGTATAAAAAAAAAAAAAAGGAAAAAACAAAAGGTTAAGGGAAGTAGGGAGGTAGCCCATAGAGTATGATTTTCCTTGAGCTACAAAGTCCCCTAGGAATGATCCTGTCTGCCACAGGTGTCTAAACTCTCACCATAATTCCTGGATCCAGCATTCTGAGACCTGGATGGAGCAATTAATTGAATGAGATTAGTTTATCTGATTAATGGCTAGTTTTTATTTGGGGTATATGAGGTGTTCAGGGAGGACTAGTATTTCTGCTGTGAGGGCTTGCTGAGCCCTTTTCAGGGCTGCTCATCCACCTTTGGTGTCTGCCTGACACTCAACTCTCTCTCCCCTGTGGCTTCAACAAGTGGTAGTATTCATGTTGGTCACATCCCTAGTAAACCATCTTGGCAGAGGTGCTAACAGGTTGAGGGTAATTGACATTCCTCAAACCCATTGGTGAATTAGAAGAGTTTCTACTCTAACTGCCAAGCATTCAAAGTCAAGTCCAATGTGCTGACCACATTGTTTGAATGCCAAACATTCATTTACCTAAAAGACTATTTTATGGAGAACTCACACAAGGCAAATGCTTACATGAAAATCAGAAGTGATACAAAGATACTCTCAAGGTCTGTCTGAAGAAGATTGGAATAAGTTGTGAAATGTGAGACACACTGACACAGGACAGCATTCCCACATCAAAGAAAGCACTGTGCTCTGTAAGCAAAGCAAAATTGCAGTAGCTCAACAGAAAAGTGAGATGTGCAAATTTAGAGATGTTTCCATCTAAATGTTCACATGGGCTATTTTTGCCTGTCTTGTGGTGGAGTTTTCCAAACTCATTTTGGTCTGATTGGCCACAGTCAGACACACTGTACCTTGACCCTGAAATAGTAAAGTCATTTTTGGTCCTTTTTGAACACGAAGGACAACAACCAACAGATGTCCACCCCAACCACGTGAAGACATCCCCCTGTCAGAATGGACAGGTGAAAACAATTTTTTCCCAGTGACCAAGAAGGCAGATAAAGGAGGTACTGTGGAACATTTAGAGCTTGGTTAGACATCAAAGATGCCAAGATTATCCACTGTATCCTGGGCTATTGCCAATTGTCTTGAATTTTGTCTTGCCATTGAACTTTGATGACTCTGGAAGAGAGAGTGAGATTACTTTGTGCAATTCTGCCTCCCTTAAATGCATGACGTCACTGTTCCTCCTCAGAAATGAAGAACAAACAACAACATTTTTATGTTTTCCACCTAGGAAAGAGAAAAGTTCCTGAAGGATTAGGACAGAAAAGAATAAGTTTCTATCAGACATGATGGAATGTGATGATGAGAAGAAAGAGATGGAAGAGAGAAGACAATGTAAAACTTGAGCAATTAACCAGACCCAGGAAGGAGACTGGAAGCAACCTGACAGTGCTGGCTAACAGAAATGGTGGGCATCAGAAAGAAGTAAGGTACAGTGGAGAGAACACCAGATTTGGAGTCAGAAGACCTGGGTTCCAATTTTGAAGCACTGCTGCTTATTGTCTGTGAGAAATTTTGTTAGGAAGGCTACCAAGTCTCTGGCCTTTTGTACCTTTCTGAGGAAGTTGGAGGGTGTGGGGAAGAAGGGAAGGGAAAAAGCATTTACTACGTATTTACTGTGTGTTTGGCACTGTGCTGAGTGTTTTACAAATATCATCTCATTTGATTCTACGGTAATTTTGTGAGGTTAGGTTCTATTACTCCCCATTTTCTTGTTGAAGAAATTGGGGAAACAGAGGTTAACAATGTTAACATAGAGTTGCTACATTTTGGCCACGCTCTAAATGCTATGATCTCATTATCCTGTGAGTAGAGAGGCCAAGCATTGCTCTTGGACGAAGTCTCAGGGAAGCAGCTAATTGGACAGGAGATGCCTTATTTGGGAAGAAAAATCTCAAAAAATTCACAGTTGCTGTCCTTCCCCCTTCTTCCCTGCGGACTAGTCCTGTTCTTTCCTCAAGTCCCTCTGGTGAGAAGGGTCAGATTGTCCTGATTCCTTTTCCAGGTAAATATTACAGTTAAAAAAGGAAATCAGAAGACCTGTAGGGCATTGCTTCTTCTATCTCCAGCTCCATATACAAAATAGATGTCTGCATTTCCAAATGAATCATTTACAAAGCTTGAGCTTAGCTTTAGATTCCACATTTCACAAAGGAACTTTATCTTATTTACCAAAAGATATTCAGAAAGAAACAGCCAAAGAGAGAGAACTTGTACTTCCAATAGGAAATCAGACTTATTCAGACTGTGAAAGAGATAAGGAACTTGGGTGATCATCTTTATCTGAGAAATGTGGAAAATGAGAGGCAAAGCTAAGACCGGAAGGCAGGTCTTCTGACAAGTTCAATGTTCTCTACTATAATTGCAGAAGTGACTATATCCTGGTATGGCAATTCCATGTGCATTCCAACTCTTCAACTCTCAATTATTTCTAAATAGTCTTTATTTTTTACTAGGGTCTTGACCAGTGATTTTATTAATCTAAGCAATACTTCCCCTTACGGATGCCGTTCCTTGTGTAATGTACAGTGTTAAAGAGTCGCCTGGGACATTGAAAGTTTAAGTGACTCTCCCTTGGTCATAGCCAGAAGTGGAACTTGGCCCCAGGTCATCCTGGCTCCGAGTCTATATATCCTCCGCCTCTCTGTCTTTCATAGGGAGACTATTCACGTGAATTAAAGGCATCTTCCCTTGACATTCAGGTAATTGCTAAATAATTGGACTGAGTTGCACAGTGACTGGACAGAGGTATGTACTGTAATGTACTCCGACTGTGTGATTGCATAGTCCAGAATGCTAATACAATCGTATTGTATTGCGATTGTAATGTGTAATTGTAATTGTAATACAATGTATGTCTGCATCAAGGCAGACATAATATTCAGAACGATGGAGGTGGTTACATTGCATTTAGCTCAGGGTGCCATATTTTAAAAAAGGCATTGAGAAGGTGGAGAGTGTTTAGAGGAAGGTAGCCAGCATGGGTGGAGAGTCTTAAGATCCTGCCAAAAGAGAACTTATTGAAAAAACAAAAACAAAACTAGAGTTGTCTGGTCTGGAGAAGAGGGGGAATGTGTCAGCTATCAGGTAGTTAAAGGGATATCAGGTGGAAGGATACATAGACATGTTTGACTCAGCTCCAACAAAGGAGAGTGGAGTAGAAATTGCAAACGTAAATGTAAGTGTAATGTAAGAAGTGTCCTTACAACTATAGCTCCCCAAAAGTTGAATGAATTGCTGAGGAGATAGGGGGCTTCTTTCTCATTCTTCTCTCTCTCTCTCTCTCTCTCTCTCTCTCTCTCTCTCTCTTCATCCATCCATCCATCCATTTGTTTATTCTTTCCTCCTCATTCTTCAAGCAAAGGCTGGTCAACTATTTGTTGTATACTTTGTAAAAGGACTCTTTCAAATTCAAAGTGGTCCATATGGCCTAGTATTTGGTTTCCTGTGATTGCTCACTGTGTTCCAAAGACAGAAATGATTCTTTGTTCATCCATAATTGGTAATTATATCTATCACTTCTGCTTTCCATGTATAACACAAATTCAACTCAGCAAATTCAAATCAACAAATATTTATTAAAAACCTTCTTTGTACAGTTCTCTGTGCTATGCATGGATGAGAGACAAAGCCAAGAAGACATGATTCTTACTTTCAGAGATCTACAGTCTATTCAGAATATATAATTTATAACAAATTCTATAATACCCAATAGCATGTAAAAAAAATGTGTGAAAGGTTAAGAAAAGTGATACTTGAAATCCAAGGAGGAAAATTCATTAATTTAACCAATATTTAGTGAGCACCTATTAGCTGCTTTGATATTGTTAAAATAAGGACAGTTCATGTCACTCTCTCATTCAAAAACTTTCAGTGGCTCCCTATTGTCTCTAAGGTTAATACATACTTCTTTGTCTAGCATTTAAAATCCTAGACTCAAGCCACCCTTCCAGACTGATTTCATGCGACTTACTCCCCCTTACACACTCTGCATTTCAGCCAACATGGTCTACTTGTTCTCCTCACAAGGCATTACTTCTCTCCCTCACCCATGACTTTTCACAGGCTATCCCCATGCCTGGAATATTTTCTGTCCTCACCCCTACCTCTTAAAGTTACAAACTGCCTTCAAGGCTCCAAACAAGTACGACTGAGGTAGTGCAGTAGATAGAGTACTAGGACAGGGGTCAGGATAAATCAAGTTCAAATCTGATCTCAGACACTTACTAGCTGCATGACCCTGGGCACTCACCTTCTGCTTGCCTCAGTTTCCCCATCTGTAAAATGTGGAAAGTAATAGCACCTGCCTCCCAGAGTTATTGTGAGGATCAAATGAGATAATGATAGTCAAGTGCTTAGGCACATAGTAAGTGCTATATAAATGTTAGCTATTATATTATTTACAGCAGAATTTGCCAATTTATTAGGATGAAAGAGAATGAGGAGTTGATAAAAGCCTTTTAGGCTAAATTGAATTAAGTTGAATTTAAGTCCCAGATGCTAAGCTGGGAATGTGGAGGAGACAATGCTGAATTAAGTAGTTCCTCCCTTCAATGTGTTGGAAACCAACATGAAAATTTAAGTCCAGCCAGCAAGGCAACTTGTCAAGATTCTGTCATCTGACAAGCCGATTCCTTTAAGAAACAAGAGGGGGCATGGTTGATACAGACACGCCGGCTGTTCAAAAGAAATCTGGGCTGGGCCACAAGTTATGTGCCATCCCTGACCAGCCCAAGCTCTCAAATAGGAGTTGTTCCTCCTGATTTAGAGCCCAGCTTGTTCTTGGCACTTTTTCTCTTCTTGGCCACTCTCCCGACTGACCAGTCACTCTTTCTGACTCAGCCTTGGCATTTCTGTCTGCTGTGCTAGTCATTAACCCTTAGCCACCAGACTCTGGCAGGAGGCATCTAGCTGCAAGGCAGGATAGTACAGTGTCAAGAGTGCTGAACGGGAGTCAGGACACCCAGGTCCTAGTTTCTAACTAGAGAAAGTGAGGGAGTCAATTTACTGGTGGAGACTTCACTTTTACCCTTCTGTGGTAATGACCCTTTCCTAGCTCACAGGAATTCTATGAGAATGACATGAGATAAAGGTATGAAGGAACTTTGTAAACTGTATTGTATAAATGGAAAGTATTACTGGGGTTACCAAAGAACCATAAAATACCTTGGAGCAACTTGCAGAGACTGAAGCAGTCCTGGTGTTTTTTAATCAGCATATGACCTAAATCTAGAGGTGAAAAGTTTATTGAACCACTAATCAATGGCTCCCTCAATCCTGGAGCTGTTGTGCTCAGTGAATTAGAACATAATCCCTCCATACCTTAGTCGGCAGTCTTCATGATTTTCTGTGGCCCAAAATATTTGTCACCTGCTGGTCAACCTTCTGGTGACAGCCTGTCACAACTTAGCTAGGCTTGTTCTTGGACAACGAACAGTCTGTTGCTGGGTCCAACCTTGGAAACTTTCCAACTTGGAGATTGTGCTTTCCTGGCATAACCTTCACTGAATTCATCCAAAGCTACCTCTGTTTCATGAGAAGCTTCAATATATGACTTTACTGGAAATCTCCTACGTCTTCAGACTGATTTCATATTTCTTCCTCTTAAACACTCTACATTTGATCAAACTGCTGCTCCCTTTACAAGATGTTCTATTTTCCACCTCTGCTTTTGAACAGGCTCTCTTAACTCTACCTCTTAGAATCCATAGGTCCATTCAAAGCTTATCTTAAGTTCAGCCTTCTACACAAGTCATGTTCAGATGTCTATAGTTAGTGCTCTCTTACCTTTCCTATCACCCTATAATAGCTAATTCCCTCAATTCTGGAGTTAGTGTATTCATTAACCCTTTGCTCCCCATCAAATTATTTTGTGTTTACTTATCTGCAAAGTAATATGTCCCTCTCCCCTGTCCCAAGGACAGTGTAAATGCCTTGAGGCCGGGATTAGAATTAGGGATTTTTACCTGAGTTCTACGACCTTGGTTTTTTTTAACCCCTTCACACTTGAATAAGAATTTCAATATAATTTTTTAAATAAGCCTATATATTTGATTCTATGCATCTAAAGACATTGTTTTGAGAAAGTATCCCTAGGCTTCACTAAACTGCCAAATAAGTCCATGACACTGTTTTGAGAAAGTTTTCATAGGCTTAACTAAGTTGCCAAATGGGTCCTTGACACAAAGATGGTTAAAAATACCTGGACTGGATGAACAAAGGGCACTTCCAATTCTAAATCAATAGTCCTGTGGTCTCTATACCACTTCTGAGAGGCATCAAAGATAGGCTTGTCATTCAATCATTCAACCCCATGAACTGGGAACTGTGTACCATATTGGGAATAGGAAGAAGATGAAATCTGTCTCCATAAAGCCTGTAATCAATACTCTTTAGTTCATTTCCATTGTGAAAAAATATTTACTGAGCAGTGACTGTGTACACAGCCCTGGGACAAGATAAGGAGGAAATAGGATGGCAGAATTCAAAGAGCCCACAACCAATCAGTGGCCTGGGCTCTATTCTTGACTTTGTTATCAACTGTTTCACCTCTCCAAGACTTAGTTTGGTTTTTTATTTTCATTTATAAACAATCAAACAAACATATATTAAGTATCTACTATGTGGAAGGCATTGCACATAGATGAAAATTGCATTCTACTTAAAAATAAAATTCTACTCTTCTAAATCTCTTTAAGCTCCAGAAGCAGCAGCAGCTAGGTGGCCCATGGGTTAAAGCATTGGATTTGGCATTAATGAGACTTGTCCTGGGCCTTGAAGTATGAATGGGATATCAAGGGAAGGAGGGAGCTTGGGAGGTATGACGTCCATAGATGTGCACAAACCAATTTGGAAGAGAAGTAGGTTGGAGAGAAAGATAAAAAATATAATGAGATCTTTAATGCCCATCACAATCCAACCCTGTCTGCTCATTCTGTATGATTCACTCTGTACTGCTCAGAATGAAAGGGTGGAGGATGGAATCTGTACTCTCAGGAAGTCCATGAGCATGTTAGGGGCAACAGCATCTTAGAAACCACAGAATAAGAAACAAGAAATATAGGTAGGTGGAAGCAATAGTATAACTTCCTTCTTGATGTAAATTAAGCTAGGTTTTTCTTTTTTCATTAAAAGATACTGAAAACAGCTTTGAGACTTAATTGTTTCAGGGGACTAAAGGTTTACTTTCTGGTCACCGGCACAAAACAGATGCTTGTTTAGGGGACGACTGTAGGCAACTCAGTAGTAGAAGAACTTCATATTGAGGTATTCCTCATCCATATCCTTGTTCAAGATCCTCACCCTGTTGTAGCTATGTATATCTTAATTTGTCATCTGTTGAATGATCTCACTTTGTGCCAACGTTAGACGTAAACTGTCAAAGAATTGGCCCGAGTCAAGTCCAGTCTAGAAAAGCAGGTCATGAAGCAGAAAGGCCAGAGGTGGTAAGTAGGACCCTAAACCAAAACCAGTATCACAACAAAATCCATGGAACTAGCAAGAGGTGAGACCCAGGGACATTTTTAGGAGATTGGTAACAAGACTTGACAAAGGATACCCTGTCTGTTGCACTCCCATTCTACTGGACGTGTAATGGTAAGAACCAAGTTGGACTACAAAGAAGAAATAAGAAAATATACCTTCCTCCCTTCACAGAAGTGAGGGCCTGTCAGACTCCAGACATGAAATATTGCATATACTGTCAGACTCCACTGCTATGATGGTTACCTTTGAGATCTCTCTCTCTCTCTCTGTCTCTATCTGGCTCACTCTATTCTCCCTCTCTCTCTCATCTTCCCTCACTTTCTCCTTTCTCTTTTGCTCTCTTCTCCCTCATTTCTCCTTATTCCTTCTTTCTCCCCTTCTCTCTTTTTCTCTTGCCTCTCTTTTATTTCTTTATTTTCCTCCCTCCCTTTCTCTTCCTTCTCTTCTCTTTTTATCCACTCTTTCTTTCCATCTCATTTTCTCTCTGGATGTGTCTCTAGCTAACTGGCTCTCTCTCATCTTTGCTATAAGGGATGGTTATCTGAGTGAGTGAGGGAGATATTCATAAATGGAAGTGATATAAAAACAAAAGATAACAAAAAAATTCCACTGTACGTATGTATGAGTATTTATGCTTGATACCTAGCTCCAGGAGAGAGGTTTTCAACCTGGAATCTGTGAAACTGATTTCAATATTAACTATATTGAATATTAGTTTCTTTTATAATTCTACACATTTTATTTTCCATTTGAAAGTATTCTTCAGAGGGGATCATAGGTATCATCAGACTGCCAGAAGTGTCCATGACACACAAAAAAGCCCTGGTTCTAGGGACTCTAGATAGGCTGATCCTACCTTCCATTTTCTTCTGAACTGTAGAGACTTCTAACCCTCTTGACCCTTCTTTGTTGTATATAGCTAGCTGAGGGATGGAGGAAGAAGACAAATATATGAGCATCTAAAAACTCTGCCTAATGGCCTTGGGGTCTTGTGATTCCCCCCTCCCCACCCCATCTTCTTTGTGGAGAAAGCTCAATGAAACTCTGTAACAGCAATGAGTAATATTTGTACAATTCTTTAAGGTATTCAAATCTCTTCCCCAGCCACACCCTGTGAAGTAGATTATGAGAGTACAGATGTAGAACTGGAAGGGAACCTTAAAGGCCATCACATTTTACAGAGGTGGAAGCTGCAGCTGAGAGAGGTTAACTTGGTCAGAATCACATAACCAGTAAGTGTCTGAGGCAGGATTTGAACTCGGGTCTTTCTAAACTCCAAGTCCAGCATTCTCTTCACTGCACCACCTAGTTACCTCTTGCTAGCCTTTCGGTCTATATTGTGACCCTGATTTTAACTTCAAATCCCACTTAGGACCTTATGGCCCATCTCCATGATCCATATTTCTGGTTATCTATCTTGTGGTTCAGACAGATTTGACTCTTTGTGACCCTGTATGGGGTTTTTCTTGGCACAGATACTGGAGTGGTTTGCCATTTCCTTCTTGAGTGGATTAAAGCAAACAGAGGTTAAGTGACTTGCCCAGGATCACACAGCTAAATGTCCGAGGCCAGATTTGGACTCAGGTCTTTCTGACTCCAAGGTCAGCACTCTATTCATTGAGCCATCTAGCGAGCCCTCATTATTATTTTTCTCAGTCTATAGATGAGGAAACTATTTTGCCCAAAGACCTCCACTTCTATTATGCATCAAAGCTAGAGCTTGAACCCAAGCATCTCCTGATACCAAGTCCCCTGGTTAAATTCTCAGTGACAGAATAACTTAAAACTCCTTCCCAGACAGTCTAGTCCAATATCAGTAAGTTTCCATTTAAGCAATCCCACACTTGGCACAATTCATATCCCTAGCCAATCTTTTCAGTCTCCCATGGGGCATTTGGGAAGTGACTCAGTGCTGTCAACCCCTCTGGGGAGTGAGGATTCTCCTATACTTCTCACAAGGCTCTGAAGTGCTCTCCTGACCTTTTCACAGACTGGGAAATGTGTTTCCAGCATGTGGACTCAGGACAGCTGAAAAGGGGGGAGGGATTAGGTTACTTTTAAACAAGCAGGCCTGATTTTTTGAGTCTCAGCTACTTCAGGGGCTGCTCTCCCGGCTTATTTTCAAGTGGCTATTAAAACAAACAAACAAAAGGTTAGC
Organism: Potorous gilbertii; assembly: GCA_028658325.1. NCBI lineage: Eukaryota > Metazoa > Chordata > Mammalia > Diprotodontia > Potoroidae > Potorous > Potorous gilbertii. The sequence goes on from CM053771.1 coordinate 256,049,747, forward strand.
TGTATTTGCCAAAGACACATAGACCCTGGATCCCAAGAACATGAGGTCTTTGAACTGGAGCGGGTCTCTGCATTCCTTGGAGACAAGACAGCCAGGGTGGTGTAAGTGGTCCTCACTCCCACTAAGGCCGCAGGCAGAAAGGCTGTGCCCCAAAAGCTTAAGGAGGGCTGAAATGCCCCTTTTGCTCCCATATTGATTACAGTTCTAAGTGGCTTCTAACCAAATCCTTCGCTTACCCCGAAAGGCATCTCCTGGGACCCTGAGCAACAAAATGATGACTCAGAAGATGGTAACCAAATCATCTGCTTCGAATTGTCTGTGTGCATATTTTGCGTGTTACTGTGTGAAATTCAGATTGCAGGGCACCAAATGGTGAGAAAGGGAGAGAAAAAAAATCTGTGTGTGTGTGTGTTTGTGTGTGTGTATTGGGGTGGGGGGTTGGTAGCAGAGAGAATACACACCTTCTTAATTTCTCCAGTGCCTGGAATGTAATGTGGCTCTAGGAAATTCCCATTTTTTTCTTTCTGAATATGGAGACTGTACAAAAAGCCACCTGAAGAGCTGGTTTTTCCTCCCCCTTTGCACAGTGTTCCCTCTGCCTCGCCATTTGGAAAGAATGTGTTGAACAGATCAACTTTTCCCAAACAGCTCTGCTGAAATCTGAACATTGTGAGTCCTTCTCCTTGCTGACTTGTGAAAGAGATCTCTCTATATTCATTTGGGCTTCATTCGAATGTCACATGATACCGTTACATTCCAAGAGCTAAGATACAAGATTACTACTTAACCATAGAACAAACCAACAGGAATTTTAATCAAGACAATATCCAATAATGAATAAAGATGGAATGTTTTTGGAGGCATTCCAGAATACACATTTGGGAATTTTTAATCTTGATCGTCTTTGAATTTCGCAAAAATATTTTAAACTTTTCCAACCATGTTTTTCAGGCTGAATCCAGCAACTAGCTACTACCTAAGGTATTAAAGCATTTCATCTGCACAGACGTTGAATATTCCAGATCGAGAGCTATAATTGATACCAGATTAAGTTAAGAATCAGTGACCTAGTTCCTTTAAAGCACAATGCCTAATTTAAAAGATGTTATGATATTGAAGATGAAAAGATGAACTGTGTGGGCACAATGTGGCCAACCTTTAGATGATTCCTTTATTTGAAAATCAACTATTATTTTTACTTCTATATTTCCATTTAATAATAATAAGCAAAATTTGCATGGTACTTTAGAATGTAAACTATTTGTGAGTAGAGATCATGTCCTCCTTTTATGTATATTCTTAGTGCCTGGCAGAGAGGAGGCCCTTAATAAATGCTCTTGATGGATTGACTGATGATTATACAAAACTTTGCATTCTTTGTCTTTGATCCTCAAAGCAACCCTGTGAGGTTGGCAGCACAGGTATTGTCTTTTTGAAGGCAAGAAAACTGGGACTCAAAAAGTCAACTCAAAAATAACTTGTCCCGACCCCATACAATTAGTATATTGGCAAGCTAAGACTCAAATTCAGGTTTTCTGCCTCCTGAGCCCAACAGTCTTTCTGCTAGATAGGGAGGTAGCTAGGTTGTAGAAAGGCTAGAATGATCGAGCCAGTGACAAGTGAGTTTAAATCCAGTCTTAGACACTTCTTAGCCGTGTGATCCTGGGCAAAACACTTAATTTCTTTTCTGCCTCAGTTTCCTCAATTATAAAATGGTGGCCAGGATTATTGGGAGTTTGGAATGAAACGTTTGTGAAGCACTTAGCACAGCACCTTCCTCATAGTAGGTGCTAATAAATGCTTATGTCCATCCTTCTCTTCTGTGTCTCCCTCCCTCCCTTCCATCCTTCCTAAACCTTCCTGTTTCTGAAGACTTACTATTCTTTGTATTCTTAGAAGTCCTGTGAAGCAACATTAAATGTAGAAGATTTAACAAATCTATAATTAGATGCAAATTTCCTTTAGGCAATTAGGTAGTGCAACAAATAGAGCTCTGATTTCAGAAGTCAGGAAGATCTGAGTTCAAATTTTGCTTCAAATGCTTACTAGCTTTGTTTTCCTGGGCCAGTCATTTCACCTCTCATTCTCAGGTTCTTTATCTGTAAAATGGAGATAACAGCACTTCATGATGTTGTTGGGAGAAACAAATGAAATAGCATATGTAAATTATTTCACAAAACCTTAAAGCTCTATATTAAATCGTTGTTATTAATTTCCCAATCATTTTTACATTGTTTACTACATAAAAAAATTCCAAAAATTTCTTTTTCCTGACACCTTTTGCTTATGAGGGCAGTGGTCTAGCTGAAATGTGGTGACCAAAAATCTCCATCATAGATTTCATCGTCTCTTTATTTCATTATGTAAAGGTTCCACAAGGCTACTATGGAAGGTGAAGCATTGGTTTTTGAAGAGAACTTGGACATCTCTGGAAGGAAAATGCTAAATACCAAACAAAGATTGAATGTGACTTATGACACTCTAGGAAATGTATTTTGAAACAATGTGCTGTAGATCAAAGGCTGTGCTTTTCTTATTTTTGTCTCCACACACCTACTAAACCTGTACTTTTGCTGATGTGTGAAATTCTATCTCTTCAGGGATTCCAGGACCCTAAATTGATATATCATTCAGCGGCACTAATATGTTTCTTTTGCATGATTTAAAGTGTGGGTGCACCATTTCACTAGAAGGAATGAGTCCTATAGTCATTTGAAGTAAATTGAGACTAAACAACTAAAATGAGAAAAATGGCCTGTGTAATTGTCCAGTGGTAGTCTCCATATCACATCCAATGGGGATATCAGAGTGAGGCTGGAATTGGGCAGACTCTCAGAATACCCTGGTTGTTCATTGGTGGGAAAACCTCACTTATTTGGCCATCACCTTTGGGTGGGAACGAGTGAGACCATGAGAACTTAGAATTCCTATTTTGATTGATTAGTCCATTACTACTACTACTACTACAACTACAACTACAACTACTACTGCTACTACTACTACTACTACTACTACTACTACTACTACCACCACTACCACTACTACTACTACCACCACTACATAAAGGAGTTATCTTTTGCTGGGCTGGAATATTTACCGAACTTTATCCGGGCGTTCTAGTCGATCACTTGAGATATTAACTTTGTATAGGGAAGTTAAAAAGCCAGATAACCATAAGCAGTAAAACAAAGTCATCCGAGAAAGGAATTTATAGTACACCCAAAGCAGAGAAGAAGCTAATAGAGTTATATATGTTTTAAGGGTAGACACAATCACGTGTGCCCAATATAAAGCAGAAGGTTTCTAATGATTGAAAAAAAGAGGGGGGAGATTCTATTTGGTAGTAGCTTCATGAACTTTGGCTGAACTTCTCTGTTTGGCAGGCTGCAGTAAGGACAGTCTAAGATGAGGCATTAAGGCTGGCATCTGAGAAGTTGACATCAAGCAGACAGCAAGACATGATATCTTATTTTCCTGAGCTATGCTGACACAAATTGAACTCCCCTTATTATTTTCTTATGCCAGTAAAGTTGCACTCGGAATTTAAGCATTTTGCGTGCAGATGTCGAGGGCTGGGTTGGTTTAATTTAAATAATTTGCAGATTGTTTTAGTAGCACTAGAAAGACCAAGATCCACTCTGCAGCTGAGTTCAATTTTATGAGTTCTGGTTTCTGATCTTCTGCAAGGTAAATTTGGGGCATTTAAAAGCCCGAGAGCCCGAGGACACGTGGCTGGCTTTGTTAATTGGCAAGGAAAATTGAGAGGGGCTGAAGGTTGGTCTTTAAGCTGCTCAACTGATTCCCCACATTAGAAAATATAAACTATCTTGAGAAGGATTTCCACGCTGGGAAACAAGTGAGAAGGAAAGAAACCAAGAAAGGGAGAGTGCCATGATTCTCGTTTCCATTTTGTTTAATTTTGTTTAAAGTATCAAAAATATAAAATCAGAAGTAATTAAGGTTGACTTGCTATAAAATACTTGCTCCCCTTCTTTTCTGGCACTGACATCGTCTGGCTTCCAATTTTTCTGAGCGCTAGTAATTATGCATTTAAGCTGTTTATGTAACGCCCTTCCTCTCCTGTCTTATTTCTTTCACCCATGTTTACTTACTAGTTTTTCTAAGGATTATCTGGGACCTCTATGACTCTCAGACATGATTACATGATTGCAGTCTCACTTAGATAGGAGTTAATAGCCCCCATTTCCAAGTGTATTATGTCTTTGCCTGGTTAAGCCGTATATACTCAAACACAATGCAAGCGAATGTTTTTGGGAAGAAAGTAAGATGTCAGTTTACATTACAACCCCCCTGGGGTGAATGGAGAGAATTCATAAAGGACTCGAAAAATGTAGTACTTTATAAAGAAATGTACTTCGTGTAATTTATAACCAAATAGTCCAAGATGAGTTTTTCCTCTTTTGGGTTAGAAGTGTCTCTTTCTTTGTACGTGTATATATGTGCATATAAAATTCTTAATAATGGTCTGGGGAAAAAATGTTCTTTCCAGTTTGGGCAATGACTGAAACTGTTTGTGCTTGATTCCAAGTCACCCGTTGAGGCTTGGGGAGCCATGGGGTCAGTATGTGGGTGTGGTCAGGATGTTCATTCTCCAGAGCAGCACCCTGTCCTTGCCCCCAAGAAGGTGGGGGG
>CM053771.1:256054899-256070506 GCA_028658325.1 Potorous gilbertii
GTTTCTCAGAAAGTCATTAGCCTCCATCTGTTCCATTCTAATTTTGAGAGAACTATTTTCTTCAGTGAGCTTTTGAACCTCTTTTTCCACTTGACTAATTCTGCTTTTGAAAGCATTCTTCTCCTCATTGGCTTTTTGAACCTCTTTTGCCAATTGAGTTAGCCTATTTTTCAAGGTGTTATTTTCTTCAGCATTTTTTTGGGTCTCCGTTATCAAGGTATTGACCCATTTTTCATGCTTTTATTGCATCTCTCTCATTTGCCTTCCCAGTTTTTCCTCCACCTGTCTAACTTCATTTTCAAAATCCTTTTTGAGCTCTTCCATGACCTGAGCCCATTGAATATCTATTTCAGATGTTTGGGATACAGAGGCCTTGACTCCTATGTCTTTACTTGCTGGTAAGCATTGTTCTTCCTCATCAGAGAGGAAGGGTGGAAACATCTTATCACAAAGAAAGTAACCTTCTATGGTCTTATTTTTTTTTCCCCTTTTCTGGGCATTTTCCCAGCCAGTTACTTGACTTCTGAGATTACTCTCCACCCCCACCAAGATCCGCCCAGCTAGTGCTTGGGGCCTGAGATTCAAATGCTGCTCCCCACCCTCAGGGGTTTCGTGGTGGCAGGCCTGGCTTCTATTCAATGGGAGCTTAAGTTCTGGTGCTCAGGGCAGGGCTGCCTCCCAGGCTCAGTTCCCTCAGGGGGTTTATGCAGAGACCTTCTGTAATGGACCCCAGCTCCTGCCTGCTCTGGGAGTCTCTGGCCGCTGCTGCCTTTGCCGCTGCCTCCTGAGGGGGCCTGAGTTATGGAGACACCCCGCTCCTCTCTCAACCTGTCCAGGCATCTCTCTCACTGACCTGTGCGTCTGTGGGTGGAGGGACCTTCGTGGCCGCTGGAGATTCTGTCCCTGAAGCCTGCTCAGATCTGTTCCTCTCTGTGCTGCGTGCCCAGGGCAGGGCTGGCCTCCACTCCCGTCCAGTGCATGATGGACCTTTGGGGTTGGTTTTTCAGGGCTCTCTGGAACGGAAATCTCCTTCACTGTGTTGCTCCGTGGCTTCCACTGTTCCAAAATTTGTTGGGAGTTCTTTTTATAGGTAATTATGGGCTGTGGGTTCAGAGATATCATATGTGAGTCTTTCTACTCCACCATCTTGGCTCCTCCCCCCTTTTCTTACCTTTCTTATTGGATTTTCCAAACTCTGGATTTCACTAGCCTAGTTGCACTTGCTTCTCTCTCTCAACTAGTTCCTTGGAATAAGCTAATTTTAAAAGTATTTTATTAAGCACTCACTATGTGTCAGGCACCATGCTAAGCATCAGAGATACAAATACAAACAAAAGAGGCCATCACATACCTCAAGAAGCTTATATTCTTATAGGGGACACAACACATAAAGTTGGAAATGGGGTAGAAATAATGAACTCAATTTCTTCACTTGTAAATTGAGAGAGTAGACTAAGGTCCCTTCCAGCTCTAAATCTATGATCTTATGATAAGTCTTGGCAAATTTTCTCTATAAGGATGGCTCCTTGGTCTCTGGCATTATGGAAAATGCAATTAGATGGAAAGTTTTCATTTTCTATCTAAAATCTGTGATTGTTGAATTTTTTCTGATTATCACCATAAATTTGAGTACAATTAAATGCATTCCACTTAAGAGATTTTCTTTTTGTTTTCCTATTAACAACATGCCTTATTCTTGAACTCTTGCTATTATCTACTTCTTTGGCTCCCACTTATGTGTAAATGAGTAGAAGAAGTAGAGGAAATCACAAATTCATGTTGTATACTTAAACTAGGCCCTCAGTTCAGTTTGGCAGTTCTTTTATTTTTTCCCTAACCAATTCTTTAAGTTGCTCAACAGAAAAATTACTCCAAATCTTTCCTCATCTCCCCAAGCCTCCAACACCTTCCCCTCCTTATTGTCCCAGCTAAGAACCATGTCACTTTCTTTACTGAGAAAATTAAGGTCATTCAACATTCCTTCTTCTCTCTGCTTCATTTCAAAACTCATTGACATGACTTTCCACTCTCTCCAACTGGCAATGAAGTGACCCTTCTTCCTGCCATGTTCAATCCATCTACATACACATTAGATCTCATCCTTTCCTTTCTTCTTTAGCAGCAATCTTAATCATTCACTCTCTCCAATCTTCAACCTCTCTCTATCAATTAATCTTTTCCCTGATATCTAAAAAAGTGTTTCCCCATCCTTCAATAAATCAGTAAACCTTTAGTAAGTGCCTGCTATGTGTCAGACACTGTGCTAAAAGCAGGAGATACAAAAGGAGGTAAAAAAAAATCTCTGCTTCCTAGGAGCTTACTGTCAACCTGTATTTTTCCTCTTTTTCTTAGATAAATTCTATACTTACATTCTCTCCTCTCACTCCTCAACCCATTGCAGTCTGGCTGCTTAGCTCATTATTTACCTGAATTCAATCCAAAGTTACCAATTACCTTTTAATTGCTAGATCTGATTGTTTTAAGGTTTCTTTTTTTTTCCAGCTCAGATTTTTGTCAACCTGTATGGTTCATTTGGCACTATTGAGTACCCTCTCCTCTAGATAATCTTTGCTTTCTGGTTTTTCCATGATACTTCTTTCATCTGTCTTTTGTTCCTATCTGTATAATTGCTTCTTCTCAATTTACTTTGCTGGTATCATACATGTCAAGCCTCCTAGCTACTGGTGATCCTTAAGACTTTGTCCTGGGGTTCTTTCTCTTCTCTATCTATACTTTCTCTTAATAACTTCATCAGTTCCTATGGGTTTGATTACCATCTCTATGCTGATAAATTGAAGATGTATTTAATCACTCTCAATGTCTCCCTTAGACTTCAGTCTCAGATCACCAACTACCAAATGGACATTTCAAATTGCATATTCTAGAAATGTCCTAAGTCAAATTCATTATCATTCTTTCCAAACTATCTTTCTGAGTTTCCATCAATAGTCAAGTAACCAAGCATTTATTAAACTTCTACTACATGCCAAAAACTGGACTAAGTATTGTGGATACAAAGAAAGACAAAACATGGTCCCTACACTCAAGAAGCTCACATCTCAATTGAGGGAGACAACATGAAAAAATTTCCATATTAGATATATAAACAATGTAAATAGGAGGTAATCTCCAAGGGAAGGCACCAGAAAGTTTTCTTGGAGAAGGTGAGGTTTGAATTAAATCTTGAAGGAATCCAGGAAATTGAGGTGTGGGAGGAAAGCATTGCAGGCAAGGAAGACAGTCAATGAAATGGTAGAGTTAGGAGATGCAATGTTGTGTTCCAGAAACAGCAAGATAGTCAGTGACTCTGGACCATATAGTATGTGGTAGAAAATAAAGTGTAAGAAAATTGGAAAATTAGGAAGGGGCTAGGTTGTGAAAAGCTAAACAGAAGATTTTTTTTTAGTTGATCCTAGAGGTAATAGAGAGGCATGAGAATCAGGGGGAGAGACATGGTGTGAGTACAGCATTAGAAAAATCACTTTAGCAGTTGAGTGGAAATGGATTAAAGTGGGGAGAGATCGGAGACAGGGAGACAATTTGCAGGCTATTGTAGTAGTACAGGTATGAGGTGAAGACTGTCTGCACCAGTTTAGAATTTGTGTGAGTACAGGAGAGAAAGGAATGCATATAATGTATATCATGGTGATAGGAAAGACAAAACTTGGCAAGATTGGATGTATTGTGTTAGTTCAAGTGAGGAAAATTGAGAAATATTTTTTAAAATTGTATTTACAGCTCTCTCATCCTCTCCCCCTTTTCTTCAGCTCTCTTTCTCTGGCTTCTAAGGAAGCTCCAGTCATTATGATCATTTGTCAAGAAACAACTGAGAAGAAGTTATTAGAGCTATTGGGTCTGTAAGGGAGTTCCCTGGTCTGTCTCTAGAATGGATTGTTTAGGTGGTGGCCTCATGCTTACCAAGTAGTTTGTGTGAGATTGAAAGGCAATGAAAAACCCACTTGAGTCCAAGTTTTTCTCCTACCAACGTGCCAAGGTATCTGAAATATGAGCCATGAGTCATGCCAAGGGAGCTTTTTTGTATAAAAGGCATGCACAATTTCACTGGGCTGAGCCATTTGGTCTCCTGGCGTCAGCACCTTGGCTAGGGAAAGCAGTAGAGCCTGTGGCCACCCATTTAGCTTTTCATTACACTAGGACTGTGAACATCAGTTTAGTTGGCCCCAGCAGGACTGTGATGTGTTGCTATTATTGCCAGGTTGAAGAAGGCTATAACTGGGAAAAGGAAGGAGTAAGAATGATGACTGATGCCAGTGGATAATTAACTAATCCACAACTGTGGAGTCATTTGGCAGAATCAGTTGTTTTCAGAGAAAAGCCTCTGGGGCACAGGGAGGAAGGGTGTGGCTGTTTTATTCAGGCTCCCTGGTAAACTTCCTTAAGAAGGGCATGTTTCTCTGTGTCTTTCCTGCATGTTGACCCATGAACAACTGGCATTGGAAACAATGTGTTGTGTCTGTATTTTCCTCTCCCTTTAGGCATCTTGTACAGGGTAGGAACAAGGGCTAGGGATGGGGAATGAGGGAGGGAGGAAGGAATCAGTTTTCTAATATAGGTCAATTGGGAATAAGACCATTCTTAAGTGTTCTGGGAAGCATTTTCCTCATCTGTAAAGTAAGGGGGTTAGGCTAGATAACCTCCATGGAATCTACCAGCTCTAAGTCTATGGTCCTGGGTATATCTCTGATAAAACAAACTTTATCTCACCAACCTTAGAGGTATATTTAAAAACTCCCAAAACTCCTGGAAAGAGAAACACTTTTGCAAGGGGACAAGTTATCTGATCAATCTATTAGCAGAATCTGTTCTTTAGCAAAGTTTCTTAACCTGATATATGTGAAGATACTTTAAAAATGTTTCAATGACTATATTTCAATAGTTACTTTCTATGTAATCCTATGTATTTTATTTTAGGTACTTAAAAGCATTCTGAGAAAAGATCCAATAGTTTCACCATATTGCCAAAGGGGTCTATAATACACACACACAAAAGGCAAGAATCTAGAGGCAGCTAGGTATTACAGTGGATAGAATATTGGACTAATGACCCAAGTTCGAATACTGGCTCAAACACTTACTACCTCTGAATTCCTGGGTAAGTCACTCTGAACCTCAATTTTCTTTATTGAAAAAATAGGGTTAACAGCATCTACCCAACAGCTTTATTGTAAAGATCAAATGATACACCACATGTAAAAAGAATTTTATAAACTTTAATGCTTTATGTCAATGATAATTGCTGTAGTTAAAAATTCCCTCTAGAATCTTAGTGGTAGGCAAAGTGAGGTTATAACAAATGGGAAGGGAGACAGTAATTAGGGACACTTTGTCTTTTACAGTGCTTTCATTGTAGAAAAACCCATTCTCCATGGCATGTAGTCCTTTATTTTTGATGGGTCAAGTCTCAAACGCTACAGTGACAACTCAAAGTCCTCAGTGGAGAGTAACCCACAAGCACAATTCTCAAACCTGGTACCAGATAGCTTTTGGTCACTTCTCTGAGTTAATAAAAAAAAGCCAGGCATCATTCAATAATTGCTCCTAACTTCAGGAACATTTCCGATGCTTAGCCAGACTAACCAACTTCCTCCTCCAACATGCTTTTTAATATATATATATATATATATATATATATGTATTTACATACATACATACATATATATATATGTGTGTGTATATATATATATATATGTATATATATATATACATATATATATATATATACACACACACATTTCAATGCATCCAGATATAATTAACACAACAAATTTATTTAGGGCATAATTAACAAGCAGATATTAATCTTAAAAAGTCGGGATATTTCCTTTGGAAATGAGTTGTTGATAAACACAATATTAGTTTAAAAGTGCAAGAAAGGGAGTGAATAATTTGAAGCTGAATGGCTTGTGAGTTTGCATTTTTCTTCCTGTATTCCCAGTGCCCAACAAATGTTTCTCTATTCTCATACAAGTCTAAAGATTACTTCAGTTCTCGGATGTTTTGCAATTCTTCCAGGTGATACATCTTGACCTCAGACTCATCTCTCAGTGTAAACATCTACAATCACAAACTCTTTCTTTTTGCTCCTGACAATCATTTTCTTTCAAAATGTTATATTTCATATATCTATATATAGATAAATGTGTGTGTGTGTGAGTGTGTGTATTCACATACAGGAAAGCAATAATTCAAAGGAACACGATTACTAGATAGCATTTTGAGAACAGGAAAAAAATTAAAGGGAACTCATATCACTGTTTGCCCTGTATTGGGGGCTTCCTAATAGATGGAATTTCCTTTAGAACTCTTATGTCATGAGCCAGATGTTTCTGCAAATCTTCCCCAACTCCCACTCTTTCACTATCCCAAATATCCCATGAAAAAAAAGCACTGTTTCACACACCTTCATGTTTCAGGGTAGGTGCAGGAAAGAAAGAGAAATCCTTCTTATTCTACTTGTGGTTGGGGGCCATGCAATAAAGTCCCCCTTTCTTCTGACCCACTGACTCTTCACTATGAAGTATTTTGCCACTTTCTCTCCTTTCCCTTAATCCGGAATCTTTTCAAGCTTCTCAGCTTTGTAGGAAATTTTGGAGCAGTAGTTAGAAGCTGTAAGTTTAACTGTTTAAAAATGTTTCTGTTTAACTGTGTTCTGACATATACAAATATGTGTATACTATATATAATATATGTATACATGCATGCATATACACATATCACATATCTGCCTGTATATATAAACATATGTTGACATACTTATTTAATGACATGTATAGCATATATTTTGTACAGATACATAATGTTTAGTATGTATATTATATGACTTTTTAAGAAATAATGAAGAGTGAAAATAAACAGAACCAAGAGAACATTATGTACAGTAACAGCAATATTGTCTTAAGAAGGACTCTGAGTGAATAAGTACTTTTGACTATTACAGCCAACTTAACTACAAAGGATATAGGAAGTAAGTTGCTATCTGTATCCAGAGTTGTTATGTTTGTCCTTCTTTGCTGAAGAAGACCATGCCATCAGAGAAATGATGACATGACTTGCACTTGACTTTGTTTTGAGTGAGGGAGGGCTATGCAAAGTCACCAAGCTCACTTTCTCCTCCTGAGCCATCTGGGTCAAGTGGCATGATATTCATCAGGATGATGGGAGATGACCCAGGATGCACTGGGAGACCTTGGCCCCTTTAAGCCAAGGTCTATGCAGGTACTCACTTAGAGTTAGGTAACGCCCATTCATTGAACAGGCCTTTTTAAGAAGTAGTCCCTTTATTGAGGCAAAGAAAAGAAAGACATTTGGTTGGGAGGGAAATAGCAACAGTTACTATTGATAGTCATTCTAAAGCCAGGAGGGTCCAGAATAGAGCCTTTAGGCACAAGGGAAAACAACTTCCATAGTCTCCCAAGAATCAAAGAGGTTTCAGGAAAATGACTAAGGAGGCAAAGGGAGGGACTGAAGTGAGGATAGGGGAAAAGAAAGGAGACATATTTGTTTCAATGATAGGAGAGAGGTACCACTAATGAATACTTCCTTGGAAGAGGAGAAATATTCTACGAAGGGACATGGAGACAACATAAGGGACGTAATCAGTAGGAATTCAGGGCTTAGGGAGATCACTCATCCTGCCTCCGAAGAAACTTAGTAAGAGTTCCTTGTGAAAACTGATACTCAAAGGAGTGAAAGGGCATGTACCCAGCAAGATTTTGTAGCAAATGGGAAAAAATGAGCATGGAGAGGTCAAAAGTTAGTAATGAGGATTATCAAGGATGTAAGAAAATTTCTAGGATGGGATAATATATTTTCTATCCTAAGCAATAATTAGGGGTGTGTGTGTGTGTGTGTGTGTGTGTGTGTGTGTGTTTGTGTAGCACAAGACAAAGGGAGCCAGGTAACAAGATCTATAGAGTAATAACAAAAATTGTTTAGAAGAAAGAACTCAAAATTAATACTTTAGAAATGTTAATCCTATGAGGTATATGGAGATTCAAGAAAGCTTAAACAATTGCAAGCACCATGAATCAAACAATAAAAGTCTAGAATAAATAGAAAAGGAAGATAAATGAAGAGAATGATAGAAAGAATTCCTTTTTTAAAAAAAGGCACAGAAAATGAAATTTTAAAACTTAATAAACAAAATCAATTGAAAAGGAGAAGAGGGATTTCACTTGACTACTTACTTGACAATGAAAAGAAAAAGAAGGGGAAGTTAAATCAGTAGATAAAAGGCAGAAAAACCAGAAACTAATAAGTTAAGCAAAATTCCAAAATGAGAGAAAGGGATAACAAATGGAGAGAAGCTTGAGGGTGAGGGGAAGAAAGCCAATGGATATAGGACATATAAAAGTTTATTAAACTAAAATAACTGAAGTAATAAAGTATTGTCTTTACAGGATAAAAGAAAAAGTAATCCTAATTAAAAGATTAATTAAAACTAATTAATTAAAAATTTAAATTAAAAAATTAAAATTAATTAAATATAATATTAGATAAAAATAGAGGGAAATATAAACCTAACTTTCATAACTTTAAATATCAACACATTAAACAATTCAACAAAATGAAAGGAGTGACAAATTGGATGAGAAAAAAACAATCCAAATTTATTTCTTACAAGAAACTAAACTAAAAAACAAAGACAGAGAATAAAATGGACTGTAATAAATTTTACCATGCATTAGGTCAACCTCTAAAGGAAAGAGTTGCAATCATGCTATCAGATGAAGCTGAAACATAAATCATAAGGTAAAAAGAGATAAACAAGAAGACTACATCGTGCTGGAACTCTAGACAACAAATCAATATCAGTCTTAACCTTCTTTGCTCCAAAGGACTTAAGGTCTAAATTCATGAGGGAAATATTAACTGAACTACAAGAAGACATAAAGAGTAATATAATTGTGGCAGAAGATTTCTATTTTGGACAAATCTAACAGAAAAACAATCAAAAGCAAAGCTATCAGATCAAACAAATTATTGGAGAAACTAAAACTAGAAGTCTTTTGGCATCTTCTAAATGGAAATACTTAAAGAATATATGTATTTACCAGCACCATGTGGAACTTTTACAGAAATTGAACATGATATTGTAAACAAATGGAAAAAGGAAGAAATAGTAAATGAATATCCTTTATAGACCAAAATACAATAAAAAGAATTATCAGTCCAGAGAACACAAACAAAAGATATAGACTCCCATGGAGAACACTAAAATCCCAAATAATTAGTATGTCAAAGAACAAGTAATAATTGTGCAGAAGAAAATGATATTGATGAAACAATACATCAAAATTTCTGGGATATAACCAAAATAGTTCTGGGTTGGAGGTGGGGATCAGGTCATATTCTTAAAAACAATGAACTTAATTTGCATTTTAGAAAATTAGAAAGCCAACAAGTAGACAAATGTAAGATAAGTACAAGAATAGAGAAATTAAAAATTAGAGAACAAGATAAACTGAAAAACTATACAAATGATACAGTTATAGAAATGATAACAAAAAAACCCTAAAAGCTGCTTTAATGAAATAATCCTACCAGCAAAAAAAATACATACCCTCAATATGTATATATTTATTTATAAATTGTATATTTTACCATTGTGTTTATTATGTACATTACAAAACATGTACCAGATATTTTCAAAGGCTGAGATAAAGACAAAATATTGACCCTTGGGTCAATAGGGAGCTAGTTTATTGAATAAAGGAGTGTTTTGTTAAGAAAATCACTTTTGCAGTTTGTGGAGAAAAGATGGGAGAAGGAAGACTTGATTCAGGGAGACCTATTAAGAGGCTACTATAGTAGCCCAGGAGAGAGTTAATGAGGGACTGAATTATGGTAGTGGCTATGTACGTGCAAAGAAAGGACAGAATCAATAGATGTATAAGAGAAACAAAATATGCAGATTGAGTAGATACTGAAGGAAAGGAAAGTGATGTGTCAAGAATGAGAACTAGATTTCTAATCTAAGTGACTGGAAGGATGGTGGTACATTTGAAGATAAAGGAGAAGTTTGGGAAAAGGATGAGTCCTGGGGAGAAGGTAAAATAATAAAGTCATCTAAGTAGCTCACAACCTATGTTTGTTGATCCTATATGACTCGTTCTACTCAAAGCAAAAAAGAGGGAGGCTTTTTACTAGGCACTGTCTTGGACCACTGAGTCTACTGTCCTCTGGGAGACTATGAAGAGGGTCGAGCTGGACACACTGAGGGCAGGGGGATTCCTCCCTTCCTTCCTGCCTTCCTTCCTTGCTAGAGAGGTTACAGGGGTACAGGGTGGTTCAGTGACTTTCTGAGGATTATATCACCAGTATGTAGTCAAAGCATGACTGGAATTCTAAAAGTTCTCTTGACATGGAGGCAAGCTTTCTATCGACTACTCTGTCTCCTTTTTAATAGTAGGCTTTGATTAATACTTTGTTGGTTGATATGAAGAAGACTGAGAATATTTATAAAGTAACTTATAAGTGGGGGAAGAATTAGGAACTTCTTCATTTACAATGATAATATTCATTGAATTTACATAGTACGTATAACTTGAAAAAGAATCAGATTTTTTACCTGGAAGAGATCTCAAGATATCAGTGTGGTCTAGATCTCTGTATGCAAGCAAATCAAGTATTATAAATCCCATTGTGTAAAAGAGGGCATCAAGGCCCATAGCTGTTAAGTAGTGATGATGATTAGGGAGCAAGATGGGCAGCAGTGGGAGTAAAAGCAGCAAAATTCAATTCTTCTGACTTCTGGAAAAATGATCATGTCATTATACTGCCAGGGCACCGTATTACACAGAGGATCTCCATGGATTCTCATGACAACCCTGTGAGCTAGGGTAGAGCAGGTGTTATGATCATGTATCCATTATATCTGTTTCTCTCCTCTCGCTTCTTTTTTCTTTATCTTTTCAGAATGGAAAATGATTGCATCTTTCAAATTACTCCTGGCAACATCTAATAAAGAGCCTAAGAGTACTCAATAAACATTTCTTTCCACCGGTCTTTCATATCTGACTGTTCCCTTCCTCCTTCCCTCACCCTCATTTCTGGGTCTCCTATTTTTGTTGCCTGTCACGTATTTATAGATGCTTCTACACCCTTTCTCTTCCCCACCTCTCCCCCTAAGCCACTCCCATCCACTTGCCCACATTCCTTCAGTCTCTTCTTACAGAACATTCTCCCTAGGTAGCTTGGCTACATATGGGACATTTATTTGGACTATATCCATACTAAGGAGGTAGGAGAACTCAGGACTGGAATCTTTTTTGCAGTTTTTCCTTAAATGGAATCAAAAGAAACAACCCCAATCAAGTCACTTCTTTCAGGGTCTTAGTTTCCTCAAGAGGTGGAGATGGGTCAGTCAGTCAGTCAACTAGCATTTTTTAAGTACCTGCTACATGCCTGATACTGTGCTGAGTGCTAAGGATACACAGAGGTGGGGGGAAAGAAAGCTCGAAATCTAATGAGAGATGAACATCATGCAAACAACTGTGTACAAATACAAATGTAAAAAATTGGAGTAGTCTTTGAAGGAAGGCACTATGATTAAGGAGGATTTCCCAATTTCTTCAAGAAATTAGGAAGCCAAGGAAGCTAGGAAGGAGAGATGAAGAATATTTTAGGCATATGGGACAACCTGTGAAAGTATTTGCATTAGGGAAATAGTGTCCTGTAAAAGGAATAACAAAGAGGCCTGGATCACAGATTAAGTGAAGGGGAATAAAATGGAAAGAGACTACTTTGGAGGGAAGGTGCTAGGTTGTGAAGGGCTTAGGCTTTAAAAACCAAACAGATTTTATATTTGATCCAGGATGTAATAAAAGGAGCTACTGAAGTTTATTGAATGGGAGTGGGGGAGAAAGGGTGACATGCTCAGACCTTTGGGCAAGTAGGCTATATATATAACCTCTAAATCCCTTCCTAGTTTTAGCAAGTTACGATTCTGTTAACAAAAGAGTTTATGAAAGTTAACCTAGCAAAAAAAAATGATGCTTTTCCTATCATTTAATATTGGACCAAATTGATGACTCCTCATTGGTTCGACTCAGTAGGTTTCTCAGATTCTAGGTCCCTGTCTAGCATTTTATTCCTCCTCACCAAATCTCTCTCTCCCAGCTTTTGGCCATACAGTACAGCTGCATATTCCACACTTCTAGGGTAGTCAGTCCTTCATTTAGTTAGTCTAATTGTAATTAGTTAACTGTTCAACCTTATTTTCTAAGTCCTTTTGAGAGCTCATTCTTTTTGTCTAGCACCTAGAAAAGACCCTCCCTTCTCTATGAGATTCAACTGATGTTGTTTTCATTTTTTAAAGCAGTGTTCAAGATTGTGTGTGTGTATGCATGCATGCATGCATGCATGCATGTATATATGTATGTATGTATCTCCACCAAGATGAGAACTCGATGAGAACTCTTCCAGGTAGTCCCCATTAAAATCTAAAAGCCTGTCTCCTTATGGCAGACTGCGGGAAAGAAGGACCTTAAGGCTTCCTGAATGACTAGGTCTCTTTCTATATTTGCAATACTTCTGGGTAATGATACTAAGAGCCCTTCCAATTTTCTTGCTTGAACTTGTCTGGTGGACATGTGAAATTAGACCATAACCAATAATTCTTTTAGCTCCCTTTCCTTAATAGCTATCAGATGGAGGCTATGGGCTCTTTATTAAGTGAGTCTGGAACTGACCCAAGGAACTACTGTAAGTTTCCATTTCCAACTTTTTAGCTGTTGTCTCCTCCTTTCCAATCCCTCAGCCTGTCAGTTAGCACCCTATTCTGAATACACCCTCCTTACAGAGATGTGATGACAAAGTCCCATCTTTTACTGGAAGTCTTGCCCAACTCCTTCTTAATTCTAGTGCTGCACTCTTTCATTTGTTTCCTATTTATCCTGTAGATAGCTTGAATATCTGTTTGTAAGAGGAGCGCTTGTAGTCTCTCCCAATATACAGTGCGTAGCTTGAAGGCAGGGACAGTCTTTTGCCTCTTTTTATACATCCAGTGTTTAGCGTAATAACTAGCATATGGAAGGTGCTAAATAAGTAGATGTTTATTATCTGACTAACAAGCCATCCTGGTTTACTTTCTAATACTTGAACAATTAAAATTAACCTTAAAACTTCCTATTTTTTTAATTAAAGTTTTTATGAAATTCTAGAACATTTAAATATGAACATTTATATAGCACTTTATAAAATCTACAAAGCACTAATTTAGAACCATAATCTCATTAGAACCTCCAAAAAGTCCTGTGAGGTAATTACTATAGGTCATCATTGTAGTCGTCGTCGTCGTCCTCCTCCTCCAACTTCACCTCCTCTTTCTTCTTCTTCTTCTTCTTCTTCTTCTTCTTCTTCTTCACTATTTCTGCCTTTTTACATTTTTTGAAATATCTCTGTGCCCTAGTACATGGTCAGTTTTTGTAAAAGTTCCATGTGGTGCAGAGAAATATGTATTTTCTTTTGCTGTCCCATTTGTCACACTACTGTCTTACTTTCTATATCTTCTTGAAGCTCAATGTTTTCTTTATGAATTAGGATAATATGTGATTTGGAGAGTATAAGTTTATTTCTGGTATTGGTTTACTGTTTATGATTCCTTTTGGCATAATTCAGTTTCCTTGTTTATCCCTTTTTATTTTTTGAATGTTTGTTTCTGTTTATCTGATAGCATGATAGCATCTGCTTTGTTGGATTCACTTGATACATAGTAAATTTATTTTCTGTCCCCTTAATTTTATTTTGTGTATATCTTTCTTCTTTTAAAATGTGTTTCTTGTAAGTAACAGATTGTAGGATTTTGCTTTCTTATCCAATCTGTCACTCTTTTTAATTTTATTGGATTGTTTAATCCATTCACATTTAAAGTTATTAGTTGGGTTTATATTTTCCTCCATCTGTGTCTAAAATTTTTTGTCAATATATTTTTCTCCTCTTTTGCTATAAACATAGTATTATGGTTCCTTTATTTACTTTAATCTTTTTTTTAAGGTGATCCTGTTCCCATTGGATCCCTTCCCCTCACCCTGATCCTCCCTTCTTGTTTGTAAGCCTTTTTCTTAATGCTTTGTCCTTTCTCCTGCTTTTATCTGGCTAAACATTTCTTCCCTTTTTTTCTTCTTAGTCAAATAAATTCCATTCCCCTTTCCTTTTTCTCCCCTTCAGCTAGGTCTGTTCTATCCTTTTTAAATTTGACTCTTTTTGTCCTTCTCCAAAAAGGACTTTTCCCACTCTCTTCATGATCCATCAGACTCTTTTTCTGTTTATTTTACACTCTCATTCCCTGGTTCATGACCTCTATAATCACCTAGTATCACTGTCTTCTCTGCTTTCTTCATACAATCAAAGCTTCAAAGGTATTCATTTTTGGCTTTTGCTCTTCAAGGATTGTAGCCAAATTGACTGTTAAGGCCTGAGAAAACATGTACAGTCTGAAGCTGGGGTCTCTACAGCACTGGAAAGAGGGTATGGTTTGGATGTAAGCCTGTGTCTTGTCTTTGGTTCTTCTAGTGCAAACCTTCCTGCTGGGTGCCTGGGGTGTCTAGAGGGGTGCTTAGTGAATGGAGAGTCAATGAACAGCCATTTCTGGATTTGTTGTTGCTACCTTCTTTTAAATCTGGGTGTCCTAGACTATGGACATTCCTGAAGTTGTTTTATCTTTTGTATATAATGTCTAATTTAAAGAGGTCTGAGAGGTTGAGGGGTTCAGAGAAAATGTCTAGTCTACCATCTTGTTGCTTATGTGACTCAGAAATTTTACAAGTAGGGAAATTGAGGTTTATAAATTTGGAGTGCCTTATCCAAGGTCACTTACATAGCAAGTAAGAAAGGCATGGTTTGAATCTGTCTTTCTAATGCCAAACTCAGCCCTCTATCCCCTACAGAGCTTACTTTTATTAGAATTGAATTCAACTGATTGGTTTTTTTAATTTTATTTTAATAATCAGTTATTGGAGTTAATTTGACTGGTTGTTTTTCCAATCCAGTTCATTGTTTTTCAATCCAGTTCATGTGTAGGCACAGCCTGAAACTTTCTGCTAATTATGTCTCCTGAGAATTAATTCCCATTTTTGCTTCAGGGGTTTTCATTCCTGAGCAGGTTAATCACCTGTCTGCCATTTTATGGCACTCCTATACAGGACCAAAGCATTTGGGGACTACCCCTTTGCTAATACTTCATCCAGGCAGTGATATCATAGCTTCTCCATTAGATTGGGAGTTAGCAGTGGGTAGGGACTATTTTTCTGTCAGACTAGAAGAATCCTAAAAGAGGAGATTATACCTCTCCATTAAACAGGAAGAAAGCCCTCCAAGTACATGAATCATGTCTTCTCCCTGTCCCCACACATTTGTAAATAACTGATTTTATTCAGAGGGGTCACTCAATATAAGGTGTTGGCTGACAGACTGAGGAGCTGATGCCCCAAATCCTGAGAAATTCTGACAGTATAGACAGGTCAGTAAGGGAGCTCTTAACTGGTCTTTGATGATGCTCACCACTCAAATACACCTGCCAAGACCATACTGCCATGTGTGTTCATGTAATCAGAACCTCAATGAATAGAAATTCAAGAAAAATACC
>CM053771.1:256071006-256122020 GCA_028658325.1 Potorous gilbertii
AAGTGACTTACATGCCTTTCTATACATGTTCTAGTTCCTGATTAAATAGTAATCATGAAATCAAATTTACCATTAAAACCTTAACTTTTCCATCAATGCCAAATTTTACCTGAGGTTACCTGCCTCTAGGAAATTTAGACTAAAATTCTTTTCCCCAAACTAAAGATGTCTTTGATTTATTCTCAGTAATTAATTCAGTCAACTGTTTTAATACTAATTGCTTTTACATCACTTTGCAACATGTCCAATTTTTCTCCCCATCTCTCCCCTCCCCCACCACATAACACCTTGCATTCTGATTACCCCTTCTCTCAATGTACCCTCCCTTCTATCACACCCTATGCTTCTCTTTCCCCATCTTCTCTCTTTTCTTGTAGAGCAAGATAAATTTCGATACCCCATTCCCTAGGTTTCTTATTTCCCGGTTATATATAAAAATTCTCAATATTTGTTTCTAATACTTTGAATTCCATCTTCTCTCCCTCCCTCCCTCCCTACCCATTCTCACTGAGAAGGCAAACAATTCAATACAGAGTAAATATGTGTCATTTTGCAAATGTCTTCCATAATAATCATGTTGTGTAATAATAATTATATTGCCCTCTATCTTACTCTATCCCCCTTATTTTTTTATTTTTTTATTCCCTATTTGACCTTGTCCTATCCCAAAAGTGTTTATTTCTAGTTACTCCCTTCCCCATTTGCCCTCCCTTCTATCGTTCTCCTCACCCTACTTGTCACCTCCTCCTCTACTTTCCTGTAGTATAAGACAGATTTTCATACCAAAGTTAGTGAGCATGTTATTCCCTCCTTCAGCCATATGTGGAGAGAGTAGCTTCACTTTTCCCCTCTCCCTTTTCTCCTCCATTGAACAAGATTTTTCTTATCTCTTTTATGAGTTATAGCCTGCCCCATTCCATTTCACCCTTTCTCCTCTCAGTATTTTCCTCCCTCACCCCTTAATTTCTATTTTATTTTTTTGTGTGTTTGGATATCATCTCTTCTGATTCAACACAACCTGTACTCTCTGTCTATATATGTGTAGGTGTGTGTGTGTATGTATATACAATCCCTCTACCTACCCAAATACTGAGACAAAGATTCAAGAGTTATAAATATTTTCTTTCCATGTAGGAATGTAAACAGTTCAGCTTTAGAAAGTCTTTTATGATTTCTCTTTCTTGTTTACCTTTTCATGCTTCTCTTGATTCTTGTGTTTGAAGGTCAAGTTTTATACATAGCTCTGGTCTTTTCATCAAGAATGCTTCAAAGCCCTCTGTATTGTTGAATGACAATTTATTCCCTTGAAGTATTATGCTCAATTTTGCTGGGTAGGTGATTCTTGGTTTTAATCCCAGTTCCTTTGACTTCTGGAATAACCTATTCCAAGCCCTTCAATCCCTTAATGTTGAAGCTGCCAGGTCCTGTGTTATCCTGATGGTATTTCCACAATACTCAAATTATTTCTTTCTAGCTGCTTGCAGTATTTTCCTCCTTTATCTTGGAACTCTGAAATTTGGCCACAGGTCTCTTTCTGGAGATGATTGGTAGATTCCTTCAATATTTATTTTGCCCTCTGGTTCTAGAATGTCAGGACAGTTTTCCTTGGTAATTTCATGGAAGATAATATCTAGGCTCTTTTTTTGATCATGGCCTTCAGGTAGTCCCATAATTTTTAAATTGTTTCTCCTGGATCTATTTTCCAGGTCAGTTGTTTTTCCAATGAGATGTTTCACATTTTCTTCTATTTTTTCAAACTTTTGGTTTTGTTTTTTAACTGCTTGGTTTATGTCATAGTCATTAGCTTCCCTGAACTCAATTCTCTCTTTCAAAGAAATATTTTGTTCGGTGAGCTTTTGAAATTTCTCCTTCATTTGACTAATTCTACTTTTTAAAGCCTCCTTCTCCTCATTAACTTTTTGGACCTCTTTTTCCAATTGAGTTAGTCTCTTTTTAGAGGTGTTATTTTCCTCAGCATTTTTTTGGTTCTCCTTTAACAAGCTGCTAACTCACTTGTCAAGCTCTTCTATTGCCTGAGCCCAATTTAAGTTCCATTTAGAGGCCCTGGAAGCAGGGGCCTTGACTTCCTGTGACAATATGCCTTGTTCTTCCTCATCCTAAAGGATGGGAGGAGACATTTGTTCACCAAGAAAGTAAGCTTCTATAGTCTTATTTCTTTTCCCTTTTTGGGGGCATTTTCTCAGTCAGTTACATGACTTTTGAGTTTCCTCTCCACAACTACCTCATCTCCAGCACTGGGGGCTGAGATTCAAATGAGTTGCTCCAATCCCCCAGGGTCTTTAGGCGAGGGCAGGGCTGCTATTCAGTGTAAGATTAAGATCAGCTGCTCAGGTTGGGGCAGGCACACCACATAGGGCTCAGTACCCTCAGGGGCTTTACAATGAGTCCTTCAACAATGGATTCAGGATGCTGCCTTCCTTGGGAGCCCCCATCCACTGCTGCCTCTGCTGCTGCCATCTGAGGAGGCCCGAGTTATGGGGACACCCTGCTCCCTTCTCAGCCAGCTGAAAAAACCCTTCCACTGACCTTTATGCCTGTGGGTTCAGGGTTCTGCACTGTGCTGGAGATTCTGTCCCTGAAGGTTGCTTGGTCCTTCTTCTCCCAGTGCCTCTTGGCCAAGGCTGGGTTGAGCTCTGCTCTGCATGTGGGTGCAACAGACATTTCCTGTCGGTCTTTCAGGTCACTCTGGGCTAGAAATCTCCTCCAGTCAGTTGTTCTGTGGCTTCTGCTGCTCTAGAATTTGTTGAGAATCTTTCTGTATAGGTATTTTATGGGCTGTTGGGGAAAAGCTAATGTATATGCATCTTTCTACTCTGCCATCTTGGCTCTGCCCCTATGCCATCTTTCTTGCTGTTAATGGTGGTAATTTCTCATATTAATGATTGATTTTAATGAATGTGGCCATGTAATTTTTTTAAATGATAACGAACTTAAAATTAATATTTTTCTCCTCAGAACTCAAGTGGTACATTCTCTTGATGTTTTGATTTTGTATTTTGAGATTTTTTTCTAAGTCTATTCTATAATCATTTTGTTCCAAGAGACTACCAGGTCCATAATCAATTTAAACTCAATTTTAGCAGATGTTTTTCTTGCCAAACACTTGTGATAACATGTATTTTCTCTGTACAGTGAATAAGAAATGGGAATCCAATGGATGCAATATTATTTTGCTTGTATCTTCTTCCTCTCATATCTACATTATAGAAGGTAAAATATGGTTTCTTGGTTGTAAAAAGGAAATCCAAAATTCTATTCGTAGCGTAGAAAATTTAGGCCTGGCAGCCTTGATATGATCATATCTGTTACCTTCCAAATTAGTTTAAGCCAGAAGCTGGAGTAACAAAGGACAGAAGTTACTTTCATATTAGCATATATGTCATGTTTAATCAATCAAAGGAGAACTGTAATTACTTTGCTCTCTTCTTAAGCAAACTTTAAAGAAAGGAAGTCATGAACCTATAAAGTAAATGTCATCCTGTTTGGATAGTTATGGTTTTATAGGTAATTTGTTGCAGATTTTATTCAGATAACTTATAATTATTTCCTTTCATGCTCATCTTCAATCCTATAGGCCATTTCAGACACAAACATAAGGGCTACAGATGCAAGGAATGGATTAATGTAACAATCTAATCATTTTAATTTGCTACACACATTACAAATCTGTTTATTAGCTCCCGGGTTATTCCTGATTACATCAGCCACCATACAATTTTGCAAAGAAGTATTGTCTTAACCTTTAAAAGAGAAAATTGAGTGTAGAGAGTGTTGTTGGACACTTACAATTTGAGTGAACCATACACTGAATACCTCTGGCTTTGACACTGACCAGTTGTGTGACCTTGAGCAAGTCACTCAACTTCTATTTCCTCATCTGTAAAATTAAGGAGTTAGATGAGATCACTAATTTATTATGCTTCTAAGTGAGTTAGGCCTATAACATGATGTTTTATGTCACTCAGAAGTGTATGTTTAACTCTCTCGCATTTTGCTGACAATGTCTCTGTTGTCTTTTTTTTTTTAACCCTAACAAGTTATCTGACTTGGGAATCAGTGTGGTGTAGGGGAAAGAACACCAAATTGGAAGACCAGCATTTTAATTCCTTAGTCCATAAACTTGCTTTGTGACTTTGGATAAAACTCACTCAATTGTTCTGGGCCTCAGTTTCTTTATCTGTAGAGTGACATTAATGATTAATTCTCTTGCAGAAGATATTGTGAGGATTCAACAGGACAGCAGATGTGAAAATGCTTTAAAAAGTTTGAAACACTGAACATATTTTATCTTTGTAAAGTAAGGATTTGAACGAATATCTAAAATCCTTTGACAGAGAAACTCTTTGAGTGTGAATTAAAACTAGGGAGGGGTTGTGGGTGTGGTGGAGAGTCTAAAGGAAGTTCTTAACCTGGTGTTCTTTAATAGATTTTAAAGGGCATGAAAACTTCCTTCCTTCCTTCCTCCCTTCCTTCTTTTAATTATAAGTCAGTATAATTGATTTCCTTTGTAAGTCAATGGAATTTGTCTAGTGCATTTAAAAATATTATCCTGAGGTGTCCCTTTGCTTCACCAGACTTCCAAAGGGGTTCATAGCACCCTCTGAAAAGGTGAAGAACTCCTATTCTAAAGAATCTCTTCAATGAAAGCTACACACATACACACACACACACACACACACACACACACACACACACAAGAGATTGGCTTCTCAGTCTTCTCAGAAAAGGAACAAAATAAACAAATGCAGGGGTGCAGTGTGGTTTTCCTGAAAAAGTGATCGACTTGGAGTCAAAAAACCTGGCTTCAGATCTAAACTCTGTGACTTACCAAGTACGTGATCTTGGAGAAGTTCCTTGATTTCTCTGGGCCTCTTATTTATAAAAGTTTCTTCATTTATAAAGGGAAATGTTAGACTACATGACTTCTGTGATACCTTTAACTGTAAATCTTCAAACCCTGGGATCCTAAATGGATGAAGTGAGCTCCTGTCCAGATAATGACATGCTATAGGATAATTAGCCCATCAGTATGTATCTACATCTATAGATAGATATAGATATATAGATTATATGTAAGTTAGGTATATATATACATACATATATTTGCACACTATATATATATATACACACACATACATAAGTATACAATGATAATATGTATACACACATATATGTATATATCTTGGACAGACATGATGAGATGGGTCTAGAATTAAATAGAAGAGACAGAACTAGATTTCACTTGAAAAATTATTCAAGTTCTCTACATGATTCAAACAGTTTCCTGACACAAAAATCCATTTTAACATGACTTTTCTTCCAGTAGTATTCTGTGGCTTCAAAACATGGAATATCACAGTCTCCAAAGGATCAAATTTTGGTGACCCAAAAGGCAGTGGAGAGATACTTGGTGGGCATAAGAAGCAGCACATTACTCATGGTGACTTGTGTACCAGAAGTGGCAGAAGGACATCATCCAGGAAATGCATATTCAGAAAAGGAGGTGGGCTGGTCATAGAATGAGAGCCAGAAAGTGACTAGGTAGCCTCAGAGCTGTATTGGTACATACAGAAAGGCTACCAACTCATTGAATGGACACTGTGGAGGAGACACAAACACTAATCACACAGGGTGAGGACAGTTGTCATTTGTAACGCTGAAGGGAGTGACCATGTTGATGAGATCATGAATCTAGAAGTAAGCTGCAAACACCCTCCTTCCAAAAATTACACAGCTGTGGTTCCATTGTTTGATATAACAAAAGTATATTTTTAATATGTCTTGTGCCTAAATATTTTTTTAAATGTTTAATAATCTGGGAGAGGCAGAGTTGCAGAATGACTTTGAAGCCAGAAAGACCTGAGCTCAAATCTTATCCTTGACACATGCCAGTTCCTGGGCAAGTCCTTTTATCCCTCGGTGACCTAGGTAACTTTCTTTTTTTATTTATCATTTTGTTTTATTAATAAAATTTCAGTTCCAAATTCTCTCCCTCCTTCCATCCCTCCCTACCCACTGAGAAGGCAAGAAATTTGATACCCATGAAGTCATGTGAAATATGTTTCCACAAAATAGACAAATGTCTAAGCATATAAGTTATGGTCAAGGTGACAACCTGTATTGCTGGAACAAATTTCCTCATCAAGGAGCAAATCTACCAATGAAATCACAGGTCCATCCTCTACCCCATCCCTTAAAAATGTGGACAAATGTAAATTAATATTTAATGGTAAATTGTAATAGTAAAAAAAAAAAAGGAGTTAGGTGGTGCAGTGGATAGATGTGGGCTTGAACTCAGGAAGACCTGAGTTCAAATCTGGCCTTGGACACTTACTAGCTATGTGACACTGGGCAAGTCATTTAACCATTTGCCTTAATTTCTTCATCTGTAAAATGGGCATAAAAACCTACTTCTTTTTGTTATCAAATAAGATAATATTTGAAAAGCACTGTGCCTTGCACATAGTAGGTACTATATAAGTGCTGATCCCCCAACCTGTCACCTTCCTCACCAATTGCTACAATTGTTCAGTCATGACCAAATTTGACCAAAACCCAGAAAAGAACCTGAAGATCTCAGGCCAAATCTTAGTACTGTGGAATTCTTCTCTACCTCCTGATTTCCCTGTCTTCCATTAAATTCCAAATAAAATCTCATCTTCTATAGGAAGCTTTTCCCAATCCCTCTTAATTCCAGTGCCTCTCTCACTTACACCCTATTTATCTTGTATGTAGCCTGTTTGTATGTAATATGTTTGCTTATTGTCCCCCTTAGTTGAGTATGAGCTCCTTGAGAGTAGGGACTGTCTTTCATGTCTTTTTGTATCCTCAGTGCTTAGCAAGTGCATGGCACATAGTAGGGGCTTAATAACAGTTTATTGAATGAGCTATCTTCCACCTATGCTCGCTCGCTCTCTCTCTCTCTCGTAACTCTGTTGAAATCAAGAAGATTAAAGGCTGAAATTGCTTGGTATTTCAGTCATTTGATACTATTACTTTTCAAACTACTTCTCATTTTTTTTTTCTCTCACATTTCATTCAGGCAAACCATGTTGGTTTGTTCTGTGGTCCTTCCTCTGTGGTGCCACCCTACAAAAAATCTTTTGCATTTTGTGCCAACTAAAATCCTCTATATTCTATTTCCTGTGTCCTTGCTAGTGGCCTCAATCTTGGAGTCACACTAAACTTCTTTTTAGTAGCTTTACCTGCTTCTTTGGGATGTAAGGGGTGTTCAGGGAGGACTAGCACCTCTAGTGTCAGGGCTTGCTGAGCCCTATTCAGGATTGTTGTAATAGCAATTTACATGAAAAGATCTTTCCCCTTCATTAATAGACCCATATGACTTACTTAAATCCTAAGTCTCATGTGGTGGGAGGAGCTTGCCAAACAGGTGAAACAGGAAGGATGAAGCAGAACCAAGAAGAAGTGAGTGAACATGGTTGGGGCAGAGGAGAGAGGATGCATGTAGGCAGGTAGGCAGGCAGGCACAGCTCAGGCTTTTGAGTGTTTGCTTGTGAGAAATCCATGGCAGAGTGTGGGAGAGTTGGGAATGGCTTTGCCCCCTGTGGTGATAATGTGTATTGACTTCTTGGCTACCATGACAGATTTAACTTGCTGATGTTGGGATTTAGCTTTCTGGTGTCTGAATAGATGTTTTCTTCTGCCTTCTATATGGAGAGTTTGTTATACTATGCAATTGAGAGCTATGGTGGCACAGTCATAGTCACCACCAGTGCAATGAATATTGCCTTGGCTATACAGTTGTTTATCTTCCTTTGGTATCCATCCATCACCCATCTGTCACCTATGGCTCCAAGAAGCTGTAGCATGTGCAGTGGTCACACACTGTCTCAGCAGATGGGTTAAACCACAGTGAGGGTAACCAATGGGCCTCAAATCTCTCAGTGAGGTAAGGGATATCTATCCCAAGCATTCTCCTAGTGGAATAGGTGGATGAGAGCAATCTGCTCCAATGACCATGAAGAAGACTGACAAAAGTGCTTGTGGAATGCTTAGAGTTCGTTTAGACGTCAAAGACTACAAGGTCATCCGCTGCATCCTGGGCCGTGACCGGTCATCTTGACTTAAGTCCAGTCACTGGACTTTGATGATTCTGGAAGTAATAGTGAGGCTGATGACTTTGTGCAACTCTGGCCTCATTAAAACCAATTCACACACAAATCAAGACATCAACCATGATGTCATTGATCCTTATTGAAAATGTAGGACAACACCTGCTTCTTTGGTTTCTACACCAGTTTTATTTAAAACAAAAATATGTCTTTCTTTGTATTGACTAATGGTTCAAATGATGCTGAACATGAATGATTCAGAGGCAGATTTATAATACCAGTGCTTTAAATAGGATGCAAAGTCATAAAAATGAAATGAATAAAATAATTACTGACAAAAGGGAGATCTCAAGGGAGAACTCAAGAACCAAAATAGGGAAAAGGAAAGGAGAGGTCTTCACTTCTTTAGCTATGTGTCCCTGGTAAATTAGACTTATGGTCTGTTCTACAGTCTATATAATTCTGGAGTCTATATAATAATTTGATCCCCCAAATTCAATTCAACAAATACTTATTAAGATTCTGCATATATAAAGCCAAAAATTAAACTGTGCCTATCCTTAAGGAACTTAGATTCTACTTGGGCAGAGGATGGTGTACAAAATATTCACAGGAATATTTTGAGGAAATTTGAGGTAAGACAAAACACTAACAAATGGGAAAGATAGGTTTTCTGAAGATGTTGGCAACTGAGCTGAGCCTTGAAGGAAGATCAGGATTCCAAAAGATGAAGATAAGAAAAGAATATTATATTATGTAGCTGTTGAGTCATTTCAGTTGTGTCTGACTCTTCATGACCACTTTTGGGGTTTTCTTGGCAAAGATACTAGAATGGTTTGCCATTTCTTTCTCCAGCCCATTTTAGAGATGAAGAAATTGAATCAAATAAGATTAAGTAACTTTCCCAGGGTCACAATACTAGAGTCTGAGTCTGGATTTGAACTCCAGTTCTCCTGACTTCAGGTCCAGTACTCTCCACTGAGTTTAGGAATACGGTAAAATCTTGATCACCCTTCAAAAGTAGGAGAATGTATATGACTCTGTGAAATTCCTATTTTTTTCAGTGTTCCAGGCATGTATAATCCTCAAAATGCTATATAAATACTAGTTCTCATCATCTAAAACTCTTAGTTGCAGAGAAGATGCCAGTTTACATTGGTAGAGAGAATTTTCTATCCCTTTGCTCAGTAACACTTGCAATATCTACCTAACAGTCTTACTATAAGAATTCAATGTAGAATATAGACTATAGAAAGTATCTTCCTAACTGTACCCATAATACATATCTAAAACACTATCCCTTTGCTTTCTTCAGTCACCTCTGTATTTTGTATGTACCTATTTATTTAAATAATGTCTCTCCCATTAGTTTGTAAGCTTTTTAAGGACAGGAACTGTTTTCACCTTTCTTTGCATCCCCAATACTTAGTACAGTGTTGTAGTAAATGCTTAATAAATGCTTGTTTGCAATGTACATAATAGGTGCTTAATAAATGTTTATGAGAGGTAGTACGGCTTTGGAGTGAGAGCTCAATTCAACCCTACTTCTGACACATACTATCTGTGTGTCTCTGGGCAAGTTACAACTGACCATACAGGCAGCCTCCCAAGACTATAATTTATAGAAAAAAATGCTGACCTTAGTTCAAGGAGATGCTCATGGTGGAAAAATTCCATACTGATGCAGAACACTCATCACTGGAAATATTTCCACAACTAAGGAGTTGGATGTCTAGACCACTATTGGGAACAATAAAAAAAAAGACAAATAAATTATTGTTTATTGATTAGTTGATTAATAATCATTAATTCTATGAACTCTTCCTTCACCTACATTAAATGTCATTCACTCTACAGAATTTATTGAATAACCTTAATTGTGAGGGCCTCTCCTCATTCATATCAGGAATTTCACTTTCACCTTCACTTTCTAAGTTGGTGCCTGCTTCCAGCTCTCTTCATGGCCCTCTAGGTTTGACTTGTTAATCTGATTCACTCTGCCCCCTCCCCCTCCTCCAGTCCTGCCTAATCATTTAAGACAAGGCACTCAACATGAAAATTCACGAGTCTCACCACTACTAGAGTTTCCAAGGCCAAGGCTGAGAGTGACAAGCATTAATAAAGCCATGTTCAGGAGATGACACAACACCCCTAACATGGCCCATCAAAGGGGTTCACAGCTGCCAACTGGTTTATTTAGAAACCTAGAAGCCAAGCCTGCTTTTAGGATGAAAGGCAAGAGTCTTATGTGTGGAACCATTGCATTCATTTTCTTTTTCCTTTTTAAGTTTTGTTGTTAATTTATGGAATAAAACAAGTATTTTAATAACATAATACAATAAAAAAGTGATTGTACATGAAGTTGCCAATCTACTATGCAAAACTTGCTATTTCTTTCAAATATACAACCAAATAATAGTGTAATTCTTTTTTCTTCTCTCCCCTCCCCCAGAGATGGCTACCATTAGACACAAATATATAATATTTATGTAATATTATTCTATACATACTTCTATTTATCACTTCTTTCTCTAGCTTCTTTCTTTATATATCCTTTGTAGTTAGTTTGGGTATTTATAAGCGACAAAATATCCTATTTGCTTAAAGCTGTTCTTCAAACAATATTGCTGTTACTATATAGAATGTTCTGTGGTTCTGCTCCTTTCACTCTTCATTATTTTGTGCAAGTCTTTCCATGTTTTTCTAAAATCATCAAGTTTATCATTTCTTATAGCACAGTAGTATTCGATCACAATCATATACCACAACTTTTTCAGCTATTCCCCAATTGATGGGCATCCTTGCAACTTGTAGTTTTTTGCCACCACAAAGAGAGCTGCTAGAAACATTTCAGATCATAAAACATTTCTTTTTCTTTTCCCCCTAATCATCTTTGGAAATACACCAAGCAGTGGTATTGCTGGGTCAAAGGGTATGAGTAGTTTAATAACTCTTTGGGGGAAAGCCCAGAGTTCCTGCAAAAGCTAAGACTGTTCTGTCTGGTCTTTCCCAGCCATTCCCACAAATCCCTGATGTTTTGTGGTCTGGGGGATCATTTTCTTGATTTCTTTCCTACATTGGTTGATAGGACCAATTGGCTTTGACGCCAAACCCTGGTTTGGAGTGATGATTCTTCTCTGAAAAGGTTTTCATGTTGAGAGATTTTCTAGTTTATTTTTACCTGGCACAGAATCAGAGAAAGTTTTGCGATGGAGATGAAAGAGAATGTGACCAGGAGTCAAGATACCCCAGTTCTAATCTCAGTGATTTTAGACATGTCTGAGCCCCATTTGTTTCCTCATCTATAAAATGAAGGGGTTGTGATAAATGATCTCGAACATCCTTCCAGCTATCGAGTTCTTGTTGTTCATCCTTCATTTTCAAAGAGTACCAACAGGAGATCCTGAGTCCCATTGTGGTGGAGCAGGCAAATGCCATCACCTTGACCCCCCCATGTATCTTAACATGGGCAGGGGAACTGGCATACTCTAGCTCTGAAAACCACCATATGTGTCAGCACACTTCCGGGAAAATAGACATCCTCCAGAGGCCAAACTTCCATGTGCTTCAGTATAACCCCAG
The DNA here is from genome assembly GCA_028658325.1 of Potorous gilbertii. Lineage (NCBI taxonomy): Eukaryota > Metazoa > Chordata > Mammalia > Diprotodontia > Potoroidae > Potorous > Potorous gilbertii. The sequence goes on from CM053771.1 coordinate 256,082,682, forward strand.
GAAAATGCAGAAACATTCTGCTGAACCTCAGCACATGCCAGACACCACCACTAGGACCCCAGATGAGCACAGCTAGAGCGCCCATGGCCTCTAGCAGTACCAGCCACACACCCCACCCCCCACTGCATTCCCTCAGCACAGGACCAGACATGAGGGTCCCCTGTAGACCTCAAGACAACATCAGTGCAGCACTAAGTAAACAGCCAGGGATGTGGAGCCTGGTACAAGAAACTTGAGACAGTGCCCTTTCCACACTGGGAGCAGAGCTCAAATTTAAAAGAAAGGAGAAAGCCCTCACCCCTCCCCCATCCCACAAAAAATAAAATAGATGAGCAACAAACAAAAAAAAAATCTGACTATAGAAGGTTATTATGTTGACAGGGAAGATGAAGACACAAACTCGGAACAACAATGTCAAAACAACTATGGGCAAATCTCCAAAGAAAAATGGAAAGTGGTCTCAAGCCCAGAAAGAACTCATAGAAGAGCTCAAAAAGGAGCTTCAAAATCATATAAGAGAAGTAGAAGAAAAAAATGGGGGAAAGAAATGAGAGTGATGCAAGAAATCATGAGAGAAGAGTTGATGAGAGTCAGTATGAAGACAACAGGAAGCTATTATAGGCACCTCACTGGGGTAGAGGATTATAGAATTTTGAGCTGAAAAAAAGTTAGTGTTTATTTGGTCTAATTACCTCATTTTACTCTTTTTTGTATGAGGAAATTGAGATCCATAGAGGCAGGGTGGAAAGAATACTGGATTTGGAGTCAGAGGTTTTGGGTTCAAATGCTGGTTCAACCACTGCCAGCCTCTGTGACCACAGACACCTTGACTGGCCACTCTGGGCTTCAGTTTCATCATCTGTAAGATGAGGGTGTTGGGTTGCTGATTTCAAAAATCTCTCGTAGTTCTGAATTCTGTAATCTCATTTCTCCTCTCAAAGAACTAACATTTTTGGTGGAAAGGGTGGAAGGTTCTTTTGTTCAAATCCTGTCTCTGACACTACCTGTATGACCTTGAACAGGTCATATGGCTTCCATGGGCTTAGTTTCCTGTAAAATAAGGCAGTTGGACTAGAAAGGTCTTTGCAGTCCCTTCTAGTTTGAATCTATGATCTACTTTTCATTTATTCATTCTTTTATATCAAATATTGAAAACCATGTATAGAACACCCTCCTTGGAGGAATGGGGAACATAAAGACATAGTTCTACCCTCAAGAAGCTTTTAGCCTCAAAACACAAGAATGTTTAAATAACAACATAAATAATGTGAAATATGTCACACAGATAAATTAATAACATGGATAGAAAGTGCTATTATATGATTCAGAATTAAGTAGATAACTTCTTTGGGGCCTGAAGCTATTAAAGAAGTCATTGTGAAGGATTTGAGAATTGATAAGGGTCTGAAAGAATGAGTAGGGTTTTTTCCTTTTTATATATATTTATTTGTTTATTAGTTTTTTCCAGTTACATGTAAAAACATTTTTAACATTCATTTAAAAAATTTTGAGATCCAATTTCTCTCCCTTCTTTCCTCCCTCTCCCCCATTAAGAAGGCAATCAGTTTGATATAGGTTATACCTGTACAGTCATGCAAAACATATCCATAATATTCACTTTGTAAAGAAAACATAGACTAAAAAACTCAAGAAGAATAAAGAAAGTGGAAAAAAATATGTTTCAATCTGTATTCAGACACCATCATTCTTTCTCTGCGGATGGATACCATTTTTCATCCCAAGTCCTTTAGAGTTATCTTGGATCATTGTATTGATGAGAATAGGTAAGTCATTCACAGCTGATCATCTTATAGTATTAAAGTTAGAGTTGTCTCTTTCAAAAGTCTATTGAGTTTGCAACTCTTAATGTTCAGGGGCCAATCCTCTTTGACATAGCTTCAAGACAGAGGGTGAGTGAGAAAACATGGAGACAAACAAGAACTATAATCTACTCATACACATCCTTTAGGAAGGGGCTGAAACTCCTGTGTTGTTGTTTAGTCATTTGGTCACATCCAGCTCTTCATGATCCCATGGATCATAGGCCGTCTGACCTGAGGGACTCATCTTTTGTTGCCTTATTTTTTAATATGTTAACACTGTTCATCAGATTTTCTTGCTAAAAATTCTAGGGTATCAAAGATACTTCCATTTCCTCCTCCAGAGGATCACCTTTTGTCAAAACTCTCAACTATGACCTGTTCTTCTTAAGTAACCCTGCATGGAATAGCTCATAGTTTCATTGAGCTATGCAAATACCTCCACCATGACAAGGAAGTGAGGTGAGAAGGGGAAACCTTTGTGCCATTACTCATAGAGCCAAAACATACATTGCAGTGGAATCATCCCCATTACATATTATATGTAATTTACAGAGGGATGCCCATTTGGAATAAGGAGAGTATCTCTCTTCTCTCACCCACCTAACTCAAGTGCCATTGAATCATGTGCAACCTTTTCATGCATACCATTTCATGAAAACCTGCCCATAAGAATGGTCATCTCTGTTAAAGTCTCTTCCATGTCCCCCCCCCATCCACAATTTTCTTTGCTATTCCATGTTCCTTTTATTCCTTTTTTCCCCACTTGCATCATCTTCACATCCCATGCAGGTAATCATTCAGGCCATCTCAGAATCAGTCTGCTGCCACTGACCTGTCCCTCCCTACCTGTCCCAAGGACCCCAACATATGACCTTAATTCTAGACTCTCACAATAATCTTCTAGAATCCAGGTCCCAGGCTTTGAGAAAAATCAATGCATGTTTTCTGTCTTTTCCAAAACATGAATACTCATTTTCCCTATATAACCTTTCTTTACTATCCCCATGGGCAGATTTCCATTTAGTTCAGCCTTCTGGTTATACTGATGAGGAAACTGAAGGCTGGAGAAGTGAAGTAACTAGTCCAAGGTCACATAGGTAGTAAATGACCCAGCCAGGATACAAATTCAGTTCTCTAACTTCAAATCCACTGATTTTTTCACTGTACAATCAGATACAAATTCTGCAGGGTTGGGGACTTTTATGCCCTACAAACCCTACAGAGTATCTTGCACAGAGTTAGTATTTTTATAAGTTTGTGTTAAACTGAATGAAGAACCCTTTGGAGTTCTGGAGAAGGCAATGTCAAACCACTCCAGTTTGGGATCACAAATAGGGTCACAAAATGTCAGAAGTGACTGAAGTGGCTAAACAGCAATAACAAAAGAACCCTCTAGGAGCCTGTTACTGTAGGGATCATAAAAGAAGTCCAAGACTTCACCTTGAGCTCAAAGGCACTTCAACCACCTATGGAAGTAAGAAAGAGCACCTGAGGTAGGAATACAGCATTTGTTGCAAAGGACAAAGAAGTAAATATATTTCATGAAGAACTTGCCAAGATCTTCCAGTCTACCTGGATATTCCTTGATACTTGCTGACTTAAATATGAAGATGAACCTAGCAGAAGAAGATGAAATCTATATTAGTTTTTAGGGCCATATGTTTTATGATTTAGAAGTAAAAGTAGACAAACGAAGCCTACTAGGAAGCCTCACAGATATCTTCCCCTTCCTTCCTTCCTTCCTTCCTTCCTTCCTTCCTCCATTTCTTTCCTTCCTCTGTCTCTGTGTCTCTCTCTGTCTCTGTCTCTCTGTCTCTCTCTGTCTCTCTCTCTCTCTCTCTCTCTCTCTCTCTTTCTCTCTCTCCAGCTAGCTTTCTCTATCTTACTCAATGCTAGAAATGCAGCCACCACTCATGATCCCAACCCCACCACTGATTCCACAGAAGCTTTGACTAATTCTGTTTGAACTTGGGTAAATTTTCCCCACCTAAAAGAGTTTTCCCATTCCTAGGCATGCAGTGGGGAAGTCTCACCACACTGATGCTGGGCTTAGGGCAAGCACTCAATTGGTCTCTTAGCCCTACTTCAGATCATAACTCCTGAATTCAAGCAGTCCTCCAACCTCAGCTTCCCCTACTTTCAAGGATTACAGGATTGTGACACCATGTAGAATTTATGTTTTCTTCCAAAAGAAAAAATGGTTAGAAGGTGCTGTGTAAGTCTAGCTGCTCTCTTCCAGAACATTACTCCACCAAAAAGAGAAAAGAAAAGAAAAGATCTTTCCCATGCATTAGTCAACAATAAATGGCTCTTCTTTTACATGGGAGTCATTCTAGAATGAGTTATTTGTATGCATATTCAGATCATAGAACAAAGATCAAAATCAATGCCAAACTACAAGAAAAGATACAGATGAAAAAACATTGTGTGAGAGGATCTCTACTTCATTCTGTTGAAACAAACAGTCCTTGAAAAAAAGGAAATGGACAAAAATAACAACACTGACTCTAATGATAAAAATTTCTTAGAGAAATTTAACTAATGCAAAATTATCATCACAACAAGGAGACTAAAATAGCATAGAAAAGATGTCAGTCAGGAAACATTTGATCTCTTTATTAAGTGGAAAGACAAGGTAAGCAAAAATAATACAAATTTAGAGTATGAGCTCATCTGCAAAGCATGACAGGACATATATCTATGAGTCATATTACCTTAAAAATAAAAGCACAAGAGAGAAGAGAGCCTTCATATACATTGGTGTGAAATCTAGCTAAGTTAGATTATTCCAAGAGCATTTGTCAATGAAATTAGGGTGATAACATATAAACATGAATAGTGTATCTGCCATCTTTTCTATAGTGATATTATGTTGTCAGAAAGGAGAGTAGAAGCACTATACTTTCCAACTTGTGAAGGGGAAGTGTCAGTGTCATTTAACATGTCAGGAAGAGCAGCAATGGACTAGATATATACAGAAAAAATCCATGTTGGTGATGAGATTAATTAAAAAATACATAAGGATTAATTTGCAAGCAATCTCAAGAAGGGGAGAATCGATAGAATGGTCACTATCATGGACAGCATTTTTTTAAAAAATCTATACCTGTAATTTCTTAAATATGAGGCCTTGCTGGTGTAGAAACATGCTCCAAAAATGCAGATCAACAATTTTTCTCTAATTTCTGGGCTTCAAGAGTTCTCTAGAGCAGTGAAAGATTCTCTGACTTATCCAGAGTAATACAGTTGTTATGTGTCAAAGGTAACATTTGAACCCAGATCCTCCTGACTTCAATGTTGACCTGAATTCCCTCTATGGAGAGTATGACTAAAACAACATCTGAGAACACACTGGCCACTCTTAGTGCATATGACTATCACTTCTATGAAAACTTCATGAGAATGGTCTAAAATGAAACAAAGGAATCCTTAATGAAAATGAAGTCATTAGGTAGGCTTTCCTAGACAATTTTCTATGGCGACCACATTTTCATCATCACACAATTTACTGGGAAATTATATGTTACAACGTCACACAACTTACTGAGAATTAATATTTTACAAAGGATTTCTGGAAACAATGAGATCTTAACTATAGAAAATAGGACAGCCATTGCATCTACTGTTTGTAGACTTGGTAGAACAAAATGAAACGTTAAAGTCTCTCATCAAAGAAGGCATCTTCCACAGACATATTAAAAAAAATACAACATTCTATGACAGGCACAGTCATGGAGATAACTTTTCAATTATGTGCTAAATAGTAATATTAAATAATGCATAGAGTAAGGAAACACATATGCTCATCGAAGGTGTCAGTATTATGGAAGATGTTGTACAAAGAATTTAACTAGAAAAGGGAGGTGGGTAGATCTCAAGTTTATTTGGATTCTTCTATTTTAAGATGACATTAGTTTTACTGAATTGAGCACCTGAATCCTCTATGACTTCCTTTATGAGATCCAAAGCCATTCCAAAATGATAAACGTGACCACCCACATAGGAAAAAACAAGGTGTATGCAGAGCACATTATTTAAACAGATCATGACATGAGGTAGGTTATAGATACAGAAAAATATAGATACAGATAGAGATCTAAATATATAGAAATAGGATATTCTTTCCCCACTAAGGGCCAAAGAGTGTGAGTAGAATTAAGATGTAGAAGTAGAAACATGGTTAAGAGTGAGAGTAGATAACATGTTGAATCTAGTGCTCAACAAATGTTTTTAATCAGCAAACATTGTTGTGAGTACCCATTTCCTCTATCTTAGCACCAAAGTTCCTCAGTAACCCACTATCTTCAAGCTGTCTGCAATTTCCCTTAGTCTCGTAATGGAGTTGCTCATATAGAGGAATGTAACTGAGGCTCCAAAATGATCCTTTTCTCCTCCATAAAACCCCTATTCCCACAAGGGTAATATGCTCAAGGAGCTGACCTCAGGAAAAATATGATATACTAAGTTACACTAAGTGACAATACTATCCAAATGCTTTATCCCTCCTTTGTATATTTATGCTTTACAAAGGACTTCTGGAAACAGCAGTATCTTAACTAAAAGAAATAATCTCTAAAGGTGGTGATTCAGGCACTGTGGACAGACCAGTGGGAGAAGTTATTAATTCCATTCAAAATATACTTTATAAGCAACCACCTGCTTTTCCTATTTCCACATAAGGCCTGTCCTGCCAGAGATTCTCAGAGGAAGCATCCATGAGTTGCAAGACTGGATGCACAAGTTTTTTTTGCAATTAATTGGGTTCATGGGGCTAGCAGAATGAGGTCTTTATTCACCAAGAATAAGATAGAAAAATCTGAATTTCTGTGGCCAAAGCTGTCATTCTCCATAGCGGTCCTGCTGACAAAGTGAAGATGTTATCAGGGCCCCAGATGAGCATGCTCAAAGGGAACACCAGGCTCAACCCACAGAGCCAGGTCCTCAAAGGCACGATGACAACCCCCTACAGCCCACTTTCCTCTTCAAGAGGCCCCCTCCCAAGGCCTGCCAGCTCTTTGCTAACAAGCACTTACAGATTCTGCCCTCCTGCTGCTCCAGACCATTCAGAGCTGTATTCAGCTATCCCATTAACACGGAGTTGGGGGAGGACAGATACCAAATGTAGCAGAGAGAGGTGGTCAGTGAACTTAAGTATGCTCAGGTAATTCCCAAGATCAAGGGAGGATGTGACAAGTGTTTCCTCAGATGAGAGAGAGGGTTTCTCTTTCTTTATGAGACTCTCATTATCTAACCAAGTACTTAAACGGAAGTTAAATAGAAGGTGACATTTCTGAGCAGGTAGAAATCATCCTGGACTTCTCCTTCCTTTTCCTACTCTCTTTTTCTCTTTCCACAATTCCCTCCTCCTTCCACTCCTCTCCTCTTACTCTTTTTTCTTTCCCTACATTTCTCCCCTTATCACCATCCTTCCTTTACTCACCTCACCTCTCCTCGTTCTTCCCTCATGTTCTACCTTCCTCCTTTTTCTTTTCTTTTTCCTCTTCCCTACTCTCTTTTCCCCGTTTCCTTCTCTTTCTTTCATTCCATCTTGTGGTTTATTTTTCCCAACATAGTGTTTCTCCCAGACAGGACAGACTTTATGTATAAGCAAAGTAAGTGGTTGCCTACAAGGTGTATGTAAATGGCACTAGGAAACTTCCCCCTATTGAAATGCAATGGCTGAAGTTCTATCCTTAAAACGTCATTTCTTCTTAGTTTTTTCAGCAGTATTTTTTTTCTTGCTCCAAACATAGCTTTTTTAGAGAAAAAAATACTTTTTTACTATCCTTACCATTTTCAAAAGTTTCACCTTATTCATGTGGTTTTGTCTTCATGAAACTATTCCAACAGATTTTTACTTATTCTTTTATATTTATTCTTGGCTGTCTTTTCTTCCTTCAAGGTATTATGACTATTCTTTTAAAATATGAGCCTAAAATCAGCTACTCAACCTTTGTACTACCAAAATGAGCAGCTGATAGAGAGGTGGGGAGGTCATGTTTCTAAAACTAGTTTTAGACCACTAAAATTAAAATTTCCCAAATCTATATTAAACAATGAATGTATTTGCTATTGCTATTACAATTTCATTTTTGTATTTGTATACTCAACATCCAGCTGCCAGGTACATAGTAGGTACTTAATCAATATATCTTAAATGAATAACATATCAGAATTACACTGGATATTATCTGTCAATAATCAATAAAGTAGATTGTCTCTCTGTTAGTGCTTCTGCTGCCAATGCTTTGTTAAATTCTTCTTGTTATAAAAGGGCTATTAGTCCCTAGAACCAGGGATTTTTGAGCCTGGCAGAGTTATATGAAGGGTCAATCTGCTGGAGGAAACAAGTTGAAATGGAATCTCTTGTGTATGTGTTGGGGTTGACTTTGGCAACAAGAAGGACAGAGGTGAAAGAGGACATAATGATAGATTGCATCCGGGTGATGTGAGATAAGGAGAAGGGGAGAATAAGGAGCTCTGGATGAATGACCTCAGTTTTTAATGTCACATAGGAGGCAAGACTCTCAGCTAAAAAGGCAGGTGGAGGAGGAGCCATGGGAGTTTTGAGGAGGGTTTGAAAAGGTTTAGAAGAGACACAAGAGAGACTGGCATAGTGAGTTAATTATGGAAGTGTAAAAGCATTGTCTATGTGTAGTGAAGGGACAGTTAAGGTATGTAATATATTTTGTTACATACAGGACAGTTGAGTGATTTTTTCCCACCTTTTTCAGCAGCACTTGTGTAGGAGTGAAAGCAGCAGGTGGTAGGAGTGATCCATAGCTGAGGCTTGGCATAGCACAAGTGATATAATAAGAGGGCAAGTGACATTGTAGAGTTGAATTGGCTTACCAAAGGACCAAGATGGAGAAAGGAGGGAAGTGCAGCTAGTGCAGGGTAATAGCCAGGGAGAGAACAGAGGAACTGCGTGGTTAGATATCATGGCATGGAAAAAAAGAAGGGTGTGGAAGATGGAAGGAAAAATGGAATGCCAGTAGATTGTGATCAGATTAGGAAATTTTGTAATTCCATGAACATGGAGGTGGTACAGAATTCTTGATTGTCTCTCACTAGGAATGGCAGAGAAATACTGCTTGACGTCTTCTGAAGGATGTGTTTCAATAGGATGGGGTCTGTCTTCAAGGTGAATTATGTGGATCAGACTCTTGGGAGAACCATTTCATGGAAGAAGCTCTCCCTAGTTTTAAGCCTCAAAAAGAGATATACCAGAGTTTCTTAGTCCTTTTTCCTTTTCTACCTTTCTTTCAGATAGCTTTTGAGGTCATAGCAAAAGCTGGGGGAATGGAAAAGTGGCAAAGGGCAATTAATGAATGTCTTAGAGCAGAATAATATGTGCTTGAGTTCACATGACCTGTGAGGAAAATTCCTCAATAAGATTAAGGCCCTGACCCAAACTTTGGAGAGTCATATAAACTCTCAATCTCAGATAAACATGGACAGAAAAATACAAACATCCCAAATATACATTCCCAACTATTTTTGAGGTTTGCTTCTCTAGGAGTCCCAAGTTCAAGTTTTAGAATATGCTTTTCTAGCCAGAGAAGGGGAATTTTCTAGTCAACTTTATTTCAGAATCTAGCATTCTAACTAGAGAAAGGTGAATTTCCCAGAAAGTACCAACCTTGGGAATTTGGGGAACCAACTTTCTATCCAGAGAAGGGGAATTTTGTGGGCAGCATGCCTCTCCGAAATATAAGAGAATTTTGTATGTGTTTCCCAGATTAGTAAGAACAGTTATAAGTGACTAAAGCTACACCATAGAAGAGCAAGAAATGTTGAGCTTGTCCTCTGCCATTACCATGAGTTATTCTCATGGCATGGTTTCAATGGGAAATGGGAGCTGACTGTCTAAGAACCCTAAATACCTCCTGAGGAAGCTTTACCCACTTTTGGATATCTCTGTTAGGATTTCCTACCCTCCCTAAATTTTCCTCCTTGAAACTTGATAACTGCTTCTGGTTCTGCCTTGTGGGATCAAACAAAACAGGGGTTAGGCTTCCTATAGAAGGAGGAATTTTCATTGGGATTTAAAGGAAGTCAGAGAGATAAGTAGTCAAAGCAGAGGAGGGAGAACATTCCAGGCACAGGAACAACCAGAGAAAATTCCTGGAGTGGAGAAGTGAAGTGTCTTGTTCATGGAACAGCCAGGAGGTCAGTTTTGCTGAATAGAAAAGAGTGTGTGTGGGGATATAAGGTATAAAGTACACACTTAATAAATGCTTGTTCACTTGATCTGATGACTAGACTGGATAATTAATTTTTCCTATGATGCCACAAAACCTACTGAAAGAGTTTGGATTTATGGTCATCACTTTAACACAGGACCAGGAGTCAAGAGGTGTGGGATCTAGTCCTGGCCCTGCTCCTTATCTATATTATATGTGTGTGTGTGTGTGTGTATAAAACCTATATAATCTTATCCATATTACCTTACTCAGCTATACATTGAGGGAGTTAGTCTAAATGGAAATGGAAATGTTAAATATTCACAGTTTTACATAGTACTTGCAGTTCACAAAATACTTTCCTATCCATAACAGCAAGACAGATGAAGATATACACTCCTTGAGAATAAATGCTTGCACTTGAATGAAAGACCCTGCTATGCTAAGGATGGGTTTAGGACTGGAGTGGGGCGAGTTGTTCAGGAGTTGAGAGAGAGGAGCATATGGATGATGCAGCTTCTAAATGTTGGAAGCAGGATACAAACTTCGCTCTGTTGATTCCGACTTCAGGGCTCCATTCACTCACTATGCCTTTTAACTTCTTAGATATAGCTCTCAAACTCCTTCCAACTCTGACATTCTCTCTGCTCCAGCAGATTCTGAAAGTATTTGTGGCAAGTAGCTCTTGTAGTGTCTCTTCCCAAAAGCCAAACAGCCATGGTTGTTTTTCCATCCGTTTTCTTCATTCCATCCATTTTCTGTTCGTCACTCTTCCTCTCTCTTCTCTGGATGCTCTGTATCTGCTTCACATTCTATTAAAAAGGCTATGACCCACACAGGACCCATCCCTGTCTTTCCAATTCCTTGGACTTGATCCTTATAAAAAGAATCACTCCCTTTTTGGGAATATTCATATCAATAACTGGATTAAAAAAGCTCAGGTCAGTACTCAGGGTCATTTTTTGACCCATACTTTTCTCCGCCTGGTAGAGGGTTTCACATAAACCTGAACCATACAACCTAATATGTGAGTGTCCAGTGCTTTTCCCCTTCAGATTTTGAGTATGAGAGTGGGGGAAGGAGGAAAGGGGTTAAGAGAAGGGGAATGAAGGCAGAAGAGCTAGCCATCTCACACCTCACTTATTTTTAAGTAGCCCATGTGGTTTCACTTTGCACCCACTTTTCCAGTGGGAGTCTCCATGTTAGCACCTGGAGACACCTGTTTTCAATTAGCCCAACTGTTTCCCTCAGAAATAATACCCCTGAAGAGATGGGCCCACTGTCACTTTTCCCTAAATCAGCCCAGGTCGACCAACTTTATCCTCTTCACCCAGGCCAGTGGACAAAATATTAAGGCCTTGTTGTGCTAGAAATGAGTTTAGGGACTAGGAAGATGGGGGTGGAAGGTCACAAGAGAGCAGGAGATATGGAAGTCTGCAATGAAAAATGTCTTCACCACACAAGATTCCCCTTCTGACCTGGGAACACCTGAAGACCTTGTGTCCGCCTGGCAAGTAGATTTTTTACATTCCTCACTGGCCACGCCAGTACAGAAATGGAAAGGGTTGCCCATGGGGCCCCAGAGGGCACTGGGGTTTGCAGGGGTCACCTTTTCTGGGATCTGGCTGGATTTCATGGTTCCAGCTGCTGAGGATGATTTGCTGGAGGATTCCAGCCGTCCACAGCTACCTGCTGGGAGGCCTCACCCAGCTGGGGAAAGCCTGCCAGTTGCTCTGTGGAGCCTTCAATAACATTAGAAAAACAAAACAGTCCCTCCCCCCACATCCACTACCTGGAGATTTCTTCCTTGGTTCATTTGATTGACTGAAAGTAAATTACTTACTCTCACATCTTTGGCAGGAGATTGAACTTCCAATATATGGCTAATAGTTCTCAGTCCTAATAGAGGAAGGGAAAAAGAATGGATTTTTTTTAAATAACAAGGGCATATTCTTATTCTAATTTGAAAATGAATACATTGATCGGTGCCTGTGATTGGCTTTCCACTCCCTTCATCAAAATGTACGGGGTAGAATGGGGACAGACTTGCAGTTATGCTTTTGAAGAGAAATTAATATGGTTTGTTTCTTTGTTCTTTGTCTGGAGGGGCCCCCAAGTATAGGACCTTCAGGTTGCATGGGTTGCTCTCTCCCTCTTATCTTCAATTTCACAACGTCTCACCAACAGCAAGGGCTTAATAAATGTATTCTGAAGACTATAGATTTAGAGCTAGAACAGACTTAAGAGATCATCAGGCCAACTCTCTCATTTTACAAAGGAGCAAATGAGAGTTGAGAGTTTGCCACTGTCAGTCAGTGGCAGAGGTGAGATTTGAACCTGGGTTCAAATTCAGTGGATCTTTCCACTGTACATTCCTGCCTCTTAAAATAATTTTATTCTCCTTTAGTCGTTTGATTACCTAGCAATACCAAACAACAACAAAAAACATCAAAAAATCCCACAAAATACTTTTGGGGTTAAATTTTGAATAACCTTGAATATTAGATTAAATAGGGAATCAATGCAGATCTTTAAGGAGGGAAGTGATGGTTACAGAGTTAGAAACTTTAAAAATGATTTTTCACCTATTCCAGTCATCTCACTTTATACCTGAGGAAATGATGGCCCAGAGAAATCACTGAACTTGAAGTCAGGGCACACAAATCAAATTCTGCCTTTGTTACTCTCCAATATACTATTGGTGTTTGGCAAATCTCTTCCCCTCTCTGGGCCTTTGTAACCTCATCTATAAAATGAATGGCTTGAGTCAGATCACTCACTAAGTTCTCTTCCATCTAGAAATCTTATGGTCCTCTAAGTGACTTTTTCAAGTCCACAAAGTAAGTTAGTAGCAAGGGTGTCTTGGAGTCAATTGGAAGCAGCTCTCAATTATTTGATTTTCAGTGTGAGCATTTATACCTCAGAAATCAGCAAACATTACAAATCAGGGCTTGAGTTATTGTTTTAGTGAGTGTTGAGTCTTGTGAAAGTAATGAGAAAATGTTAATAATGAAAATTAAGCCTGAATTCCATCCTCCCCCCTCCCCAAATCTTGTTGTTAAACTTTTACCAGCACACCCTGATCTATATGTACTGTGCCTTGATGAGCATAGCACTTTGTCTGAAATGGAAACTTAATGAGTTTGTAGAGCTGAACTGAATTGAATCAGCCTAGGGTAGATATCCCTTAGAAATCTGACTTTTACTACAAAATAGAACTGTATGTGTGTGTGCATGTGTGTGTGTATATATATATATATATACATGTATACACACACATATATGTGGTGTGTGTGTGTGTGTATATATACACACATGCTACATAAGAAGGGCCACTGATAAGTTAAATAATTCCCCTACCACCACTGGAAGAGTGATCTGAAGTCCCATAGCTGTCTTTGCAGCATTGGCAGTAAGGGCACCCAATTTTCCTCAGGTATATCTTTGATTTGCATCATAATATACCTTACATAAAATCCTTCCTCTTTCAGTGGGTTAAGCTTTCTCCACCCCTGGTCTGGCTATGGTTCTAAACTCTCCTTTACTATCTTTTGGAACTTTGAGAGGCAGGGTTGAGGTGAGCATGATTAATCAATAAGTATTGATTAAGCCTGAGCTAAGTCCCTCGGGGAGATTCTACTCTTTTCTTGAGTCTAGCTGGGAAGAGAAAATTGAAAGAGGCAGTCTGGGGAAATGGAAAGACCAGTAGAATTTGAGTCAGAAGATGTAGGGTCCAAGTTTGCTCCAGCCCCTAGCTTGATGACTTATTGTGAGATGGTGAGTAAGGTACTTCCCAACCCAGGTATAAAAGAAAGGGTTTGAATTAGGTGACCTACAAGGTTCCTTCCAGCTTGAACATTCTGTGATTCTAAATAAGAAATTAAATAACTAAAACGGAAGATTTAAATGACAACTACAATACTAACAGGGAGTTCAGGACATAGTGAAGGGTATGGACAAAAAGGATTCCCAGAGTTCAAAGGAGGTCGTATCACTTCAGGATGGCTTAGTCAAGGAAATCCTGGGAACATAGAAATGAAGATATAAGGATGAAGGGATGTTCAAGGTCATTTAGCCAAACCTTCCTTTTTGACAAATGAAGAAGCTGATGTTAAGTGGTTTGTCCAAGGACTAATTAAATCCCTCCCCACCCCCGACCAAATTTCAGCCGTTTGCTACCTTCATGACTTTTGAGGTGGGGGGAGTGGGGAGAGTGGGGCTAAATGATTGCTAGGATAAATTAATTCACACAATCTGTTACTTCTTACCTCCTAGCACTTCTCCCCAGTTGCATAGAGATCAGGCACAGCTGTACTTTCTGAGAGGGGCTCCGTTTTCCCCATCAATGTCTTTATAATATTGTTATACCATACACCCAGCATGTTCCAGCAGGGTCTGTCAGCAAGGATGTAAGGTGACAGGAGTTGATTCTGTGCAGCTTTCCAAGTTTGGGAAGTAGGGATCCCAGCAGACTGTGAAGTCACCAACTCCTGTCGCAATTGGATTCAGCCACCAGGATGAAGCATTGTGGAGGACAGGGCAAGGAGGGAAATATCATCTGCCCACCGAGGTTGACTGCTCTGACAACCATGCACCTTGCACCTGCACTGGCATTTTCCTGGTCGGCTCGCTCGGATCACAAAGGCTCCCAGGCAGGCTGCAGGTGTCAGCAGCCATGCTAGGAACCATGTGAATTTTTAGTGACATTGATTTGCCAACAGATGTTTTTGTGCCTTAGGAAGAGCTGATTTAACAAATCAGCTCACAGCTGGCCCATGTTGGGGATGTAGGGGGAACCAGAGTAAAGGAAGCACAGGACTGGTCTGTTATATTTCAAGAGGTGTTTCTGAGTCCCTGATACCTGGGAATTAGAAAGCAAATTGGACTACCAAGGGTGCCTTGGCATGATGGAGGAACTCAGGTAAGGTTTGACTAAAACTAGAATAGGGTTAAATGATCTTGGAAAATACAGACATGGAGGGATTCATGTGGGTTCTGGACGAATGAGGGCTAGAAGGGGAGATAGTAACAACCACTGGAAGATCTACCAAGTATATGTGCATTATTAAAAAGTTCCTGGACTGCTTTCTGTGTCTGAACCCCATCTTGGCTGCAGGGGATTTATTCTTGTGCAGTTATATCACTAAGTAAGAGGGCAAAATAACAATAAAGATATTTAATGGGGAAATTATATCTGTCTGATTATTTCTCAGTGGAAATTGCACTGGCCTGGCAAACAGGAGAGCTCACAGTGCTCACTTTGCCACTAGTAATTGTGTGACTCTGGGCAAGTTTTTTCTCCTCAGTTTCTTCATCCATAAAATGGTAAAGGAGGGAATATTGGATTCAATTAAGGGTCTTTGGATCTGTAAATAGATTTTAAGAATCTATGGATTAGAATGAGAAAAACAAATTACATACTTATTTTCAATAACATTTGATTTCTTTTTAGTCTTATGGATTTTATTTTATTTTGTGAATTTGAAACCATTATAAGCCTCACTAGTTTCCCAAAGGATCCATGACACTAAAAAGGTTAAGAACCCCTGGATTAGAGGATGTCTAAGATCCCTTCCAATTCTAAGTTACTGTTTAAACAAATAGTGAATCAACAAGAGATAGAAAAAAAGTCATACATTAAGAACTGGAAGGGATCTCAGGGTTCCTGCCCTCCAGTTCCATACAAATAACATGGAAGACATAAATATAGTATGTAAGAGAATTTGTATAGAGGAGATACTTGTAGTTTGGGGGAATTAGGAAAATCTTCATGTAGAAGGTGGTCTTTGAGTTAAACCTTGAAAGAAACAAGTGACTCCAAGAATTAAAAGTGAAGACATCCTAGGAATGAGGGAGTGGGGTGGTGGTGAGCATGGTGCAAGAAAGTGGGGGAATACAGAGAAAAGACAAGGGGTTCAAGATCAGTTTAGCTATGATTCCCATTAAGGAAAGCAAACACACTCTAAATAACCTTCTACAGTATCTCCTAAGTGTCTTCTAAGAAAAAAAGCGATCACAAACCACATGGAAGTAGCCATTTGATCATCACCTGCAATCTAAGTGCCTATTAAGTGCCCAAGAGGTAGCATGACATAGTTGGGAAAGTGATGGATTTGGAGTTAGTAGCTAGATGACCTTGGGTAAGTCATTCAACCTCAATGTTCTTCCTCATGAGAGGAGAGGTTTGGGCACGATGATTTCTAAGGTTCCTTTCCAGTTCAGAATCCTATGATCCCATGTTGCTCTGAAAAATCTGTTCATCGAGGCTCATCTCTTCCAATCATTTCCTGCAAAGTCACACTCTGGTGGTTATTTGGTCGTGTTCAGAGAGGATAAGGAAAAGAGCTAGGATGCCTTCCTATCCTGAGATTTCACAGGCTAAATTGTTGTGAAGAAGACATTTCTGTGTGTCCTCTTGCCTCTTTCCTTTCTCAAAGCTCCTCTTAAATTGCCACACACACGCACACACACACACACACACACACAGACATACACACACACACACACCAAACAAGATCACAGAGAACCTACCCAAGGTGGGGGGGGGGGGACTCTGAGCGACGTGATTTGAAGGGAGCACAGGTCTACATAATCTTTGATTTGTCAGGAGCGAGGGACATAAAGTGTGAACTCTACAACAAAGGCTACCAGGAAGGAGGAAAGAGGCAGAGTCCTGCATTTGTCAGGCACATGGCAGACAGAGCCAGGCCACGGCACTCAGAAATGAGAAGTCCTCCTGGGGAATTCTTGCAAAAGCACCAGACTGAAAAAGGAAAGGGAATCTGAAGGGGGAGGGGGAGAAAGCAGTGGCAAGTGACGGCCACAGAGCAGCGGGGACAATGTGCTGTCGTCTACGAAAGCCAACAGGTTTCTCCCGATAACGCAAAAGGTGCCAGTGGGGAAAGAGATTTGAAGTGGCACATGTGCTGGAGAGGGATAAATGGGAGCTTTTGAGAAGGAATCCGAGCAACAAAGAGTGGAGAATAATGTGGCTCCTTCTGATAGAGGGAGGCAGTGGGGGATTCCTGGCGTACACGCTGCCAATAATGGAGAGTGTATTAAAGCAGAGGCTGTGGACAAAGAGGCAGTTTAATATCAGGCTGCTATCAACGACAGCAGAGGGGGCATCCTTAGCGCCATCAGTGCAGAGGGGATCTCATGGCCGAGGCTCAGGGACAGCGAAGGAAAAGAAATCTGATTCAGCTTTTATGGTCCTTAAGCTCTTGTTGGATGGGGGTGGGGCGGAGAAAGAGAGAAGAGTGAAGAAGGATGAAAGGGGAGGCAGATCCATGTGATAAGGTTCTAAGGTTAGCGTGCTCTTAAGGTAGTATTCATTGGTTAGCAATATCCGACATTTGCATGATGTTCTTTGTTTTTCAATGTATTCCACCCCCCCCCACACACACACACACATACATACACACGCATTATTAATAGATTTAGAGCTGGAAAGGGATCTCAGTAATCAGTTAGCCCAGCCCCACTATTTTATAGATGAGGGGACTGAGGCCCTGGGACTTGTTCAAGGGTACACAAGGTGTAAATTAGTGGAGCCAAAAATGAACTCATGTCATCAGAACTCAGATTCAGTTCAATTTTCACTGTAACATTGTTGTTCAACCAATGTTCAACAACTTTATTTGCTGAATGAATAAGGGAGGAAGGAAGGAAGGAAGGAAGGAAGGAAGGAAGGAAGGAAGGAAGGAAGGAAGGAAGGAAGGAAGGAAGGAAGGAAGGAAAGAGGAAAAAACTTTTAAACACTTATTTCAAACATCGTGCCAAACTCTGGGGATATAAGTACTCAATAAAAGCTTATTGATCAACAAATACATAAACGAAGCAGTCTCTACACTGAAGGAGAATACTTTCTAATGAAGAAGACAATGAACTTTGGAAAGTTAAGTTTCAGTCAGTCAACAAGCATTTATGAAGCACTTGCTGTATGCTGGGCATTGAGTTAAACATTGGGGCTATTCAAAAAAATACAAAAAACAGTCCTTGCCCTCAAAAAAAAATCATAGTTCAATTAATGAAGGAGAAAACAAATACAATTATGTCACATATATATGTATATACATTTACAAATTATATATAAGTATAAATATATGGATATAACGTGAATATAACATATAGCATATAAATATATAGACATGTATATACACATGTGTGAGTGTGTATGTGTGTGTATATGTGTGTTTAAAACATTAAAAGGGATTGGGAAAAATTTCTTGTAGAAAGTGGAATTTTAGCTAGAACATGAAGGAGACAAAGGGGGAAGAGAAGAAGGGGATGAGGAGGAGGAGAAGAAGAAGAAGGAGAAGAACAAGAAGAAGGAGAAGAAGAAAAAGACAAAAGAAAGAGGAGGAAGAGAATTCCAGTCATGGAGAGGCAATGAAAATGTCTGAGGTAGGAAGATGAGCATATTGTGCAAAGGACAGCAAGGAGGCTATTGGAACAAAATGTTCAAAGGAAGGTAGGGTGGAAGAATATTGGAAAGGTAGGAGATCAATTAATGTAGGACTTTGAACAAATCACAGAGGATTTTCCATGTGATCCTGGAGGTGAAAGGGAGTCATTAGAGTTTAATGCATGGATGTAGGGAAATTGGGTTGGGTGAGTGGATAACATAATCAGATCTACATCTTAAGATCAGTTTGACAGATGAGTGCAGGATAGATTGAATTGGGGAGGCACTTGGCAGGGAAATAAACCAGACATGAAATGATGGGACTTGTACCATAGTAGTGGCAATGTCAGAGGAGAGAAAGGGATATATACAATCATGTTACAAAGGTGGAATTACAGGACTTGACTTGAGATTAATTATGGGGATGGGCAGGTGAAAGAAATTGAGGGATTAAGATTGTGGGCCTAGGAGGATGGTGGTACCCTTAGCAGGGATAGATAAATTAGAAAGAAGGAAGGACTTAGTATGAAAGATAAAGAATTCCAGTTTCAACATGATAAGTTTAAGATGTTTATAGGATCTAGTTTAAAATATTCAAAAAGGAGCTGGAAATGCAAGACTAGAGGTCAGAACAGAGGTTAAGATCTGCCTAAGTAGATGTAGGATATATCAGCTGCAGGACAGATGGTAAAGTTTCAAGGTCCAAAGGGTCAAATGACAGGTGAACAGCAAGGCCCAGAGGTCTGGGGAGATTCTCATAATACCTCTCTAAAGCAAGAAGGGTGGGTATTATTCCCATTTGATCAATAAAGAATAGATCACATAAAAGATTAAAATGACTTGCCTGGGATCACACAGTCAACAACCGCCAAAACCCAGGTTTCCTGATTCCTGTTGTAGTTTTGAGTTGGCTTTTTTCCCCTTCCATTCCCATTCAATTGTAGAATTTAGAGATAGAGAGATCTTAGAGAGTATTTAGCACAATAACTTAATTTTACAGATGAGGAGATGGACACCTGGAGAAGTGAGCATGTGGGAGTCTTGTGCAAGGTCAATGATGGAGGCAAGACCAAGATGTAGGACTCCATTCTGATCCAGCATTTTTTCTAATATGCCACAAAATCATTGTCTCTTTAGTTAACATAGTCCTTAGAATACCACTTAGTCCTTTTCTGATTTGGATGTTTCATGGTTCCAATCTTGGTTAAAAATAGCATATATAACTCCATGCTATATAAGCTTGATGTTATATCATTGGTCTATGGTGGCCCTGTCCCCCAACATCCTACTTATAAAAGAACATCTTTGTGTATTGTGTATTGAGTGTACCAGTAAGAGGTCAATTAGGTCCAAAGTACATGCTCTAACTTACCAGTTGATACATAGTCACTAACCTTGTTACTTTGGGGAAGGCATGATCTTTAGAAAAACCCTGTTAAAATGCTGAGAAGAATCACAGACTCCTAGAATCTAACAGGATTATAGCTTTAGATCTCGAAGGGGGATCTCAGGTGTCACCTAGCTCAAAGCAGTGTGATATAGTTTTGAAATACCTCTTCAATATACTCATCAGCTGTCTAATCATCTAATCTCCCTTATCCTCAATTTCCTTATCTGCAAAATGGGGATAATTATATTAGCTACTTCAGAAAGTTGTGAGGATCAAATGAGATAAGGTATGCAAAGAATTTTGCTAAACCTTTAACGCACTGTTTTATGGATAAAGAAACAGAAGCTTAGAGCAATGAGGCAATGGGAACAATGTCACACAGGTAGTGAAATGGCAGAGCCTGGATCTGAATCAAAATTTACCAACACAGTGCAGTACCATGGAGAGTGCACTCCTTGGAAATAAGCACTACCTATGAGACCTTGGGCAAGTCATTAGACTTCCCCAAAGCCTGTTACCTTATCTGTCAAAGGAGGAAAGGAGTTGGATTTGATGACCTCTAAAGACTCTTTCAGTTCTCTATCTATCATAATATGATCCAAAATCCAGTGCTCTCTCTGGTATCAATAGTACCTGGTGGTGCAGTGGATAGAACATTGGACTTGGAGTCAGAAAAACCTGAGTTAAAACCTGGACTCACACTTACTAGCAGTGTGACCTTGGGCAAGTCGCTTAACCCTGTTTGCCTCAGTTTCCTCACCTTTAAAATGAGCTGGAGAAGGAAAAGGCAAATCACTATAGTATCTTTGCCAAGAGAACCCTAAATGGGGTCCAGAGAGTCAGACACAACTAAAAAAATGACAACAACAACATTTCCAGGTTATGACTATATTCCTATAACAGGCAGATCTAACCCTCTAAGATCAGACCTATTCAGGGTGGTATACCTTGCCAGTTAGAAGGGACACGAAAAGTCAGTCTATCCTCCAACTCTATGTAAGAATCCTCTCTAGAGAACCCCAAATAGGTGAATATCCAGCTTCTTCTTGAATGCCTGTGGTATTCTATGAATGGTGAATCAGGTCATTACCTCATGAGACCTATTTCACTTATGGACAGCTTTCATTATCAGGACATCACTGAAGTCTCTCTTCCAAACATACTCATTTTCCCTTGTTCTGCCCTCTAAAGAAATAGAGAACAAATAAGTTATTAGATACTCAGATATGGTATCCTTAGAAACATATACTTTTCTCAGGGTTCAACTGGGCTCAGTCATTTACAGGAAAAGACTGTATAGGTGGCATATTTCAACTAAGAAATTCTATGGTTCATTAAAGACATGGATCAGAATTCTCTAAGAAAGAAAGAAATTGATACTTCTAAATGACATGAAATTAAGAGTCTTGACCAGGGGTTGAACTTGAGGACCTAAAGGGCCATATGTGGCCTCGAGGCCACAGGGGCCCCACCCTTGGTAAAGACAATGACTCCAAAAATCCTCCAGTGTAACAATGTCAAACTATTTCTTCATACCCTCATAGATGGTTTGGGAAGAAGAGAAAAGTGGGTAGCATTTGCATGAAAAAACCACTTAATAGCAGGATGCTTGTATTTCAATTCCAGGAAAATAAAGTTAAGGAGATTGAGGGTCAGGGACAGGGCACAGATATAAAGCTTGAATGAGAGATGATCCTTTCCTGCATGGAACTTACAATCTAACCACTCCATGTACATAATAAATCCTTATAATATGAAGTAATGTATCACAAACTTGTTAGACAGGTTAAGTGGGAAAAAAGGAGGTAAAGGTCATTGTCATTTGGAGGGATTGAGGAAAATTTTCTGGCGGAGGAGAAATTTAAGTTGAACATTAAAAAGTGGGTAAAATGTTAACTAACAAAAGTAGGTGGGGGCAGGGAAGGCATGATGTTCCTGGAAGAGGGGAAGCTGAGCAAATACCCCAAGGCAGAAGAGCACAGGGCATGTTGGAATGTAGAAACAACTTTGGCTGGAGCATAAAGTATATAAAAGTCTGAGGAAATCATAGTCCATAGGCTTAGAGTTGGAAGGGGTCATAAATGTTATTTAGGCCAACCTTCTGATTTTACAAATGAAGGAATTAGTACCTACATAAAGAAGGTAAGTGATGTTTTCCCCCAAGATCTCAGAGCTAGTAAATGGATGAATCAGAATTTGAATACATATCCTCTGATGCCAAATCCTTTATGTTATACCATCCTGTCCCTTCACTACTAATGGGATGACCCCAAAGTCCTCACAGTGGAATAGATGGATTTACATTAGTTAATCTCTAAGGTCCCTTCCAACTAACTAATATTCTATGTTCCTATGAATGAATCCTGATGGGGAAGTGATAGGAAAAAAGAGGTGGTGGGAAAAAAATATCTGTGGTGTAATGCTCCTCCAAAAGGCTTCTTGTTCTTCTGAACCCTTATACTCACAGCATCCTTTTAAGTCTCAGAATCTTAGATTTGGCAGGGGCTCTCTCAGGGGTCATCCAGCCTAACCCTCCTCTGTGGCACCTCTACAATAACCCTAATAAGTAGTCATCTAGATGCTACTAGGATACTTTCAGTGGCAGAGAGTTCACTACTTTATGAGGTGATCTATTTCTATTTTAGATAGCCTTGGTCATTAGAAAGCATATTCTATAGACTTCCCTCTACAACCATAGGCATCCTCATAAAATATGTTCAGCTGTTTTCCACAATATCTTACTTGTTTTGTGACCCCGTTTGGGATTTTCTTGGCAGAAATACTGGAGAGATTTGCCATTTCCTTCTCCAGCTCATTTTACAGATGAGGAAACTGAGGTAAACAAGGTTAAGTGACTTGTCCAGGGTCACACAGCTAGTAAGTATCTGAGGCAGGATTTGAACTCAGAAAGGTGAATCTTCCAGACTCCAGCCCTGGCACTCTATCCATTGAGCTACCTAGCTTCTATAAAAGTGTAAAGCAGTACAACCCTTTCCTGGAGTAAATGCTACTCCTTGTAATTTCACTGAAGGCTTTTCTTTCTTCAAGACCAATGTTTAAAATGTAAATGCTCCTCTGTATCCATCAACCCTGTATAGTTATCCTTTCCACATCACAAGGTTAGGGGTGCAGCACCACATAATCTAAAAATCTGTATAAAATTTTTCAGCCCTCCCTCTGTACTGGAGAAGTAGTCTGAATGATTATGGTATTAAATGACAAAATACTTTGATATCAAATAACATTATACATATATTTTATGCATTTCTGAGTTTCTAAACTTTTTCTGTATCCTTTGTTGATCTTTGTTTCTTGTCTGTGGCTTCCACAAAACTCCCTCCTAAACTCCCATTCAATTTTTTATGCTGACCCATGACATATCAAAATTGTGATGGGGAAAATCATGACATGAAAGAAATAACTGTATTCTACTATCCTGACATCACTGTCTTAGGATGAAAAGATTTAGAAGGTAAGGGGACTGATCACTTAGACCAAACCCTTCATTTCACGGATGAGGCTATTGATCAGTGAAGTGACTTGCCCTATATCAAACAGCTATAGTAAAGTCAGGTCTCAAACCCAGGTCTTCTGATTGCAGATATCTTAACTATTAACTATATTTATTTGTCATCAGTCAGAAGTGGTTTGCAGAAAAATCTCATGATAAGGAGAAAAGAACAGAGAGTGGTCATCAGGAAAGAATAGAGAATACTTGATAGAATGAGGAGAAAAAACAGATAAATTGTGACTAATTTACAACTTTACTGGAACCTTGCTAGACCTGACTTTATCTTCTCAAAACCATGCCAATTTATCACGTGTCACAGATTGTCAACCCAGAAGATTCAACTTCTCTGGGTTTGTGTTTCCTCATCAGTAAAATGAAGGGACTGAACAAGATGACCTCTGAAGTTCCTTCCAACTTCAAATTCTCTGAACCTAGTCCAGTCTCATCCCCTTAGAGAGACTCTCCAGTAATGTTCCCATTTTGACATTCAGTATTGCCATCGTCAGCTCTTCCCCACAACCTAACAGGCCTAGTGTTTCCATCAACTCATTTCCATGTTCCGGGAATGCCTTCCTCTATAAAATCTTCCTTCCTCATGTCATTTCATGATCTTGTGGAATCCCGGTGCTCCCCTCCATGGGGAGAGCAGCCAAGGTTAAATGCTATTTCATGATAAGAGCCAATCTCCAGGAAACTGAATCATGCCTTGAAAACAAAGGCACTGTTCAGGGGTCATAACAAGGCAACCTCAGACAAAGTGGAGACTACAGAAGCCACTTGCAGAATGACCATCAGGAGATGACAGATTGTAAATCAGCTGTCATTCTTTCTAGGCACCAAACCTTATAATATTAAAGGACAAGGAGTGAAGGATATAAATAGATCCATTACTCTCATTTCTATTTTTATCTCTTCCTTTCCTCCCCTTTACTCCCTTTACACAGCCACCTTGAGGTTGACTTAAAGCTCTTTGTTGAAAGACAAACAAATTTGAAATCCTCCAAGTAAAATCTGAGACAGATAAATTGCCTTTATTTTACTGACTTGTGTCCTTCAAGCAGTGTCCTTAGAAGGTCCATCTTGAGATGTCACCCTCTCTGTTAGGTGGTTTACACTACTATTTGCATACACGTTATTAATACTGTGACCACACATATGCTATGATATTTTAACTCAGATTCCTTTCCTCTCTATACCATCTTCCCAGTCCTCCCCCATGTCCCCACCCGCTTCCTCTGCATCTAGTCTTCATAGCAGCATTAACTTTAGGGCTAGAGAAAAATGTTAGTATTGTCATGTTTTTGCAGAAATACCTGCTTGTTCCCCTGGATCATTGCCCTTTTATCATTCCCCTAAATCCCAGAACCCCAGAAGCTTAGATGAATGAAAGAATGAAAAAACCTTTTTTAAGTGCTGACTATGCACTGGAGGTAGAAACAGAAAAACGAAGAGTTCTTCCTTTCAGGAAACTCACCTTGTAATAGGGGAAGAAGACTCATGTAGGAAGTTTTAGCTCCAAGTCGGTTGGAAAAATCCCAAGGTCTTAAGGGTAGAGCAACAAAGCAGATGGCAATGCATCTTTTTTTCATGTCATTTCTACTAATAGAATATTTGTCTGTTTCAAATGTTGAACTTATTGAGAGTGGCAAGGGTTTTGGTATCAAGAACTTTTTTTTCTGAGTCTTCATTAACTGGGGTTTCAGGACTTGGAGAAACAGTTGTCCTGTTTCCATGAAGTTTGCCTCTGAGGATGAAGACTGTGAGAGCTGGGCTGAAAGCAAGACCAGTAGTCTGGGGCTGGCTGCCACTCCTATGATCCTTGGCTTCACCTGCCCCTTGGTGGCAGCTGGTCAGCACTTGGTGTTGCAGAAGTGAGTAATGTGGCCCACGTGATTGCTCTGAAGTGATGGCCTAGGGAGCCAAGCTGAAAGAAGGACTAGTGTGGGATGTGACAACTTGTCCATCAGTGACAGTTGAGCAGCAGCTCACATTGGTGCTGGCCAGGAATAAGGGTCCCTTCTCCAAAATGATTTCTTCCCTCAGTGACAACTACAAGGCCTGATCTGAAAGCAAGATAAGTCATTCAGGGAAGAGGGGCAATATACTATTCTGAAGGTTCTTCAGTTCTGGGTCCTCAGTTTTTTCAATAAAGGTCTTAGCTGTGATCAACTTGCCTGGAACATCACGTCTCCTGACTCTCCTTATAGATTATTTGCTACTCCAGCTAGGCTGGCTGGCATGTCTCATAGGTGATAGTTATATTTGGTAGAGACCTTAGAGATGATCTAATTCAACTCACACTTAAAATATAAATCCCCTCTATACTATTTGTAATAAGTAATCATCTACCCTCTACTTAAATACCTCAAGTGACAGAGATCTCATTGTTTTATTAGTCAACCATTTCATTGCTCAACAGAACTAGTTGTTAGGAATCTCTTTTTGGTATCTACTTCACTTTAACTCAGCGTTATAGACTTACATGGTTTTATAGCAATGAGTGAATTTAGACATCGTCTGGTCCCATTATATTATTTGACAGAAAAGGAAACTGAGATCCATGGCAGTGTGTAACAGAGGACTCGCTAATGAGACGCAGTGGCCTACATCAAGGGAATGACTCCTCCAGATACTATATCACATTCAGAGATGCTTTTGTAAGGAAACACTTTAAGTTTGAGTTCACTTTCCCCATGGACCAAGGTGCACAGGGGAAAGTGCACCCTGGGCTCTAGGGGGGAATGTTTTATAGCATCTATTTTTGTTATATATTTTCTATACATTTTCCTTTGTAAATGGATGCTAATCAGTTAAATGCTAGTGGGGTGCTAATCATCAAATCAATCAATGATATAAGGGAAATACTAACTTTAAATGGAAATTTATATTGAGAAGGATACACCATAATGGGAATTTTGGCCAATAGCATTATAAGAGATACTCCACTGCTCCCTTAGAACTAAAAAGAATAGATATGAATGCTATCTGGAGACCTTACTTGCCAGTGCAAATGAAAGTTGGGATAAGGATTCCCCAGAGTTTATGTAGGCTGAAAATGAAATGCAACAGGTAATAAATACACTTTTAGAACCCACGTTTCAACAGTGGCTGCTATTCCTGTCCTCTGAAATGTCAACAAATCTATTCCCTGTTCCAATGATAACTCATTGACAGAGTGTCCTAAAAGTCTTAGTGCCATTTCAAACTACTAAAGTTTAAAACTGCACTAACATTTTCAGACACCCTATATTTGAAAACAGCTAAGTGACTCTGTCTCTGTGTCTATTCTTATCCAGGTTAAACATCACTTTTACTCAAGTGATTCCTCATAGGACAATGATCAATATTTCAAGATGCTGAACCAGAACCAAACCTAACACTCTAGGTCATGTTTGACCAGTACAGAGTACAGAGAGACTATTTCTTCTGTGATCAGGACAATATACCTCTATTAATATAGCCTGTTCATTTTTTTCCTTCTCTGCAGTCATAACAAAGATAGGAATGGAGGGGATACATTTCTTTGAAAGGGCTCAAAGTGGTTTGATGAGGAAGTTTCTAAACATCGTCTCATGTGGCCAACACTTTAAAAACCCCAACCCTTACCCAAACCATCCTTGTCTCTTGATCCAGTTTAAAATGAATTGTTTGGTGCCAGGAGCTTGTTAGGCATCTGGTTTTACTTTGGGGTAGGGGGTACCAGCCAAGGAGACGGGGGAGGTCTGTTACCTCAATTTAACCTAAACCCTCCAACTCAAAAACAAAAAATTAAGTCAGGCTCCACCAAATGACTTTTCAAAATAGTGAAAAAGAAAAGGGGCTACATAGATCTAGAGATAGCTCCACCTAAGGAATTCCTGAGCCACACTTCATGGTCTCCAAGAGGCATATACTGAAGCCACGTGCGGAACTTCCTCACAATTCCCAAGTTGACACATAGCACCATAGAAATAGTGCTCTTGACTTTGACTCTACTCTTGAGTCTGAGTGGACAATAAGTAAATAAATTCATTAATTAATAATAGCATTCACAGAGAAATTTAAGGTTTACAACGTTCTTTACAAATATTTATCCTCACAATAATTTTGGGAGGTAAGGGCTGTTTTTACTCCCACTTTCCAGCTGAGCAAACTGAGTCCTTAATCAATTTCACAATGTCTTTGAAAACTGTTGAGTGAACTGGAGTGACATTGTACAAAAAGTATGTTAAATTGTTGGAAGAAAAATGGCCATACCCTGTGGTTCATCAAGCAAAAACGGAGTCAGTTCAAATGAGACAGCTAGATGGTGCTGGGCTTGGAGTCAGGGAAGATCTCATTTCAAATATGGTCTTAGCTATTTTCTAGCTGCATGACTCTGGACAAGTCACATAACCTCTGTTTGCTTTAGTTTTCTCAACTATAAATTGGGTAAAATAATAGCATCTACCCCCCAGGGTTGTTATAAGGATCAAATGAGATAATGTTTGTTAGGTGCTTCATTTTATACCTTAGTGCCTGGCATACAGCTCTGTTATCAATATCACTATTATTGTTAACTACTCTTATAACTGAAGGATTCCAGCACAGAGGAGAGTTGTAGCTAACTCTCTTTGAAGAAATCACTGGGGGAGTAGGGGATCCCTGACATGCTCAGTCTCCACCTTCTCCCCCTCCTCCTTTGGTCAGAGGAGGGCCTTGTGAACTTGTGAGGACCAGAGGATTTGGACTTTGTTATTTGCTGTGTCCCTGGGACAGCAGGAGCTGCCGGTAGAATCTGTATCACGAGGCAGGGCTAGACTGGAATGGATGAGGAAAGTCAGATTCAACACAGACCAGGAGCCTAAAAGAAAAGCCATCCCATACCCAAGGAGAAGGGCTTGAGGACCCTATGAAAGGACTTCCAAGAGATATGCTGTCCCTTGTTACATGTATTTTTTTAGATTTGGTCTCACATTCCCCTGCACTCTGTATATACTTGAGGGAAAATATTTCCTAGGTTTTCTTGGAGATGGGAGGAGGGAAATTTTTTTTAACCAACTATTCTTTCTATACTACCTTAGAATAAAAAATAAATCTAATTAAATCTTCCTGACTAATTAACATCAACCAATAATCATGGGGGAAAAGCATACCAGTGGGGCCCCATAAACTACAGTGTTTAATAAGGTATTCCTCCAAACACTTAGGGCTACTTCTAGAAAACTAAGGAGAGACTGGAAAACAATGGATTAAAAACCACCCCAAAACTCTCCAGGCTAACCCTAGAACCCTAAGGGTAGCTGTGATCTGGAATCTAGCCTGCTAGAGGCATTGAGGGCTAGTAGAGTAGCCCAGGACTGTGTATTATCATTTTTTATAATGCCTTTCATATCCCTGATATCCTTTTAGCTATTATACCCCAGTACCTTGCACAAGATAAGGGTTTAATAAGGATTGTCGAACTGAGTCACCTGTCCCACTTAGCAAAAATGTAGAGTCCTCTAGATGAGTTCACAGACCAGTCAGAGGATCTCTCAGAGTTTCAGATATGATCCCAACTGTTAAAAGACCTTCATGCCTAGGGACTATCAATATCCTAGACCAGTGGTAGGGAACCTGTGGTCTCATAGTCACATATGGTCTTGTAGGTCCTCCAGTGCAGCGTTTTGACTGAGTGAAGTTCTACAAAACAAATCCTTTTACTAAGGGGATTAGTTCTGTGAAATTTGGATTCAGTCAAAGGGCCACAACTCAAGGACCTTGAGGCCCACATGGGACCTTAAAGCTGAAGATTCTCCACTCTTGGTCTAGCCCACAGTGACCTTTAGTCTATATTATCTATTGGAATCCATCAGCCACTATGCCTCTCATCATCTCTCAGTCCAATTCCCACATGCTTTCTATGGTATTAGGCTGCATTTACAAGCCACAGGCCCTAGTATTGAATACATCAAAGTTTATCCACAGGTTCAAGGAGACCTTTGATATGTACATCTGGAGTGGGTTCTGATATTTCAGCTACCATATTTGTCAAGTCAGACAGAATCAGAGGACAGTATAGAACATATCAGCTTCTTCAGGACCTTAGGCCAGTATTTATATAATGCAGGAATCTTCCTGCCTTGGCTGGCAATTCATAGAAGGGTTGGTTATATCTTTATAAGGAATTATGCTACAGGGAGGCAGGTGCCAATCTCTACAAGCTAACTAGACAATATTTAGATTTCTGTCATTGTATCTTGGCAAAGTGACCAACAGGTACAGGTGAACTGGGCAATCACTAGATCTGAAGGGAGAATATTCTTCCTGGGGAAAGACAATTAGAGTCCAGAATTTCTATGTAAACCAAAGAATAAGAACTAGAGCTATTCAAGAATACCAAAACCAGGACAACTTAGACAAGACTGGGAAACCAAGGACTGATGTGGAAGTTTCATTGTAGGGAGGTCTATGTGAACATTACAATCTTAGGATCGTAAATAAGAGAACTATAGATCTAAGAGGCCATATAGCTCATTACCCTTATTTTATAGATGAGGAAACTGAAGCCTAGAGAGGTTAAATGATTTGCCCATTGTTGCATAGGAAGTAGGTAACAGAAGTAGGATTTCAACACAGATATTCTGATTTGAGAGTCAGGGCTCTTTCCATTGCATTAGAAGTATCAATAAAATGAATAAATATTATAATTTTCTCTTCTAAGCTAGGGTTTTTTTAATCACAAGGAGCTTTCCTTACCCCCCTACTCCTGCCTCCCCATTAGATTATTTTTGCTCTGATTGAAAGTCTATGAATGTGTTGATGTGAGCATTCAAAAGACTTTCTTGCTCCTTCATTTTCAGGGAATCTCTGGGGAGAAACACCATGCCAACTCAGACCTTTAGGCCATGAGATATTGATAGGAGAATAGGGAATAAAGCCTCTCCAACCTCTGAAACATACAAATTACCTACTCTCTCTCCTCTGGCCCACACTGGTAAAATTCTCTGAGCTATCTCAACTCCCCATGAATTAAAGAATCTTGGGCTTAGAAAGAACCTGAGAGACCATCTAATCCAATACCTGAACAAGAATCCCTTCTACAATATCTCCAGCAGGTATTAATCCAGGCTTTTACTGAAGGCCTCCAATGTCAGGGACCTTACTACTTACCAATCTTGGTAGCCCATCCCCCCTTTTGAATAGTTATAATTATTTGGAAATTTCTCCTCATATCAAGTCTAAATCTTCCTCTCTGTATTTTATACCCATTGCTCCTTCTATGTTCAGCCTTATTCAAAACAAATGTAATAACTTCCTCTCCTTAACAGTCCTTAAAACACTTGACCACTGCATCCTAGTCCTGCCCCCTCCAAAGTCCTCTCTCATCCAGGCAAAATCGACTTTTCCTTCTCTTGCTCCTCACAAAGCAAGATTTCAAGGTTTCCATAAAATTCATCTAATTAGATTTGACCCAATGTTCTAGCCTACCAGAGACTCTTTGGATCCTTACTCTGCCATCCAATGCCCTTTTCTCCTAACTTAGTGCCTTCTGTAAATCTGAAAAACATGACATTGGTATTCATCCAGGTCACTGGTAAAAATGCTAAACCCATGGGACCAAGAACATCTCTCCAAGCTGATATTGACCCATTAATGACTCCTTGGTTCCAATTGTTCTGCCAATTTTAAATGGACCTGATTGTACAATCATCTGACCTATCCATATGATTCCATCTTTTCCCAAAATGATAAAATGAAGAACTTTGTCATATGCTTTACTAAAATGTAAGTGAATTATTGAGTTCAGCTTTCTCTTTATCCAACAGTCCAGTAATTGGCAAAAAGTCTGTCTTGACTCATTCTTGATATAACTGATCTTTTATAATCAATACTTTATTAGATATTAACAAATTCTCTTAACTTGCTCAAGGTCACTCAGCTAGTAAATGTTTGGGATAGGATTTCAACTCAGATTTTCCTCACTCCAAGTTCAATGCACTAGTCTTTATACCACCTAATTGCTTCACTTATGTGAACTCTTATGTGTTTGACCTCCTTGAACAACTATTCCAAGTTCAATATCTATGTGTCTGAATCCAATCAATCCACCATAACTCACAAGCCAATGCATTTGCTTTTTTCTGAGCCATCTAGAGAACACAATTAGTTCAAAGTAATGGCACATAATGATACCAGACAGGTGAAAAAGTGACAATGGATCACTTTTCCTAAAAATCTGAGATATGTTCTCCCAGAAATATATACAACTTCCATGGGAAAAGTGGAATTTCCATATGAATTCCACACGAACAGAACATATCGAAGATGTATAGAGCCAGGGTACATGGCAAGGAGGGGCAATACACCAATTTGGTGCTGTAAACTCACCATCATATTCAGGTAATATTATCACACTGTTGTCGCTTAGCCTCCTCCTTTATAGATGTGGCATCTTTTCTGGGCATATTGCTCTCATCTTGACTATTGGTGACTTCTAAAGTTCACAGTCTTAATGAGATATGGTTTCACTGGTCTTATGGTAAATATGAGGTACATAATCTCTACTAAAAGTTGCTTCCATGGTTTCACAGTGTTTACTGAACATGGAGTCTCTGTTGAGTACTATTCCCTTCTATGAACTTCTGAGTTTCATCTCTTTCAGTCCATTTCTTAACTATCATAGTTCCAATCTGCTAGGGTAGAAGGGTTAGAAAACCTTCCCCTTATAAAGATGAGCTAACAACTTTTTAGTAATAACTGCCACATAAGCTATAAAAAGCCAGGCAGGATTACTCCATACTGAGATTAAATCTTTTATTTGTAAACTCTTTGTTTAGAACAAAGGTAGTGGTTCTCTGTCTCAGACAATCAACTAAATTAGAGTTAGAAATTCTCAAGTTCCTTTCTAAATTATCATACCAATGAATTTGAGCCAGAACAAATAACAATTAAACAAGGCAAGGAAGTTGCTGTCCATCTATTTATCTCACATTCCTGATTTTATTATGTATATCTGTTGAAATCAAAACCCATAGCTTTGATGTTGTATTCCAAATTGCTCACTATTCTACATTTGGTAGGCTCATTTTACAGTTTAGAATTTTGACACAGGGTAATTTTCAAGTACATTAGTCAATAATTTGACACTCCACTTTTTTGAAAATTGGACCATTTATCTTTCCCCCATCCTACCATGTTTCTTTCCATTGTGAGCTTTCAGAGATCATGATTGTGGCTCAGAAGTCACATCTACTAGTTCTTTCAGTAACCCGAATATACTTTGTTTGGCCTATAATTTCCTCACTTATTCCAAGTTTCAGTTCTCTTTTTGCCATGTTTGTTTTCCCCAATACAAAGACTATACCAGAAAGCCATCACCCTAAACTTTCTTTACAAGCCTCAGCTAATTTTGAACTGACTTTTTCTTGTAGAGTCATGGCATGATGTTGTATTTATTCTCTTTTGTTACCTCTCATTAATTCTTTCCCTTCTGTCTTTTTTAAAAATTAATTAATTTTTAGTTTTCAACAGACGCTTTCACACAAGATTTTGAGTTCCAAATGTTCTCCCCATCTCTCCCCTCCACCCACCACTAGACAGCGTGCATTCTGATTACCACTTCCCCCAATCTGGCTTCCCTTCTATCACACCTCTCCCTTCTCATATCCCCATCCCCTTTATTTTCTTGTAGGGCAAGATAGAAAAATGTACATTGCCTGTATATCTTATTTCCCGGATGCACATAAAAACAATTTTTAACATTCATTTTTAAAACTCTGAGTTCCAACTACTCTCCCTCCCTCCTTCTCTATCCATTTCCCCTAAGAAAGCGAGCAATTCAATATAGGTTATACATGTGTAGTTATGCAAAAGACTTCCATTACATTCATATTGTAAAGGACTAACTATATTTCCCTCCATTCTATCTTGCCCCCCATTTATTCTATTCTTTCTTTTGACCCTATCCCTCCTCAAATGTGTTTACTTCTAATTGCCCCATCCTCCCATTTTCTCTCCCTGCTTATCCCTTCCCCCCTACTTTCCTGTAGTGTAAGATAGATTTTTCATATCAAATTGAGTGTGCGTGTTATTCTCTGCTTAAGCCAAATGTGATGAGAGTAAGGTTAACTCTTTCCTTCTCCCTCTTCCTCTCCATTGAAAAAGCTTTTTCTTGCCTCTTTTATGTGAGATAATTGGTCCCATTCTGTTTCCCCCTTTCTTCTCACAATATATTCCTCTCATATCTTAATTTTATTTTTTTTAGATTCTCTTGTCTTTTAATAGTAAAAATTGATGGATAATGTCCATATGTTTCCTCTTTCTATGATTATAAGTTTGTTTCTGTTTTGATTTTCAAAATTTCATTCCTAAGAGCTTACCATTATTTCTTGAGCTGACTTACCTATAAAATTTTAAGTCACAGGAAACTAAGTATCCTTCTCTGAACTGTCTGAAATCTACACTCCCAAAATCTAGGATGGATGCGAGAGTATTCCTGGTTGTACCTTCATTATCTATCAAAAAATAAAAGATGTAATATCCCTCCCCACAAATATCATCTTTGAAGTATAAAATTCTTATTATGTAGAACCAAGATTTCATTAGCTACTTTGCTTTTGACAGAAAGATTGGCCCAGGAGCTGTCTAGTTAGTGAGGTCCTCCATCACTGCTAAACATGTAGTCTCTTTCCTGAGCTCCTCATCTACTTCCTCCTTTCCTTCAGGTGGTATATAGTATGATCCCATGAAAATATTACTTCTATTTCTGCCTCTATTAAACTATACTTAAGTTCTCTCCCATTTTCATCCCCTCCAACCTATAAGCATCTGAGATTCAAGACCTTCAGTTTCCCACTTTTATGCCTTTTTGCACCTGAATGACACTTTCTTACTACTCAGTCAACTTCTGCTCCTGTTCTAGAAAAATTTGCTTTCAAGAAAACACATGAGAAATGTAAGTTTGGCATGAGAATGAGGGGATGAAGTAATGTTTGAAAGCTATGACAGTTCTAGAGAAGGTAGATCTTGAAGAGTTCTTGTTCAGTCCCCACAATTTGCAGATAGGGAACCAAGGTCCATAAAAGTGTAATGACTGGGTTGTTCCTTGCTGCCATCTATATGTACCTATGTCTAGGGTATAGAAAAATGAAATTTGAAAAAGACAAATACATATTTAATTATTTTGATCTTGAATGTGACAGAAACAAACTCACCTGTAAAAGAAAAGAGTGATTAAATATAAGAGAAAAGAGAATCCAACAATTTGTTGCATATAAGAAACAAACTTAAAATGCAACACATACAGAATTAAAAATGAGGGACCATAATGCAATTTTCTATGTTTTATAAAATTCAAAAAAAGTAGAAGTTTAATTATGATTTCATATAAGATAATGGTAAAAATAATTACTGTCAAGAAAGACAAACAAGAAAATTACATTATGCTTAAAATCACCATAATTAATTCAACAATATTATAATTAAATATGTATGCACCAAATAGTATAGCATATAAGTGCTTAAAGAAAAACCTAACTAAAATGTAAACAAAAAATCACACATTTGATAATAACAGGAATTGTAGATGGGATTTTGATGTCTTACACTGATGTAAAAAGGATATTTCTGATATGACAGAAAGGTAAAAAAATTAAACGTGATAAAGCTATGATGATTATTCAAAAAGAATATTAAAGATTTTATTTCTATTTAAGCATCAATGGTCATCTTTAAAAATTGATCATGCAAAGTATAAATACATCATAAAAATGTAGATACCAGACATATAATGCAATCCAATTCATCCTTAAAGAATATTATGCAATTAAAATAGTGATACATAAAGCAAATATGAAAAACAATATATTCCTAAGTTAAGGCTATTTGTAAATAATGGGTAGGTCAAAAAAAGCAAAAATTGTGGGGGAATATAAGAAAACATATGTTCTTAGAGGAAAATATTTATTTCTGAAAAATAAATGTTAGTAAAACAAAAGAGAGGATTGATGAATTAATGTGGAAATTTAAAAACTAGAAAAGCAACAGGAAATATTAAAATGAATTGAAAAAGGCATTTTGGAAATCAAAGTACAAAAACTTAAAAATAAAATGTATTGAAATAATAGACAAAACAAAAAAATGTGATTTTTTTTAAAAGGCTTGTACAGCAAGAAACCATAAGGTAATTGGTGTTGGGGGAAGAAAAGAAGAGAGAAAAAAAAAAGCAAAGAAGCAAAGAGAGACAGGGAGAAGCCAAATTGCCAATAGAGAAAAAATGAAGAAAAATATCATAAAATACTATGCCAAAATATATTAGCAAAACCAAAAATTTAAAGGAGCTAGATAAATATTTATAAAAATAGAAAATTTAAAAATTAACAAACTA
The DNA here is from genome assembly GCA_028658325.1 of Potorous gilbertii. Classification (NCBI taxonomy): domain Eukaryota; kingdom Metazoa; phylum Chordata; class Mammalia; order Diprotodontia; family Potoroidae; genus Potorous; species Potorous gilbertii. The sequence goes on from CM053771.1 coordinate 256,118,327, forward strand.
GAAAATAGAGATATTCAATAATCAAGTCTCAGAAAGAGAAATTACATAAGGCATAATTACTTGACCATATAGGTTTACAAATCAGAAACATTTAAAATTCCCTATGTCACATAAAGTATTCTCAAAAATGAAGATATGCCCACACACTCCTTTTATGAAACAAATATCGTACTATTCCCTGAATCAATGAAGAATCAAGTAAAGACAACATCTAAAGATAAATGTTACTAATAAATATTGATGGAAAAATTTGAAATAAAATTTTATCTTAGAGGCTATAGCAATACATCCAAATATCATTAATTATAACCTGTGTGGATTTATACCAGGCATTTAAAGATATTCAACATTAGGAAACAATGTAAATCAACACATAAATTACAAAAACTGTGAGGATATTAATAAGTAAAGAAAAGCCTTAAACAAAATACAGTACTCATTTGTGTTACTTGAAAAATAATCACCAGAAATAATGAGAAAGGACTTACTAGTATTTCTGTAAAAGAATTAGTTTTATATGTAATAGGTAATCATTGGAAACTTTACTAATTACTTCAGAAATGAAGTGAGGGTAACCCCAGTCTCCTGTTCTTTAACATAATACTGGAGACTATAGAAATAATAAAGGAGAACTAAATTAAAGGAATAAACATTAGCAAAGGGGAGACAATATTTTCCTTATTTGAAAGTAATATGATTTACTTAGAAAACCTTAGAGAATCAATAAAATAGTCAACCTAGATAATTAATAATGTTAGCAAAGTTAACTGGATGAAAAATGAGTGTAACAATTGCTATATATTTCTGACAAAAGCCAGAATTCAATACCTTACCAATAAAGTTAACAAAAATTATTCTATAGAACTAGAAAAAATAATAACAAAATTGATCAGAAAGAACAAAAGGGAAAAAAATCACAGGAAGCAATGAAAAGAAAAGGTGAAGGAAGGTGGCCTAGCAGTACTGGATCTCAAGTCATATTACATAGGACTAATCATCAAAAACAATCTGGTACTGGCTAAGAAATAGAGTGATAAATTATGGGATAGCTTAGGTATACTATACACAGTATTGTGACCCTAATAATAACCATACTAATCTAGTGTTTGGTAAACTCAAAGACACAAGATGTTGGGACAAGAATTCATTATTTGAAAAAAATTGCTGGAAAAGCAGTTTGGCAGAAATTAAGTAACAACATCTCACATTGTATAAAAAGAAAAGGTCAAAATGAGTATGTGATTTAGATATGAAAAGTGATATAAGCAAATTAGGAGAACAAGGAAAATTTTACCTGTTAAACCTATAAATAGGCAAAGAATTTATGATTACACGAGAGATAAAGAGCAATATGGGGTGTAAAATAATTGATTTTCATTATGTTATTTTAAAAAGATTTTGCACAAACAAAACCAATGCATCCTAGATTAGAAGGAAAATAGGAAACTGGGGGGAAGATTTATAGCAAGCTTCTCTGATAAAGAATTAACTCAAATTTACAAATATATAAACCATGCCCCAGTTGACAAATGATCAAAGGACATGAATAGGCAGTTTTCAGAAGAAGAAATCAAAGTTGTCAATAGTCTCATAAAAAATGCACCAATGTTTAGAGAAATGCTACTTAAAGTTACTGAGGTACGACATCACGCCTATCAGATAGGCTAAAATGACCAAAAAGGAACATGACAAATACTGGAGGGGATGTGGAAAAATTGGGACATCAATGTACTGCTGGTGAAGTTGTGAACTGATCCAACCACACTGGAAAACAATTTAGAACTACATTCAAATGACTATAAAACTCTGCATACCCTTTGACCAAGAAATGTCACTACTATATCTGTATCCCAAAGAGATCAAAGAGAAAAGAAAAAGATCTGTATGTACAAAGAATATTTATAGCAGCTCTTTTTGTGGTAACAAGTAATTGGAAATTTGGAGGCTACCCATTAACCAGGGAACGGCTGAACAAATGGTATGTAATTGTGATGGAATATTATTGAGTGATAAGAAGTGCTGAACAGATAGCTTTCAGAAAAACTTGGAAAGACTTATATGAACTGATGCAAAGTGACATGAGCAGAACCAGGAGAATATTGTATATGGTAATAGCGGTATTGTATAATGATCACCTGTGAATGCATCAGTTATTTTCAGCAATATGATGATTCAAACAATACTGTAGAACTTATGATGAAAAATGATACCTGCCTTCAGAGAAAGAACCGTCTTAAAGCAGTTGAAGCAAACTTTCTTCAAATTTCTTTCTTTATTTTTAAATTTTCCTTTTTTTGCCTATGTTTTCTATTTTTTTGTCCTTGTTTGCAATATGGCTAATATGTTTTTCATTACTTCACACATACAATTGATATCAAATTCTTTACCTTCTTAAGGGGGAGGGGCTAGAGGGAGGCAGAAAATTTGCAACTCCAAATTTTGAAAAATGAATGTTGACTTTTTTCACATGTAATCAAGGAATAAATAAAATTAGAGAGAAAGAAAAAAAAAGTAAAAACCAGAAATAAAATGTATAAAGACATAATCCATTGAAAATAACTATGAAATATATAAAGATTTTGAGAGTTAACCTAGCAAAACACTCACAGATCTTGCATCAATACAATTATAAAATAATACTTGTAGAAACAAAGGAAAACCTAAAAGAATAAGAGAAAAATTTAATGTCTATGAATGGGCCTTACCTATATTAATAATAGTAGCAAATACACATATAAAATCATCTAAATTTATCTAGGGACTTTGCAGCAGATAAAATTATCAAAGGAATATTATATAACACAAGATGAAATAACAGCAAACTTCATATGAGGGGAGAGAGGACATGGTGGAGAGGGAAGTTCAAGAATTTCAGAAAGATAGGGAGAAAGGGAAGTTAAGATTATCTTAATTCTATTGCAATGCAGAAATAAACAAAATTACAGGTTAAAAATAGAAAAAGAAATTATTGGGACAGACCAGTTAAACAAGATCTAGAAGTAAATATATACAGAACCTAAGAGCACAAACTATCATTCTTTATTTAACAAGAATTACTGGGAAAATGAAATTTGTTTAGTGAAGAATACGTTTAGACTAACAACTTACACCATGGACAACAGTAAATTTCAAAGCATAAACCACCTAAATATGAAATATTAAACCATAAAAAACTACAAAAGAGAATAATTTTTTTAATTAAACAGGCAAGGAATAAAAAAAAGATATGAAAAAAATAAAATATTTTTACAATATAAAATAAAAAGTTTTGCATAAACAAAATCAAAGCAGCAAATATAAGAAGAAATTTTGTTTTAGGACTTTGATTTCCATCAGACATCTCTGATATAAGCTTGATATTCAAAGTCACCGGGCAATTGACAACCTTTTAAGTCCAAGTCTCATTCCCTAATATAAAATCAGTGAAAGAATATGAGCAAAATATATTCCAAAGGAAGAAAGGCAAACTATCAAAGTCATATGAAAATATTATCCAAATTATGAATAACAAGAGAAAAGTAAATTTAAACAATCTTGAGGTATCTCTTCAGACCTTTCAGATTAGCAATTTAGTAAAACAGAAGACAGGAATTCTTTTTGGTGAAGCTGTAAAATCTTTGAACCACCTGAGTAAACAATTTGGAATCAAGTAAGAAAGCTTACTAAATCGTTCATACACTTTAATCCAAAAATC
>CM053771.1:256122520-256148233 GCA_028658325.1 Potorous gilbertii
AAGTGAAGCTGGTGACCTGCACAGCCCTCCTTCACTCAAAACAAAGTCAAGTGCAAGTCATGTCATTATTTCTCTGATAGCATGCTCTTCTTTGGCCATGAAGGAAGAACACACAACCCTGATAGATTTACCTTTTAGTTTTCATACATAATTACTCACTTTATATTTCTCTGTGTCCCTTTGTTTTCATTCCCCCAGACTCCTGGTTTCTCCTTGGCTCTCATAAGATACTACCTAAAAACTACGTATGATACTACCTGCTAGACTAATAAGCTTCAAGAGGGCATGAATTGTATTTTATCTAATTTTTGAAAAAAAATCTAATACAAGCACCTAGTACAGTGCTTCACACTTTTCATTCAATGGAAATTGCACATTACCTTGAGAATAGACAAAAGGGTCATCTCTGGGGGACATAGGACTCAAGCAAATTATAGTCTAATACATATACATTTCTACCCAAGATAAACTGAATCATAATGAACATCAGAGATAGTCATAGAAAGAAAAATAAATCACAAAAGTACAACCTGGGAAGTGAGACAGACACTGTCTTGCTTTCTTGGTGATGGTGTAGTAGTGACACATATATACAAGCAGAATGTGTTTTGTATATGTATACTTTTGGTCTTTTTTCAAAGCACAAGCTGAAATCCTACTTCTCTCTCCAATCAACGGCTTCTTTGTAATAACTGAATATCCATCAGCAACTCTTGGCTCCCCCAAAGCACAAAGTCCATAGCAATATTCTGACTTCATCAGACCTGAGAGATGATTTCAGTTCTAATATTCTACAATTTATGAGCAATAAGTAGAAGTTCTATGGAGGCATATTTTTACCTGAATTGAGGTAAACTAGTTAGGAAACTTCCTAACAGCTTCCCAGAACTGGGATAACCACATAAAGTCATGAATCTCTTCTGACTTGTGGTATTCTTAAGATTCTTAAGATCACAGGTCCCATACCTAACAAACTACAGAGTGCCAGGAAATAGTCAAGCATTTGGTTAGTTGTCACATGGAAAAAGGATTAGATTTATTTTATTTGCACCCAGAAGGAAGAATCAGGAGCAGTGAATGGTTCAACATTATAAAGAGACCAATTTAGACTTGATGTCAAGACAAAAAACTCCTTTCTAGCAGTTATTTCTGTCCAAAAGTGGAATAGGATACCTCAAGAGGTGATGGGTTGCCCCTCCATGGAGGTCTTGAAACACAGGTTGATAACCATTTACAGGTATGTTATAGTGAGGGTTCTTTGTGTATATGTTGGACTAGATGACAGCCAAAGAGTTTTCCAACCTTCATATTCTATCAGTCTGTGATTCTGGGAAGATTGACCACCAGGTGGTGGGAATTGTTGACCATAGCCACTTGTGAAAATTAGGGTGCAGAAGAATCTCTGTTAGGGTCAAGAACATCTAAAGCTATGGTATGATGGATATTTTGATGTATTAACGAAAGAAAAAGTTTATTTTCTCAGAGGTGGAAGGGTAGAGGAAAAATGAGAGTACTACAATGAGGAAATACCAGGAAAACAAAGAAGCACAAAAGGAGCAGTGAATGTCAAAGACAACCAAACTATGGCAACATTCATTGTTTGAAAGGTCAACTCTACCTGAAACTTCTTAACAAATCAGCCTCATTCTCCCAACTTTCTCATTTCTAAACTTCCTACATCTCAGTTATAGATCTCTCCCCTTCTCTTTAAACTCATTCTTGCATCTCCTTCCCCATATAAACCACAGTTTCAAAGATAAGAGCCCATTATGATGAACTCCAAGAGACAGTCTCCCTTCTTTGGCTGCTCTGGAAGGTTGGAGTAGTAAACTTGGCTCATAACAACTGCTCCATTGTCTGAGCCCTTATACTCTCTTTATTACAGATGACTGTGGTGATGGGATAGCCTAGGATGGATTTGGTACCATGTAAGATTTTAAGGGACTTGGTGGGGTTAGGGGTTGGGATATGCAAAACTCTAGAGATACTTCTGGTGCTCTTGCCATAAAGAAAAAAATAACAAAATGTGAATCAATTGATTGAATGCCCCAGCATCCTTTCTGGTACTTCTGAAGAGCCTATATCTTGATTATGAAGATGACAAGACATGTCACTTTCTTTTTTTTCCCATTAGATACATCCATTTTAATCAAAGTGGTGCTGTTTACAGACATTATCATATAAACATTTATAACAGAACAAACAGTTATCAAAACAAGCATTTTCCCAATGGGCTTATATGTTATAATGGCCAAATATATAATATATATATATATATATATATATATATATATATATATATATATATATATATATATATATGTATGTATATATAACCAAAAACAAAGTTGCAAAAGCTATAACCTTTAAATTACTCAAATTCCTTCAAATAAAACAGTTAAGACAAAAAGTCGAGTTACTATTACCATTGGTGCAGATTTCCTTTATTCAGATCTGTTCCTGTTCATTTTATCTATGAATCCTTACAGGTTTAATTCAATCACAAGAAACAAACTGTTGGACAAGTGCCATTTTCCCCTGTGAAAATTTTTTTTTGTCTTTTAAAGTTTTGCTATTCCTTCGGCTTCTCTTAACAGTAGCGATACGCTTGCTTTCTCTTACAATCTCTGTTAACAGTCTTGTTCACAATCCCAGTCTTTCTTGTTCCCTGCTTCTCTATCACTCTAATTTGTAACATTAGCTCTTTTCTCTGGATTTACCGTGGTCCCTCTCTCTTGATTGTTCATGTCTTGGTCCAGAACCATAAGATTTAGACTCATTTCTATGAAGGAAATCTTGCAAGGAATTAATAAGCACTTTGCAATGATCATCAGCAAATACTTTGGATTGTTTAATTAAGGAAACAGCAATTACCAATTGCTTTAACATCAAAAGCATATCCATAATCACTAATACTGGAATCAGACACATCTCTTGAAATGGCACTGCTCAAAATTGTCCTGTTACTAGTTATGATTTCTTCAAACTCTACTTCACTTCATAGCACTCTTGTAGCATCCATTTCTCTTCCAGGTGGACCGTAGTCACCTCTACCATATAGGGAAGGTCAGCCATAAGGGTTACTGGGTGGTAGACTCCAGCTGTCTGATATTGGCATGCTACTGCTGGTTGGTGGGGAAAAGAAAGTTAATTTCACGTGTGGAGCTCATGGCGGGGGTGGGGCACCTGGAGGTGGTTCAGGGAGATGTGAAAGAGGAATAAGTGTGGGGGTGGCCCCAAAAGGGTCAGGTAGGCAAGGTGAGCAAGGGGCTGGAGGCAGAGGTGGCCTACCTGTACATCCTCCAGGCCCTCCCAGTCTCCCAGATCTCCTACCTCCTGGTCATGCTCTTCCTCCTCCATTAGCTGGGCCTCCTAATAGAGGTTATCAACCTTCACCACCAATTCTTTTTTCCAGGACAGTCTTTTGGGCAATTTCCATTGGGCCCACTTTCTTCTAGTCCTCAACCACCAGTGGAATTTGGTGCTGATCCTTTACCTACATCATACCAACAGATGATGGGAGAGCACCCCTGTGATTGAGATCCTCTGGGGCATTTCCATTATTTGCAGATGGCGAGATGAAATAGCATACAAAGCTATGTGACCATGCTTAGCATATTCAGCCTCCTGGGTTGAACTCCAACCCTACATCAGCATAAATGTTTATGTGATCTATACCACCCACAGTTTTTCCTCGACTGCCACAGCCACCTACAACTCAGTCTACAACAGCCCACATGTCACAGGTAGGAGGAGGAGTGGTGAAGTATGCTCATTTATGTTTTATTTGCTTTTCTCCTGGATACTACAATGAAAATGCTGAAATGGAATAGAAACTCTTATATGGTTGGTTACCTGATTAATCCATAAAAACTGATATATTTGCATCTTAGCAGATAATATACTTGAGATTTATGGTCTTATTTGGTCCTCATAATATTCCTGTGAGGAGGCTTCTAACTTACTCTGAAACAAATGTCATCAAAATAGAAATGCTGTCCTCCAAAGAATCCCTTCCTCAGTTCCATAACCAAATGATTAATTCATTTTTTTTCCTGTCTCTTTGGGTTTTGGATTTCTTAGCATAGACTTGCTATGTGAGTCCAACAAAGCCAAATACAGTATGGATCATTTGTTTTTCAGAGTTTTCATCTATGAAATCACACCTCCTCCAGAACATTTTCCCAGATTAAGTGAAGGAAAATGGGATGAGATCCTCCATACTATCCTGTCCATCACTCACTGCCTCCCCAGGGCAATCCTGACCCAAGCTTTCATCTCAGCCACTTGGGCGTGTGCTTTCATTCATAGACACCCGCTCTACAAATATTTGTGCAAATATGTCCTTCAACATAAGGGGCAGGCTGGGGTCAGCAACTTTTATTTCTTTTGTAGACTAGGATTCCCTACCTTGACCAGGCTGGAAGTGCAGTGGCCATTCCTGGATCAAATCCCAGTACTGATTATCACAGAAGTTTTAACCAGTATTTTTCCTGACTTGAGCAGGGTAACTCCTTCTCAGGCTGCCTAGTGGCATCTCACCACATTGGCACCAGACTGAGCATAGACATCCAAACTCAAGGGGAGTCAATAGCCTTAGCCTCCCCTAGTAGCAGGACTCACAGGCAGCTGTCTTCATGCCTGGCCATGCTAGCAGCCTTCTGCAGTCTCAGTCCAAGGATACCATCACTATGATGACTAAAGAGGAAGTAGCATGTATCCTCTTTCTATTATCCCTAATCATCATGCTAGTGCCCTGCCTATTAGAGATGCTCAAAAAATATGTCCTTATGATAGAGTATTAGGACACTTGCACCAATTCCAAATAACCCAAGAGAGGCTATTTTTACACCCATCTTTCCTTTTTAAAACATTTGTCGATAATATTTCTCACAGAGAGTAGAAATCTCTGGTTAGAGTCATACCACTTAATGAATCTGATAAAGATACCTAGTGTCTCATTTAATCCTTAAAACATATCTGTAAGATAAGTAACAACAGAAATAAATATGCCAATTTCACAGGTAAAGGAACAGAGAATCAAAATTTAAGTGGCTTGCCCAAGATCACATTTGCCTGAAGAATTCAAAAGATGGCAAGCCTCTCCATAGCCTGAAGAGCTGCTGTTAGAAAAGTTCTCAATTAAAGCCAAAGAAAGGTCAAGAACAAGACAAGGGAGTATCTCTCACTCAGTGGAATCCCACCCTCATCCACCCAAAACCAGGAAGAAGAAGTCTGAAAAATTATTTGGGCATTATACATTCAGCCATGCTCTCCTGGACAAAAGTTCAAATCCCACCTTTGACAATTTATTACCTGTGTGATGTTAGGTAAGATTGGGCACGTCATTTAACATCCTTGGGCCTCCCTACCCTCATCTGTAAAATTGGGCGGGGTGAGGATTAGATAGAATCTTGGTCTCTTTCAACTTCAGATCTATAATTCATCCATTCAACAAATATTTTCCCATGCAAAAAACTGTACTAGACTTTTTGGGTTATGAAGATGAATCAGAAATAGGTAGCTATTGTCTTCACGGATATGTATACATACTGTAATATTCTCCCTAAAGGAGAAACTAAGATGTGTATAAATTACTCTACTACAAGATAAGAGGTGAAAATGTCAATTAATTAACCAGGTGTCAGATTCTGAGAGCATAAACACCAAAATGAAACAGCCCTCACTCTAAAGGAACTTACATTTGAATGGAAAAAGAACATGAAAACATAGAAATACATCCAAAGTAAACAAAAGTTATTATGGGGGAGGGTAGAGTTGGAGCTGAGGTTTGAAAGAAGGTTGGGATTCTGGGGTCATAATAGAAGTAAGAACAAGGTACTTTGGTAGTTCAGAGGAGAGAAAAATCACATTTTGCTTCAGAAATTGGAAAAGACTTCTTGGTGGAGGTGACATTTAGCCTGGGTCTTAAAGGATGGAGTAGGATTTTAATAAGCAAAGATGAAGTCAGAAGAATATGCCAAATGTGGCAAATGATAAGATAAAAGATCCAGAGGTGAGAATGTACTAGAACTAAAAGGTCTTATTTGGCATAGGCTATCAAAATTATGTCAGAGAGTATTTACAACTTTTTTGTGCCACAAAGCATAGGAGCTGTCTAGCTGTCTGGAGGCAGCTGTTAGCACAGTGGATAGAGATCTGGACATGAAGTCAGGAGGGCTTCAGGTCAAATCCTGCCTCAGACACTTACTAGCCCTGTGACCTTGACCAATTCACTTAAACTCTTTCTGATGTAGTTTCCTCAACTGTAAAATGGGAGAGTTGTTGTGAGGATGAAATAAGATAAGATTTGTAAAAAGCCTGGCATCCAGTAGGGGCTATATACTTATTCCCTTCCTGTGACTGCTAAGCGTTTTCAGCATTAAAATTTGTTATTTCCTCCTCTCCAACTCTCCTGAGTTTCAAAATAGTTATTTCCTCAAGACTTCTTCCTGGAAAGAAGTAGAGTCAGTGGTCACTGATGGTCCAAATAGCACAGACCAGGTCCTTGGTTTCCTTCTCTCTTTAGACAGATACAGCTCTATGCAATTCATTCCAAGGAATTTATGTCCTCTTTGGAACAGACAGACAAGATAGAGATCAGCAGACCAAGTCCCAGTAAGATTTTAAAAGAAACCTGTCAACTCACACCACTAGAAAATATAGGACAGTAATACAAAATTGCAGATGAAGAACTCCTTGGGTTACATGGTCCTCTGAGCCTTCTGATTCTTGTAGAGAACATTTAGAATCTGTAAGTCTTGGCCCCACTGAAGCACAGAAAAGTAGACCAAGCTGATCACTTGCAACAGGGAATACATGACATGAATTCTTTTTGACAAAAGTTCTTTTTACGTCTATTGATAAAATTATATGATATTTTGTTGTTTTATTATTGATATGGTTTGTTATACTTACAGTTTTTCTAGTATTGGAAAGTCCTGCATTCCTGGTATAAATCCCACCTGGTCATAGTGTAGGATCTTTGTGATATTTTGCTGTACTCTCCTTACTATTTTTTTTTTAACCATGCCATGGATTCTTATTTTTTTCCCCTTTTCATCTGTACTTGTTTTATTTCATTAGTGTAGGGAGTTTCCAGTGAGGAAATTCCTCCTATCAAGACAGATTTTGTTTGTTGTTACAAACGTTAATGTTATAGAGTCATATCTGCATAGGATGCCAGAGCTGGAAGATACCTGAGAAATGTTCTTATATGCTCTCAGTCATGTCTAACTCTTCATAACCCTATTTGTAGTTATCTTGGCAAAGATATGGGGTGTCTTCTCCAGTTCATTTTAGGCATGAGAAAACTGAGACAAGCAGGGTTAAGTGACTTGTCCAGGGTCACACATAGGTAGTAAGTATCTGAGGCCAAATTTGAACTAAGGTTGTCTATCCATTGGGCCATCTAGCTGCCCTATCAAGGCAGATAGGCAACTGCTATGCATCATATGGAGAGTTCCCTGGGCCTCTGAGAAGTTAATTGCATTGCCCAGGCTTACTCAGTCAGTATCTATTAGAGGTGGAATATGTCTGTGATGGATGATATTTTACTTCAGTCTCTTTTATTTATTTTTAATTGTATTTTATTTTTCCAATTACACATAAAGACAATTTTAACACTCATTGTAAAAAAAGATCTTAAGTTCTAAATTTTCTCCCTCCCCCTTTCCCCTTTCCAATTCCTAAAAAGTCAAGAATTTTAAATAGGTTATCTATTTGCAACCATGTAAAACATATCCCCATACTAGTTATGTTGTTAAAAAAGAAACAGACCAAAAGGAAAACAAAAACTCGAGAAAGATAAAGTATGCTTCAATTTGCATTAATCAGCTATTTCTCTGCATGTCTATAGAATTTTCTATTATGAGTTATTTGAAATTGTCTTGGATCATAGTCGCTGAGAAGAGTGAAGTAATTCATAGCTGATCATCACACAACATTGCTGTTACTGTGTACAACGTACTCCTGTTTCTGCTCACTTCACTTTGCATCAGTTCTTACAAGTCTTTTGAGGTTTTTCTGAAATCTACCTGCTCATCGTTTCTTACAGCACAATAATTCTTACAGCACATTATATTCATATACAACAACTTGTCCAGCCACTCCTCAATTAATAGGCATTCCTTCTATTTCAAATTCTTTCTGCAATGGATCCTTATAAATTATTGCCTTGATGAGGAATGGAAAGCATCATTGCATGAATATCTTTTCCAGTTATAGTATCAGAGCTGATTCTCTTCCTCTATCCTATAATTCAATGTTTGCATTTTCTCCATCCTCATGGGTCCAACAGCTCCCCATCCTGCAAGACCTTGAATGGGATGTGGGCAGCAGGAGCGGGAGGGAGAAAGAAGCATAATATTGGTTAAGCACAGAATCCAGAACTTTGAATCATATTTGTGATAAATGGGCACCACTGATAACACAGACTTTCCAAATTTCTAGAGAATCCATCTCAAGAGAAGTCAATTTAACTTTTTCAAAACATAACTTTTGACTTTGGTTTCTCTGGGTGTATATGTTCACCCTTGAGAAAGCTACTTCTTCATATTGTCTCCAGACTAATTCCTGGTCTGCCATCCCAGGGATCTTTAAAGCACAGAAATTCATACGATAATAGATTTAGAGCTGCAAAGGATCTTAGAGGCCACGAAGTTTGATCTCTTCATTTTAGAAATAAAGAAAGTGGTTCACAGAGACGTTAAGCAGTGAAGCTAAGGTCGCAAAGCTAAAAAGTGTCTACAGCAAAATTTGAACTTTCTTCCTTACTCCAAGTCTAGTGCCATATATACTTTGCCGTGCTTCCATGAGATGGCCATTCAATAGGAGATGATTAAAGGGAGCAAGGAGGATAAACTGACTTCACTTTGCCCCTCTGGTTCTAAGAAATGTATGGATTCAGTTCTTCCCCTCACACCCAGATTTGCTCACTACATAATGCCTCTGGAAAATGATTCGCTGATGTCAGCTCTTAATTATTAGTCATGGGGTGAAAGGAATCTGAATAAATTTGGAGTCAGAAGACTGAAGCCTCCATCCCACCCCAAATATTTCCCAGCTCTGCTTATACTAGGCATGATCAAGAGAGTTGAGTTTTCTCACCTTTTTCCTAGTCCTATCTACCTTCAAAAGGAAGTGTTGAACAGAAAAACAAAAGTCAGGCATGCATCCCCACTGAAACCTCTAGAGAGGCTTAGAGAACACCCACAAAGATGGAAACCTAAATAGTGTGGCAGCTTCCGTGTGTGATGTGAAAGGCTCCCCATTCTTTTGTCCTCAAGATACTCAGATCTTCACTCTGCTGTTATATACAGAATAAAAGGGCAGGGGGAGAAGGGGAACTAGTTCCACGATTTCCATCAACTCTCTGTAGCTGGGCTTCCCCTTCTCTGTAACCTGCAAGCAATTCCACCACTGATGGAGTGAATGATATTGCTTTCAGATGCCTCTTGCAGCTGTCGAGATCCATGTGAAGTAAATGCCCCTTGTGTGGTACCAACTAGTTCCCCCTAATACCCCTCCCATTATACTGCTAATTAGGGAGACGGATGATCCCCAGCTTGAGTAATCAACCGCTGTATAATCGAGAGTGAAGTAGTTCCAAGGTCCTACTTTCCATTGGCAGATTTCAACAATGCCATACTTTGGAATTACCCTGGAGCCTCCCAATTGCTGTCTTTTGGTTTAGATTAAACCTTGAGATAGTTTGCCAAGTTTCAAACCCACCCTAAGCTCACGCATTGTATGTTTTAAGCTGAACTTGAACTTTATGAGGTGCAAGTTAATTTGCATTTGGCAAAATGCAATTTCCTGCTTCTAAGAAAAAAAGGCCTTAAAAGATTTATTTAAGAGACACAAATGGCTTCCTGGACATCAAATAGCTCTTACAAAGCAATATTTTAATAAGTTAAGTGTAAATGAATTGAAAACATATGGATTCGATTTCCCTTGAACTACAGATGGGTTTAAAAATTAACAGGGAAAAATGGCTTGGCACGGGGACGTTAGGGTTTTCTCGAACCAAAACATTTAGGAAAACAGATCAAGATGTTAGACAACCGCCCCCCTCCCAAAGCTTGCCAGGGTTCCCCCAGTCATGATTGTATATTTTCAAGATTTTTGCACTCTAAACAAGAAGAGAATTTTAAATTAGCTCCAACTGGTATCTCTTCTCCTTTGCTTCTCTCCTCCCTTTTGTCATCTTTCTCTTCTCTCTTCATTCCTCTTTTCTCTTCTCTGCTTTCCTCTTCTCATCTCCTCTCTTTCTTGCTCATCTCTTCTCTTCTGCTCCCTTATTTTCCCTTCCCCTTTTTCTTCTTTTTATTTTTTTCTCCTTTCTCTGTCCTCTCCCTCCCTCTCAAAAGTGCTGAGGTGGTAGTTTCCTCCTGACTTCCGAAAAGTCTCTCCTTTCATTTGGATTCTATCCTCTCCATGTGGCAACTCCAACATTCCAGCTCAGGGGGGAGCATCTGTGTTGCCAGCTCACTCTGCAGTCCGTCCTGATCAAAGCCTGGAAAACTCCTCCCAGCTCATCTCCCGTCCCTCATGTCTGACCTTGATCTAATAAAAGGGGTAAGAAGTAAATAGATCCTAGTCAGTCAATTTCTCCCATCACACACATTCCCTCCCTTGACTGCCATCAAATTCTCTCTATACAGACGTTACCTTATGACCCTACATTCTCTCCTTCAATCTTCACCAAGCTCTCTGTTCATATACCAACTATACCTCCATTTCTTACCTGTTTCCTCAACCCATTCTTATCCCTCTTAGCTCATAACCTTACCACTCCAATTCCCTATTATTTTATTTGGAAAAGGCCAAGAGGAGTGGTGAGCCTATATAAGATTGAATGCCATCTTAGGGAGGGAGGAGCAGAAAATTTGGAACTTGTAGAAGTGATTGTCAAAAACTGAAAGCAAATAAACTAATAAAATTTGTGGAAAAAGGCAAAGAGATTCATGAGGAAGTCCCCAGAAAGTCCAGATTTATTGTCATTGTCTTTATCATCATCACCCTCCTAGCAATCATGTTTGATCTTACATATACACTTCAATCAAAAACTATGATAATCTTAATAACTTATTAATAATAGTGTAAAGTTGGAATAGGTGTTTATGATACATAGATGAAAGAAAAGACAATCCTACTTTTTAAGAATTTACGGTTTAATTAAGGGGACATAACAGGTACACAAAAAAATGTTCACAAGATACTTTGTACATGTGATGGTAGAGTGTAAGTTCCTTGTGTGCAGGAATTGTTCCTTTCTTCTTTGGTGTGTATGTGTGTGTGTCTTTTTAGTCCCAGTCACTAACATAGTGTTTTAAAAATGATAGATGATTAATAAATTCTTTTGATTAATTAATTGATTGATTGGGCTAAGGAAAATTCCAGACCAAGGGTCCTAGGGAATTTAAATGGCAGATATCCACTTAGTTGAGAAGTGGGATGGGCAGATAGGAAAAGTTTTATGAGCAGGAAATACCTGAGGTGGATCTTGAGGAGTAGGAAAATTTCAATAGGTAGAACTGAAGAGGGAATGGGTTCCAGGAATAGGAGACATACAGTGAAAATTTATGGAGACATGAGAGTGGAGGATCAGTCCATGAATTAACTAGCAAACCAGTTTAACTCATGCAAAGTGTGTAAAGAGAAGTCATGTAAAACAAGACTGCAAAGGTAACTAGGGTATAGATTACAAACACCTTTAGGAACAAGGCTAAGGAGATTGTGTAGTGTGCTGCCAGCAGGGAATCACTGGAGTTTTTCCCATAGGAGAATGGCATTTGTGTAGCTGAGGATTAAGAAGATTGTTTTTGCAGCTCTGTGAAGGGTGGATTGATTGTAGAAGGGTAAGGACTGGAGGTTGGAGGTTACAACTACAGTCTAGGTGAGATGTAAGGAAAGGCAGAATTAGAATCATGGTAGTATGAGTCTGGAGAAATAGATAAATAAAAAAGAAATACAATCAACAGGATTTGACAATGAATTGGATATGTGGTGCAGGACATCTAGGTGGCACAGTGCGTAAAGGGTCAGGCCTGGAGTCAAGAAGACCTGAGTTCAAATCTGGCCTCAGAGACTTACTAGTTGTGTGACCCTGGGCAAGTCACAACCCTCTTTGCCTCAGTTTCCTCATCTGTGAAATGAGCTGGAAAAGGAAATGGCAAACCACTCTAGTATCCTTGCCAAGAAAACCCCAAAGAAAAGTCAGATACAACTGAAATGATTAAACAACAAGAGGAGAAGTGAAAAAAACAACTCTGAGATTCCAAGTCTGAGCGACTGAGAGACTGATGGTGCCATCAACCAAAATAAAGAAATTGAAATGAGGGCAGGTATAAAAAATATATTGAATTTAAGGATCCAGTGACACATGCACATCCTACTAGTCCTAAGAATACTGGATGGAAGCTAAAGGAAAGCTATGACCTGGAGATAGAAAGATAAGAATTGTTAGTATCCTGATGCCTAAACACAAAATAGATACTTAATCCCTGATTGTTGAGTGTTTGGTGATAACAAAAGCATGATAAAAGATGAAATCACCGAAGGATAGTGTAGGGGGAGTTTCTTTCTAGAAAGCTCTCCATACTTGGAATTGCAGTGGAGGAGGCTGGAGGGTGAGCCAGGGAAGGAGACAGAGAAGGAAGAAGCAGATTGTAAAGAGGAGAACCAGGAGTGTTATGTCACTAAAGCCCAGTGGCAAGAAGTATCCAGAAGAAGAGAATAACCAACAGTATCCAATCTTTCAAAAATGTCAGGGAAGCTGAGGGGTTTTGTTTTTATTTTTAAAATTTGTGCTTGTGTACATGTCTCATCCATTCCATCAAATAATGAGGGAGCTCCTTTAAGTTGAGAATGTGTCACTTTCATATTGAATCTCCTCCACATAGGACTGTGTCTTTTATAGAGCAAGTTCTTTAATAGATGTTCATTCACAGAGGACAGAGAGCTGGGGGCAGAGCCAAAAAGAGCCAACTTCAGACTCTGCTTCCAGCACTTATAAGCTATTCAAGGCACAACAAATCACTGGACCTCTCTGAGGCTCAATTTCTTCATGTGTAAAGTAGGCATAATAAGAGCACTTACCCTCACAGAGCTGTTGAGATTAAATGAGAAGGTATAAGAAATACTTTAAAATGCTATATAAAGATTAGTTATTATTTCTTGAATTGGACTGAACCAAATTGATTTGAATAATGTGTAATGTGTTACATAGACCCTATACAATCTATGGATAAACAAATAGTTTTTTATTAAGTGCCTATTATGCTCCTGGCACTTTGATATCCCCTCACCCCTCTTGTTGAAATTCTTATTCATTAAAGGCTAAAACAGGTGGCAGTTCTTCCTTGATACTGTCCATTCCCTGAACAATTGATTAATTGATGTTTGATTGGGCCAATCTTCATCATTGGGTGTGACTGTTATCTGTAGATCCTTATCTAAACTTTGTATGATTAATCCCCACTCTCCTCACAGTGACCTACTCAGTATCTAAACAGAAGGAAGTAGGCATCCCTAGTGGGACTTAAGAGTCAGAAGGGCTCAGGACAAGAAAGTGAGGCTGGTGACCTTGCACAGCCCTCCCTCCCTCAAATGAAAGCCAACTGCAAGTCATGTCATCATCTGGATGTCATGGTCCTCTTCGAGAACCAAGGACAAACACAACCTGTGAGTGAGTAGCAGCTCTCCTCCTCCTCTCTTCTCCTCTGGTCTTCTACCCAGCAGAAGGTACACACCATGCCCAAAAGCTACTTTTTTTCTCTGGGTTTACCGGCTACATCTCTTGCTCAAAGATCAAGCCATAAACCCAATTAACTCTGGAGCTCACAGGCTGCACAAGTCCCTCCCTACAACAAAGAGTGAATGTAATTACTAAATGGGAATTGTTCCTTTTTTTTCCCAGGAACCCTGAGGGTCTTTTTTTTTTTAATTAAAGGGGCCATCCCTTGAGTAACTACTTAAAGAAACCTACTCATTGAAAGGGTGTATCTCACTCAAAGTGAGAATGTGATAAGACCTTAGCCTGAAAGGGCCAGGGTGCCATATTGCAAACCGTTCTAGTATCTTTGCCAAGAAAGACTCAAAATGGAGTCACAAAGAGTCAGACATGAAAAGACTGAACAACAAAGGCACTATTGGTGAATCTGTGATCTAATCCAACCATTCTGGAGAACAATTTGGAACTATGTCCAAAGAGCTGTCAACTGTGTATATACCCTTTGACTCAACAAAACTACTGCTAGTCTATATCCCAAGGAGATCAAATAAAAAGGAAAATGTACAAAAATATTTATGGCACATCTTTTTATTGTGTCAAGAAATGAGAAATTGAGGGGATGATCATCAACTGGGGAATAACATAAAATGTTATAGTGTATGATTGAGAAGGAATATTATTATACAGTAAGAAATGATGAAGGGGATGCTTTCAGAAAAGTTCGGTAAGATTTATACGAACTGATGCAAAGTGAAGTAAGCAGATCCAAAAGGCCTATCTTGACTGTAAAGAAAATTTGTAAAGATAATCAACTGATAAAGTTCTAGTAATCACAATCCTTATTATGCCTCCTTTTGTTATGAACTTCTCTCCTATCCATATCTAGAAGATAATTCCTCCTCTAATTTGTTTATGATGTCAGCCCCTTTATATGTATATCATATATCCTTCTGGAGCTTACCAAGGTGTTTGATAAGGGCTGATGATTTATACTAAGTTGACAAACATATGTCAGTATTGGTAGAAACCTTCCTGTCCACAAATGAATAACTCCAATGTACCCTTTATTCAATTAGCTATCACTTTAGGTCTGAAAGGCTAGTAATAAGTATGAATTATAGAAGATTTCAGAGGAAATGGATTAAAGAGTATGGATTATGGCATTTGCAATGATATTCAAGTAGTAATCAAAATAACATTATAAGTAATATGTCTTGATAATGCAAGGGGATGAAAAATTAATATTGTAAAGATATGAGATATACCTACCTATATGATGTTGGAAAAGACAATTAACCTCTTTATATCTCAGTTTCTTGAACTGTAAAATGAATGTTGGATTAGATGGCCTATAAGGTCCCTTCTAGCTCCAAATATATTCTCCTATGACCTAGATAGCCAGCCCATCAAGTTAGTTCACTAACATGTGAACCCTGGACAGGTGCTACAATGGACAATGAAGGGAGACAAAAATTAAGCAAGAGCAGAAAACTGAGCTACAGAACATTTGGAAATAGTTATTGCTATAACCTCGAACTGTTCACTGCCACAAAAGCCCATCCTATTAATGCCAATATCTCTTTTGCCTATAAGTGATGCTATATGATGTGAATCATAAAGTACCAGGTTCTAAAAGAATCAAAATTACAAATAGCCCAAAAAGAAATTCAAAGAAACATTATGGGGTAATTAAGTCTTGTGTGGAAGAAGAGACATAAAAAACGTCATCATATATCAGCAGAAAATGGGGCAGGTCAGGAATGAGTGACAATAAATGGACCGCACAAGCAGGTCATTAAAATCTCCAAAATGTTTTTAAAAAATAGAGCAAGGCTACTTCCATGCTGGGTGGATTGTTTATGGCAGATTTATGGAAAAAAACATGGACAAGAATTATAAAAGATAAGAAAAGGTGGAGCAATTCTGATCTGCCTAGTGATTGGTTACCTGCAGTGATGAAACCACAGATCTATCCAAGTATACACGTCTTTGGATATGTATCCATCCATACATAGATACATATGCATATATATACATATATTTGACATGGCATGATGTGATATAATATGATACATTATATCACAGTGTCAGATGGCATCTTTTTATATTAATGTGCTACACATAATAAATTAATGTATGAAACCATTATGTTCTACTATGTCCGTATAAATATGTAAATACAATATATAAATATTCTATTTAAACATGCATATACATAAATATATTGTAACTATCTTTGCTCACTCTTCACGTTCCACCATGTGTCTCATTTATTTATATATTTGTCTTGTCTGACTCAATTATGATGCAAGCTCCTTGAGGATAAGGATTATGTCTTATTTATCTTTTATCTCTCAAAGCTCTCAAGAGGTATTTTATGGATGATATTGGATACATGAATGGATGAATATTTATAATATTGGATGAATATGTATAACCATATATATTTATATTAAATGCCTAATTTTTCAATCAATGAGCATTTATTAACCATTTACCATATCTCAGGCATTGAGCTAAGTGCCAATGATTTGTTTTTGGATGTGCATGTGGAATTTACTAACTGCATATCCAATGGCAAGTTATTTAATATCTCTGAACCGCTCTCCTCATTTTAAAAATGAGTACCATAATACTCATAGAACCCACTTAGGTGGATTATAAAAAGAATAAAAATAGAAAAGATTTACAAAAAAGCAGTACAATAAATTGGGTTCCATTAGGCTCATTGTTTCTTGCTTATGGAAAAAAAAATGAGTTAGTGAAAGTCTTCCTGACAATAAGGTAACTCCAAATCTTATCTTAAAATCACTCGACATTCCTTTGAGGATTTCTGTTGAACAGAAATGACGCTGTCCAACAACCTTCTCTTAATTAACACCAGGCAAAGCACAAAGCAGGGAAATGTATTCTCAACAAAGGTACTGACCATGGTAGTGAAGCACAGAGGCCTGTCAAAGAGAGATTCTTTGTGGATGGTTAGGTTCTCCAAATGCTCATTTGTGGATTACATTATGTTGATTGTATCAGGCCCCAAGATACTAAAGAGACTCCAGAAAGAGATTATAATCTCTGAAAGATGAAAAAGAACAAGCAAATGAGATCACAGATGCATTTGAGTACAACTTACCTGAAGAGGTGGTTGTGTGAGACATCACTGGAAAACTACCAGTTACAACAATAGTGGTAGAAGTCAGGAGGAGAGTAATGGTTCAATTTAGGTAGAAGGATAAGAATTGTGCTTAAAGAGTAGTCTTAAAAATTTTAGATCTTAGACATAGTGCAATTATAAGAGATACTAAGGTCAAAACGGATAACTGTAATGTTTCTCAAGTAGGTTTGAGAAAGAGGTAGAGTAGAGGAAGTTACAGAATTGTGTGATTAAGTTTCAAAAAAGATCATCAACAAAAATAATGAAGCCCCAATCATGATAGCATGGGATAGAGTTAAGAGGAAGAATATGAACTAAGTTCTTAGGTTGCTGAGATATTTGTGAAAATAAACTGTAAATTGACAGAACATTGAACATTTCAAGGATATAGTCAAGTTTGCCAAGAGAAGAGAAGGGCCTTAAAATGACCTAGGTTGAAATGGAACCAGGGAGGAGAATTACTTTGAAAAAGGTTAAGTATTAGGGAGAAGGCAGGATATAAGTTTAACTTATCACTAAGGTGATAAGACTGAATGACTAAAAGTAGGGAGGCAATACAACAGAAAATAGTTTGGTATGGCATTGATGGAGGATTTACAGAATTAATCTGCCCTAGAGTAAATAAAATTGAGAACATTCATGTTTTGCTATTATCATCCAAGAAGTTTCTTTGTCTGGGCTTATTTTGCTTCTAGGTTAAGAGAATCATATTTCTAGGATCATGTTAGAGAGTATAATTATCTGGGCCTGACTCAGGCTAATCCTCTAGTAGTTAAGACCTGAATTTGGAATGACTTGAGACACTTGAAATCCATCTCACAGTTGACAAAAGAAGCTTTACTTATCCATAGAAGGGAAAAAATGTTCAGATCAGTGAAGGATGTTCATCCAGGATAAAGCATTGACAGATGAGTATAGCTTTCTAGGCTTGTTTATGCTACTAGTCTATGGTCTAAAGCCTTAGGAAAAGGAAATTAAGAACTGGAGGTGTGCATCTGGCTGTTTTTATCCATGTAAAAGTCCAGGAAGCTATGCCAATTGCCTGAAACTTATTCTCCTGAGCCGATCCATTTTCAAGGGCACTTTCACTATCTCTTAAGGGAAAAATTAGTCATAGGAAGTGGGGAGAAAGGAGTGAGAGGAGGGGAAAAGTACATGGGATAGTAAAGACTTTCTATGTGATAAACACAGCAAGTTCAGAGGCAGAATCCCTGCCCTCAAAGGCTTATTATCTAATATAAGCAACATGGTTGCACAAACCCACCCTTTAAGAAGCACTGAAGAGGGCACAAGTGAATAAAGTCCTAACATAAGTGAAGCCTTAAAGAATATGCAGACAGCATGGTATTACAATACTAATGAATTTAATTAACTAATAATCCTCTAGAAGTTAATAACACTTTATGCTTTACTGTAAAGTCTTCAGATATGGCATCTTCTCTGATCCTCCACAACAGTCCTATGAGGTGGGGAGGGGTGGGCCAGGGTGGGCCAGAGCTTACTAAGTCATAGACAATATCGATACTGTTCATCACCTCTTCTGCCATTTTTTCCAACCCCTACTTTTCAGAGTGGCAATTACTATAGGGCATAGAGAAATGGCTATATTTTTGGAGAAAAATTCTGGGAATGCTCAATACATCTTTTCTTCCACTCTTATTTGCATTCACCTGCTATTTCCTACCATCATTTTGTGGCAAAGTTTGCCTCATAGGGTAGTTGGGAGGACCAAACTATGGACAGAAAAATTACACATTCACAAATATGTAAAGTATCTTGCAAACATTAAAGCACTTTATTCATTCTAGCTATAATTATTACTATTCATCCTTCTCTCCTCCCCCTAAAAGGGCAAAGGAAATCTATTCACATAATATAATAGGTTAATCAATAAATATCAGTTGAATGAATGAATGATTAAATGAATTCACAGTTGCTGCTGCTCGAGCCCTTTCAAGTCAAAGGAATACACAGTCCCTGTCACTCACACAGGAATAGATTTCCTTTTTTTTTCCTATTAAGAAGAATCCTATTTGGGGCAAATTCTCCATCAGTACTCTTGTTGCATCCTGCACAAACAGCTTTCTTAATTAAAAGATCTTAATCATGGCAATGCTTCTCCTGTGGAATCCTCAGAGAAGAGGAACCAACCCAACCATGATGCTTACGTGAAAAGCCCAAGAAAGGTGTCTCCTGTACTTAAGGATTTTCTTTATAAATTCCCAGAAAGTGTTTGCTTTTCCTCTTCACTTTCATTTCCTATCTCTCCCTATTCATTATCTTCCTCTTTCCCTCTCTCCCAATTGATATCCATTTTCTCCCTTCTACTTATTTCCCAAACTGCTTTCTCTATACCCCTCTTCCTCCCTCCCTCCCTCCCTCTCTCTCTCTCTCTCTCTCTCTCTCTCTCTCTCTCTCTCTCTCTCTCCCTCTCCCTCTCCCTCTCCCTCTCCCTCTCCCTCTCCCTCTCTCTCCCATCCTTCCCTCCATTCCTGCCTCCCTCCCTCTCTCTTTCTATGATGGTCTTTCTACCTCTCTTATTTTCCCTCTTCCCCTCTCTTCTTTCTTTTCTTCTCCTAATATTTTTAATATGTCTAGGATGGTGGGTTATTATTTTTAAAAATATTTTATTCAGATTTGAGGAAGCTTATTTAATAACTAGTATGTTTCTTTTACCAAGGTCTCTTTCAGCTCTGATCCTACAATACTATGAACCTCTCCCTGACCCTCACTACTAATGTTACCCCATTCACCTTCTTCAAAAAGCCTTCCCTAATTAACCCCATTAATCCCTTTCTTATCAATTCTTTAAACTTTCCCTTCTAAGCTCCCAGTGGAATGGGAGTATGTTATATCTGGCATGCTGCTTTGCATTTGAACTTGTTGTCATGCATTTGCTCCATGAATGTATCCATATGTCTTCTGGCCCATGTTATAAGCTCCTCCAGAACAGGGATCAAGGTCTCTATTTCTTTTGTATCTTTTCTCTCTCCTTCCCCTTCTTCCTAGTGAGTAGTATACAAAGTAGATGCTCTATACATAGGACAGTTATTCAGCTATTGCTATTGGAAATGACTGGTTGTACTAGTGACATTATCCAAGAACATTATAAGTTTCCAAACTGCTGCTATAAGGAAAAGGAGATTTAAGTCCATGATTGTCAGCCTTAACTACAAATGCCAAAGATGCTATTGGGACCAGTTTCTGGTGCTCATTCCCTTCCTCTCCCCTTTCTCCAGTTTCAGATGTATCCATTAAAATCTACCTGTTCATTTTCACATTTGGTATATTCACAAATATACACAGTCACCACTGAAAGTACGATTATATGACCTCACCCTCCATCAGGACAGCTGAGCAAACAGGAGTTCCTTGGTCCTCCACTTTGAGTTGACAACCCTCGACTTAGATCCTAATGAGAGACCTAAAGAAAGAAAAGGGAAGAAAGGAAATATGACTAACGTGGACACTATAGCTTGAAAGCCTTTGTCTCTCCACTTGTATGAAGGAAGGATCAATTATTTCCTAGTCCTAATTTATTTCCAGTAGGATGTACTCATCTGGACCTATCCATTCTGTACCAAGGAACCTCATCATCCTATAAGTGCACTTCAGTCTCAGTACTCACACCCCATCAGCATCCTCTGCCCCTTGGATTCCTCTGAATGGAGGATGGAGTGGAGAGCTCCATCTGAGGAAATTTTTCATCTGAGGAAGGTACCCTCTATAGCCATCTCTTCATCACCCATCCAGTCATATTCATTTAGACTTCCCTATCAGGCCCACATACTGAGTACTTTCCCTTCCCTCCCCCTATGCTACCTGCTCTGCCTTTCAGTTTTATTCTGTATGTTGTTTTCCTCCATTAGATGGTAAACTCCTTGAGAGTAGGTATTGTCTTTTTTTTTGTAGTTGTATCCTGAGTACTTAGTACAATGTGTGTCACATAACAGGCATTTAATAGATGTTTATTGTTACATTTATAACTTGAGATTTTTAACAAAGTCAAAAGAATTTTGTATAAATAAAATGCATAGTTGGATGACAGAAATGGGGTAAAGGTGGTGAACATAATGAGGAAGAGTTACAAAGTCCTACTCTGATGCCACCTCATGTTGGAAGTGACCTTGGGTTCTCAAAAATGATGCCAATGTAACTCAAACTTCAGTAGGTTCTATGAGAGAGGAAAAATTTAAAGCATGCTTTGGAACAGACTAAGCAACTTTCTGAAGATCATTTTATTAAAGTACAAAAGGTCTCACCACCAACACATTGGTTACTTGATGATGAATTCTTTGGCCATAGTCACCCATGAAACAAACAAACAAAAACATGTGCATACATGCATGTATGCATATAGACATATACATGCATAGATAGGTATGCATATGTTATATATGTATGTATTACATACACACATATATATGTATTGTGTGTGTGTATATATATTATACACAGGTATGTTTGTGTATGTATAATGACTCCAAGTCCTAGGCAATTTCCTTATGCTTTTAAAGTGACTACAGTACAGTAACAGAAAAAGATATGGAAGGTGCTAAGAATAACACAATTTTAGACCATCAATACACATTAACTTAGCTATTAATATTCTAAATGTGAGAATTTTATCCAATGAAAAAGTAGACCTGCTTTTAGAAAAACTGAACTCTTACAATCTTGACATTCTCACTATAAGTAAAAACAGAAGATCTAAGGAAGTTGAGTACACATAAAAAAGATGGCTCATGGGTTCTCTTTGGAAAGAAAAATAAGAGAGTTGGTAATGCTGGTTTTATTATACATCCCAAGGCAACAATAAATATAAATTCTTTCATCATTGTTCAGCTCATATTTCAGTACTCATGACAAGCATTTGCAAAAAGACCACCATGAAAATAATTGCAGTTTATGCACCAATATCTGTTGCATTAGATGAAGTAGCAAAAATCTATGGAGATCTAGCTATGACCTCCTAAACTAAATCAATATCTACTCAATGCCCAGTGACTTCTATACAGAGGTAAGCATAGGAGAAAACATTGAAAAGAAAAATATATTGAAAAATGAGAAGTCAGAGGCTCAAAAACTATACATTATACACACACACACACACACACACAGTCATGTGCTTCTGTGTCACTAACACTTCTTCAAGAAGAAAATTAAGAGGTTTTGTCCTTTACTAACTCTAAAACCACTTTACACAAAATGAAATTTATCATTTTTAGTAGATAGGAAATTACTGGTTACTGATATGGGAATCATTTCTTAATCATCTATATGCAGTGCAACACTGACTTCTTGGGCAAAGATCAAAATCAATATCAAATTAGAAGAAAGAATACAAATGAGAAGTGTGAAGCACCACTGAGGCAACTCCAATGTGACCTATTTAAAGAAGCAGTTGACATTGAAAAATAGGAAATGGATAAAAGAACAAATATCAACATATCCTATGACTTCCTTTCCTAAGGAAGATTAATCAATATAAATCAATTACTGCAATGAGACCAAACGAGTTTAACAACAATTTCCTTCATCTAATGCTTGAGTTTTCTGTCATACTGAGAGGTGAGATAGTCAAGGGTAATATCAGTTTGGAATATATAGAAAAGGAAGGTAGAAGATTGTGGATACTATTTATTTCATAGGATAAAAAGAAACTGAGTAAGAGGTCTCGTCTAGGATGTGTCTGCAAAAGGTTTGGCAAGAAACCAAAATTAAACAAATTATTCCAAGGAGATTGATGGATGAAAATGGTTGGAGTACAACAATCAGAGAAGAATTGAAAAAAAAAGATCTATTAAATAACAAATTATTTTTTCCATCAATGACAGTGACATTGACAATGACATTTTCACAATCCCAAAAGGCTCCATGAAGTAGAAACGGAATGAAAGGGGAAAAAAAGACACAGAGCACCTAGAGTGGACCAAGTATACACAAAGTCCCCATTGAATGTGATATAATTTTGAGGTCATTTAAAGATTAATTTTAAAGCTATCTAAAGCAAGAATATCGGACACTTTTAAAAGTCATAAATCTTATTATTACTCCACACCAAAAAAAATTACCCCGGAAAATGTCAAGAACTACTGACCAATATGCCCACTTTCACATCTCTACAAAATATTTATGAAAATAATCTTTCAGCTGTGACAATTTGAGAAGAGAAAAAACCAGCTCTTCCAAATGATATTCTGTATCAGGTCACATCTTATATAACCACAAAATTACCTTAAAAGTATAATTAATACAAAATCTCATGAGACTTATTGTTTCTTAACTATGAAAAAGCATTTGATTCAGTAAAATTCTATCTTAAAGTCTCTCTTCCAATAAAGTGTCTCATATACATATTAATATCGTATGAGCCCCTAAAATAGATAACAACAGAGATCATTTTAAACTTCCCCAAAATTCTGAAAGAGAACAAGGAAGAAGCCAGTGTGGGCTGCAGCAGTTGAGAAAGTTGAGCTGAACCTTGAAGACTGATTACAACTTACATGAACAGCAATGAGGCAGAGCCAAGAAGGAGGTAAGAGAAGTCACTCCAAAAATAACACAAAGGAACAGAGGCAAGAATGCACATGTTTCTGGCACAATGAGTTTAGTTACAGCTGAGCATCCCTATGTCAAGGAGCTAAGGCTGGTGATTGCAGGGTCTAGACTATGAAGAACTTTGAATGCTAGACTAAGGAGGTTGGTATTTATCTTGTAGGTAATGGAGACCCTTTGAAGGATTATCATTGGGAAGAGGTATGGTGATCATATGCAAACCAACCTTTTAGAAAATTCAATCCAGATGAAACCAAGCTTGGGTATGTTAACAACATGTTCTATGACCCACCCCTATTCTTAGCCCAGAACCTGAAAATGTCCTTGCTTTGATGGATTGAATATTCAATGCTAGGGTTTGGGGTTTTTAAGTTATAGATTGCTTGGCCTTAAAAAAGTACTATTAAGGAAAAAGACAATTATACCTTTACCCCTTCAGAAACCACAGCTGTATTTATACTTCCTCTTAAATACTCATTTGCCAGGAAGTGTAGACATTGCCAAATGGAAAGGCTTAGCCAAAGCAAGAAGTAAGCTGCCCAGTCACATAATAAGTAAAATCAACCCCCTCCTTCTCTATATTTCAAGATTTTTTTGTATGAGCAGAATTACAGGTGGACTTTGCAGGACAAACCTTGCCAAAATTGTAATGTCTGAAAATTTTATCTTTAGTTCCCTCCACCTCCCAGTTCTTTATCCTTTTCCCTCCATCATCCCTCCTTCCTCATTCTACCCCAATCTCAATGCCTTTCTGCTATCTCCTCAAATCCCAATTAAAATGTGTTCTGAGGCCCTTTATTTATACTGAAGAATAAATGACTGAGAATAGCTGAAAGTACTACCCCTTCTCAGAGGGATCTATATTTTCATAGGTTCCAAAGCTAAAAGGATGAAGCCTAATCATCAGTCAGCAAGTGAGGGGAAGGGAAAGAAGCACTGGTGTCCTTGACATAGGTGGTGTTCTGTGCCTGTATCACCCTACCATTCTGGGACATTGGTTCTTGAGAGGTAGGGAGAGATGATGGAATAAGTCATAGGAAGATCCAATTTTAAAGGGTTGGACTCACCAACACTCTCACTTTAGTGGATTCATGGATATATTGGCAGTACTTTTTGGATCACAGATTTTATAACTGGAAGGAACCGCTATAGACTGCCTAGTCCAAGGACTTTATGTTATAAGTGAAGAAACTGAGGCTCAGATAGTTTAAAATACTTTCCCAAATAAATCATATTATAACAGTTTCAGAAAAGCTGCTTTGAACTCCTTTTTCCGCTTCGTGGTAGATTTCATTTGGTGACCTAGTAAAGCCTTGCCCGCCCATTATCTTTTCAGTTTATGCCTAGAACTACAGAGCTCTTTCCCAAAGAGCGCTCCTTGATTAGGGACCTATTAATTGATGTTTTCAATTTATTATCACACAAAAAACTCACATAGAGTTATTTCTTAGGGGGAAGAAACACAACATTATGGAGATTCTAGAGCAAGCGGAGAAAATAGCTAGATGGACTCAAGCTGGTACGTGGGATTCTATCTGTTTCCTTATAGTAATTTACTTGCAATATATTAATTCCCTGTTTCACTTATAGTAACTTACTAGCAAAGTGACTTTAATCTGGGATGTGCTGCAGTCAGCTCAAACAGGCTTGTAAGAACCAATTGTTGGGGGCGGAGCCAAGATGGCGGAGTAGAAAGACTTACCTATGCTAGGTCCGAACCCACAGCCCATAGATTTCCTGTAAAAAGAACTCCTGACAAAGTCTGGAACAGTGGAAGCCACGCAGCAACACAGTGAAGGAGATTTCCACTGCAGAGAGCCCTGAAAATCCAACTGCAAAGGTACCCTGGACCAGAGCACAGCCCTGCCCGGCCGAGCGCTCCCCTCCTCCGCCCCGGCCACGCGGCACTGAGAGGAGCCAGCAGAGCCCCGCAGGCGGCAGGGACCTGAATCTCCGGGCGGCCGCGAAGGTCCCACCACCCACAGATGCACAGGTCAGTGAGAGAGACAGGCTGAGAGGGGAGCGGGGGATCTCCGGGACTCGGACCCCCCGGGAAGCGGCTGCTGCGGCAGAGGCAGAGGCAGCTCAGCCAGAGACTCCCAGAGTGGGCTGGAGCTCCACCCCAGCTCCACTACAAAGGATCTCTGTATAAACCCCATGAGGGAACTGAGCCTGAGAGGCGGCCCTGCCCCCACCCGAGAACCAGTAGATAAGCCTGCCGCCAAAAGCCCTGAGGCTGGGGAGCAGCATTTGAATCCCAGACCCCAAG
>CM053771.1:256148733-256188772 GCA_028658325.1 Potorous gilbertii
AGCATATATGGATTTTAAGCACCTTGGACAAGAATTACACAAGATGAGAAAGTATAGACAAACTATGATCTGCACTGATGGATGTTCTCCAATGAATGTGGAAGATAACATTGTTGAAATGATAGATCCATTAAAGTATTGGAATGAACCATTGTAAATCATATTTTGGAATTCTTTTCAGTTTATTTCTCTCTTAGGTCTTTCTCCAACAATTCTTTAAGTGCAAAGAAGGAATTGTTATTGCCAATTTACAGATGAAGAAACTGAGATTCAGAGAGGACAATTAACTTGCTTATACTTACACAGCTAGTAACTGGAAGAACTGAGATTCAAACCCATTACGCTTCCCACTACAAAGTCCAGCTGAGTATTCTGGATTTGAAAGATGCATCAAGGGAAATGTAGGTGGATACAGTTGTCCTCCATGTCAACCATTCGGATGAATGATGTGCCCCAAATATGCATGTTTCCATCTTATTCCAACTCCACCCTGCAAAGATTAACTTCTTGAGGACATGAAATATCTTCCTGATATAGCAGACCAAGTATTTTGGGACTTGTTTGCTTTTTCCAATGGACTACTTCTCTCAGAAGACTTTGGGACAGATCATACCTAAGTCCTAAAAATTACTCCCTGGATGTCCAGGTGGAGGCACAGAGTTGTAACTGGGAATATAGGCTGGAAAAGTGAAGTTCAGAGCAAAAGAAAAGAGCAGAACTTCACTTCCTTGGGCACAGCCTTTTCCCTGGAACCAATAGATGGATAAGCAGTAGTTTCTCTCATAGCCACAAGATTTAATGGACTTGATCCAGACTCTGGCATAATCAGCAGCGATGAGAGTGGGTCAAGCAAGGTCCAACCCAGGAGTGGAGCACCTCCAACCTTGAGGTCACATGTGGCCTTTTAGGTCCTTGGGTGTGCTTTTTGAACTGAATCCTTTTAAGGGGATTTGTTCTGTGAAGTTTAGATTCAGTTAAAGGGCTGCACTTGAGGATCTAGAGGGCCACAAGTGGCCTCAAGGATGCAGCTTTCCCACCCTGTACCTATACCATCAAGCTGATGAACAAGTACTATGGAAAATCAGGTGATGGGTTGGCTAAGATTCCAGAAGCCATTTAAGCTAGGTCTTGGCCACTGCTAACTGTTTTGAGTGATTTCTTTTTGCAACCAACCAGTACTGGCAGGTTTGCATTAAATACAAGAACTTTTGGTTTTTTTTACCCAGCAGCAGGATCTGGTAAAAGGAATATTAGACCATCCTGAGGTGGGGTGGGGAAATTCATATGGTTGTGTCTTCTGAGATACATGTGTCAGTTGCTTTCATTTTATTACATTTTTATCTAATCCAATTAAATTGATTGTTCTGAGGTTTTGATTGACATGGCACACAGAGGAATATAAGGGAGTGGTTAGTAGGATGGGAACATGAGCTGTTAACTGAATGAGTCATATTTCTAGATAAAATGGACTTGGAAGTGAGGTATCTATGGGGCAGAGCATTGGTTTGATTGACAGCCACTATTGTTCATGGCTTTGACTGTTCATAGAAGACCACATAGATACATTGATACCACACATATACTATTGAATCACTATTAAAAAAGAACAGAAAGCTTGATTTGTGGACCACCTTCTACCTTTCAGACAACACAGTAGTAGATACTGTTGGGAAAATGAAAGTAGAAGAAACAAAACAGGTAGCTAAGAAGGAAGAGCCCTGAAAGATTACATACAGGGCTCATTCTAGGGTCACTATATCTAAAAATAATAACCACATTTTATCTTTGGCCAGCCTTTTTAACTATTTGGAGTGTTCAGAGTCATCAAGCACTTATTAAACACTTGGGGTGTTCTAAGAAATGTGCTAAGCCCTCGGATTACAAATAAAAACCAAAAAGAGACAGTCCCTGTGCTCAAGGAAGCTACATTTGAATGAAGGAAGACTACACATAAAAAATAAGCTAAAAAGTAGGGAGTGGGGGAAGAAGAGGAACGTTAGCAAGAGGAATCCTGATGGAGAAAAACGACCAAAGAGTCAAGAGCTGAGATTGGAGATGAATGAAAAAGTGACTGTGACTTTTTTTGATGGAGGGTCTGGGAAAAACTAACCAATCAGAATAAGGAGTGGCAGAGGGAGAGGGATTTTCCAGAGTGAGGTGGCCTATTATCTCTTCAATTATTTCATTGTAAAAATAGGTCATGACCAGTGACAGCAGTTATTTAGCAGCCTTGCTCATTATTGATATCATCTCACTGCCTAAAATAGCCTCTCTTCTCTGATTTATTTATCCAAAGCCTATACTTCCTTCTAAGTTCAGCTAAACCTCCTTCATTAATACTTCCCTAACTTATTCACCATGATCTTTTTTCTGGCATTTATTTCTCTCTCTTTCATTGTCTTTCTCAGTTAGTAGACAATTAATAAATGTTGACTTCACTTGGACTGAATTGAATTGAATTGCCTGATGGGTATGTCCAGGAA
Organism: Potorous gilbertii; assembly: GCA_028658325.1. NCBI lineage: Eukaryota > Metazoa > Chordata > Mammalia > Diprotodontia > Potoroidae > Potorous > Potorous gilbertii. The sequence continues at coordinate 256,151,217 of CM053771.1, forward strand.
ATGATGCCAAAATGTCTGAATTGCTAAGACAAATGGCCTGAGCTTTCACTGGACAGTAGCAAAGGGTGACAGAATGAAAGGAAACTCCTGCTGATTAGTTGGCCCTTTGTATGTGTGGGGAGATAATATCAAGATGGGTCCCAAGGGTAACCCAGCATGGTTAATCAAATTAGATCAAACTGGTACAAATTCTGGGATATATTTCTCATGTCAAAGAGACAGAGAACTTGGGATGAAATCTGATAACTTACCATTAATTCTGAGACCAAATGGGAGGGGCTAAATGGTATCATTTATGTAAGATAACAATTATGAGTAAGTACATAGTCACATGGAGATGGAAGTTATGAAGCTTAAAATGTTATTAGGAGAAATACATCCTAGCCTTTGAAGACTGTGACTTGGGTATCACGTTACAATGAACAGAAGCAGATTTTTATTTTTCATCTAGATTCTCTATGTGTACACATGTTTAATTCCTGAGAACCAGCCAGTGAGATGGGAGTAACTGCCACAGGAATCGTGGCAGCTTCAGATTAATGATATAGTGGGATTTTTGGACTTTGGTGAACCCACTGCTCTTCACATTCATGAATCTTCCCTCCCAGTTCAAGGCTTGTCTTCTCCCTCAAATTTAGAAGGAGAAAACTCCTACAAGATAAATAGATGTACTCCTCTGCACAATTACTTATGCAAGTACATGATTTGGAAAATTAGGTCAGGGGAGGGAGGGAAAATGGTGATTCATTACCGGTGCTAGAGAGAAGCAGAATTACCTCATCAGAAATTCTAGGTAATCAGTTTTTCCCCAATTGTCACAGTAATGAATCACTATTGTTAATAAATTGGGAAGTTGAGTTACACCTTAGGATACCTGGATAAACCAGACAAGGTATGGCATCTGTCTTCATTAGAAAAGGCACCAGCCAAAAGGTTTGAAGAATTCTGGTCCCCCCACCCCTAAGGGAGAGGAACAGCTCTCACCTGACCCCCCGTTGAAGCTGCTCTGACCAAAGTAAGACTTAAATTCCCCAATACAATATCTGTCAAAGGCCTCCTGATGAAAAATCAGGAAGAGCAGCAATTCATTTGTTTAATGGGCAAGCAATGACAATAAAGAATTCTTGAATATTGCTCATCACAGACAGAGCTCTTTATTAAAATGCAATTTTCCCCCTAAATAAATAGGAACCAGGAATGGAAAATGATCCTGGATTCTCCACAGCTGAAGGATTTACCCTCTGAGCTTGTCCCATCTGAAGATTCGAACCCAATGTGGTAGGGGTCAAAGATCACCATGGTGTTTTATGACCAAATGAATGCTCAGCATCTCGTTTTCAGGATGATAAATTGGTTAAAACTTTATCATTCTTCAGGCTGAACAAATTCTTTGTGGGCACAGAGTCGTCAGTAATCAAAACGTAACTTGGAATGTGGTTATAAGTCTTTATTGCTCTCCGACCTACAGAAAAACTGAAACTAATTCTGATCTATATGATTTTATAATGGCATCTGACAAGTTCTCATTTTTTTGAGGGGAGGGGGGATCAAAAAAAAAAGAAATCTCTGATCAGTGTGTCAAAATCCTGCAAGTCATTTTCATTTCCTTCTCTCAGCCAAGATTAAAAAGCAATCCCCCCATGCATTCTGTCATCTGATCTCAGTGCTGAGAGTTAGAAACATTTCACCAGTAATTCAATATACAGGATTTGATGTGTGTGTGTGTGTGTGTGTGTGTGTGTGTGTGTGTGTGAAAAAGAGAGAGAGAGAACAAGCCGATTGATAAAAGACAAGACAAATATTAAATACGCTGTTGAGTGTCCCATTTCCCACCATGGAAGGAGAGATGTTTCTGATGTCTTCCATAGCTTCATGCTGAGACAGGGAGGGATGAGTGAGGGAGGAAGGGTCTAGGACTGAAGTATCAGATTCTGGAATCATTGATGCACTTTTCTTTCTCTCCTTCAGCATCTTTTCAATATTGTTGACTTTCATCTCCAAAGTCTCTTTCCCATGAGTCACTAAGGCAGCTTCATCATTCATTTCTGGTTTAAACTTCAGGGTTTGAAATTGGAAAAGGGGAAGTGGGGGTGGGTATAACACTAATTCTTCTTTTAACCAATTTCATAATCATTCTGACCATTTAATTTCCTGGATAAATCACCGTAGTCTGTTTGACAAGATTTTGTTAAAAATTTTGAGTCAATATTCATTGGTCTACAGTTTTCTTCCATTTTTATCTTTCTCTGGTTTAAAGTATTAGGACTAAATTTAAGTTTTAGGATTAAGTTCTCATAAAAGAATTCATATAGGGTGCTTTCTTTCTCCATTTTGGAGAATAATTTGTGAAATATGGGTACTAATTTTTCTTAAAAATTTAATAGAATTCTCCTATGAATCCATGAGAACAAGGAGTTTTTTCCATCAGTATTTTCCTTTTCTGAAACTGTATTATTTAAGATCGCTATCTGGTCTTTTGCTACTGTGAGGTTTTATATTTTGATGATATTCCTCTGATTCTTTTGTGTTCTGAGTTTTGTTAGCCTTGGATTGTAAATAATATGTTCTGATTTCTTTTTTCTTCCAACTTTACTGTGATTTCATCTTGCTCATTTGCTATTTTATTGATTTGATATTCTCTCCATTTTTAATTAGATTTTTAAGGGTTTATTAACTTTATAGCATTTTCAAAGAACTGAATTTTAGTTGTATTTATCAGTTTTATGGGTTTTATTCCAATTTATCTATTTCCTCTCTAATTTTTAGTATCTCTCTTTTATACTTAATTTTTTTATTTGTTGGCTTCCTAATTTTTAAAATGCAGATTCAGTTTATTTATCTTCTCTTTTCTTTTTTTTGCTGTAGAGGTTTGTAGGGATAGGATTTTTGTCCTGAAGACTGCTTTAGTTGTAACCCAGAAATTTTGTTTCACCATTATTGTTTTCTTTTACATAGTTATTAATAATTTCTACAATTTATTCTTTAACCTACTCATTATTTAGGATTTCATTGTTAAGTCTCATTTGGATCTGTATCTTTTGTTTGTGATTCCAGAATCAATAACTATATTTATTGTGTTATGGTCTGCAAAGGGTACACTAGTTCTGCATTTTACATTTGTTTGCAATATCTTTGTGTTATAGTATGTGCTCAATTTTTGCAAAAGTTCCCTACACTAGTGAGGAATATGTATATTCTTTTGCAGTCTATTTAGAAGACACCATAACTCCAGCAAATTATTCAGTTCCATATTTTCCTTTTTATATATCTTTCTGTTAGACATCCAAAATTGAGAGAGGGATATTAAAGTCTCCTGTCACTAATATTATTGTCTGTGTCTTCCTGTAGCCTAGATAAAGTTTCCCTTGTGAATCTGGATGTTAAAGTATTTGGAATCTGTTTTTATTACTGGTTTTGGTTTGTTGTCTGTGGTTCCTTTCAATCTAATGGAGTTTTCTTTTTTATCCCTTTTTAAATTTTTTTTAATGATTTATTCCCTAATACTTGAGTAATCGCCTCATCGCCTTTCATCATATTCTCTTTTTTTTCTTCCTCTGTTCCTGGTGGAAATGAGAGACCACTATAGTTAGTAATGCTCAGAGTCAGAAAATCCTGGGTTCAAGTCCTGCCTGTAACACTTATAAACTCTGTGAATATGATGAACCTATACTTAATTTCTCTGGGCCTCAGCTTCCTCATCAATAAATTGAGGGATTCAACTAGAAGACCTCTAAGATGGCTTCATTCTCTAAATCTATACTCCTATGATCCTGTCATTTAAATTTTCCACATTCTTTAGCAACTCTCTAAGATTATGAATTACGAACAAGTTTCAGATTTGTGAGAGGAAGGCAGTTTCCATACTAAGAGTTGCCCCCCACCCCTCTATTGAGAAGAATGACCTTGGTTAAGTCATTTGATTTCTGTGGGTCTTGTTTTTCTCACTGTAAGATTAGGGAGTTTAATGATTTCTAGGCTTCCTTCCAGCTCGTGTTCCATGGGTCTTTGATTTCTTTCTCCTTCATGCTTTGAAACTCACAGCTTAGGAGGAATGAGAGACTGAGTTAGGACTGTGACCGTTATGTGAGAAGGTATTCACAGAACTGCAGAGTATTAGAGCTATTAGGATGCTTGAGATCTTTTATGTCCAACTTTTCACAACACAAATTTGGAAACTGTTTCAAAGAGATTAATTATTTTGCCCAAGTTCTTTTGGTCAGAATCCATAGAAAGGATTCAATGTAATTTAACCTTATCCATACCTATGGTATTATGAGTTGGACAATTTCATTTTTATTTTGAGAGAATGGACATTGAAGAACAGTGATCATAACTGAAATTCTCACTAGAAGCGTGTTACTAGTTCAGTGAATAAGGAAATCTGAGTCAGGTGGCAGGTCCAGGCTGTATGGAAGAAAGGAAAGAGCGGCGGATTTGGAGCCACACAAACTGAGTTCAAATTCTGACTCTACTTACTACCTGTTTGGCTTTGGCTAAGTCACTAAACCTCTTCAGTTCTAGTTTCCTCCTGTGTAAATGAAGGAGATGAACTAAATGCTTACTAAGGTCCTTTATAGTATGATTCTATAATCAGGGAAATATGAATGGTATTTTAGATCATTTTTAGTCAGTTTGGGGGTTTTCTGAGTCAGAATAGAACTTCACTCAAACTAATGTAAAAAGCTTAGTCTTTTTCTTTAAAATATTCAGAAAAGAAAGAACTACCACTTTCATTGATAACCTATTCGGAAGTTCTACTGATAAAATTATCTAATAATCCTCTTAAATACACATGCACACAACAGCATCCCTGAATGTAAGTTGGAAGCAAACTAGAGTCTATCTAAGTTAATTGATACTTGAGTAAGAATTCTTTCCATAATTCCACAAATGATCATCCAATCTTTAATTGAAGACCTCTAGACTCCAAGTGAGGAGGAACTGACTACTTCCTTGGGGAGGTTCATTACATTTATAGATGACTCTGTTGGGAAGTTCATATTTATAATAATTCAAAATCTACCTTTCTGTAATTTCCTGTCTTTATTCCTAATTGTCTCTTGGGGCTAAACCAATCAAGTTCAATTTTATGCTTCCATAAGACAACTTTTCAAATACTTTTAAAGAAAGCTATCATCTCCTATTTGCCCTCCTCCCTGTTCCACAACTTCTCTTCAGCTTATATATCTTCATTCCTCAGATACTTTAACCAAGCTTCATATGGTATCATCTTGAGTTTCGTCATCTTAAGAATACTCCTGAGCTTCCCAATGTCCTTACTAAACTGTGGCATCCAGAACTATACATAATACTCTAGTCATGGTCTCATCAAAAGCAGAGTTATAACAGGATTATTACCTCCTTGGCCCCAGATACTTTTCCTCTATTAAGGCAGCCCCATAGGATTGACTACCATACCATACTACTTGCTCAAATAGAGCTTGCAGGGGACTAAAACAGCAATATCTTGTTCAAACTGCAGTCCAGTCACATTTCATCTATTCTGCACTTACGAGGTTGATTTTTTTGAACTCAAGTTGTAAGACTACATTGTTTTTCCTATTAAATTTCATCTGGACATTGTCATTCACTCTTCTATCACAGTAAGAGAAGCTCCTCATCAAATTAAACTTTGAAATGTTTCATGACATTAGAATAATAGAATGCTCAAGTTGGAAAATACCATAAAGGTCGTTAAATCCAGCTTTCTGCTTGAAAACAGAATTTCTTCCAAAACTTTATTCTACGGCAAGTGGTTTTTTCATGTACTCCTTTGGCAGTGTAAGGCAGCCTATAGACACTTCAGATGTCTTTAAGTCAATAAATTACAATAAATAGGATTGCAGAAGAAACCAATTATATTGAAATAGAGTTGTCAAAATAGTTTTAATTTTTAATATTTTGTTAAATATTTCCCAATTGGATATAGAAAAATCAATAACATTCATTTTTTAAATGGTTAGTTCCAGATTTTCTACCTACCTCCCATCTTTCAAATAATTTGATATCAATTGTATATATATATATATACATATATATATATATATATATATATATATATGTATATATATATAGTCATGCAAAATACATTTCCATATTAGTCATATTGATAAATAAAACACAAACCAAATAAAAGAAAAAATATAAGGTGAAAAAAATATGTTTTGACCTGCATTCAGACTCCATCAGTTTTCTCTCTGGAGGTAGACTGCTTCTTTCATCATTGGTCATTTTGAATTGTCTTAGATCATTGTCCTTATCAGGGTAGCTAAGTTTTCACAGTTGGTTATCCTTACAATATTGCTGTTACCATGTACAATGTTCTTCTGGTTCCACTCACTTCTCTTTGCTTCAGTTCATATAAGTCTTCCCAGGTAAACATTCTGCTTATCACTTATAGCAAAATAGTGTTCTATCACAACCATATACCACAATTTTTTCAGTCACCTCTCAATTGATGAACATCCTCTCAATTTCCAATTCCTTGCAACCACAAAAAGAGTCACCGTAAATATTTTTATACAAATAAGTCCTTTGCTCTTTTCTGTGATTTCTTTGGGATTAACAGACATAGTAGTGGTATTTTTGGGTCAAAGGGTACACACAGTCTTATAGTCATTTGGTTGTAGTTCCAAATTGGTCTCCAGCATGGTTGGATCACTTCGCAACTCCATCAACAGTACATTAGTGTCTCAATTTTTTCCACATACTCTCCAGTATTTGTCACTTTCCATTTCTGTCATCTTAGTCAATCTGATAGTTATAAAGTGATATCTCAGAGTTGTTTTAATGTGCACTTCTCTAATCACTAGTGATTTGGAACATTTTTTCCTGTGACTTGATAATTTTGATTTCTTCTGAAGACTTCCTGTTCATATCCTTTGACCATTTACCAACTGGGAAATAGCTTGTATTCTTGTAAATTTTACACAGTTCTCTATATAGTTGAGAAATGAGACCTTTCTCAGATAAACTTATTGTAAAAATTTTTCCTAGTTTTCTTCTAATTTTTCCTGCATTAATTTTGTTTTTGCACAAGGTTTTTAATTTCATGCAATCAAAATTATCTACTTTACTTCCCATAATCTTTTCTAACCCGTATTTTGTCAAAAACAAAACAAAACCTCTTCCCTTCTCCACAGATATGACAGGTACATTTTCCCATACTCCCCTAATTTACTTATGATATTTATCTATCTTTGCAAAGGAAAAGTTGAGTTCTCTCACTAGTATAATTTTATCATTTCTACATATAATTAATTTAACTTTTCCTTTAAAAATCTGGATGCTATGCCATTCAGTGCATATACTTAGTATTGCCATTATTTCATTTTAGCAAGATGTAGTTTCTCTCCTTTTTCCTTTTAATTGGGTCTACTTTTGCTTTTGCTTTGCCTGAGGTCATTTTTGTTACCCCTGCCCTTTTAAATTTAGCTGAAACATAATCAATTCTGTTCAATCCCCTTATATGTCTCTCTGTTTTAAGTATATCTCTTGTAAAAAATATATTGTTGGATTCTGATTTCTAATTCATTCTGCTGCTTCTGTTTTCTGGATAAGTTCATACCAGTCACATTCACAGCTATGATTACTAGCTGTGCACTTCTCTTAATCCTGTTTTCTTCTGTTTCTTCTTGTCTTCTTCTTCTTGTCCTACCCCTCTGCTAAAGTCTGTTTTGCTTCTGACCACTAGCTTCTTTTATCTGCCTTCCATTTTGTCACCTCTCCTTTTCTCTTATTCTCTTCCTTTCCTACTTCCCTATTACATAAGATAAATTAATTTTACCAATTGACTATGTATTTTTCCCTCTTTCCATTAATTTAGATGCAAGATTCAAATGCCACTCACCCCATACCTCCAAGCTCTTCTTTGCACACTTCTTTTATGTAGGATCATTTTCTTCATTTTTCACCCTTTTCCTAGAGGATCCCTCTTTGTTGCCCATCTATTATTTTTTTACATCATCCCAACATAACCAACTTACTTCTCTACCCTCTGTCTATGATGAGACTTTTTTTAACTTCCCTGATGATGATAAAGTTCTTAAAAGATACATGTATCATCCTCCTATATAGAAAGGTACAGTTTACCCTTATTGAGCCCCTTATGATTTATCCGTAATATTTACCTTTTTTATACTTCTCTATAGTTTATTGTTTGAAACTTAGGTTTTTTATTTAGCTCTGGTCTTTTCATCAGGAATGCTTAAAAGTTCTTTATTTCATTAAATATCTATTTTTCCCCTTCAGAGTTTATTTTAACTAGTTTTACCAGGTAGGTTTTTCATTGTGGAATATCATAATCTAAGACCTTTGCTCTTTTAAAGTGGCACGTGCTAAATTTTGTGTGATCCTGATTGTGGCTCCATGATATTTGGATGGCTTAATTCTGGCTGCTTTTAATATTTTCTCTTTCATGTGGGAGCTTTGGAATTTGGCTATAATATTTCTGGGAGTTTTCATTTGGGGTTTCTTTCAGCTGGTGATTGGTACATTCTTTCCTTCTCTATTTTACCCTTTTGTTCTAGGTTATCAAGGCAGTTTTCCTTGACAATTTCTTGAAAAATGATGTCTAAGTTCTTCCTTTGATCATGGCTTTTGGGTAATCCATTAATTTTTAAGTTATCTCTTTTCAATCTACTTTTAGGTCAGTTATTTTTCCATTAAGATATTTCACATTTTCTTCTATTTTTCACTTGTTGTATTTTGTTTATTGTTTCTTGAAATCTCAAAGAGTCATTAGCTTCCACTTGAAATTCTTTTCCATATGGTCAGTTTTACTTTTTAAGGCGTTATTTTTTTCTTCAGTGAATTTTTGTACTTCTTTTTCCCCTTTGGTCAATTTTCTTTTTTAAGATATTATTTCTTCAGTATTTTGGCATTTTACCAAGCTGTTAATTTTCTTTTCACAAGTTCTTTTTCTTCTGCTTTTATTTCTTTGCCTTATTTTTCTTCTACTACTCTTATTTGATGTTGGAAATCAAATTTTAGCTCTTTTAGGAATTCTTGGTGAGTTTGTGTCTAATTCATATTTTTCTTTGAGGCTTTGCTTGTAACTGTTTGATTTCAATGTCTTCTGAGTTTGTGTCTTGATTTTCCCTATCACCACAGCAGCTTTTTATGGTAGGGTTCTTTTTTGTTGTTTACTCATTTTTCTGACCTCTTTCTTAATTTGAAACTTTCTGTAAATGTTGGGCTCTATTTCCCACAGTGAAAAGGTGGTGTTGGGACAACATTTCAAACTTTGGGCTTTTTTACAGTGCTGTTTTCAGAGTTAGTTCTGGAGATTTCAAGTTTTTAGTGCTTCTAAGGTGGTGTGAACTGGGAAAAAAGTGTAGTCAGTGATCTCCTGGTCTGCCCTCTGGTCCTTATGCAGGAAGGTACACTGATCCCTTGGTATTCCAAAATTTTTAAATCAATTTATGAACCCAAGGTAAATAACCTCTTATTCTAAAGCATTCATTTTTTGTTTGTTTTAATAGCTCCATGATGGGAGATTTAGTGTAATGAAATAGCCCTATCCAATTGTAGACAAAAAAAAAGGTTTTTCCTTATTATTCATTGTATATCTCTTGTGAGTTTTTACCCATTAGTCCAGTTTGCACTCTCTGGAACTATAGAGAACAAATCTGTTTCCTGTTTCATGTAATATTCCTTCAAGTATTTGAAAACACTCCATCACAGTTGTATTCTCCCATGTTAGACATCCCAAGTTCCTTCAATCATCCTTCATACTATGTGGTTTCCTGACTTCAGCCTCAGAATCATCATCACTTTGGCTCATTAATGCCTCCCTTAAACTACAGAGCCTAGAATGACAATAATAGTTATTTACATGTTATTCTTTCTTTTCCCGTACATACTATATATTGGCAGAAAATGCTTGAACCTTACTTTCATCAGAATTGAAAACAGAGAATAACATACATACTCAGGTGTGAAAAGAAATCTATGTTACGTTACAGGCAAGTAGGATGTGAAGAGGACAAGAAAAAGAGGTGGGTAGCCGATAGAAGTGAGAGAAAATTGGGGGAAGTGATGGTCAGAAACAAAATACTTTTGAAGAGGGACAGGGTGAAAGGAGAGAGAAAGATAAACAGGAAGAAAATAGGATGAAAGGAAATACATAGTAATCACCAATGTGAAAAAAATTACAATTTTCTCTGATAAAGGTCTCATTTCTCAAATATATAGAGAACAGAGTCAAATTTATAAGAATATATCATTCCCCAATTGATAAATGGTCAAAGAATATGAACAGGCAGCTTTCCAATGAAAAAAAAAACCAAAGCAATCTGTAGTCATATGAAAAAATGCTCTGTCACTATTTCTTAGAAAAATGAAAATTAAAACAACTCTGAAGTGCTACCCCATATCTCTCCTATAGACTAATATGACAGTAAAAGAAAATGACAGACATTGGAGAGGATATGGGAAAATGGAATTCTGAACTGATCCAACCATTCTGGAGAACAATTTGGCATACCACTACTAGATCGGTATCCCAAAGAGAATTTTTTAAAAGGACCTATTTGTACAAAGAAAATATTTGCAGCAGGTCTTTTTGGTGATGGCAAAGAATTGGAAATTGAAGGGAAGCCCATAAATTGGGAATGGTTGAAAAAGTTGTGGCATATGATTGTGATGGAATACTATTGCGTTACATGAAATGATGATCAGGATACTTTCAGAAAAATCTGGAAAAATTTACATGACCTGATGTAAAGTTAAGTGAGCTGAAAAAGGAGAACACTGTGCACAGTAATAGCATTATTATAACAATGATCCACTGTGAAGGTCTTAGTTATTCTGATCAATACAATAACCCAAGATAATTCTGAAGGATGAAAAATGCTATTATTTATTTCAGAAAGAACTGAAGGAATTTGAATGCAGATAGAAGCATATTTTTTAAAACTTTGTTTTCCTTGGGGTCTTTTTGGTCAAGTTTTCCTTAACAACATGACTAATATGGAAATATATTTTGCTTGACTGCACATGCATAACCTATATCTTATTTCTTGCCTTCTTAATGAGAAAGGAGAAATGATGAGGGAATTTGGAACTCAGAATTTTAAAAAAAACAAATGTTAAAATTGTTTTTACATATAATTGGAAAAAATAAAATACTTTTTAAAAAAGAAAAAAGATAAGCTCCAAATATTCTCATACTTTCTAGTGTTTTTAATGGAAATGGGTGTTATATTTTCCCCAAAGCTTTGGCTGCGTCTACTGATATAATCATAAGATTTTTGCTGTTTTTGATATTGATATAGTCAATTATGCTTATAGTTTCTCTAATATTGAACCAATCATGCATTCTTGGAATAAATTCCACCTGGTCATATTGTATGATCTTTGTGGTATATTGCTATAATTTCTGTGCTCATATTTTTTTGCATCAATATTCATTAGGAAAATTAGTCTTTAATTTTCTTTCTCTGTTTTTGCTCTCCTTACTTTAGGTATCAAAACTTTATTTTGGTCATGGGAAGAAGTGAGTAGGACTCCTTCTTTAGCTATTTTCCCCGCATAGTTTATATGGCATTCAATGAATTAATTGTTCTTTAAATATTGGTAGAATTCACTTGTAAATACATCTGGTCCTGAATGTTTTTCTTAGGTAGAGAGTTCATTTATAGCTCATTTATTGCTTGTTCAGTTTCTTTTTTTCTAAGAGTGTAAGCATTCTATTTCTTCTGTTAATCAAGGAGATTTACATTTTGTAAATATTTATCCATTTCATTTAGTTTGTTAGTTTTATTGGTGTATAGTTGGGCAAAGTAGCTCCTAATAGTTGCTTAAATTTCATCTTGATTGGTTGTATATTCAACTTTTTCAGTTTTGATACCAGTAATTTGGTTTTCTTCTTTTTAAAAAAATAAATAACCCATTGTTTATCCAACTTGTTGGCTTTTTCATATAACCAGATCCTAGTTTTATTATTTAATTTTTTAACTTTCACTTCTCTTTATCTCTCCTTTGATTTTTAGGACTTTTTATTTTGGTGTTTAGTTAAGTATTTTTAATTTTTTTAATTTTGTTTTTTTAAAGCTACTGCCCAATTCATTGTTTTGCTCTTTTTTCCTCGTTTATTGATATAAGGGTTTAGAAATATAATTTTTCCCTTAAGTACTGCTTTGGCTCCATCTGTTAGCTTATTATTGTAATTATCTTTAATGAATATTATATTGTTTCTATAATTTATTCTTTAACTCATTTATTCTTTAGGATTACATTATTTAGCTTCCAATTAATTTTTAATCTATGCTTCCAAGATCCTGTATTGAATTTAATTTTTATCGTATTATGGTCTGAAATGGGTGTATTGAATATTTCTATTTTTCTGTATTTGTTTATGAGGTTTCTATACCTTAATACATTGTCAATTTTTGTGATAGTTGCAGATACTGTTGAGAAAATATTTCTATTTCCTTTCTATTCCCATTCAATACTCTCTAGAGAGGTTTACCATATCTAACTTTAAAAAATTCTATTAATCTGCACAACTTCTTTCCTATTTATTTTGTTGTTGGATTTATTTAGGTCTGAGAGGGAAAAATTGATATCCTTTATGAACATAGTTTTACTATTTCCTTCTCTAATTTATTTAACTTTTCCTTCAAGAATGTAGATGCTTTGTCATTTGGTGGACATTCAGTCACTATTGATATTAATTCATCGTTTATGTTAACTTTTAGCAAAATGTAGTTTCCCTGATTATCTCTTTTAACTAAGTATATTTTTGCTTTCTATTTTGTCTGAGATCCTGTTTGCTACCCCTGCCTTTTACCTTCACTGGAAGTATAGTCGATTCTGCTCCACCTCTTATTTTAACTCTGTGTATGTATTTTCTGTTTTAAGTGTGTCTCTTGTTAACAAGGGATCACTTTATCTATTATGCAATCCACTTTTGTTTTATGGGTGAGTTTGTCCCATCCATATTCACAATTATTATTGCTATTATTTCCCTCCATTCTCTTCTCTTCTATCTGTCCTTTGCTTTTATATACTCTTTCTTTTTTAAAGTTTATTTATGTATTTTTAGTTTTCAACATTTATTTCCACAAGTTTTTGAGTTCCAAATTTTCTCCCCATCTCTCTCCTCTGCCCAGCATGCATTCTAATTATCATTTCCCCCAATCTGCCTTCCCTTCTACCCCTCTTGTACCTTATCCCCATCTTCTCTTGTTTCTTATAGGGCAAGATAGCTTTTTTTTTAAATCAAACTGAATGAATTTTATTTTATTTTTTTTATTTATTTTTAACACAATTTATAACATATAAAGCAATACAAACTTTTGGTCAGGTGATACATCTTTTTAAAGCATTTACAATATGGACCACAAAAGAATTTGTTTTTTTTTTAAATATAAGCCAACTGAGACACAGATAATATGTATGTTGCTAATCTCACAATCTCTTGATCTAATTGTCTCCGCAGTATTACTAAGAATAAAAGAAGCCTAACTTAATGTTGTTGGTCTAAAGTCCTATGCCTAATAGCTTAATTTTAGATAGCCTTGGATGTTCCTCTACCCATAATCTATAATTGAATGGATCTGCTATTAAGCTTACAAATCTTTTGATTATAGGAAATTGCCACCAAGAGTAGAGACATTGCAGGGAAACAATATCTTCCCAACTTCATGTCTGTTCCAGGCAGGAGACTGTTGTCCACTTGCATTCAGTCAGGCTTAAAGTCTGCCAGGTATCAGTGGGGAAATTGAGTCCAGAGAATCCCACCTCAGCCCATGCTGAACAGCTGCTCTCCCACTCTTCCCCTTGAGATCACCTATGCAGTTCATATCAGCATCTCATGAGCATTCTGGAATCATGTAATGGAGGCTTGGATCACCTTTCTTGCTTCCCATACCTGGAGTTAGACTCAGAAGAACAGTCACTTAGTAGTCCCATAGCATCTAAAAATGTCAAGTTCCTTTAACCAGGTTTAAAATATGGTTGTAGTTTCACTTTGGCTAAAGAACATCTTTTAGGAAAGTCTTAAGTGTCTTACATGTCTTTCTATACATGTTCTAGGTCCTGATTAAATGGCAATCATAAAATCAAATTTGATGGTAAATTTACCATTAAAACCTTGACTTTTCCATCAATGTCAAATTTTATCAGAGGTTACCTTCCTTTTGGAAAGTTAGACTGAAATTCTTTTCTCCAAACTAAAGATGTCATTGATTTATTCTCAGTAATTAATTGAATCTATTGTTTTAATACTAATTAATTTTACCTCACTTTGTAACATGACCAATTTTTCTCCCCATCACCCGCCTCTCACCACTTTCTAATACCTTGCATTCTGGTTGCCCCTTCCCTCAATGTGTGTCTCCTGTTAACAAGGGATCACTGTATCTATTATGCAATCCACTTTTGTTTTATGGGTGAGTTTATCCTATTCATATTCACAATTCATAACCCTCCCCTTCATCACACCCTACCCCTGTCCTATCCCCATCTTCTCTCTTTTCTTTCAGTGCAAGATAAATTTCCATACCCCTATCCCTGTAATTCTTATTTCCCGATTATATGCAGTACAAATTCTCAACATTCATTTCTATTACTTTGCATTCCAACTTCTCTCCCTCCCCACCTCCCTCCCCAGCCCCACTAAGAAGGGAAGCAATTCAGAACAAACATGTGTTGTTTTGCAAAAGACTTCCATAGTAGTCATGTTGTGTAATACTAATTATATTGCCTTCTGACCTACCCTATCCTCCTTACTTTCCCCCCTACAATTGACCTCGTCTCTTCTTGAAAGTGTTTATTTCTAGTGACTCCCTTCTCCCATTTTCCCTCCCTTCTAACATTCCCTTCGCTCCACTTGTTGCCTCCTCTCCTACTTTCCTGTAGTGTGATATAAATTTTTGTATCAAATCTAGTGAGCATATTATTCCTTCCTTCAGCCATATGTGGGGAGAGTAGCTTTATTCCCACCCCTCCCCTTCTCCCTTATCTTCTCTATTGAATAAGATTTTTCTTATCTCTTCTATGAGTTATAGCCTGCCCTGTTTCATTACTCCCTTTCTCTTCCTGGTATTTTCCTCCTTCACCCCTTAATTTTTATTTTATTTTATTTATTTATTGTGTGTGTGTGTGTATGTGCATGTGGATTTCATCTCTTCTGATATAATACACCCTGTACTCTCTATCTATCTATGTGTATGTGTGTGAGTGTGTGTGTACAATCTCTCCAACTACCCAAATACTGAGAAAAGATTCAAGAGTTAAAAATATTTTCTTTCCATATAGTAATGTAAACAGTCCAGCTTTAGAGAGTCTTTTATGATTTTCCCTTTTTTCCCCCCTGTTTACCTTTTCATGCTTCTCTTAATTCTTGTCTTGGGAAGTCAAATTTTTAAATACAATCTGGTCTTTCCCTCAACATGAAATCTTCAAATTTGTCTCTATCACTGAATGTCCATTTTTTCCCTTGAAGTATTATATTCCTATATGCTGAGTAGGTGATACTTGGCTTCAGTCCCAGTTCGTTTGACTTCTGAAATATTCTACTCCAAGCCCTTCATTCATTTAATGTTGAAGCTGCCAGAGCCTGTGTTATCCTGATTGTATTTCCACAGTACTCAAATTGTTTCTTCCTAGCTGCTTTCAGTATTTTCTCCTTGATCTGGGAACTCTGAAATTTGGCCACAATAATCCTAGGAGTTTCTCTGTTCAGGTTTCTTTCAGGGGGTAAGCGATGAATTTTTTCAATATCCATTTTGCCCTCTGATTCTATAACATCAGGGCAGTTTTCCTTGATAATTTCATGGAACATAGTGTCTAGGCTCTTTTTTTTGATCATGACTTTCAGGTAGTCCAATAATTTTTAAATTATTTCTCCTGGATCTATTTTCCAGGTCAGTTGTTTTTTCCAATGAGTTCTTTCACCTCATCTTTTATTTTTAAAAATTTTTGTTTTTGTTTGCTAACTTCTTGGTTTAATTCATAGTCATTCTTTTCCCTGGACTCAATTCTCTCTTTCAATGAATTATTTTGTTCAGTGAGCTTTTGAACCTTCTCCTCCATTTGGCTAATTCTGCTTTTTAAAACCTCCTTCTCCTCGTTGGTTTTTTGAACCTCCTTTTCCAATTGAGTTAGCCTCTTTTTAAAGCTGCTCTTTTCCTCAGTATTTTTTTGGTTCTCCTTTAGTAAGCTGCTAACTTGTTTTTTAAGGTCTTCTATTTCCTGAGCCAAGTTTAAGTCCCCTTTGGAGGGAGGGCTTTGACTTCCTCTAACAGTATGCCTTGTTCTTCCTCATCCGAAGGGATGGGGGGAGACACCTCTTCCCCAAGAAAGTAACCTTCTATGGTCTTATTTTTTCCCCCCCTTTTCAGGGCATTTTCCCAGCCAATTACTTGACTTCTGAGTTTCCTTTCCATACTTACCTTGACCCCAGTTCCAGCTAGTGTGTAGGGGCTGAGATTCAAATGCTGCTTCCCAGCCTCAGGGCTTTTGGCAGGGGCAGGGCTGCTATTCAGTGTATTCAGTATTAGATCTGGTGCTCAGGTGGGGGCAGGGCTGCCACACAGGGCTCAGTTCCTTCCAGGGTTTACATGAAGACCTTCAACAATGGATCTGAGCTCCTGCTTGCTTTGCGAGCCCCTGTCTGCTGTTGCCTCCACTGCTGCCTCTCGAGGGGGTTTGAGTCATGGGGACACCTTGCTCCCCTCTTGGGGAGTGGAAAAGACTCAAGGTAATGTGCAATTTCCATTGAATGAAAAGTGTGAAGCACTGTACTAGGTGCTTGTATTAGATTTTTTTTCAAAAATTAGATAAAATACGATTCATGCCCTCTTGAAGCTTATTAGTCTAGCAGGTAGTATCATACGTAGTTTTTAGGTAGTATCTTATGAGAGCCAAGGAGAAACCAGGAGTCTGGGGGAATGAAAACAAAGGGACACAGAGAAACATAAAGTGAGTAATTATGTATGAAAACTAAAAGGTAAATCTATCAGGGTTGTGTGTTCTTCCTTCATGGCCAAAGAAGAGCATACTATCAGAGAAATAATGACATGACTTGCACTTGACTTTGTTTTGAGTGAAGGAGGGCTGTGCAGGTCACCAGCTTCACTTCTCCTCCAGAGCCATCTGAATCCAGTGACCAGATATTCATCAGGATGACTGGAGTGACCCTGAATGCACTGGGAGATCTTGGCCCCTTTAGGCCAATATCTATTCAGGTACTGACTTAGAGTGAGGTAAAGCCCATTCACTGAAAAGAGGCCACCAGACAGTTATTAAAGTAGTGGATGTTATGCTCGGATCTAGAGGTAATAGATATATATGATAGGATCCTTATTTTCAGGAATGTATAAAATCAGTGAGGGCCAAACATATGTATAGAAAGCATAACATTTATGGGGGATGGTGGAGAGTATATGATACTAACTCTAAACATAGTAGAGAAAGCAACAGTTTGAGCTCAGATATTCCAGGGATTGCTCATGGAGAAGTGGAAGTTGATTGGACCTTGAAGATTCAACAAGGGTGTATTAATAAGGAAGGGAAGATCCTCCTTCTCCTCCTAACTTCTCATCACCATCTTTGGACAATTTGTTCACCATCCCATAGGTCAAATATCATTAGCCTCCATGTAGTGGTACTCACATATTAGTGGCATGTGGACTTGTTAGTTGAAGTAAAGGGACCTCTGATTGATTACCAAACTGAATTTAAACTTCTGATTAATGCTTGACCTAAACAAGCCTCCCTATGTCCAAGATTCTAAAGGATGTTTGACTTTTTCTTAACCCTGATAGATTTAGGGGCAGCTAGGTGGTACAATGGATAGAGTGCCAGTTCAGGAGTCAGGAGAACCTGAGTTCAGATCTCACCTCAGACACTTGACACTCACTAGTTGTATGATCTTGGGCAAGTCACCACCCCAATTGCCTCATCCTGGGTCATCTCCAGTCATTCTGATGAATATCTGGTCACTGGATTCAGATGGCTCTGGAGGAGAAGTGAAGCTGGTGACCTGCACAGCCCTCCTTCACTCAAAACAAAGTCAAGTGCAAGTCATGTCATTATTTCTCTGATAGTATGCTCTTCTTTGGCCATGAAGGAAGAACACACAACCCTGATAGATTTACCTTTTAGTTTTCATACATAATTACTCACTTTATGTTTCTCTGTGTCCCTTTGTTTTCATTCCCCCAGACTCCTGGTTTCTCCTTGGCTCTCATAAGATACTACCTAAAAACTACGTATGATACTACCTGCTAGACTAATAAGCTTCAAGAGGGCATGAATCGTATTTTATCTAATTTTTGAAAAAAAATCTAATACAAGCACCTAGTACAGTGCTTCACACTTTTCATTCAATGGAAATTGCACATTACCTTGAGTCTTTTCCACTCCCCAAGAGGGGAGCAAGGTGTCCCCATGACTCAAACCCCCTCGAGAGGCAGCAGTGGAGGCAACAGCAGACAGGGGCTCGCAAAGCAAGCAGGAGCTCAGATCCATTGTTGAAGGTCTTCATGTAAACCCTGGAAGGAACTGAGCCCTGTGTGGCAGCCCTGCCCCCACCTGAGCACCAGATCTAATACTGAATACACTGAATAGCAGCCCTGCCCCTGCCAAAAGCCCTGAGGCTGGGAAGCAGCATTTGAATCTCAGCCCCTACACACTAGCTGGAACTGGGGTCAAGGTAAGTATGGAAAGGAAACTCAGAAGTCAAGTAATTGGCTGGGAAAATGCCCTGAAAAGGGGGGGAAAAAATAAGACCATAGAAGGTTACTTTCTTGGGGAAGAGGTGTCTCCCCCCATCCCTTCGGATGAGGAAGAACAAGGCATACTGTTAGAGGAAGTCAAAGCCCTCCCTCCAAAGGGGACTTAAACTTGGCTCAGGAAATAGAAGACCTTAAAAAACAAGTTAGCAGCTTACTAAAGGAGAACCAAAAAAATACTGAGGAAAAGAGCAGCTTTAAAAAGAGGCTAACTCAATTGGAAAAGGAGGTTCAAAAAACCAACGAGGAGAAGGAGGTTTTAAAAAGCAGAATTAGCCAAATGGAGGAGAAGGTTCAAAAGCTCACTGAACAAAATAATTCATTGAAAGAGAGAATTGAGTCCAGGGAAAAGAATGACTATGAATTAAACCAAGAAGTTAGCAAACAAAAACAAAAATTTTTAAAAATAAAAGATGAGGTGAAAGAACTCATTGGAAAAAACAACTGACCTGGAAAATAGATCCAGGAGAAATAATTTAAAAATTATTGGACTACCTGAAAGTCATGATCAAAAAAAAGAGCCTAGACACTATGTTCCATGAAATTATCAAGGAAAACTGCCCTGATGTTATAGAATCAGAGGGCAAAATGGATATTGAAAAAATTCATCGCTTACCCCCTGAAAGAAACCTGAACAGAGAAACTCCTAGGATTATTGTGGCCAAATTTCAGAGTTCCCAGATCAAGGAGAAAATACTGAAAGCAGCTAGGAAGAAACAATTTGAGTACTGTGGAAATACAATCAGGATAACACAGGCTCTGGCAGCTTCAACATTAAATGAATGAAGGGCTTGGAGTAGAATATTTCAGAAGTCAAACGAACTGGGACTGAAGCCAAGTATCACCTACTCAGCATATAGGAATATAATACTTCAAGGGAAAAAATGGACATTCAGTGATAGAGACAAATTTGAAGATTTCATGTTGAGGGAAAGACCAGATTGTATTTAAAAATTTGACTTCCCAAGACAAGAATTAAGAGAAGCATGAAAAGGTAAACAGGGGGGAAAAAAGGGAAAATCATAAAAGACTCTCTAAAGCTGGACTGTTTACATTACTATATGGAAAGAAAATATTTTTAACTCTTGAATCTTTTCTCAGTATTTGGGTAGTTGGAGAGATTGTACACACACACTCACACACATACACATAGATAGATAGAGAGTACAGGGTGTATTATATCAGAAGAGATGAAATCCACATGCACATACACACACACACACAATAAATAAATAAAATAAAATAAAAATTAAGGGGTGAAGGAGGAAAATACCAGGAAGAGAAAGGGAGTAATGAAACAGGGCAGGCTATAACTCATAGAAGAGATAAGAAAAATCTTATTCAATAGAGAAGATAAGGGAGAAGGGGAGGGGTGGGAATAAAGCTACTCTCCCCACATATGGCTGAAGGAAGGAATAATATGCTCACTAGATTTGATACAAAAATTTATATCACACTACAGGAAAGTAGGAGAGGAGGCAACAAGTGGAGCGAAGGGAATGTTAGAAGGGAGGGAAAATGGGAGAAGGGAGTCACTAGAAATAAACACTTTCAAGAAGAGACGAGGTCAATTGTAGGGGGGAAAGTAAGGAGGATAGGGTAGGTCAGAAGGCAATATAATTAGTATTACACAACATGACTACTATGGAAGTCTTTTGCAAAACAACACATGTTTGTTCTGAATTGCTTCCCTTCTTAGTGGGGCTGGGGAGGGAGGTGGGGAGGGAGAGAAGTTGGAATGCAAAGTAATAGAAATGAATGTTGAGAATTTGTACTGCATATAATCGGGAAATAAGAATTACAGGGATAGGGGTATGGAAATTTATCTTGCACTGAAAGAAAAGAGAGAAGATGGGGATAGGACAGGGGTAGGGTGTGATGAAGGGGAGGGTTATGAATTGTGAATATGAATAGGATAAACTCACCCATAAAACAAAAGTGGATTGCATAATAGATACAGTGATCCCTTGTTAACAGGAGACACACATTGAGGGAAGGGGCAACCAGAATGCAAGGTATTAGAAAGTGGTGAGAGGCGGGTGATGGGGAGAAAAATTGGTCATGTTACAAAGTGAGGTAAAATTAATTAGTATTAAAACAATAGATTCAATTAATTACTGAGAATAAATCAATGACATCTTTAGTTTGGAGAAAAGAATTTCAGTCTAACTTTCCAAAAGGAAGGTAACCTCTGATAAAATTTGACATTGATGGAAAAGTCAAGGTTTTAATGGTAAATTTACCATCAAATTTGATTTTATGATTGCCATTTAATCAGGACCTAGAACATGTATAGAAAGACATGTAAGACACTTAAGACTTTCCTAAAAGATGTTCTTTAGCCAAAGTGAAACTACAACCATATTTTAAACCTGGTTAAAGGAACTTGACATTTTTAGATGCTATGGGACTACTAAGTGACTGTTCTTCTGAGTCTAACTCCAGGTATGGGAAGCAAGAAAGGTGATCCAAGCCTCCATTACATGATTCCAGAATGCTCATGAGATGCTGATATGAACTGCATAGGTGATCTCAAGGGGAAGAGTGGGAGAGCAGCTGTTCAGCATGGGCTGAGGTGGGATTCTCTGGACTCAATTTCCCCACTGATACCTGGCAGACTTTAAGCCTGACTGAATGCAAGTGGACAACAGTCTCCTGCCTGGAACAGACATGAAGTTGGGAAGATATTGTTTCCCTGCAATGTCTCTACTCTTGGTGGCAATTTCCTATAATCAAAAGATTTGTAAGCTTAATAGCAGATCCATTCAATTATAGATTATGGGTAGAGGAACATCCAAGGCTATCTAAAATTAAGCTATTAGGCATAGGACTTTAGACCAACAACATTAAGTTAGGCTTCTTTTATTCTTAGTAATACTGCGGAGACAATTAGATCAAGAGATTGTGAGATTAGCAACATACATATTATCTGTGTCTCAGTTGGCTTATATTTAAAAAAAAAACAAATTCTTTTGTGGTCCATATTGTAAATGCTTTAAAAAGATGTATCACCTGACCAAAAGTTTGTATTGCTTTATATGTTATAAATTGTGTTAAAAATAAATAAAAAAAATAAAATAAAATTCATTCAGTTTGATTTAAAAAAAAAGCTATCTTGCCCTATAAGAAACAAGAGAAGATGGGGATAAGGTACAAGAGGGGTAGAAGGGAAGGCAGATTGGGGGAAATGATAATTAGAATGCATGCTGGGCAGAGGAGAGAGATGGGGAGAAAATTTGGAACTCAAAAACTTGTGGAAATAAATGTTGAAAACTAAAAATACATAAATAAACTTTAAAAAAGAAAGAGTATATAAAAGCAAAGGACAGATAGAAGAGAAGAGAATGGAGGGAAATAATAGCAATAATAATTGTGAATATGGATGGGACAAACTCACCCATAAAACAAAAGTGGATTGCATAATAGATAAAGTGATCCCTTGTTAACAAGAGACACACTTAAAACAGAAAATACATACACAGAGTTAAAATAAGAGGTGGAGCAGAATCGACTATACTTCCAGTGAAGGTAAAAGGCAGGGGTAGCAAACAGGATCTCAGACAAAATAGAAAGCAAAAATATACTTAGTTAAAAGAGATAATCAGGGAAACTACATTTTGCTAAAAGTTAACATAAACGATGAATTAATATCAATAGTGACTGAATGTCCACCAAATGACAAAGCATCTACATTCTTGAAGGAAAAGTTAAATAAATTAGAGAAGGAAATAGTAAAACTATGTTCATAAAGGATATCAATTTTTCCCTCTCAGACCTAAATAAATCCAACAACAAAATAAATAGGAAAGAAGTTGTGCAGATTAATAGAATTTTTTAAAGTTAGATATGGTAAACCTCTCTAGAGAGTATTGAATGGGAATAGAAAGGAAATAGAAATATTTTCTCAACAGTATCTGCAACTATCACAAAAATTGACAATGTATTAAGGTATAGAAACCTCATAAACAAATACAGAAAAATAGAAATATTCAATACACCCATTTCAGACCATAATACGATAAAAATTAAATTCAATACAGGATCTTGGAAGCATAGATTAAAAATTAATTGGAAGCTAAATAATGTAATCCTAAAGAATAAATGAGTTAAAGAATAAATTATAGAAACAATATAATATTCATTAAAGATAATTACAATAATAAGCTAACAGATGGAGCCAAAGCAGTACTTAAGGGAAAAATTATATTTCTAAACCCTTATATCAATAAAAGAGGAAAAAAGAGCAAAACAATGAATTGGGCAGTAGCTTTAAAAAAACAAAATTAAAAAAATTAAAAATACTTAACTAAACACCAAAATAAAAAGTCCTAAAAATCAAAGGAGAGATAAAGAGAAGTGAAAGTTAAAAAATTAAATAATAAAACTAGGATCTGGTTATATGAAAAAGCCAACAAGTTGGATAAACAATGGGTTATTTATTTTTTTAAAAAGAAGAAAACCAAATTACTGGTATCAAAACTGAAAAAGTTGAATATACAACCAATCAAGATGAAATTTAAGCAACTATTAGGAGCTACTTTGCCCAACTATACACCAATAAAACTAACAAACTAAATGAAATGGATAAATATTTACAAAATGTAAATCTCCTTGATTAACAGAAGAAATAGAATGCTTACACTCTTAGAAAAAAAGAAACTGAACAAGCAATAAATGAGCTATAAATGAACTCTCTACCTAAGAAAAACATTCAGGACCAGATGTATTTACAAGTGAATTCTACCAATATTTAAAGAACAATTAATTCATTGAATGCCATATAAACTATGCGGGGAAAATAGCTAAAGAAGGAGTCCTACTCACTTCTTCCCATGACCAAAATAAAGTTTTGATACCTAAAGTAAGGAGAGCAAAAACAGAGAAAGAAAATTAAAGACTAATTTTCCTAATGAATATTGATGCAAAAAAATATGAGCACAGAAATTATAGCAATATACCACAAAGATCATACAATATGACCAGGTGGAATTTATTCCAAGAATGCATGATTGGTTCAATATTAGAGAAACTATAAGCATAATTGACTATATCAATATCAAAAACAGCAAAAATCTTATGATTATATCAGTAGACGCAGCCAAAGCTTTGGGGAAAATATAACACCCATTTCCATTAAAAACACTAGAAAGTATGAGAATATTTGGAGCTTATCTTTTTTCTTTTTTAAAAAGTATTTTATTTTTTCCAATTATATGTAAAAACAATTTTAACATTTGTTTTTTTTAAAATTCTGAGTTCCAAATTCCCTCATCATTTCTCCTTTCTCATTAAGAAGGCAAGAAATAAGATATAGGTTATGCATGTGCAGTCAAGCAAAATATATTTCCATATTAGTCATGTTGTTAAGGAAAACTTGACCAAAAAGACCCCAAGGAAAACAAAGTTTTAAAAAATATGCTTCTATCTGCATTCAAATTCCTTCAGTTCTTTCTGAAATAAATAATAGCATTTTTCATCCTTCAGAATTATCTTGGGTTATTGTATTGATCAGAATAACTAAGACCTTCACAGTGGATCATTGTTATAATAATGCTATTACTGTGCACAGTGTTCTCCTTTTTCAGCTCACTTAACTTTACATCAGGTCATGTAAATTTTTCCAGATTTTTCTGAAAGTATCCTGATCATCATTTCATGTAACGCAATAGTATTCCATCACAATCATATGCCACAACTTTTTCAACCATTCCCAATTTATGGGCTTCCCTTCAATTTCCAATTCTTTGCCATCACCAAAAAGACCTGCTGCAAATATTTTCTTTGTACAAATAGGTCCTTTTAAAAAATTCTCTTTGGGATACCGATCTAGTAGTGGTATGCCAAATTGTTCTCCAGAATGGTTGGATCAGTTCAGAATTCCATTTTCCCATATCCTCTCCAATGTCTGTCATTTTCTTTTACTGTCATATTAGTCTATAGGAGAGATATGGGGTAGCACTTCAGAGTTGTTTTAATTTTCATTTTTCTAAGAAATAGTGACAGAGCATTTTTTCATATGACTACAGATTGCTTTGGTTTTTTTTTTCATTGGAAAGCTGCCTGTTCATATTCTTTGACCATTTATCAATTGGGGAATGATATATTCTTATAAATTTGACTCTGTTCTCTATATATTTGAGAAATGAGACCTTTATCAGAGAAAATTGTAATTTTTTTCACATTGGTGATTACTATGTATTTCCTTTCATCCTATTTTCTTCCTGTTTATCTTTCTCTCTCCTTTCACCCTGTCCCTCTTCAAAAGTATTTTGTTTCTGACCATCACTTCCCCCAATTTTCTCTCACTTCTATCGGCTACCCACCTCTTTTTCTTGTCCTCTTCACATCCTACTTGCCTGTAACGTAACATAGATTTCTTTTCACACCTGAGTATGTATGTTATTCTCTGTTTTCAATTCTGATGAAAGTAAGGTTCAAGCATTTTCTGCCAATATATAGTATGTACGGGAAAAGAAAGAATAACATGTAAATAACTATTATTGTCATTCTAGGCTCTGTAGTTTAAGGGAGGCATTAATGAGCCAAAGTGATGATGATTCTGAGGCTGAAGTCAGGAAACCACATAGTATGAAGGATGATTGAAGGAACTTGGGATGTCTAACATGGGAGAATACAACTGTGATGGAGTGTTTTCAAATACTTGAAGGAATATTACATGAAACAGGAAACAGATTTGTTCTCTATAGTTCCAGAGAGTGCAAACTGGACTAATGGGTAAAAACTCACAAGAGATATACAATGAATAATAAGGAAAAACCTTTTTTTTTGTCTACAATTGGATAGGGCTATTTCATTACACTAAATCTCCCATCATGGAGCTATTAAAACAAACAAAAAATGAATGCTTTAGAATAAGAGGTTATTTACCTTGGGTTCATAAATTGATTTAAAAATTTTGGAATACCAAGGGATCAGTGTACCTTCCTGCATAAGGACCAGAGGGCAGACCAGGAGATCACTGACTACACTTTTTTCCCAGTTCACACCACCTTAGAAGCACTAAAAACTTGAAATCTCCAGAACTAACTCTGAAAACAGCACTGTAAAAAAGCCCAAAGTTTGAAATGTTGTCCCAACACCACCTTTTCACTGTGGGAAATAGAGCCCAACATTTACAGAAAGTTTCAAATTAAGAAAGAGGTCAGAAAAATGAGTAAACAACAAAAAAGAACCCTACCATAAAAAGCTGCTGTGGTGATAGGGAAAATCAAGACACAAACTCAGAAGACATTGAAATCAAACAGTTACAAGCAAAGCCTCAAAGAAAAATATGAATTAGACACAAACTCACCAAGAATTCCTAAAAGAGCTAAAATTTGATTTCCAACATCAAATAAGAGTAGTAGAAGAAAAATAAGGCAAAGAAATAAAAGCAGAAGAAAAAGAACTTGTGAAAAGAAAATTAACAGCTTGGTAAAATGCCAAAATACTGAAGAAATAATATCTTAAAAAAGAAAATTGACCAAAGGGGAAAAAGAAGTACAAAAATTCACTGAAGAAAAAAATAACGCCTTAAAAAGTAAAACTGACCATATGGAAAAGAATTTCAAGTGGAAGCTAATGACTCTTTGAGATTTCAAGAAACAATAAACAAAATACAACAAGTGAAAAATAGAAGAAAATGTGAAATATCTTAATGGAAAAATAACTGACCTAAAAGTAGATTGAAAAGAGATAACTTAAAAATTAATGGATTACCCAAAAGCCATGATCAAAGGAAGAACTTAGACATCATTTTTCAAGAAATTGTCAAGGAAAACTGCCTTGATAACCTAGAACAAAAGGGTAAAATAGAGAAGGAAAGAATGTACCAATCACCAGCTGAAAGAAACCCCAAATGAAAACTCCCAGAAATATTATAGCCAAATTCCAAAGCTCCCACATGAAAGAGAAAATATTAAAAGCAGCCAGAATTAAGCCATCCAAATATCATGGAGCCACAATCAGGATCACACAAAATTTAGCACGTGCCACTTTAAAAGAGCAAAGGTCTTAGATTATGATATTCCACAATGAAAAACCTACCTGGTAAAACTAGTTAAAATAAACTCTGAAGGGGAAAAATAGATATTTAATGAAATAAAGAACTTTTAAGCATTCCTGATGAAAAGACCAGAGCTAAATAAAAAACCTAAGTTTCAAACAATAAACTATAGAGAAGTATAAAAAAGGTAAATATTACGGATAAATCATAAGGGGCTCAATAAGGGTAAACTGTACCTTTCTATATAGGAGGATGATACATGTATCTTTTAAGAACTTTATCATCATCAGGGAAGTTAAAAAAAGTCTCATCATAGACAGAGGGTAGAGAAGTAAGTTGGTTATGTTGGGATGATGTAAAAAAATAATAGATGGGCAACAAAGAGGGATCCTCTAGGAAAAGGGTGAAAAATGAAGAAAATGATCCTACATAAAAGAAGTGTGCAAAGAAGAGCTTGGAGGTATGGGGTGAGTGGCATTTGAATCTTGCATCTAAATTAATGGAAAGAGGGAAAAATACATAGTCAATTGGTAAAATTAATTTATCTTATGTAATAGGGAAGTAGGAAAGGAAGAGAATAAGAGAAAAGGAGAGGTGACAAAATGGAAGGCAGATAAAAGAAGCTAGTGGTCAGAAGCAAAACAGACTTTAGCAGAGGGGTAGGACAAGAAGAAGAAGACAAGAAGAAACAGAAGAAAACAGGATTAAGAGAAGTGCACAGCTAGTAATCATAGCTGTGAATGTGACTGGTATGAACTTATCCAGAAAACAGAAGCAGCAGAATGAATTAGAAATCAGAATCCAACAATATATTTTTTACAAGAGATATACTTAAAACAGAGAGACATATAAGGGGATTGAACAGAATTGATTATGTTTCAGCTAAATTTAAAAGGGCAGGGGTAACAAAAATGACCTCAGGCAAAGCAAAAGCAAAAGTAGACCCAATTAAAAGGAAAAAGGAGAGAAACTACATCTTGCTAAAATGAAATAATGGCAATACTAAGTATATGCACTGAATGGCATAGCATCCAGATTTTTAAAGGAAAAGTTAAATTAATTATATGTAGAAATGATAAAATTATACTAGTGAGAGAACTCAACTTTTCCTTTGCAAAGATAGATAAATATCATAAGTAAATTAGGGGAGTATGGGAAAATGTACCTGTCATATCTGTGGAGAAGGGAAGAGGTTTTGTTTTGTTTTTGACAAAATACGGGTTAGAAAAGATTATGGGAAGTAAAGTAGATAATTTTGATTGCATGAAATTAAAAACCTTGTGCAAAAACAAAATTAATGCAGGAAAAATTAGAAGAAAACTAGGAAAAATTTTTACAATAAGTTTATCTGAGAAAGGTCTCATTTCTCAACTATATAGAGAACTGTGTAAAATTTACAAGAATACAAGCTATTTCCCAGTTGGTAAATGGTCAAAGGATATGAACAGGAAGTCTTCAGAAGAAATCAAAATTATCAAGTCACAGGAAAAAATGTTCCAAATCACTAGTGATTAGAGAAGTGCACATTAAAACAACTCTGAGATATCACTTTATAACTATCAGATTGACTAAGATGACAGAAATGGAAAGTGACAAATACTGGAGAGTATGTGGAAAAAATTGAGACACTAATGTACTGTTGATGGAGTTGCGAAGTGATCCAACCATGCTGGAGACCAATTTGGAACTACAACCAAATGACTATAAGACTGTGTGTACCCTTTGACCCAAAAATACCACTACTATGTCTGTTAATCCCAAAGAAATCACAGAAAAGAGCAAAGGACTTATTTGTATAAAAATATTTACGGTGACTCTTTTTGTGGTTGCAAGGAATTGGAAATTGAGAGGATGTTCATCAATTGAGAGGTGACTGAAAAAATTGTGGTATATGGTTGTGATAGAACACTATTTTGCTATAAGTGATAAGCAGAATGTTTACCTGGGAAGACTTATATGAACTGAAGCAAAGAGAAGTGAGTGGAACCAGAAGAACATTGTACATGGTAACAGCAATATTGTAAGGATAACCAACTGTGAAAACTTAGCTACCCTGATAAGGACAATGATCTAAGACAATTCAAAATGACCAATGATGAAAGAAGCAGTCTACCTCCAGAGAGAAAACTGATGGAGTCTGAATGCAGGTCAAAACATATTTTTTTCACCTTATATTTTTTCTTTTATTTGGTTTGTGTTTTATTTATCAATATGACTAATATGGAAATGTATTTTGCATGACTATATATATATACATATATATATATATATATATATATATATATGTATATATATATATATACAATTGATATCAAATTATTTGAAAGATGGGAGGTAGGTAGAAAATCTGGAACTAACCATTTAAAAAATGAATGTTATTGATTTTTCTATATCCAATTGGGAAATATTTAACAAAATATTAAAAATTAAAACTATTTTGACAACTCTATTTCAATATAATTGGTTTCTTCTGCAATCCTATTTATTGTAATTTATTGACTTAAAGACATCTGAAGTGTCTATAGGCTGCCTTACACTGCCAAAGGAGTACATGAAAAAACCACTTGCCGTAGAATAAAGTTTTGGAAGAAATTCTGTTTTCAAGCAGAAAGCTGGATTTAACGACCTTTATGGTATTTTCCAACTTGAGCATTCTATTATTCTAATGTCATGAAACATTTCAAAGTTTAATTTGATGAGGAGCTTCTCTTACTGTGATAGAAGAGTGAATGACAATGTCCAGATGAAATTTAATAGGAAAAACAATGTAGTCTTACAACTTGAGTTCAAAAAAATCAACCTCGTAAGTGCAGAATAGATGAAATGTGACTGGACTGCAGTTTGAACAAGATATTGCTGTTTTAGTCCCCTGCAAGCTCTATTTGAGCAAGTAGTATGGTATGGTAGTCAATCCTATGGGGCTGCCTTAATAGAGGAAAAGTATCTGGGGCCAAGGAGGTAATAATCCTGTTATAACTCTGCTTTTGATGAGACCATGACTAGAGTATTATGTATAGTTCTGGATGCCACAGTTTAGTAAGGACATTGGGAAGCTCAGGAGTATTCTTAAGATGACGAAACTCAAGATGATACCATATGAAGCTTGGTTAAAGTATCTGAGGAATGAAGATATATAAGCTGAAGAGAAGTTGTGGAACAGGGAGGAGGGCAAATAGGAGATGATAGCTTTCTTTAAAAGTATTTGAAAAGTTGTCTTATGGAAGCATAAAATTGAACTTGATTGGTTTAGCCCCAAGAGACAATTAGGAATAAAGACAGGAAATTACAGAAAGGTAGATTTTGAATTATTATAAATATGAACTTCCCAACAGAGTCATCTATAAATGTAATGAACCTCCCCAAGGAAGTAGTCAGTTCCTCCTCACTTGGAGTCTAGAGGTCTTCAATTAAAGATTGGATGATCATTTGTGGAATTATGGAAAGAATTCTTACTCAAGTATCAATTAACTTAGATAGACTCTAGTTTGCTTCCAACTTACATTCAGGGATGCTGTTGTGTGCATGTGTATTTAAGAGGATTATTAGATAATTTTATCAGTAGAACTTCCGAATAGGTTATCAATGAAAGTGGTAGTTCTTTCTTTTCTGAATATTTTAAAGAAAAAGACTAAGCTTTTTACATTAGTTTGAGTGAAGTTCTATTCTGACTCAGAAAACCCCCAAACTGACTAAAAATGATCTAAAATACCATTCATATTTCCCTGATTATAGAATCATACTATAAAGGACCTTAGTAAGCATTTAGTTCATCTCCTTCATTTACACAGGAGGAAACTAGAACTGAAGAGGTTTAGTGACTTAGCCAAAGCCAAACAGGTAGTAAGTAGAGTCAGAATTTGAACTCAGTTTGTGTGGCTCCAAATCCGCCGCTCTTTCCTTTCTTCCATACAGCCTGGACCTGCCACCTGACTCAGATTTCCTTATTCACTGAACTAGTAACACGCTTCTAGTGAGAATTTCAGTTATGATCACTGTTCTTCAATGTCCATTCTCTCAAAATAAAAATGAAATTGTCCAACTCATAATACCATAGGTATGGATAAGGTTAAATTACATTGAATCCTTTCTATGGATTCTGACCAAAAGAACTTGGGCAAAATAATTAATCTCTTTGAAACAGTTTCCAAATTTGTGTTGTGAAAAGTTGGACATAAAAGATCTCAAGCATCCTAATAGCTCTAATACTCTGCAGTTCTGTGAATACCTTCTCACATAACGGTCACAGTCCTAACTCAGTCTCTCATTCCTCCTAAGCTGTGAGTTTCAAAGCATGAAGGAGAAAGAAATCAAAGACCCATGGAACACGAGCTGGAAGGAAGCCTAGAAATCATTAAACTCCCTAATCTTACAGTGAGAAAAACAAGACCCACAGAAATCAAATGACTTAACCAAGGTCATTCTTCTCAATAGAGGGGTGGGGGGCAACTCTTAGTATGGAAACTGCCTTCCTCTCACAAATCTGAAACTTGTTCGTAATTCATAATCTTAGAGAGTTGCTAAAGAATGTGGAAAATTTAAATGACAGGATCATAGGAGTATAGATTTAGAGAATGAAGCCATCTTAGAGGTCTTCTAGTTGAATCCCTCAATTTATTGATGAGGAAGCTGAGGCCCAGAGAAATTAAGTATAGGTTCATCATATTCACAGAGTTTACAAGTGTTACAGGCAGGACTTGAACCCAGGTTTTTCTGACTCTGAGCATTACTAACTATAGTGGTCTCTCATTTCCACCAGGAACAGAGGAAGAAAAAAAAGAGAATATGATGAAAGGCGATGAGGCGATTACTCAAGTGTTTGGGAATAAATCATTAAAAAAAATTTAAAAAGGGATAAAAAAGAAAACTCCATTAGATTGAAAGGAACCACAGACAACAAACCAAAACCAGTAATAAAAACAGATTCCAAATACTTTAACATCCAGATTCACAAGGGAAACTTTATCTAGGCTACAGGAAGACACAGACAATAATATTAGTGACAGGAGACTTTAATATCCCTCTCTCAATTTTGGATGTCTAACAGAAAGATATATAAAAAGGAAAATATGGAACTGAATAATTTGCTGGAGTTATGGTGTCTTCTAAATAGACTGCAAAAGAATATACATATTCCTCACTAGTGTAGGGAACTTTTGCAAAAATTGAGCACATACTATAACACAAAGATATTGCAAACAAATGTAAAATGCAGAACTAGTGTACCCTTTGCAGACCATAACACAATAAATATAGTTATTGATTCTGGAATCACAAACAAAAGATACAGATCCAAATGAGACTTAACAATGAAATCCTAAATAATGAGTAGGTTAAAGAATAAATTGTAGAAATTATTAATAACTATGTAAAAGAAAACAATAATGGTGAAACAAAATTTCTGGGTTACAACTAAAGCAGTCTTCAGGACAAAAATCCTATCCCTACAAACCTCTACAGCAAAAAAAGAAAAGAGAAGATAAATAAACTGAATCTGCATTTTAAAAATTAGGAAGCCAACAAATAAAAAAATTAAGTATAAAAGAGAGATATTAAAAATTAGAGAGGAAATAGATAAATTGGAATAAAACCCATAGAACTGATAAATACAACTAAAATCCAGTTCTTTGAAAATGCTATAAAGTTAATAAACCCTTAAAAATCTAATTAAAAATGGAGAGAATATCAAATCAATAAAATAGCAAATGAGCAAGATGAAATCACAGTAAAGTTGGAAGAAAAAAGAAATCAGAACATATTATTTACAATCCAAGGCTAACAAAACTCAGAACACAAAAGAATCAGAGGAATATCATCAAAATATAAAACCTCAGAGTAGCAAAAGACCAGATAGCAATCTTAAATAATACAGTTTCAGAAAAGGAAAATACTGATGGAAAAACTCCTTGTTCTCATGGATTCATAGGAGAATTCTATTAAATTTTTAAGAAAAATTAGTACCCATATTTCACAAATTATTCTCCAAAATGGAGAAAGAAAGCACCCTATACGAATTCTTTTATGAGAACTTAATCCTAAAACTTAAATTTAGTCCTAATACTTTAAACCAGAAAAAGATAAAAATGGAAGAAAACTGTAGACCAATATCATTAATGAATATTGACTCAAAATTTTTTAACAAAATCTTGTCAAACAGACTACAGTGATTTATCCAAGAAATTAAATGGTCAGAATGATTATGAAATTGGTTAAAAGAAGAATTAGTGTTATACCCACCCCCACTTCCCCTTTTCCAATTTCAAACCCTGAAGTTTAAACCAGAAATGAATGATGAAGCTGCCTTAGTGACTCATGGGAAAGAGACTTTGGAGATGAAAGTCAACAATATTGAAAAGATGCTGAAGGAGAGAAAGAAAAGTGCATCAATGATTCCAGAATCTGATACTTCAGTCCTAGACCCTTCCTCCCTCACTCATCCCTCCCTGTCTCAGCATGAAGCTATGGAAGACATCAGAAACATCTCTCCTTCCATGGTGGGAAATGGGACACTCAACAGCGTATTTAATATTTGTCTTGTCTTTTATCAATCGGCTTGTTCTCTCTCTCTCTTTTTCACACACACACACACACACACACACACACACACACACACATCAAATCCTGTATATTGAATTACTGGTGAAATGTTTCTAACTCTCAGCACTGAGATCAGATGACAGAATGCATGGGGGGATTGCTTTTTAATCTTGGCTGAGAGAAGGAAATGAAAATGACTTGCAGGATTTTGACACACTGATCAGAGATTTCTTTTTTTTTTGATCCCCCCTCCCCTCAAAAAAATGAGAACTTGTCAGATGCCATTATAAAATCATATAGATCAGAATTAGTTTCAGTTTTTCTGTAGGTCGGAGAGCAATAAAGACTTATAACCACATTCCAAGTTACGTTTTGATTACTGACGACTCTGTGCCCACAAAGAATTTGTTCAGCCTGAAGAATGATAAAGTTTTAACCAATTTATCATCCTGAAAACGAGATGCTGAGCATTCATTTGGTCATAAAACACCATGGTGATCTTTGACCCCTACCACATTGGGTTCGAATCTTCAGATGGGACAAGCTCAGAGGGTAAATCCTTCAGCTGTGGAGAATCCAGGATCATTTTCCATTCCTGGTTCCTATTTATTTAGGGGGAAAATTGCATTTTAATAAAGAGCTCTGTCTGTGATGAGCAATATTCAAGAATTCTTTATTGTCATTGCTTGCCCATTAAACAAATGAATTGCTGCTCTTCCTGATTTTTCATCAGGAGGCCTTTGACAGATATTGTATTGGGGAATTTAAGTCTTACTTTGGTCAGAGCAGCTTCAACGGGGGGTCAGGTGAGAGCTGTTCCTCTCCCTTAGGGGTGGGGGGACCAGAATTCTTCAAACCTTTTGGCTGGTGCCTTTTCTAATGAAGACAGATGCCATACCTTGTCTGGTTTATCCAGGTATCCTAAGGTGTAACTCAACTTCCCAATTTATTAACAATAGTGATTCATTACTGTGACAATTGGGGAAAAACTGATTACCTAGAATTTCTGATGAGGTAATTCTGCTTCTCTCTAGCACCGGTAATGAATCACCATTTTCCCTCCCTCCCCTGACCTAATTTTCCAAATCATGTACTTGCATAAGTAATTGTGCAGAGGAGTACATCTATTTATCTTGTAGGAGTTTTCTCCTTCTAAATTTGAGGGAGAAGACAAGCCTTGAACTGGGAGGGAAGATTCATGAATGTGAAGAGCAGTGGGTTCACCAAAGTCCAAAAATCCTACTATATCATTAATCTGAAGCTGCCACGATTCCTGTGACAGTTACTCCCATCTCACTGGCTGGTTCTCAGGAATTAAACATGTGTACACATAGAGAATCTAGATGAAAAATAAAAATCTGCTTCTGTTCATTGTAACGTGATACCCAAGTCACAGTCTTCAAAGGCTAGGATGTATTTCTCCTAATAACATTTTAAGCTTCATAACTTCCATCTCCATGTGACTATGTACTTACTCATAATTGTTATCTTACATAAATGATACCATTTAGCCCCTCCCATTTGGTCTCAGAATTAATGGTAAGTTATCAGATTTCATCCCAAGTTCTCTGTCTCTTTGACATGAGAAATATATCCCAGAATTTGTACCAGTTTGATCTAATTTGATTAACCATGCTGGGTTACCCTTGGGACCCATCTTGATATTATCTCCCCACACATACAAAGGGCCAACTAATCAGCAGGAGTTTCCTTTCATTCTGTCACCCTTTGCTACTGTCCAGTGAAAGCTCAGGCCATTTGTCTTAGCAATTCAGACATTTTGGCATCATTTCCTGGACATACCCATCAGGCAATTCAATTCAATTCAGTCCAAGTGAAGTCAACATTTATTAATTGTCTACTAACTGAGAAAGACAATGAAAGAGAGAGAAATAAATGCCAGAAAAAAGATCATGGTGAATAAGTTAGGGAAGTATTAATGAAGGAGGTTTAGCTGAACTTAGAAGGAAGTATAGGCTTTGGATAAA
This sequence comes from Potorous gilbertii, assembly GCA_028658325.1. NCBI lineage: Eukaryota > Metazoa > Chordata > Mammalia > Diprotodontia > Potoroidae > Potorous > Potorous gilbertii. The sequence continues at coordinate 256,186,487 of CM053771.1, forward strand.
TAAATCAGAGAAGAGAGGCTATTTTAGGCAGTGAGATGATATCAATAATGAGCAAGGCTGCTAAATAACTGCTGTCACTGGTCATGACCTATTTTTACAATGAAATAATTGAAGAGATAATAGGCCACCTCACTCTGGAAAATCCCTCTCCCTCTGCCACTCCTTATTCTGATTGGTTAGTTTTTCCCAGACCCTCCATCAAAAAAAGTCACAGTCACTTTTTCATTCATCTCCAATCTCAGCTCTTGACTCTTTGGTCGTTTTTCTCCATCAGGATTCCTCTTGCTAACGTTCCTCTTCTTCCCCCACTCCCTACTTTTTAGCTTATTTTTTATGTGTAGTCTTCCTTCATTCAAATGTAGCTTCCTTGAGCACAGGGACTGTCTCTTTTTGGTTTTTATTTGTAATCCGAGGGCTTAGCACATTTCTTAGAACACCCCAAGTGTTTAATAAGTGCTTGATGACTCTGAACACTCCAAATAGTTAAAAAGGCTGGCCAAAGATAAAATGTGGTTATTATTTTTAGATATAGTGACCCTAGAATGAGCCCTGTATGTAATCTTTCAGGGCTCTTCCTTCTTAGCTACCTGTTTTGTTTCTTCTACTTTCATTTTCCCAACAGTATCTACTACTGTGTTGTCTGAAAGGTAGAAGGTGGTCCACAAATCAAGCTTTCTGTTCTTTTTTAATAGTGATTCAATAGTATATGTGTGGTATCAATGTATCTATGTGGTCTTCTATGAACAGTCAAAGCCATGAACAATAGTGGCTGTCAATCAAACCAATGCTCTGCCCCATAGATACCTCACTTCCAAGTCCATTTTATCTAGAAATATGACTCATTCAGTTAACAGCTCATGTTCCCATCCTACTAACCACTCCCTTATATTCCTCTGTGTGCCATGTCAATCAAAACCTCAGAACAATCAATTTAATTGGATTAGATAGCAATGTAATAAAATGAAAGCAACTGACACATGTATCTCAGAAGACACAACCATATGAATTTCCCCACCCCACCTCAGGATGGTCTAATATTCCTTTTACCAGATCCTGCTGCTGGGTAAAAAAAACTAAGAAGTTCTTGTATTTAATGCAAACCTGCCAGTACTGGTTGGTTGCAAAAAGAAATCACTCAAAACAGTTAGCAGTGGCCAGGACCTAGCTTAAATGGCTTCTGGAATCTTAGCCAACCCATCACCTGATTTTCCATAGTACTTGTTCATCAGCTTGATGGTATAGGTACAGGGTGGGAAAGCTGCATCCTTGAGGCCACTTGTGGCCCTCTAGATCCTCAAGTGCAGCCCTTTAACTGAATCTAAACTTCACAGAACAAATCCCCTTAAAAGGATTCAGTTCAAAAAGCACACCCAAGGACCTAAAAGGCCACATGTGACCTCAAGGTTGGAGGTGCTCCACTCCTGGGTTGGACCTTGCTTGACCCACTCTCATCGCTGCTGATTATGCCAGAGTCTGGATCAAGTCCATTAAATCTTGTGGCTATGAGAGAAACTACTGCTTATCCATCTATTGGTTCCAGGGAAAAGGCTGTGCCCAAGGAAGTGAAGTTCTGCTCTTTTCTTTTGCTCTGAACTTCACTTTTCCAGCCTATATTCCCAGTTACAACTCTGTGCCTCCACCTGGACATCCAGGGAGTAATTTTTAGGACTTAGGTATGATCTGTCCCAAAGTCTTCTGAGAGAAGTAGTCCATTGGAAAAAGCAAACAAGTCCCAAAATACTTGGTCTGCTATATCAGGAAGATATTTCATGTCCTCAAGAAGTTAATCTTTGCAGGGTGGAGTTGGAATAAGATGGAAACATGCATATTTGGGGCACATCATTCATCCGAATGGTTGACATGGAGGACAACTGTATCCACCTACATTTCCCTTGATGCATCTTTCAAATCCAGAATACTCAGCTGGACTTTGTAGTGGGAAGCGTAATGGGTTTGAATCTCAGTTCTTCCAGTTACTAGCTGTGTAAGTATAAGCAAGTTAATTGTCCTCTCTGAATCTCAGTTTCTTCATCTGTAAATTGGCAATAACAATTCCTTCTTTGCACTTAAAGAATTGTTGGAGAAAGACCTAAGAGAGAAATAAACTGAAAAGAATTCCAAAATATGATTTACAATGGTTCATTCCAATACTTTAATGGATCTATCATTTCAACAATGTTATCTTCCACATTCATTGGAGAACATCCATCAGTGCAGATCATAGTTTGTCTATACTTTCTCATCTTGTGTAATTCTTGTCCAAGGTGCTTAAAATCCATATATGCT
>CM053771.1:256189272-256265305 GCA_028658325.1 Potorous gilbertii
CAAATGGGGAGAAAATTTGGAACCCAAAATTTTGTGAAAATGAATGTAAAAAGTTAAATAAATAAATTTATATTATTGAAAAAAAAAAGAATAGAAAAGTGCAATTATGGAAAACCTTCTTGTAACTCTCAACTCTATACCAGTCTAACAAAATGGTAGTCAAGAAAGAACTTAAGAACCTGAATTAAATTATAGAAAAGTTAGATATGATCATTTTTGTGATTGCTAAATAGAATCGAAAGATGTGTATATATACACATAATATAGAGAAATAGATACACACATATATGTACACATATACATATATATACATGTGCAAATATGTTGTTCTTGTTTAGTCATTTTTTTAGTTATTTCTGACTTTTCATGATCCTTTTTGGTGTCCTCTTGGCAAAGGTACTGGAGTACTTTGCCATTCTTTGTCCAGTTCATTTTTACAGATGAGTAAACAGGGTTAAATGACTTACCCAGGCTCACACAGCTATTAAGTATTTAAGGCTGGATTTGAACTCAGGTCTTCCTGACTCCAGGCCCAGAGCTGTATCTACTGTGTTATCTGACTGCCCTACACACACACACACACACACACACACACACACACACACACACACACACAAAATTAACCACATCCCAAGGCACACTCAGAAGCAAATGAATAAGAAAGCACAAACATTAAATACATCTTTCACTGACACGCAAGAAACATTGTAATAAGTAAAGGCTTTTGAAGCAGATTTTGAACTTAGGATATTAAATCTACAGCTGGAAGAGACGTTACAAGCCATCAAGTCCAACCCAGAGAAAACTAGATGGTATATTGGATAGAATGCTGGACATGGAGTCAGGAAGACCTGAGTTCACATCAAACCTCAGACACTTACTCAATGTGTGTCCTTGGGCAAATCATTTAGCTACCATTTGCCTCAGTTTCTCCAACTTTAAAATGAGGATAAAAATTAAAAATAGTAACAACCTCCCAAGGACATTATGAAGGTCAAATGAGATATTTGTAAAGTGTTTAGGACTATGCCTGGCATATAGTAGAAGCTATACAAATGCCTGCTCTTTATTTTCATTTTTATTCTCCTCATCTTACAGATGAGGAAACTGAGGCCAGAGACATGCCTGAGATCACACAGATGGTATCAGAGCCTGATCTGAACCCAAGTCCCCTGAAACCAGGTACAGTAATCTCTGCTTATAGCATGCTGCTTCTTAAATGAAAACTAAACAATTTAATCCTTGACTTTACTTGTCTTAATTCTAAGAAACTGATGGGTCAAAGAAAAAAAAGTCATAGAAACAATAGATAATTTCATCAAATGAAATGACAAATTACAATAGAACAATTACCAAAATTTCTGGAATACAGTCAAAGCCATTTTCAGGAAGAATTGTATAACTAAACATATTTATCAGCCAAAGAAAGAACAAATCCAATGAATTAAGCATGCAATAAAAGAAAAAGTAGAAGTAAAAAAATTTAAATTGAACACAAAAATGCAAATTCTAAAAACCAGAGATTTTAAAGAAATTAAAAGCTATACTCCTGTAGGACTGATAAGTAAAACTAGGATTTTTTAAAATAATAAAGTATTAGTTATTCTGATTTTTAAGAGATTAAATGACCAATATGAAAAAAAAGAGAGACAACTCAACCAAAAAAGGAAGAAAAAATAAAGGAATTTAGATGGCAATTTTTGATTGCATAAAATTGAAAAGCCTTTACACAAACAAAATCTGTGCAGCTAAAATTAGAAGAGGAAAAAACTGGGAAAAAATTGCTAACAAAAGTTTGATATGCAAGATCTTATAGGGGCCTATTCAAATGTATAGAAATAAACCATTCCTCAGTGTATAAATGATTGATGGATATAAACAGACAGTCCTTTAAAGAATAAAAACAAACTACCACAATAGAAAATACTCTAAATTACTAGTAATAGGTGAAATGCAAATTAAAATAACTCTAAATTTCCACCTTACTAGTAGGTAGAGTGATAGACTTGGAGTCAGAAAGACCTGGGTTTGATTTCTGCTTCTAACACTTAATAGCCGTGTGACATGAGCACATAATTTAACCTCTCTGAGTCTCAGTTTCCTCATCTGTAAAATGAAAGGATTATACTGAATGAACTTTAAGAATCTAGAACTAAATATGATCCTATGATCCATGAGATTGGGAAAGATTACAAAAAATGGAATAATAATGTTTAATAGAATTTAATTTTTTTAATTAATTGAGTTTAATTTTTAAATTTAAGTCTAATGGAATGGATTTTTTATTGAAGGGATACTTATTGGAAGAAATGTGAGAAAATAAAGAAATGAATACATTGTTGGTAGAGTAGTGAATTGGTATAGCCAGTCCTCAAAGCAATTTGAACCATAAAAGTCGCAAAACTTTGACCTAACAATACCACTATTAGGCCACATACCCTAAGGTGAGAAAGAGCTCATATGCTCCAAAATATTTATAGCAGCCCCTTTCATTATAGCAAAGAACTGGAAACAAATCAATTGCCCCTCATTTGGGAAAGGAAAATTTAAGACATATAAAAGTCATGGAATATCTTGGCAAAGTAAGAAGTGACAAAAAACACAGTTTCAGAAAAACACTGGAAAACTTACATGAAATATTGCAGAGGGAAGTGAGCAAACCAGAAAAATAAAGCATATAGCAATTCTATTATTGTGAAGAGAACAACTCCAGACGTAAGAACTCTGATCAATATGATGACCAGTGACGATCCCGGAAGAGAAACATGCTTCCATAAGGCACAAAAAGAGGTACACCTCTTTGGACATGACCAATGCAAGGTTTGTTTTTTTGTTACAAGGCAGGGATTTCTGGAGAGGGGAGAAGAGGCGAGTATCATTAGGGATAGTGATTCAAAAAGAAAAAGAGAGAGAGAGAAGACTATTACATATACATACATACACACACACACATATACATATATATATATATACACAAACACATAGTGTCCTGAGCCATCTCCAGCTCTCCTGATGGATATCAGGCCACTGGCCCCAGATGACTCAGGAGAAGAAAGTGAGGCTGGTGACCTTGCACACCCCTCCCTCACTCATATCAAAGTCAACTGAAAGTCATGTCATCATCTTGATATCATGGTCCTCTTCAAGAAGAAAGGACAAACACAACAACGACAACAACATACACACACACAAGTTAGAGAAAGAAATTTAGACAAACAGGACAGATCTGGAACCAACATGTTGAATGTAATACATACATATATACATATGTGTGTATTTATATATGTGCACACATGTATATATGTGGATGTGTGCATGTGTATATGTTTTATTTTAAACTAGTTGTACATGATAGAGATTAACAGTTTCAAATGTGATCCTCTATTCTTACTCATTGTATATTGAAATTTTCATGTTGGTTGGTGTCTATAGAATTTATAATAGACATTTTTGGAAAGGTCACCTCATGCCACGGAGACTAGGAATTTAGTGGAGAAAAGGAAAAACAATTATAATGAAACTGAGAGTTATACTGTTTAAAAGAAAAGTTAGCCTTCATCTGTCTTCAAAGTAAGACAGAATAAAAGTTGGAAAGAGGTTTCAGATGTATATGTAGAAAATAGAGTGCATATATTATATATGCATAATAGTATGCATGGAACTATGGGGCAACTACATGGCACAGTGGATGGACAGCTGGGCCTGAAGTCAAGAAAACTTATCTTCCTGACTTCAAATCTGACCTCAGACACTCACTAGCTATACGAACCTGGGCAAGTCACTTAACCCTGTTTGCCTCAATTTCCTCATCTGTAAAATGACCTAGAGAAGGAAATGCCAAACCACTCCCATATTTTTGCTACAAAAACCCTATGGAGTGTTGAAGAGTGGGACATAACTAAACAACAAAAATACATGCAACCAACTCAGTTTATCTATGCTGGTTTAAAAAAAAAACCAAGCATTTATTAAGTGCCTACTCTGTGCCTGGTACTGTACTCTATTCTAAACACTTGATAAATATGATCTCATTTTATCTTCACAACACAGGAAGGTAGGTATTATTTTTTTTCCTATGAGGAAACTGAGACAGACAGAGGTTAAGTGACTTGCCCAGGGTCACACAAGAGCATCTGAAATCAGTTTTGAACTTAGATATTTCTGACTCCAAATCTACAGCTTATCTACTGTACCACCTAGCTTACTGACAACGGTAGAAAATAGTGAACTTGGCTAATCCAAAATAACTTCTATTTATCCTTGAAAATCATTAATTTTTGTTGCTTTTACCTCAGTAGATTTGCCTTCTTAATTTTTTTTCTACCTCAAATTGATGTTAAGAAATTAGTATTCCCTGAGCATGTATTGACATATGGTGAGTGATAACCAAAAAATGCATGCTGGGAAGAGGAAAAGGGGGAAAGGAAAAGTCTCCACGATTATACATTTATTATACAAAATTCACATTGTGTATAATTGAGAGCTGAGGAGAGAGCTAAGGACAGGAGTCTTGCTGCCTTTGTTCTTTACACTCTACGATAATCTCAGATGGAAAGGACTATGAATGGGGAATCAGGACACCCACAACCTATTTCTACCTGTGCTAAATAGCTGGACGACTTTGGGCCTATCATTTCCCTTCTCTTGTCTAGGCATCAGTTCCTCATCTGAAGACCAAGGTAGTTGTAATATCTATTTATATGTCTACCTATCTACTTATCTACCTTTCAATCAGTAAACATTTATTAAGCATCTCCTATGTGCCAGGAACCTATTTACCTATATATATCTATCATCTATTTACCTACCTACCTGTCTACTTATCTACCTCTCTCTACCTAACTATCTATTGACCCATCTATCAACTAACTACCTGCTTATTTATTTATCTATCCACATATCTTACCATTTTTCAGTCAATAAATATTTATTAAACACCTACTGTGTACCAGGTACCTTCATATCTATCATTTATCTACTCACTTGTATAACTACCTATTACTTATCAATCTACATATTTATCTGTCCACTAATATTTACCCTCTCTAGGATACCTTCCAGTTCTAACCAATGGTCACTTCTATGTCTTTTATTTATTTGTTTGGTATGGCTTTCTCCTAGATGTATAGAAATAGCTCTTGACTCTTTTTCATGATGGTTGCATATCATGTCAGTCAAATTTGCTGTATTGGGGAGGGGGCTAGTGGTAGTACTGAATAATTTGACCTGACTGTCTGTAGGGACTTCACTATCTTTATCTCAGATGGATGCAGTCACTGGCAACAAATACTCAAGAGTAAATAGGTGTTATGTTTATTTTTCTATATTTAAGATGAAATTTAACCTCACCTCCATTCACTCAACCCATCTCATTGAACAGTTAGATCATCTTCCAATGAGAGTAATAAATCACTGTTCATCTTGATGACCATAGTGTTTCTTGTCCAGTTATGAACTTTTCACCAAGCTGTCTACAGCCTCTCCCTTTTAACTAACCCAACATGTTTACTCACTTCTGACTGGGGCTAAGAGCAAAATATGTGGTCAAAGGATAGAATTTGGGCATAGAACTCCTAACCTTGGTTTCATTAGCATTACATGACTCCCTATGGAGCTAATTTGTAGAAACTACTGCCCCCTAAGCCTTCAAATTTCCCTCCCCTTAGAATTTGCTCGAGACTTCTAGGAGAATTATGTGGAAGTTTTGACTTTAAACTTTATTAGCACTAAGCACCTTTCTAATTATTTTTTTTATAAATATACTTAACATCCCTTTCTTTACTTTGGAGGCAGAGAAACTTAAACATTTAATCTCCCAAGCTTCAAAGAAGGATACAAAGAGGGAAAATCTGGCATTAATCTAAGAGGTGATATTCTGTTCCTAGCTAGGGATTTGAAAGGATCAGTTGAGCAGAGAAAAAGAAAGGGAAGGAGAAGAGAAGAAAGAATGGAGAAACTGGACAATTTCTCAACTACTCGAGGCAAATCTTTACAATAGGCTTTGTTACTTTTTTTGACATGAATACTCTGAAACTTCACACACCCCCCAAGAACAATTGTAATTATATATTAGTTTTCAAAGCCAAATAGAGGATTCTCAGATTGTCCATCATTTTATTTCAAATGCTATAATGAATCTCATTTGTAAGTGTTAAGGTACTTTGTAAATTGGTAAATTTTATTCCAGATTTCTCACCTAGATTTCTGCAAATACTTAGCAAAAGTTAACTACATAGTCATTTGAGTCATTGACGGTAATGATGACTAGCATTTATACAGCACTTACCTGACATTCATATAGACTTTATAGTATACAGAGTACATGGTAGCCAGGGCAATGCTGGCAAATTTTAACAACCAACTCTTTGGGGAAATTTTTTTAAATTTAAATTTAATTTGCATTATTAACATTTTCTCTTCACTTTCTTAAGCCTATACAGTCAATAAAACAATAATTCAAGTCCTCATTTTTATCATTTGCTGATTTTCAAGGGTTCACATTGAAATTTTAACAATCAGCTCTCCTAAGTCAATATGAGCTGGCTCACCATGAGGGAGGTGGAGGTTATTGACATGAAGTGAAAAGAGAAATGTAACTGTAGCAGTGGTGTAGCACTTTAAGTTTCAGGGTCAGAAACAGAAGTAGCTGGGTCCACTCAGCCTGTTCAATGAAGGTTTACCTGTGGCCAGATGAGAACAGAGGTTCCTGACAGAACAAGAAAGCCAAGACCAAGGGTACCTGCAATGGAAGCTTTGCTCTTCTTTTAAGTCCTGGATCCCAAGTCCGTTCTTTGTGTGATGAAGCTTAGGTTCAGAGTTTCTCCAATATTTATATATGTTTAATTTTAGCCTGGCCTTCTGAAATCATGAGCTTCACCTCCCATGGAAACTACTGCTTATACTCCTCTGCCTGTTGAAAGGGAGCATAGCCATAAGAAACTAAACATTCTTTAGTTTGTGCATCTTCTAGAACTCCAGACTTCAGATACACTATGTTTGAAGGACTTCCAGGTGTAGGACAACTTGGTAGATTTCCTTTAAAATGGTATTCATGAGAGCTATTATGTACTATTTATATATTTATATAAATTCCATAAGTGTAAGAGTCTAGTATCTAGTATACCTAGTATCCAAACATATGTATTTGCTTCTATGTAGAGCCAACAAACATTATTCCAAGGTCATGTGAGTAGGGCTCATTGAGTTATACCAAGTTTAAAGAAGACAGTGAAGTTTTCCGGCGGGTAGGAGGCTCAAGAGCTAAGTTTTACTGGGTAAATCTATGATTCTACATATGCCTTGTCAACATTCAAGGCTGCCCTTCAGGGAGGGGGGGACTTAAAGATGAAAAGGTGATTATCCTCTGAGAACCATAAACAGCACTTACTTAACAACACTTGCATTTCTGCTAAGCAAGCAAGTTCATACCACTAGGGTGAGCAGGGAACTCACTAGGCCCCAGTTCCCTTTTACTAAACATGATTAGATAAATAGCTATTAATGCCACCTGGTGGTTAAACACATATTATTAGCCCCATTTTACAGATAAGGAAAATGAAACCTTGAAAAAAAAGTGCCCAAGATCAAACATCCCAAACCTCCTACATATGTCTCACCTAAATCCCGCATGCTGTACCATAAGTACATGTCCTCTTTGACCTCTGAAGATATGGAGAACAGCTGCTTTCCCATACTTTGGATAATAACTTTTCAGAGCCTTCAGTTTGAATGGAAACACAATGCTTCTGAGGAATTTTCCCTCCAAACCCTTCTTCAGGAGCCAAGAGAGACCCCTTACGTTTGGAAAACGGATGGCTTCCTCCCCCTAGCTGCTCTAAGGGGTTTCCACCTGAGACTTGGTTACTTCAAAGGCTTCACACATTTCTGTTCTAGGAGCCAGATAACTTGGATTTCATCCTGCTGCTTCTCCAGATAACTCCACAGTCTGCTGCTGTCTGGTGCCCGCCCCACATACCCCCAGCTTAGGACAGGCCTTGTGTGCATATGCTTGTGTGTATGTGTGTATATGTGTTCACATGTGTGCGTGTGTGTGTGTCTGGAATAGATCCCACTTCTTGACTTTACACTCAGCCTTGGGGAAGAAGGGGCAGGAAAGAAGAGAATTCAGTCCCTGAGGAAGGTCTTATTTCCCCTGTTTCAGTTTGTACTAAATATTTATGTCCAAGTCACAACAAGCCCTGGAAATGGAGGTCTTAGTAGAAGCGCTGAAACTGACTAGGGTACCATCGTGTTAATTACAGGTCTCAGTTGGCCCTCAACAACATAGCCTTGAAGTTCATTTTAAAATGCTTTATAATGATTATTTTCTTCTGTATCTCTTTCAAACTGCCTTTCAAGCAGCTGTTTTCTATATACATTGGGCTTCTGAAACAGACAACTGTTTCTCTTTTAGGAACTTTGTCAAGCTTAACTTGAGATTAATTTGACTGCAGGTGTCAGATAAGAAGTGCAAAGCCTGAGAACCATGTGCAGCAAAGTCCAGAAGCAAGAAGGTTTGTTGGTCAGAAATGAGAGAAGATTGATCGACCTGTGGAATGGTGCCTGCATATCTTTGTTCACCCTCAAAAACAGAACTTGACTGAAAGGTAGTAGGAGGTTTGAGTGGCTTTTCAGGGCTCATAATAAACATAAACGAATGATTCTATTTGTTATGGGGAAGGGGAGGGAGAGAAATTTAATTGCAATTCCTCCAGTGACATAAAATCTTGAAAACAACCCCCATAAATCACACCTTGACAGCTACTGTGGTTGTCCAACGTTCAACACAAGTGGACTCTTCTTGAAGCTGTTTCTTAAGCTGTCGGCATCAGCATCTCCCTTCAGCAAACATCTGCAGTTCATCTTATCGTTTGAAGAAATATATGAGTTTCTCTGTCCTTTTTTTTCTTTTGTAGCTTCTGCTCCTTGATTTGTTTGAAGGCCATCTGCTATGTATAAAATTGGGGGTTGCAAGAGAACATTTGGGAAAATGTGCAGGCTGAGGAAAAAATGCAAATAGCAAGGATATTTTCTGTGACTCCATCAGTTCAGACCACCTTCCATTTTAAATTGGACCTGAGGGTCTTGTAAGTGAACCTTCAGTATGGTACACACCCCAGTATTTCTGTTTTGATACAATGCTCCCATATACTTCTTTTCCCTATTATTTAAAAGGAGTCTTAGAAATCCATTTCACTGAAGCTCTCAGTCAGTATTCACTGGACTTATCCCAAATAAAAAATAACAACACCATCTTCTCTTTAGGGTATCAGAGATCTCGTATAATTTTTTTTTTAATATATCAGGATTCCTCCCAAGCAACAATTTCCTGTCCCTGGTGATACTCAACACTAACAATAACCACAATCAATAAAGATGATTCTGGAGGCCCTGAAAATAAAGCCACCTCCCAGGATTTGACTCCAGAGAGTAGCCAAGAAGACCCCATTCCAGTGAGCATATGTCATGGCATAAAGTTACCACAGGGTGGTAGAAGTCGCAGCTCCTTGTTCCCACTCGGGTATACTTCCCTGGGAACTAGGGAGATAAAGGAGAAAACTCTTGCAAGAATGTCCTATAAAACACGTCAGCGGCCTCTGCTTCCTTCTGAAACAGAGGTGTCGTGTCCAAAGTCAGATCTGGGTTCATGGAAAAGCCAGATGTTTAAACATTTGACCCCTAGGCTAATCCCTTGCCAGCCGTACCCAGCCACTGTTTCCTCAGTGGAAATATAGGCCAGGCTAGGCACATTGTTGAGGTTCCAGGGGATGGCCTTACAGTCTATAGTAAAATTAAGTTAGGAAGAGTATATTGTGAGGGACCAAAGGATAGAAACATATCCCGATTTTCCAATGCAAAAACCACACCAAAGTGCTAACAACAAATGAAATTTTATTCCAGCACTAGCTTTTCCCTCACCCCAGGCAGGTTTTCTCTGCCTTATTATGCTGACAGAAGATATGGTGACTATCAGCTCCTAAGGATCTAAACTGATATTTTCTTTCTGTCATTACTGCTACAAAACCTTACTATCATATTCTAAAACAGTTTAGGGGAAATAAATGTGGTCTTCTTGTTACTGTTAGTCAGAAGGAAGTGGGTTGAAGTTCTAACTAAGCCCTTTCAAGATAGTATTTTAAAATTATTATTTTTTCTGTATCACCTTCATATGAAGGTAAAAATCCAGATGATCATCTGAACCATTGTTTTTATAAGGACATTTATTTTCCCTGAAAAGATTTAAAAATAACTTTCAACTTTTGTTTAAATTGAGGTATTTTTTTTAATCAGGCAGGTCCAGTGGTTGTACATATAACACCTGTTCAGAACCAGTCTGGGTCTTCTTTCCTGTTTTTTTTTTAATTGTTATGGGCTTGACAATGGTCATACCACAGTTTTATAAAACCTACAGCAATATAAAATATTGCACACATGCCCCTTCAAAAAAAAAAAAGAATGGCTCCCTTCTCCATACCTCACCTTATTCCACAATAGGGCAGGTAGAAAATCCAAAGAGACTAAGCAGTGATTCCTTTGAGGAAAGATACAAATTTACCCAGATATGTCAAGCACACCGATTTACAGGGCAAGGAGGCTTTTTTTTCACCCTGAAGAGAAAAAAAGGCTTTCTTGTCAATCACCTCTAATAAGCCAAGAAAATAAACTGGCTTGCAGTTAGATTCTTCTTCAAAAATTGCAAGTGCAAGGAAGGTGATTTGGGGAAGGGATTTGGAAGGAGGATAGTGAGTCTTCCCTGTGCCAGAGCCCTAGTTTTCTTCATGGATGTATAAGAAACACTTGTGTTGTAGTGCTATTAAGGGCATGATTTGTTAGTGCACTTTTATGTATGGAGTGCCTGCATCTGGCAAGGTCTACAGCATTACCTCTTTGACAGCTCCAGATGTTGTGAAGATAAAATACCTCCTGTTTGAGGAACTGTGCAACTAGGAGCCTTGATAGGTGTTCTTAATACAGTTTAAAAAGGCATCTGTCTTAAAATAATTTCAACATCTTATTTTTTTCTATTTATAGCTCTGTCAGATGTTTTTGGGAACTGTTGAAATATTTTAGGGAGCTTATATTAACTTCAAGGTAGACTGGGAAGGGGGGTATACTCAAAGTTTCTTATTCTTCTCCTTTCTTCTCACAACTTTCCCCATCCACCATTAATAACGATATCTCTTTAGATCAAATAAGAGACAAGAAGGAAACAATAACTTGGACCAGTCATCCTGGTAAGTCTTTTAAATTGGGCTTATTGCCACAATTCGGGGCAGGCAAGAAAAGTGAGACCAGCCGAACAAAAGACACATCCCTGACCTGGTTTTATTTAAGAGTCAAAACATAAAAGTTGGGAAGAGATAAGGGAAGGCAGACCTGAGACACGACAGGGCAGACTCAATACTTCCCTCTCAGACCTCATAACTCAATACATTGTCGACCTCTTAAAATAGGAATGGTACTTGACCCTTACTATGGTTTGGGAGCAGCGCCTGAGCTTGAGTTTCCTCGGTTGAAAGCCAATGCCTGGGACCACCCTTTAGCTCACCCTTCTAGCTAGTCCTAGACCAAAGCAATATTATTCCTGGGTCATTTAACTTCACTCTCGGGGAAAAGGAGAGAATGGTGCTAAGTTGTAAATCACTCTGTTCTGGAATGGATTTGTACCAGAACAGATCATCTTGAGAATTCCTGCCTTGCTTGACCATGGTAAAGAGATTATGGTATGTAAAATTCAGCTAAACATAGCTTGTTTCGATTTCCTACTTCCCTGGTTGTCTGTCTAACTATGAAAGGTTAAGACCTGGGAGGCAGAACAGACCATTCCGACCCCAGAAATCTTGCGTTCAGGCAACACTTCCAACTTTAATACTTTCCATACATGGTGATCTGTGTCAGGGACACTTAAAAACGACCTCTGCCCGATTGGGGAAGGTGTAAGTAAATGAGGCCTTTCATTTGGGGCCCTCTGGTGATTTCAGTAGCTGTCTTCCCATGGAGGAAGGAAAACAGTAGGCAGTCAGGCCCCAATCCTTTATGTGGTGGTCTTGGCTTGTAAATCCTTATTCACTGGCTCCCCGATTCACATGGGTGAAAATATTCATCTCTTCACTCCAACACAGTAAGGTCAGTGCATAAAATGGGGTGACATCATGCTAGCTGATCTGTTTAGGAAATTCGCCAACCAAAGAATGTGTCGTATAGATGATGGTTCTTCAAACTGCATTTCCAGTCAGGTTCTTCCTGCCCCTTCTCTGCTCCCCCTCCAACTCCATACACCACCAGCAGCACCCTTTCTGAATCCAATGCATATTCTAAATGCCAAATAAATAAGGATTCCCTGTTGTTTCCCAAGCTAATAAACTGCATACTTTCACCAGTCTGACTCACGAAAAGAGTTTGGGAAGAGAACAGTAAAAGACACTGTCATCGTGGCTGTCTTCAAATCTTTTAAATCACTTTTGGTTTCTGGAATGTAAATTTATCGCATGTGTGTAGTTCGTAGCCCCGATCCCCCCATGGACATGCCTCTTGTGTGTGCATGGGACTATAGAGATGTCGACGCAGGTGAAAGAACCGGGCGGAGGGGAAAACTCACGGGATGAAGGACGCTGCAAACAGGAGCAGAGAGGAGAGGGAAAAGACATCTGCAAATTAACAAAACCCGGCTCCTCCGGCCGTGTCATGCATTCGTCTTGCCAAATAAGGTAGAACCAAAATGTAATTTTGATTAGCATTTGTCCAAGCTATTTATCGTAACAAATTATGCAACAGCATTGGCGGCAGGCATTTTTACACAGCACTCTCTTGTTGCATTGTTAGGATTTCACAACCTGATGCAGATGTTGTAAGCTGCAAAGTGCCCTTTGCCTGACATTTTCTCTATAATAGTCAAAGTGGTAAGTGGCCCTGAAAGATGATATAAAGAAATCACAAAACTGAAAAATGAATCGGAGGGGAGAAAAAAGTTCATCTCTATCTCTCTCTCTCTCTCTCTCTCTCTCTCTCTCTCTCTCTCTCTCTCTCTCTCTCTCTCTCTCTCTCTCTCTCTCTCTCTCTCTCTCTCCTCTCCATGTTAAAGGAAGAGTTCTGCAAACGTTTTTCTACTGTAGTAGTCTGGGCTGCTCTGACTGGGGCAAAGTATGCATGTTTTCTGTAAAACATTCCAATCAGGAAGGTTTAGTAGGTTGATAGAAACTTAATTAAGAATTATTTTCCTCTGCCCGAATGTCTCTGGATGAAAACAAACATTCTGGAAACCCAGAAGTATTCTGTTGTGTGCTGTTAAATCTCCACATGCCCACACATCTTTTTTTCTTTTAATTAATCAGTTTCTTCCTCTATTTTTCCGGCATTGGACACTCAAGCTCCTCTGTTATTAGAAATGATAACACATAAAGGGTTTTTTTATTCAGAATCTGAAGATTTTTAAATTACCCCTTTCTGTGCATGAGGGATATTTTCCTCAGCACCCCTCCTTCACCCTCGCCATGCAAATCAAATTATCAAGTAGCTTCTAACTTTTTATTCTCTTTCTCCTCCTCTGAGCATTGAAATTTGCCAGAAAATGCCCTCTAAGTCTTCTCTGTCCCTGTTCTTCCTTCGTGGTAACCCTCACTTGATCTTGCTTGGCCTGTCACTGTGTGCCAAAAACAGTGATTAAGAAGACTGATGGGAAATGATCAACCCTGAGCTCAAACCAGGGTCTGAGGGAAAATCAGAAACTATCATTTTCCATGAGTTAGGCCTTTTGACTTCCAGGTCACTCTAGTCCTGTGGCAAAGAGTGGGCCATTCAGATATTTCAAATCAAAATGCCTGTGACTAGCAAGTTTTCCCTTTTTTCCTTTTATTTCTCTTTCTCTTTTTTCTTGCTCAGGCAATCCAGGCTGGCTGTCTACAGATAGGCTGCTGTTCCAGTTCACTACGTAACCACTCAGGTCTGTACTTCACTCGGCCAGTGGAAACAGTCTCAGATAGTGAACTACACTACCCCAAACACACGGATGAAACTTTTTTTAAAATCCTGTATTCTCCATTATAAGGATTTGCTCCAGTTTGACGATATCTCAATAATTGAGGGTTGAGTGTTTTGTTTTTTAGTCCATTTGCTTTTATATGCTTGGTTCTCCTCAAGCATTTATCTGGACTCATTTTCCACCCATCAGTATTTGAGTTAATGTGTGTTTTTATAAATTTGATTGACAAAAAAATCCTTTATCTACTTGAAACCCAAACATCCAGATGGGAAGTGAAACTTGTACTTGGTCATCTGGAATATTTGCAAAACATCTGGATGGTTGCACGACATGTTTCGATTTTCATCCAGATGCTTGGCATTGCCGAGATGCAGCCTTTGAGTCCTCAGTAAGAAGAGAAACAAAACTCTAATTTATCCCAAAAAACCACAATCAGTTTTCATTCCTCACTGCCTTACCTAGTTCTTTATACAGTTCTAGACTCATAAAAGGTGAGATTGAATGATTCATTAATTCAGGGGGTTGCCTTTAGGTAGGAACTCCTCAGTTATCAAAAACACTGTTCAAGGTGCCTCATTTCATAGGAACTAGGTAAATAGTTCCAAACAAAATAGTTTCCAAATAAGATCATTTTTAAGGCTTTTGAGGATCATAGACTGTTAGTAGTCATCTGGTTCAAACTTTTCACTTTACAGATAAGGAAACTATAACCTAGAAACATTAAATAATTTGTTCAAGGTCCCAAAGGTCAATAACAAAGTTTGAACCAGATCGTTTGTTTGACTCAAGCTCCAGAAATCTCTAGTAAGTGTTTAACATTCATACATAAACACTTCCTCAGATTTGAAAAGGATTAATTTTTGATTAAAACTCTATTCCTGTGCCATAAACCAATAGTTTTCAATGGGTAGACCACGGGTCCTGGAGGTGTGCCTTAGAATTATTTCCAGGTTATTAAACTGTAATACTCAATCTAGATACATACATGTATTATTGTTTTAATATATGTAAATATATACATATACATATTGAGAGAGATGCTGTTGTGATTAAGAAACTATATCTCCAGTTAGAAGCACTATTGAATTCATAGTAGCATTTTGTCCTCATATGTTTTCTCAATCTATACACAATACAATGAGCTATCATAGTCAGGGGTGAGAGGTGCCCAAGAAATATTTTATTATTATATAGGTGTCCAGACCCTTTAAAGGATTGAAGACCACTGGCACAGACCTTACAAAATACTGGGGAAGCATCATTGTGCAATGAAAAATGAAAAGATCTTAGATCTAAGAGGTTTGGTATTTATTCCCCAGCCTGGCCACAATTTTTCAATAAATTTCGAGCATTTACATTCTGCTAGATGTTGGGAATACCAAATAAGTAAATAAGGATACATTCCATGTCCTCAAAGAGCCTATATTTTGCAAGAGAGATGCAACCTAGAGAGACAAACAAATACAAGATAATTTTAGGAAAGAGAAGATACTCTGAAGAGGAAGATTAGGGGAAACTCTATGGAGGATGAGGCACTTGAGCTGGTCCTTGAAGGAAGATAAAAACTCTAAGAGATAGAAATCAAGAAAGAATCTTTCAGACATGGAGTTCAGTTTGTATGAAAGTCTCATTGAGAAGTGCATTGGAATGTAAATGTAGTGAGTACGTGGAGGGAAAGAGGAGAGGGTTTTGGATAATGTGAAATAAAGCCAGAAAGATAAATGCAAGTGAGTAGATAGGACAGCCTTGAATGCCAGACTAAGTTTTTATTTACTTTTTATTATCATAGTTGATAGAGATCCAATGAAGATTTTTGAACAGGCAATTGATACTGGGAAAATTATTTTTGCAGCTCTGAGGAAGATAGATGGAAGAACAGGAGAAGCTAGACGTCTGGGGTGGGGAATCTTATTAGGAGGCTGCTTAAATAGTCTAGGTGTAAGGTGCTTAGATCCTGAATTAGCATGGTGGCCATATGGATTGAGAGAAGGGAATAAATTCAATACTGTAAAAGAGTAATCAGTACTATTGGCAATTAATTAGCTATAAGTGTTCAAGGGTATCAGAGTGTCCATGAAAACTCTGAGTTTACAAAATTGGGTTAGTGGGAAGATGGGAGTACTCCCAACAAAAATAGGAAAGTTGATATCTTATCTTAGGCAACTCCTTATGTGCCTCAAATTTCTATCTCTCTAATGCAAACGATGGTATCTTCTGATCCTTCACTTCCTATAGCAACTGTTTGTCAACTCCCCTTAGTATTGTCTCTATAATATCTTTCATATGCTTTCCCTTTTTCTCTTCTCACAAAGCCACCACTCTTATTCCGATATTGATCCCTTCTCCTTTCCTATGTCTTCACAATTTCCTAGTTTGTCTCCCAGCCTCCAGTCTTTACCCTCTATATGCTATCCTTCATAAAATCATAGATTTCGAGCTGGAAGGGATATAAAACTCAATGAGACCATCCCCTTCATTTTACAGATAAGGAAACTGAGACTTAGAAAGGTTTAAGCCCAATAGAATGGAACAAAATAGGAATTTAAACTCAGTTCCTCTGACTCCAAAAGTACTGACTGTACCATGCAGCCTCCCCTTCTCACTGAAGCAAAAGTAGCTTCCTTAGTTCCCAGGTCTGACCATGGTGCTGTCCTTCTTAAGACCACTCAGTGGTTCCCTGTTGCCAATGGGATAAAGCATGAATTCCTTAGCTTGGACTCCAAGATCTTCCACAATTGGAACCCAATCTACTTTTCCTGCCTCATTTCACTCTACTTCCCTTCACACAATCTATGTTCAAGACTCTCCCTATGTCTGCGACATGTTCCTTCCACATCTCCATTTCCTAAAATCATTGTTTTCTCTCAAGGCCCACTTAAGTGCCATCACTACCATGAAGTCTTCTCTAACCTACCCAGATGAAAGTGACCTTTCCATTTGCACACTTCCTCAGAAGTATCTCCTTTTCTGATATCCCATTCTACCTAGTATCATACTTAGAGTTATACTTTTTTTAAAAATCTCCTTAGATTATAGTAGACTCCATTTTCATCTTTGTATTCATAATACCTAGTGTAGTGCCCCCATATATGATAGGCCCTTAGCAAATTTTAAATTTAATTTGTTCAGTGCCTACTTTAGCTACCTCAGAAGTCACAGAAAAATATTGGCTCACAATAAGGAAAAACTTCCCCATGACTAGATTTGTACAAAAGTGCCATGGAATGCCTTGAGAAATAGTGGATCTCCTTTATTCAGGGACTCCATGCAAAGATTGGGTGGACATTTTGGGGGGATATGATAGAAGAAATTTCTCTTTAATTACACGTTGGACTAGATGGTTCTGAGGTCCCTTTCAGATGAGTTTTTATAAGAGGAATAGGTATGCTGTCGTCACCATGGCATCAAAGGAACTAGCATCCACAACCTGGCCTTTGGTTCTAACTTTGTTGGTGAACTGCACCATAGTCTTCATATCTTCAGTTCTCTTCATAGCTGTTTACAAGCAGAATGTGAGTTCTCTGGTAGAAGCAGAGGGAGCTGGTTTGAAGACAGTGAAAAATGGGCACAGAAAAAAATAAACCAATTGACCAACATTGAAACTGACCTTGAATTACAACAGAATCATCATTCACTCCAACAATCAGACAAATATTTACTGAATACCTACTGAGGGGATAAATGTGAATGTGTTTTAAAAAGTTAAAAATGTTATATAAATATGAGGCATGATGATCTTAATTACAGTTACCATTTATAATTTCACTTTGTCCTCTGCATTGGTTACATCACAATCTTTCTGCACACCTTTCTTTTTCCATGCATTTGGTGCTTCTCCATGCCCTTCCAAAATCCTCTATACAGCATCTATCCAAAATTCTAAATTCAATTCAATAAACACTTATTGAACATCTACTATATGCCAGACATTATACCAAACCTCTCTCAAGGTCTTCTAATATTCTTTGACTACAAGTAGAATGTTCAAGCCATCTCCTTTCTCATCATGCATGACATTGTTGTCTTTTAGGCTGCTCCTTATAAGCAAATAATTATTGCTGAAATGATATATAGCCTTCTTAGATCTCTCAGGATTAATTTTGCATAAAACAATAACATGAAGAATGCTTTGTGCAGAGTTCAAATGGAAGTATGACCTTGCACATGTCACTTCAGTTCTTTGAGTTTCTGTTTCCTCATTGAGAAAATTATTAGATTGAATTAGTTGGTATCTGATGTCCCTTCCAGTTCTAAATCTATGATCCTATGGATCATGAGTTCTTAACCTTTTTTTTTTCCTCATGGACCTCTTTGACAGTCTACTGAATTCTGTGGATCCCTTCTCAGAATAATGTCTTAAATGCACAAAATAAATAACTATAGTGTTATAAGACAAATTATATTGAAATAAAACAAATGTTTCACAGACCCCCTGAAATCTATCTACAAATCCCTTGGAGTCTTAAGACCTGAGGTTAAGAAATCCTGCTATAAATCTCCTGATTCTCCTGTTTGCAGAAAACATCATATTGATGATATCAGATCCTTTAGACTCTGTAAGTACTTCTCAATATAAACTAGTTATTCAATTGCTATTTAAATGAGAAGTGCCTAGCAATTTATGAAGGGAGAAAAAACGTGGACTACGAATGCCCATTTCCCAGGTGATGACAGGCAGCTGGATAGACCACCCATTGACTTGATCCATCCCTGTGCACATTATTTTGTACAAGCACTGCAGATAGACAATAAACTGAGCTGGAGAAAGGAAACTGGCTGGAGTGCAGTGGGGAAATTGCAATACTCTTAATTATCCCAAACTGTTCCTATACACAAACGCCCCATCTTTTCAACATCTTCTTCTCTTGGTGATGCTACATGGAACACCATGATCTCCAAAGAATCAAAACTGAAAGGGTAAATTATTTTTAAAAACCCCTAACAAAAATGATGCATAAATGCTAGTGGTCTCAGAATTCTGGTAGCTGTTCCATTTAGTTCTAAATGTTAACAATAGCCAATCTAGTCCCAAAGAACTTGCTGTACTGTTAAGGCACAAGCTCAGTTCTCACGTGAACGGTCTCGGGTCAGGTAAAGATGAGGGCTTAACCGATGAGCTCTAATGAGCCCCTCCCCCCCAGAGAACAGCTGGGAATTGAGGAGTTAGACACGAGTTATCTTGTTTTTCCACCTCTTCTCAGTGGGAACTTGCTGGGGAGAGCATCCCACCCTTGAGGTTGGTCCATGGTCTGAGCAGGTTTTGTTAATTGGCTAAGGGGGCTGAGAGCACACTGTCTATGAGTGAACCATGTAGCTGGGAGAGCTTAACTGGGGACAGGAAAGCCTGAGAAGCGGGGGTTTTCCTTTCTCCTCCGGAGGGAGAAGGAGGCTCCCGAGGGGAGAACTCATCCTGCATGTCAACATGTAGCTTGTATCAGTAATAAAGTCTACACCTCTGCTTCACTCTGGCTGTGTCTTCTCTCATATGTTTATCTGGCTAATCACCGAAGATCTAAAATAGGTAAGAGGACCCGGCAGCCCACAGCAATTAGGCTAGACACTCTACTTAATGGCTTCTGAAGATATAAACCCCCAACTTCACAACCACCTTCTACTCCCTTTGACCTTCATGTCTATAAAATGAAGCAAGGATGCTGCAGATGAAAGGTACAGATGTCAATCAAAGAGGAAATGAAAGGATTTCCCTTTTCAATGACCAATGGGAAAGAGGGAGGAGGCTCTAGTGGAAAGAGCACTGATCTTAGGCCAGAAGACTTTAGTGTGAAAGGCTATAAATCTCTAATATTTATGATCCGTGTGAACCTGGGCAAGTCACCAACCCTCATAGAGCCTCTGTTTCTTCCTATGTTTACTGAAGCAATATATATGAACTCCATCAACTTCACAGGATTATTGAGAAAGCACTGTATAAACCTCCAAGTCCCACACAAATAGAAACTATTAAATGTGATATATGCCATTCCATGGTTATATGAAATGGGTGTGTGGAAAAGCAAATATTCAAATAGTTGGTACAATAATAAATATGATCATGTAGGAAGCTGCCAGGAAGCAGCGAGGCCAAGTTTCCAGGTGCAGTTATGAAAGTGATGTTAGATAAAATCTCTTAAAAGAGTTGTCTTTCTCAGCACTGCAATGTAGCCACATTGAGCAATGCGAGTCACTGTAGATAACCCTATTTTGTTCAAAGCAATGAATCATTCCTATACGGGTCACGTGGCATAGTATATACAGAACCTGTCTTGGAGTCAGGCAGATGTGGATTTAAATCCTTCCTCTCACATTCTACCTAATAGGACAGTGGGGAAGTCACTTAACTTCTCAAGGACCCAGACAGTTTTCTAAGGCAGCTAGGCGACATGATGACTTGAATGCAAGATTTGGAATCTGAAAGTTCTGAATTCAAATCCTGCCTCGTGTATTTACTAACTGTGTGACCCTGGACAAACTCTTAGTTTCTTTATCTGTAAAATGGGGATACAAAAAATATTTCACCTGAGCACTGCTATAAGAATCAAATAAGATGGTACGTATGTCATGCTTAGCAAACTTTAAAGCACATAAATGGTATTATTTACACCATATAAAGCAATAAGTGATATTAGTATTGCCTAAGACTATACACTGTAAATCCACATTGGTAAGGATGTCCCTTCACTTTGTTAGCACACTACAATCATCACAGATCTGGATTCCTTCCCTGACATTGCCCTCCCCCTGCCCCACCAAAAAAAAAAAAGAGCAGTCTTTTTTTAAACTTTTGTCCAAAAAGACAGATTCATTATTAAAACCTCAGCTATAATTATTTAATCATAAGGAAGATATCTGTCCAGGAAAATAACTATGTTCATGTATATTCATGCCTACCCATGAAGACTTGAATAATGACATGGAAAATGAGATTATGGCATTCTGGAAAACCTTGTCATGAAGTGGAGACTAGGCAAATGGTGCAGTGCAAAGAGTATTGGGTTTAGGGTCAGAGGACCCAGGTTCAAACTCTTCTCTGCTGCTTGCTGTTTAGTTGACTTTAGGCAAGTCACTTAACCTCCCTAGGACTCAGTTGTCACATCTGTAAAATGATAGTTCTCCTTGGCATCTTCAAGTTCTAAATCCTCTGATCTGTGTGACTAGTGGAATCTGTCCCAATGATGGTGTCCCCTTTAGAAGTCACTCCTCTGTTCAAAATACTTCATGGATATTCATTATGCAATGTGTCCTGCTTGTACAAGATCAAGTTCAAAATTATCAGGTTGACATGTGTCCCTCCCTTATCACCTCACAACTGAACTACTGCAATAGACTGCTAGTTGATCTCAAATCTCTCTTGTCTCAAATCTCTCCTCATTCCAGTCTATCCTTCACTCAGCTTTCAAAATGGTCATAAACTCTAAAGGCTTGCTGCATCCTCCAAGATCAAATATGAAATCTTAAACAATCTTTCTAGCCCCATCTCACAGTATTCTTCTTAGTAAATTCTCCACTTCAACCAAACTGGCTCAGAACCTATGTGTAAGCTCTCTCTCTCCCTCCCCATCTCTCTCTCTCTCTCTCTCTCTCTCTCTCTCTCTCTCTCTCTCTCTCACACACACACACACACACACACACACATCACCCCCATTCAATAAAGTCATCTGTTTGGCTTTTAAAGTCCTTCATAACCTGGCCCCTTTCTGACTTTCCAATCTTCTTCTACCTTATTCTCCTCTATGCACTCTTCAATCCAACAACACTGCCTCTTTGCTATTTCTTGTACAAGAATTTCCATCTCCCAACTCAGGGCTTTTTTGCTGGCTATGCCTGGAACTTTCACCTCATTTCCACCTTCTGGTTTCCCTGACTTTCATCTCATCTAAAGTCAGATCTCCTGTAGGAAGTTTTCTGAGGTGTCCTTAATCTTAGTGCCTTCCTTCTGAAACCATTTCCAATTTATCCTGTATAAATCTAGTTTGTACCTAGTTGTTTGCCTTTCTTTGTATCCCACTGTCCTTAGCATAGTGCCTGACACATAGAAGGTGCTTCACAACTGCCTGTTGACTTGATTTTGACTATTCACCACCCCCTTGCTTTTTCCTGCCTCTGAATCTTTATGATTTTCTTGTCCCCTGAAATTCCTTCTTCCCCCCTCCTCTCCATCTTCTCAAATCCTGCCCAGTCTTTAGGGCTCACTTCAACTTCCCAAATCTACTTAAAGCTTTTCCTGACCACCTTAGTCCTAAACAAGTTTTCTTTTACCTCTTCTAGCACTTGTCTGCCCCACTAATTTGTCATTTACATATAACACTTGGTATTGTTAATTAACTGTGTGTACTTATCTGACAGTTTACCTTGGACTGTTCAAGGCCAGGGATTGTGTCTTATATTGTTTGTATATCCCTTTCAGTGCCTAGCAAAATATTGGGCACTCAGAGATTATTCAGTAAACAGTTGTCTGTTTGATGGATGGAATTATTATTTTATCACAACTCATGATCTCTTTTGTTGTTGGTAATTTAGCTGAGCATTCTCTTCACTCATCTTTACCATCCTCCACCAAGCTCCCTCTGTTGTCACCAGAGCTCACACCCTGCTTGCAAACAACTATGAAGACAATTGAGGATGTGAAGACTAGGGGACAGCCACCAACAAAGTCAGAGGTAAAGGCTAGATCACGAGTGGTAGTTCCTTCAGTCGTAGTGGTAATAGCGAGTCCATCCCTCATATAAAATTTCACTTTGAAAGGACCTCAAGGATCATGTCGTTCAAGCTGTACCTGAAGAATTTCTTCTATTATATCCCAGAAAAATCTTTACCCAACCATTGTATGAAGATCCCCAAATGAAAGGAAACTCACAATTTCTCAAAGTATCCCATGTGACTTTTGTATAATTCTACTTGTGGGCAAGTTTTTCCTTATATTTAACTAAAAGACAATCCTTTGCAACTTCATTCAACAAATACTTATTAAGTCCCTACTATGTGCCAGGTACTTTTCTAAGTGCTAAGGATAAAAACTTTTTAAAATAGTCCCTGCCTTGCAAAATCTTGCATTCTGTTTTTCCCAGTTTATCCTTCTAGTACCAAGCAAGACAAGCCTAAGTCCTCTTTTAAGAAAAATAATACTACTAATAACAGCTAAAATTAATATAGCTTTTTAAGATTTGGAAAGTGTGTTACATATTCTATCTCGTCAAATACTAGAGAATTGCTGCTGGTCTCCCTTAGGTCTTATCTTTCCCAAACTGAATGTCTCTATTTTGCTCAGTTGATCCCAATCCCCCTTTTTGTGGACATTCTGATGTCCAGAATATGATGTCCAGAACTGAGCACAATACTTCAGATTTGGTCTGATTAAGGCAGAGTAGAGCTGTACTATTGCCTCCTTTTTCTGGATTCTCTATATATGATAACATTAGCTATTTTGGGCTAAGGTAACATTTTTGACTCACAGTTCATTAAAACCCTCAGGTCCTTTTACATAAATTGTCTTCTAGCCAAGTGTTCTCCACCCTGTACTTGTGCCATTGGTTTTTTGAACCTAAGTAGGAACTTAAATTCAACACTATTAAATTTCATCTTATTAGATTTAGACCCCCAGTCTAATCTGTGAAGGTCTTTATTTCTTATATTCTGTCTTTTACCATAATAGCTGTACCCAGTTTCATATCTGATAGCATGTCACTCAGTCCTTATCTACGTCATTCTATGTTAAACAAAACAGGGCCCTGGACAGAGATTTGGGAAATTTTATATCGGGCCTCCTTCCAGATTGATACTGACCCACTAACATCTGTTTTTTGGGTCTATTTATTTTCACACCATTTCAAACTCACCTAATTATAATATGATCTAGCTAACATCGTTCTGTCTTGTCCCTAAGGTTAGTAGAAGAGATACTGTCGAATACCTTGCTAAAATCCAGGTCTGTTATTTCTGTTGCTTCACCTGATCTACCATCTAAATAACTGTCAAAAAGAGAGAGAAGGAAGTTAGGTTAGCCTGACATTTATTTCAAAAGAATGTATATTGGTTCTCAGTGGTCAACCTATTCCAAAGTTCTCATAAGTCAATAATGTATTCCAAAATCTTGCCAAGAATTGAAGTCAAGATCAATAGCCTATAGGTTGGAAAATCCATCTTCTTTCTCTTTTTGAAAATTGGAATATTTCCCAATCTCTGGTTATGCAAAGCTTACACTTTCTTTGATTTTTCAAGGTTTACTAAAGGTGATTCTATAAACATACTTACAAGTTCTTTTAATATGAAATATCAGTCAAGGAAGTTTGAATTCATTGAAGGCAACTCAGTGATTTCTAATTATATATACTCTCTCTTTATATGTTCTGATTCCCTATTAACCATTTTATTCTGTACATTTCAGTCTTAAAATCATTGTCCTTTGTCGAAAAAAAAAACCAAAGTAGAATTTGAGTTGTTGTCTTCTTTCAGAGGTTCTAATATCTTACTGCCATATCAAGTCATGACCCAGGCCCCACTTTCTTGCTCAGTTGAATCTTGAGTGATTTAGGATAATGCTTTGTGAACCTCTAGATTAATATCACAATGATAGAAATGTGTGCCATATGTGCCGAAAATTACATTACAGAAACACCAAAGGTATAAATACCAAATTGGTTAAAAACATGATGCATATTATGCAAAAGAATATAAAAATGAAGAAGGGAGAAATAAAAAATCTGGAGAAATATTACAATACTTGGTAAAATTATGAGAATATTTTTGAAGGCAAATATTTTGTGGAAGAAAATACCCTTCATAATATCTAGAGTATGGTTTGGTAGGAAAGGCTTTGACTTTTCTGCAAGTAGTCTGATTTCTTGACTTTAACTAGCTAAGAGACAGTGGGAAAATCACTTACTCTCCCTGAGACTCTATCTTTTCATCTGTAAATTGGGAGAGTAATATCCACCCTCTCTCTGTCCCAGGTTTGTTGGGAAAAAGCAAATGCTATTATGTAAAATCACTTTTCAAACTTCAAAGAAGAATCCAAATGTGAGGCATTGTTATCATTAATAAAAATCTTGGCTGACCTATAAAATGCCATTATAGAATCCCCTTCCCTAAATATCTTCCAAATAAGACTAAGGGCGATTATATATATGGCCACTTATAGGCTCAGTATCCATTAAGTGTAACCTCGTGTAAAACCAAGAGGTTAGATTACATAACATAGAGCAATCTCTTAGAACCATCAATTCTTTTGGTTGGATGAGACCTTAAGATAATAGCAGATGCTTTTTAATAGCATCTCTAACAAATGATCAGTTCAGTCTCTCCTTGAGTACTTCCAATAATAGAGAACTCAAAGTCACTTATTCCATTGTCAGATGATGTTTAGTTTATGTCTATCTTTCTCGCATTCAACTAAAATCTGTTCTCCATTGTTCTCAGTTCTGCTTTCAGAAGTCATGCATGCAAAAAAATCTAACTCTTGTCTTCTTGTTTTTGTTCAGTTGTTTTTCAGTCACATCCCAACTCTCCATGACCCCATTTGGGGTTTTCTTGACAAAGATGCTGGAGTGGTTTGCCATTTTCTTCTTCAGCTCATTTGATAGATGAGGAAACTGAGGCAAACAGGGTTAAATGACTAGCTCAGGGTCACACAACCAGTAAGTATCTGAGACCAGATTCAAATCCAGGAAAGAGAGTCTTCCTGACTCTAGGTGGAGTACTCTATTTACTGCACTGCCCACTGCCCTAACGCCTCTCTATATAACAGTAATTCAAAGTAATTGAAAACTGTTGGTGTCATAATGCTACCACTCAAACAGCTCACAACTGAGAGTGGAGGAAAAGAGATTTTTTCCTGTTTTAAAGGGTCTATGTTGATGAAAAGCACTCCAAACAATGGCACTTTTCTGTTGAAACAAACCCAATCCTAAGAATAGCATGTTAAATCTAATCAAAATGTTAATAACTCTTATATGAGCTCCTAATCTTTTTCAGGTGCATCTCACGTTCAGGATCTTTTCTTAGTTTCCAAACAAGTTGCTTCTTGTACCTAAAGATATGTGATTTGAGATATCTGTTTATCTTAAGCAACCACTGAAAGATATGTTTATAACTTAATGGGAATGTCCTACAAGCCTGTTAAACAACATCTGTTATTGTTGTGTGTGAGTGTGTATATACATGTGCTCATGTGTGTTTCATGGTTTATTCTCTTTTATGGAGTTGTCAAAGGCAAAGAAACTTCTTTTTATACTTTTGTTGCTAGGTAAATGAAAAATCACAACATAGAGCCATACAGCATAATGTCAAGTAGTTGGAAAGCCCTAGCTGCCAACACATCCACCAAGGGGAATCAGAGAACAGACAGCATGTATGGAGGAGCCTTATATATAGACAAAATAGTATTCTTCCTACTTGGTTTGATTCCAAGAGACCAAAAATCAACCCCATCCTCATTGAAGCTTAAAATTATATAATCAGAGGACAATACCTTTCATTTCAAAGAGAAAGAGCAGGCCTACAAAGAAGATCCAATTGAATTTAGCAAATCAACAAATATTTATTAAACATCTACTTTGTCCAAGGTACAATGCTAAGCACTGGGAATATGAAGACCAAAAACAAAAAAGTCAGTCCTTGCTTTCAAGGAGATTACATTCCACAGAGATGACACCACACATACACAGATAAGTAAATGCCTGATAATTTCAGGAGGGAAAGAATGCTAATAATTATAGGAACCAAGGAAGGCTTCATAAAGGAAATAGAACCTAAGCTGAGCCTTGAAAGAAGGAAAGAATTTCAGAAGGTGGAGATAAGAAAGGAGTGCTTTCCAGGCATGGGAGACATGGTGAAAGTATAGAAAAGGGGGATTGAATGTCAAATTTGGAGAACAGTTATTCAGTTAGCTTGGTGGGAACAATTGGTAGAGGAAAGTAATTTGAAATGTCTCAAAAGATATGTGCAAGCCAGAATGTGGAAGGCTTTAAATACCAAGATGAAGAATTTGTATTTTAGCCAAGAGGCAACAGGAAACCACTGAAGATTTTTCAGAAGGTGAGTTACAGGTAGAACTGAATCTAATGATTGGCAGCTGATGCAGAGTCAGTTTTCCAAGGACTAACATAGACAGATATGGAGAGAACCCTATCCAGGAGGATGGTCACTGGTGATTAAATTCTTTGCCAGTGAGAAGAGTAAACAAAGCAAAGTACAAGATGGTCCTTCTTCCTATACAGTCAACTTCACTAATGATGGTAGCATAATGTTGGGAAAAGGGAGCAGAAAGTAATGAGTCCAATAGTCTCATACAGGGGTGAGAAATCTGCAACCTCAAGGCCATATGTGGCCCTTCAGGTCCTCAAGTATGACCCTTTGACTGAATCCAAACTTCCCAGAACATTTGTTCAGTGGCCCCCTAAAGGGCCACATGTGGTCTTGTATCATCAACAGACTTCAACTTGGTACTGTAATGTGAAATTTTTATCTAATGACCTACTGCCATAATAGCCAACTGAACAATTTTTACTCTCTCATCATAAGTGAAATGGGGAGAAAGAAGGAAATTGTAGCTAGATGGTGTTACCATATGCCCAAAGTCAAGAGGAATCATTCATTACTTCATGGAATTTTTGTTCATCTCGTATTGCAGTATTTGTGAGACACATTTTTTATAAAGACCACCATGAAAACAACTGAAACATCATTTGTAGAGGATGAGGCTACACAAGAAGTCTGTGAATGATTTGATAACACCCTCAAAATTAAATCTCCACCTACATCTTGATACCATGGATTTCAAAAGTGGAAATGAGTAAGGATGGAGAGAAATATAGTAAAAAGAACAGTTCAGAAATAAGGAATGTGTAGAATATGCAGATCACATTGAAGCCTCATGACTTTATTTGATGAAAATATTCTTCAAGAAAAAAAGCAGTAGATGCTGGACATGGCAACTAGCATGACAAAGAGGACTGATTATATTTTAATAGACAAGAAAAAAAACAAATCACTAACTTGTCAGAGTCAAGATCAGAATTAGTACAAAACAATAAGAAAGAATAAGGAGACAATGATGGGGCATACAATTAAAACAGTTCAGTCCTAATTTACTTAAATAAATAAGTAGTGGACAGAAAAAAAACAATATCAATACCAATTAAGATAATTTATACAGAACTTTAATTATATAAATAAATTGTCATAAAACCAAAAGAACTGAAAAAGTAGCTTAGTCAACTAGTTGTTAAGTATAGAGAAAGAGATGTCATCAAAGGTATACTGATAACCAGCTCTTTTAAAAAAAAAGTATTCAAGATATACTTTTAAATATAGTGTATTATTAACATTTTTCCATCACTTTCTATGTCTAGACAAAAGCAACAAAATAATAAAACAAGTCCTGATTTATAATGTTTGCAACTTCTGAGGTATAAATTCTCACACTGAAAATTTAACAATTGGCTGTCAAACTGGTTTAAGCTGGCTATAGTACATCCCCAGATGAGGGGGAAAAAACCACTGGTTTTAGAATGTAAACTCAATTTGTAGAAATTTATGAAAGATTATAATAAGCAATATAGCCTCATAAAGCAGATAGCACCAATGGAAGATAAAACCAGTTTTTTAAACGGTTGTTAGGTGAGCCAACTAAATGTAAGCATCTCAAAGATATTTAGAGGATGAAAGTAGGACAACCAGCAAAAAGAAAATTTTAAATCTCTGCAAAGATTTCTAATAAATATTATTTTCACCTTCAAGAGCAGTTAGAATGGCCTCACTTAGACTCTAACATCAAAATTCTGGATAGGCTTATAAGGGACATAGAAATGTCAATTAAAAAGACAAAAATGGGGAAGACAGATAGGTTGAAACAAAGTATACATAGAGAAGACCCATGCTAGAGATGACACAGTTATAAGAGCATTGAAGGATTTGTTCACAAGGTATCCAATAAAAGGGAAAACAACACAGGTATAGAAAAAAGTCTCAGAACTTATTGATTAAAAAAAAAGAGGCCAAGAAACCAGCAAAAACTCCCAACCTACATCTATACAAAACCTTTCTATGACTCATCTGTATACCAGTCTAAGTCATCTGTAAGCAACATGCTAAAATGAGCACATCTCTACCATCTCACAATTGACTGAGATATGTAAAGAACACAAGGCCCTACTATGCTTATGTTTTTTTAATTATGTAAAAGCATATAAGAAATGACAAGCAGGATGATTTCAGAAAAACCTGGAAAGACTCACATGAACTGATACAAAGTGAGGTGAGCAGAATCAGGAGAACATTGTACACAGTAACAGCATCATTGTACAATGACCAGCTAGGAATAACAGCTATTCTCAGCAATATAGTTATCTGAGACAATTCCAAAGAACTTGTGCTGAAAAATGTTATCCTCATCTAGAGAAAGAACTGATGGAGTCTGTGTGCAGATTGAAGCCTACTATTTCCAGTTTTTTATGTGCTTTTTTCATTTATAGTCTGTTTCTTCATAACATGACTAATAAGGAAATATGTTTTACATGATTGCACATACACAACCTATATCAAATTGCTTACTTAGACAAGGGAAGAAATAAGGGAGGGAGGGACAAAATTTAGAACTCAAAATTTTTTTAAATGAATGTTACAATTTGTCTTTACATGTAATTGGGGAAAGCACAATTTTTTAAAAAAATTATGAAAAAGTATTTGACTTGGTAGAGCAAAATGCTACTTAAAGTTTCTTTCTTCAATAGGGCATCCCTCATCCATGTGTGTTCATCCTTCGTTGCCAAAGAAGACCATGCCATCAGAGAAATGATGACATGACTTGCACTTTGATTTGAGTGAGGGGGTGCTGTGCAGGTCACCAGCCTCACTTCTCCTCCTGAGCCATCGGAATCCAGTGACCAGATATTCATCAGGATGACTGGAGATGACCCAGGATGAGGCAACTGAGGTTAAGTGATTTGCCCAAGGTCACACAGTTAGTGAGTGTCAAGTATCTGAGGGGAGATTTGAACTCAGATCCTCCTGACACCTGCACTGATGCTCTATCCACTGCACCACCTAGCTGCCCCACTCTCATCCATGTATCAAAATCTTCTAAGAGATCAATGGAGACAGAAACAAAGATGATGTCATCTGAGTACATGAGACCACTTGGATATAAAGAAGAATAAGAATTTGGGAAAAAAAACAACTCACCTAGTACAGAGATTTGTTATTGTAGTTTGCCAGTGATGAAACCCTATCCATTTCTGCTACTGAACCATTTGACAGTGTCAAATATTTTGGTGGTGACAACTTTCTTTTCTGAATATTTAGTAGCTGTGTGGATGCTGAGGGCAAAGAAGCCATAATAACTGCAAAAGCAAGTACCATGTTGTATTTCCACAAGAACTGATTCTTTACATAAATGATGACACACTTAAATAGAAAAGGGGCCACTAATCCATACATGACGATCCCTGTTGACTGCATACTGTCAGTTTTTAAATGTATTATTTATGTTTTGTATTTTTATGTATTTTGTTAAATATTTGCAAATTACATTTTACACTGGTTCAGGTTAAATTCAAGAGTATTATGGTCTGTATGTGGCCCAGTCACCATGCATGTGACACCCCTGCCCTAGATGATGGCTACAGGTTCAGTGCTGGAAGCAGGACCAGTTATCTAGGAGGCACTTTTAATCTTGAGGTCAGTGTCTGAGACAAGATGGTAGTAGAGGTGGTAGGAGATATTTGACTTGTCAGAATATTCTGACTCCTCTCTCTTCTTTGTCATTCCTTGCTGCTTCATCTATACTGGCTTGCCTTACCTATTGATGGTTTTTCGTCTACAATAATTCTGTATGACTAGGTCCTTCTCCACAGGGGTTGCTCCCCTGAATTATGGCTGCCAAGGAGGCCTCCTAATCTGTTGGACTAGGTCTTGTAGGGGTCAGCCTAAAGAGATAAGCCTTCTCCCATCCTCTTTCATTAGATTTAAAGCTAAAGTGTGTGCTCAATCAGAAGCTCCTGATTGGTCCCTGTGGTCACCATCACTAGGTGTTATAATGAAAATGCTTGGTGACCGAGCAGAAAGAGCTGACCATTCAGGAGTCAAAAAGGAATCAGCTTCTGTCCTTGATTTTTCTCTTCTTTTCTTTGGCTTCCCTAATGGTTCTCATTAAGCAGATTAAGTCATCATTGGCCCTTGGGTAAAATGGTGAAGAAACACTACTAATTTCCTCTTTCAGAACTTTCTCTTCTGCCCCAACTCTTTTTTCAGTTTTTTTTCTTTTTCTGACCCTATGATTAGAACTTATTACCAGATTGGCCACATTACCAGAGTAGTATTTTTGGTCACAGAAACTCTTAAAAATGATCTCCTAAAATATAAAGAGATTTCACTCTACTTCCATGAATGGAGTACTCCCACCAGCAAAACATAGAACCTTAAAATACTGAAACACAAATGTTTAATTTCTTGACTGGAGTTATTTGTTTTGTTCCTTTAAAAATTTATATTTAAAGTAAATAATCATAACATTTCTATACCTTGGTATCCTGAAAACACCTGGGTTCAAATCTCAGATCTTCCATTTACTAGTTGTATAACTTTTAGTAAGTCACATATATATATTCTGAGACTCAATATTCTCAGCTGTAAAATGAAGATAAGAATGCTGACCTCACAGGATCTATGTGAATATCATAAGAAATAATATATGGAAAACACTGCGTAAGTGTATTATTACATATGGCATGTAAACTGGGAGATAATACCCTCACTCTAGTGGAATTTCATTTGAGCCTCTACAACTCAAAAGTGAGGTGGGCACAGAAGATTTTGAGCAGTTAGAAAAGAAAACTACAAGTATGGAATGAAATACATGCTTTCAGAAATGGTCAATATGATGATTCAGTTTCTTTAACATGCAAACATTGACTCTTGGGGGTTAGGGAGTGAAAGTTAGTGGGAAATGGCAGAAAGGAAGGAAGGAAGGAAGGAAGGAAGGAAGGAAGGTTGGTTAAAGAGAAAACAAGAAGCCATCCAGGAGCCAGAATCAAATTTGGCAATTGTTAATAACTTGATAAATTTTAACATATATTTTTAAAACAAACTACATATAAGAGAAATTCACAGTTTCATATAAAATCCTCTTTTTATCCTGTGTGTGCTTGAATGTTTATCTTGGTTGGTCATTTTTAAATTCCCAGTTTAAGAAAGGGAAAAACAACAAGATCCATGAACAGAAGTTGTAGGCATTAGGATTGCTGGACCTGGAAGAAAGAATAAGGGGCACTTTTTCACATGCAGTTCAATGTGATCACATAAAGTACGGTTAGCAGCTGTGCTCCACTGAGGTCATCAAAGAGGAAGAAGACAACGAAGGATTCAGGTTAGGTGTCAGGAACAATATTCTGACACTAAGAGTTGTTAAATATTTCTACAGTTGACCGAAGGATATGTGGAATCTTCTTCCCCTAGTGGCCTTTAAGAGTAGGTATGACAATTTTCAGTCTTGAATGATTTATGTAAAGCTGCCACTTAGGCATACGGTGGAATTAGTGTCAACTGAAATCTTCTATCTACCTCCATATGTTGCAACTTGTGAACTGGAGGAGGGAGGGATGGACAGGGTTCTGTCTATCCTCTTTGTCTACTATTTTCTCATTAGCTCAATCATTGTAATAGAATATAATTTATGATTATTGTTACCCAATTATTTTCTATTTGTACTGATGCATTTTTCTCAACCACCTTTTGCTTATGGGGCAGCTTTCCCCATTAAAGATTGTTAGCATATCAAACCAGATTTTCAAACCCCAGCCCCCTCAAATCAGATTTGAGAACAAAGCAATGAACCTAAATTTCATTCAGTCATGTTTTCAAAAACATTATCTCAATTGTTCATGGAATTAAGAGACTATAAGTTAAATATATATACCATAGAGTTAAGAAGAAAAGAAGTGTCAACTCAAGGACAATTGACCAATTTACATTCTGAGATATGGTGACACAGCAGGATATAGTGGAAAGAATGGTAAACCAATGCACAAATGACCTGAGTTCTAAGTTCATTTTTGAATTCATTTTTGAGTTCATTTTTGCCACTAAATAGAAATTTGCCCAGTTCCATTAAAGCAAAGGAAAATGTGTGGCCCAAATGCCACAAAAAACCATTTTTTTAAACATTAGGTTGACTGTTAGGTGGCATCCTATTTCTTCCTGAGTTTTATGAACACCCAATTGACTCTCCAATTGCTGAATATTGACCTTCATCCTGATTTTCTATTTAATCTTAACTGCCTAGTTTTGACCCAGTCTATGCACCATTACTTGGTCCTATGGCTGTGCCCACACTTTTGGTACCCTATTTCCCTACCCTAAGCCCTGCCCAACTACCCAGGCTCTGGATGTGTAAGCTCCCAAAGGGAGCACATTCTGATCCCAAAACATACTAAGCCTCAGGACCTTTCACTGGTTATTAAATTTTTATCTCCTGCTGCCCAGAAGTGGGCTGCAACACTGTGAGAGCTTGGACAAGTTAAATAACTTCACTAGGTCTCAGCTTTTTCATCTATAAAAGGAAATTGGTTTAATAATATGAGAAAATTAAATAAGATATTATTTAGCCCCAAATGCTGCATAAATGTAAAGGATAAATATTGTAAATCATGATAGATTTGTCAAATTTTTAGATAACACCAAGCAAAAAGGAAAAGGTTATACATGAGGTGAGAGTCAGAATCTAAAAATTTTAAATAGACTAAATCTAATAAAATGAAATATAAGAAAAATGAATGTAAAATCCTATAGTTGATATTGTTTTTTTAAATCAATCACATAAGTATAAAATTAAGATGAGAAGGATATACAAAAATTTGTGTGAACTGAGGATTTCAGTGGTCTACAAGCTAAACATGAGTCAACACAATGATATGGCAACCAATCCAGCCAATGTGATCCTAAGCTAAATCAATAGAAGGAGAGAGTTCAGTTACAAATTGATAATAATGAAGGATGTATAAGTCAAAACTGGCCACTTCACACCTGTAAAACTTTTCAAGGCTGGAGAGATTGTAGAAAGAAAGGCACATTAATGTATTCTTGGTGGAGTTGTGAACTAGTCCAACGATATTTGAAATTGTACACACAAAGTTATTTAAAAGACCTTGCTTGCCTTTTGACCCAGAGATTCTGATAAGCCAATACCTAAAGTAGGTTAATTATAAAAAGATCCCATTTACATTAATACCCAATTGACTCTCCAGTTGCTGAATATTGACCTTCATCCTGATTTTCTATTTAATCTTAACTGCCTGGCTACTATTTTCTCATTAGCTTTTGTAGTCACAAAGAACTGGTTAAAAGTAGGTGCCCTTCTACTGGAGAATAGTTAAACAAGGTTTGATATGGTCTCCTGTCATAGAGTCCTCATGAAGTTCCCCTTTGGTATAGCTCCCTGCTGGATGGGAAGCTCGATTGGGTCCTGAGGGTCAATTCTATTGAGTCCACAGTCAACATTTGTTTCCACAATAAGAATTCTTCCTTCAAATGAGTATAATTCATTAAGTTAACAAGCATTGATTAAGGACCTAGTATGTGCCAGGCCCTGCGTTAAGCACTAGAGATACAAAGAAAAGCCAAAGTAATAATAATCCTTACTCTCAAGGGAGAGAATACGCAAAAAAAATGTACAAACAAGATATGTGAAAGATAAATTTGGGGTAATCTCAGGGGAAAGACGTTAAGTTTAAAAAGGACTAGAAAAGAAGCAAAGTCACTCGTGCTCATGGTTTGCAACCTGGGAATAGGAAAGGGAACCTTTCCCAAACCCTCCATATGGACAGTTCAGAGTCATCCTCTTTAGTTAAAGATGCTTAAGAGAGAAGAAGAAAAGAGAGGGTTCATCCTTTTTGTGGGTATGCCTTAGTTCAGAGTCAGCAACCCCTACATCATCACTTCCATCTCTGCAGCCAATAAAAAGACATTCCATATTCACACACTGCCAACCCTTTGATTACACAAGGCCAGAAATAGGTTCCCTCAAGTTTTCAAGAATACTGAAATTAAGCAGGCTTTAAGAACTGTCTCCTCCCTGCCACCTGCACCCTCCCTCCCAAGCCACTTCATTATGTGTGATTCACCTGTATACTCTAAATGCCAGAGCATTGCTCCCACTATCATGCCCTCCCTCTGTCTCTGAACTTCAATCTCTGTCAACTTGTTCCTTTCCCATTGCCTATAACATGTTCATCTGTCCCAGCTAGGTGGTTCAGTGGACTTGGAGTCAGAATGAGCTAAATTTGAATCTTGTCCAAGACACTAACTATGTGACCATGGGCAAGGCATTTAACTTTTCTCAGAAAATACAGTTTCTCCGTATTTTAAAATGGAGCTATTAGTAACAACTACTACACAGTATTATCATGAGAATCAAATGAGTTAATATTTGTAAAGTATTTTGCAAACTTTAAGTGCTAAAAATTTTAGCTATTTTTAGCTAACATGTTAGTGTTATGTTAGCTAAATGTTAGTGATTAGAGTCAGCTGGTAGCACAGTGGGGCAGCTAGGTGTTGCAGTGGATAGAACACTAGGCTTCGAATTAGGAAAACTCAAGGTCATGAGTTCAAATCGAACCTGAGACATTTACTAGCTGTGGGACCCTGGGCAAGTCACCTAACCCTGTTTGCCTCAGTTCCTCATCTGTAAAATGAACTGGAGAAGGAAACAGCAAACCACTCCAGTTTCTTTGCCAAGAAAACCCCAAATGCAGTCATAAAGGGTCAGGCAGGACTAAATAACTGAGCAACAACAGGTGGTACAGTGGATAGAGCACAGGGTTTGAAGTCAGGAAGATCTGAGTTCAAATCCAGTCTCAGGTAAACTCTAACTGTGTGGTCCTGGGCAAGTCACTTAATCTCTGTCTAATTCAGTTTCCTAAACTATAAAATAGGGATAATACCAGTACCTACCTCCCAGGATAAAACAGGTTAAAAAGAGTGTCTACCTCCCATGTTTGTTAAGAAGATAAAATAAGACAGTATTGTAAAGCATTTAACATAATGCCTGGCACATAAAAGGACTTAATATATGTATCTGGGCTTACTTTTCTAAATGGATGGTAGCCTGACTTGTCTTTCCAAAAATCAGTTCTGCTTGGGATGTACTGTGTTGCATAATAAGATCACTAGATTTGGAGTCTGAGGATCTTGGTTCAGATCCTGCCTCTGTCACTTCCTGTGTGACTTTAAGGAAGTTACTTACTTTCTCTTGGCCTCAGTTTACTCAACTGTAAAATTAGGAAACTGGATTAGAGGACTTTGAAGGTCTACTCCTCTAAATCTCTAATCCTAAGCAGTCAGTCATAGGGTCTATTCTCCTGGATAAAAATGGTAAATTCCTTCCTGTCTCTTACTTTAAATCAATTCCTCAACATCTGAGACAAAAGAAGAATTTAAAGTTTGAGTTCTGTTTAGCAAGAATCTAGCACCTTTTCAAAGAAAATGATTTCTGGTTGGAAACTGTCTGCAGGTCGCTCATGGGAGACAGACCTAACATCCCAACTTTCCAGTAAATCAGGACAATCATTTCCTCTCTAAGGTATGTGGGTGTTTGCATCTGCATTTGTAAGACCAATGATTTTTTTTTCCAGTGAAATATGGTCATCTCTATGCCTTTAGGAATTACAAATCTACAATCCATAGTAACTCATAAAAGTGGTGACAGAAATATTCCAAGAGACTACTACAATATTACATCACTTATATATCCATTGCAGGGCTTAGTCTGGAAAACACAACGGAAGATTTCTCCATTAACTTTAAATTGCCCTGATGTTATCTGTGAGAGGGAATCCATAAGTAGAATAATGAGCCTGACAAGGTTGTGTTGGGGGTATCCTGAGCAAGAGAGCAGCCATAAGTTATCATGAGTCATCAGCTCACATGAGATAATATCTGTAAAGTGCTTGGCATAATAATGGGCACAGAGTAGCTACTCAATAAATGATTATTCCCCTTTGCTTTGATTAGTTAAACATAGGTATATTCACCTAAATCATTAAGGTGTCTTTTAAAAAGGCAGTAGGATAAGAGCATCTAGGTGGCATGGTGCTGGGCCTGAAGTCATGAAAATTCTTCTTCCTGGGTTCAAATCTAGCTTTAGATAGCTGTGTGACCCTGGACAAGTTAATTGAGCTGGAGAAGGAAATGATAAACCACTACATTATCTGTTGAGAAAACCCCAGATGAGGTCACAAAGAGTTGGACACAACTAAGAAATGACTGAACAAGGACACAGTAGAAAGAACAAAGGCCTTGAAATGAGATCTGCACACTAATCCCAGCTCCATCACATACTAACTCCATGAGTAAGTCACTTAACTTTGCTGAGCCTCAGTTTCTTTGTCTAT
Source organism: Potorous gilbertii (assembly GCA_028658325.1). Taxonomy (NCBI): domain Eukaryota; kingdom Metazoa; phylum Chordata; class Mammalia; order Diprotodontia; family Potoroidae; genus Potorous; species Potorous gilbertii. The sequence goes on from CM053771.1 coordinate 256,226,629, forward strand.
AAAATGAGGATGAAAACACAAGAATTGGATACTTTAGGGAAATTATAAAGAAAGAGATTTGTAAGTTGTAAAAGCATAGAAATATTTAGAGTAGTTAACAAGAACTAACACCTCATGCACATTCAAATCGTAGGCTTTTATACTATGGTATAACAAGTAATTGATTAGGAAGCAGAAGATCTAAGCTCTAGATCACACTCTCCCATTGATCATACGTGTGATCTTGGACCAATTATTCAACTTTACTATTCCTCATTTTTTCTTCTTCCAATGGGGACAACACCATAATACTTACTTCTGCTAACTCTCAGAGTTATTGTTGAAACCAAATTTTAAAAAATACATGGAGTGTCATTTAGACAAATGAAAAGTGCTGTGCAAACTATGGGCTTAATATTGCTCACAGTGAGGATAGATGACAGTGTAGCACTTACTACCAAAAAACGAAAGCAAAAATAAAACTCAAGATCCTTAACTGCACCAATAAAAAATGATAGATTAAATGTATGAATACTTTAAAAAATTTAAAAAATATATAGGTTAATAGAACAAAAAATAGACTATGTAAATAACCCACTATCAAGGAAAAGAAATTGAACAAGTCATAAATTAATTCTCAAAGAGAAGAAAGGGGAAGTTAAAGGACCAAAAGAATTTTTTTGAATGGTACAATTCACCATTCAAAAAAATTGTATTATTATATAAGCTATTCACAAAAATAAGAATATGGTCTTGATACCTAAACCAGAGAATGAAGAGAAAGAAAAATATAGACCAATGTCCCCAGTGAATTTAGATGCAAAAATATTGAATAAAATATTAGCAAAAAGATTACAATTTATTAGAAAATTTACTATGATTAGGTTAAATTAATACCAGGAATGCAAAATTGGTTTAATGTAAGGAAAATTATAAATATAATTGATCATATTGATAACTAAAACAATAAAATCATATAGTTATATCAATTAATTCTGAAAAAAGAATTTTAGTAAAAGTTAATACCTTATTCTTTTAAAATCACTGATGTCATTTCTTAATAAGGTAAATAGTATCTAAATTCAAAAGCCTAAATTGATATATATATATATATATATATATATATATATATATATATATAATCTAAATTCAAAAGCCTAACTATATATATATGAAATGAAAAAAGAGTTAAAGGTAAAAAAAGACTTACATTATCACCATTATTATTTGATATAGTTCTAAGAATGATAGTTATAACAAAAATAAAAGAAAAAGAAATTGAGTGAACACACATAGACAAAATGGAAATAAAATTTTTATTGTTTGCATATGACATGATAGCCTATTTAGAGAATATTAGAGAGTCTATAGAAAAAAAATAATTAAAACAATCACAACACTAAATTTTCAAGATGTGAATAAATTCAGATAAATCATCATGGTTCTTTATATTGCCAACAAGACATAAAAGAAAGAGAGAAATAGAAATTCTGTGTAAAATATCTATAAAACATATGAAACACTAAGAGTCTATGTACCAAGACACTCACTGGAACTACATGAATTAAAATGTTCTTTACACAAGTAAAGATAGACCTAAATAATTAGTGAAATGTTCATTGATCATGAATTGGCTGAGCCAACATAATAAAAACCTACAATAATAGCAATAAAATTTAAAAACTACCATATTGTTCAATGTCATGTTAAACTACCAAAGAATTACATTGTAGAGTTAGAAAAAAATAATAAAGTTATTCATTTAGAGGAATAAAGGTCTAAACTATTAACTGGGGGAAAACTTTGGAGCAAATCTCTTTGATAAAAGTTTCATATTCAAGACATGTAAGGAGTTGATTCAGATATGTACAAACAAAAGACATTTCCCAATACATAAAGGATACGAGTAGGTAAATCCCCAAAGAAGAAAGCAAAGTTATCAACAACCACATGAAAAAAATGCTCCAAATCACTTAAAGTAAGAAAAATGCAAATCAAAATAACTCCGAAGCTCTCCCTCATATTGACAAAGAAGATTAAAATAGAAAATGGCAATTGTTGAAGAGGTTGTGGGATAACTGATACAATAGTGCACCGTTGATGGAACTGTGAATTGGTTTAGCTATTCTGAAAAGAAATTTCAACTATCTCCCAAAAGTCACTAGACTATGCACATATTCTGACTCAGCAATATAACAAGGGGGTCAATATTGCAAATAGATGAAAGGAAGTAGTAAAGAGCTACATATACTAAGAAAATTTATAAGATCTTTTTGTTATGGCAAATAACTGGAAAATAAAGGAATATCCATAAATGGAGGGATGGCTGCACAAATTATGGCACATGAATGTAATAGAATACTTAATAAATGATGAAAGGGATGATTTCAAGGAAACATGACAAGATTTATATGAATCGATGCAGAGTAAAAGGAGCAGAACCAGTAAAACTCTATATAATAACAACATTATAAAGAAAAACACCTTTGCAAGTCTTAGGTGCTTTCATCAATGCAATGGCCAATAAGGTTTCCAGAGGATCAATAAGGAAGCTTTCTGCTGACTTGCTGACAGAAAGGAGATGAACTCAAGGTAAAATGACAAATGAAGGAACTTATTTTCCTCAAAAATACAAATTTGTTATAAGGAGGTTTGGTTTTCTTTGTGGGGGAGGGGAGAGGAAAGAAGAAGATGAAAAAAAGAGGAAGTACCAATAAGATTGTCAAGAAAAAGAAAGGAAGCATATTTGATGTAAAGAAGGGAACACGAGAAAGACCAGGAGGAAACAGAGATAAACAGGACACTTTTGAAAGCTAAAAATTGAATTACTATATATTTTAAAGTATAACCAAGTTACACATAAAAGATTCTCAGTTTCATATATAATCCTCCTTTCTTTGCTCTACTTTTTAGAAGAGAATGGCCTAATTTTATTTGGTGTTTGATTCAGAATCAAATAAAATATAACAAAATATAAGTTATAATAACTAAGCTTTGGCCCAAAGAAGAGAAGAAATGACAGATCGCGCTGCTGCTTTGAAGAGGTAGGGGACTATGGGTATATAACATTACTTATAATGTCAGACTTTTTCACTATGTTGGTTAGATTTACTGAACTCTTTTTTTCCTCTTTCCAAATTCTTTTTTTACGAGGGGTGCGGAGAGGAAAGCTGGGGAAGCTAGGAAGAGGTCCATTGGGAAATGTAGGTTAGATAAAAACAAAAGATATCAATAATTTAAAAAAAAAAAATCACAGCCCACTTATAATGAGTTAGGAGTGATTTCAGGCGGAGACATCCTAGATTTTTAATAAGGTTCATCAAAGACCACAGGGAAAAGATTAAATCTTCTCCTGCATCCTCCCAATACTCTCATTCTGAGTAGCACATCTGTTCTTCTAGGTTCAACCCCTATCCTGGGGTTACTCATTTCCAGATTTCTTCTACAGTCTCTCCTCTATCCTACCACACAGGTGTGCCTACCTCACTCAATGCTTCACCTCAGTCCTGGGAGAGTTACATATCATTTGATATGCATATGAGGGAGCAAGCACTGAAAAGATGAATGAGGTTTTGTTTTTAAATTCAGAAATATTCCTAGATAACAAAACCATATTGGAATAATAAAGCAACGTGGAGATGATGGACAAGATAGAATAATGTGAAGAAATGTATTTTTAGTCTCATCGCCCTTACCTACCTGAGCTCCAATCCCACATCACCAGCTACCAACTGAACATTTCTGCTATGCCACCCTATAGGAATATCAAATGCAACATGTCCAAAGTAGAAATCATTACCTTTCTCCCCCAACCCACCCCTTTTACCCACCTCTTTTCTTTACTTCCCTTCTAGTCACCCAGATCCACAAACTCAAGGTCATTCTCAACTATTCACTTTCACTCTCCTTATTCAATCAGTGGCCAAATTTTATCTATTCTATCTCCACATCGCTCATATTCATCCCTTTGTCCACACCAAAATAGTCAGCCCCTAGTTAAAATCCTCATCACCTCTTCTTAGGTTATAGTACAAATGATTTCCCCACCTCTAATCTCTCTAACACATACTCCACACAACTGCCAAAATTATATCCCTAAATTATGACCCTGATAATGAAGCTTCAGGAACTATCTCAGATAACATATAAACTTCTCAGCCTGGCATTTAAAGCCCTTCATAGGTCCCAGCTATTGAACACTGTATTTAAAAAATTCTCCAAATCCCTCATAATTAGATAAAGGCAAATTGAAGGACCTCTGCTTTTAACTCATACCCATCAGATTAGCAAAAATGACAAATGAGGAATATGACAAAAGTTTCAGGGTTGGGGGAAAAACAAGCACATAAATGACAGACCTGTGAATAGGTGCAGCCATCCTGGAAAGCAACTGAAAGTTATGCCTTAAAATTCATTGCCCTATCTATATCCATTGATCCACCAATACCAATAACCGCAACAAACTTTTTTTTTAAAAGAGAGACTTCTGAATCACATAAACAACAAAACAGAGCAGTAGACATTTTATCTGATCCACATGGCCTGTCTAACCTCTGTAAAACAGAAATTATGAGCCAAAGATAAAACGACTTCAACTTTTTCCCTCATCTAGGACACCCAGTATCCAAAAGAAGGTTAAAAAATGAATTGACACCTACTCTGAGCTCACTCAGAACCACCATATACCTACCTCTCATGTTTCCAGAAGCAAGACTGCATTAAACAGATGCAAAGATCTAACATATAGACTTGTAACAAAGTTAAATCCTACAATTTGGTCTTCTTTACAGCACCATGGAAATTCCATCTCCAGGATGAGAAAAATTGTTCAAGTCCTGACACACAACCAGTGTGCCCAGCCAACTCCACAGCAGACAACACCATAGTACTAGTGCTGCAAAAGTGGAATGGCCAGTGCAAAGGTGGATAATCTTATAATATCAGCATGGCAGCATTTTGAATTGCCACTGCTATGCCAGAGAACTGAGGAACAAGGGGAGTAAATAGGGCATCATATTGGGGGTTGGAGGGGGCGGGGTGGAGTGGGTAACACTCCACTAAACTTGAGGGAAAAAATACAGCATTCAGCTTGGGTCAATTCTAACCATCTAAAAGTCATTTGGAGCAGAATCTTATGCTGGTGAACAGTGAAATAATCAGCATGGCATGAGATTGAGTCACTTTGAGATGTGTTCCCCAAGTGAATCACCATCAGAGGAGATTGAGTCAGAAAGTGAACAATAAGATAAGAATGCAAAGGTGGAGGGATAGGAGAGGCTGAAATTAAGAAAAATCTCAGGGTGAAGAAAACTCAGAGACCTTGAATAAAAGTTGATAAATCAATAGGGAAAAAAATTAACAACAGATTATCTCCAGAAAAATAAAAGGCTGCAAACTCCAAGATACATAGGGGTAAAATTTAGCAATTCAGTTCAGAAACAACAAATTCTGCAAACAAGCAGGAGAAAAACCTTAAAATACAAAGAAAATTAAATTCTAATAACACAAGACTATTCCAAACCCACCAGAAAATGTAAGAGGGAATGGAATAATGTGTTCCACACAATGAAGATCAGAATACAACCCAAAATGACCTATACTGCAAATTTGAATTTAACCATAAATGAAAAAGATGCACTTCAATAATAAAGAGACGTTTGAAATATCTGCAGAAAAAATAAAAACAGAAATGAAGAGATTGTTTGCTTCTTAAACATCACAGACAACAAAAATGCAGGTGGAGTGAATAAATGGAGTAACAAGGACAGTAACAGCAACAGAGTGACAGCAGAAGCAAGTAAGAAACGTCTTTCTAAATGCACACAAAGAGACAAGGATCAAGGCATTAACACAGTAGAGGTAACACTGAAGAGGTGGACCTGGGGCATTATAGACAGAACCTAGCAACACTCTGCCTACAGATGAATCGACGTTTTGGGGGGATTTGAGGCATTACATTTACAATATGGATGAGTACATCAAAGGGGTAGAAGGGAGAGATAGAGAGGAATGTGCAATATATGCAGGTCAAGGGTGAGCAATGAAGGTAAGGTGATCTTTGTGGTCTCAGTAAGAGAAAAGTTTACATGAAGTTGGATGAGGAGAAGGGAGCAAGGATTGAAAGGGGATGAAAGGAAAGAAGCCTTACTTTTAGAGCAGGATGGGGTTCCACTGGAAAATTCTCCTATGGATGAAGAGAGATGATCAGTGAAAGGAGATAAGGACCTGGTGCTGGATGTGGTCTAGGGGATTTGGTGCTTGGAAATTCCACATGTCCTCCCCTGGGAAAGAACTCCTAAGGGCAACTGGCACCTGGAGAAGCAGGAGATCATTGATTCAGAGAGGAGATTTTGAGACAAATGGGGGATAACCCAGTCACCTGGGAAGGTATAGATCAGTGGTAATGGGCTGCATAAGCAGGGTTATGGGGAAGAGGGAACCTACTATAGAGCAGTGTCCTCTTTGACATGGGCAATAATTGACATTTTTCTGGAAGAGAGCCACAGTGGAATCCATGCAGCAATCTCTAAAAGGCAGTAATAGAAACTACCTAGAGGGGAGAGCCTAGAATAGATACCTTGGAAGTTCTGATTACATGAGGATTACAAAGAAAGAAAGAGAATATAATTATATGGGTCATGAATCAGAGAGAATGAGGGTCTAGAGTAGAAAAAAAAGAGGATGTAGAGTAAAAAGACTAAGAGAAATCCTTTTTGGAAAGGGGCTCAAAAACTAAAATTAAAAAAAAAACCAATTAACAGAACTAGTTGAAGGAGAGGAAAGGAAGGGGGAATTTATTTGACTAATACTGATGGGGAAAAAAAGAAAGGAAGCATTATATAACCGGGTAAAAGCAGGAGATAAATAGAAACTAACAAGAAAAACCCCCAAAGGAAAGGGGTAATAAATAAAAGAAAAGTATTGGGGTGAGAGGAAGAGAGGCAATAGGAATAGGGGCACCTTAAAAAAAAGATTAAGGTAAGTCACTGAAGGAGCATAACATTGTGTTTGCATTTGATGAAGGAAAAAAATAACTTTTCAAAACCCTTTAGAAACAGATGAAGGAAAATTTAAACCTAACTTATAAATTTAAATGTGAATGGATTAAACAATCCAATCAAACAAAAAAGAGTGATAGATTGTGTAAGAAAATAAAATTCTACAATATGTTGCTTGTGAGATAATACATTTAGAAAACAAAGACAAACACAAAATCCAAATATGAGGGGAAAATGAATATGTATATATAATATTGAATTAAATATATAAAATGAATTATATATATATGAATTTTATATATAATGAATTTAACATATATATATATATATATATATATATATATATATATATATATATCCCTTTATATAAATATATATCTCAAATGAATGCAAATAAGCCGAAATTCCAATCATATTACCGGATAAAACAAAAACAAACTTTCCATTTATCTGAGCTACAAGAAGCTATAGTAACACAACAATGTTAAGCAACTCAATTTTTATTTATCTTTTAGACAAGTCTAATGGAAAGATGAATAAAAGGAAATAAATGGAACTGAACAAATTACTGGAGAAACTAGAGTTAAAGGATTTGGGACATCTCCTAAATAATATGGCAGAAGAATATACATATTTTTGTGCACCACATGGAGCACAAAAATTAACCATGCACTAGGGCACAGATATTGCAAAACAAATGTAAAAAGACAGAAATAGTTAATATATCCTTTATAAATCATAATGCAAAAAAACAAATGTAAAAAGACAGAAATAGTTAATATATCCTTTATAAATCATAATGCAATAAAAACAGTCATCCATCAATTCAATGACTACAAACAAAAGATACCCCAATGGAGACTTACCAATGAAATCCATAATAATGAGTGGCTCAAAATAACAAATCATAGAAACAACTATTAGAACTATTAGAAAATAACCAATTAAAAGATATGATGATATAACTACATACCAAAATTTCTGGGATGCAGCTAATGCAAGGAGGAAGGGAGGAAGGGAAGAGAGAAATCATTTCCATACAAACACACACCAAATACAAAAAGAGAGAATTAATGAACTGAATATACTTTTTGGAAAATTGAAAGTCAACAAATAAATGAACCTAAAATAAGCATAAAAGAGGACATATTGAAAACTAAAGAGAAAAATGATTCATTGGAAACAAAAGTAACATAGAACTGATAAAACTTAAAGCTGGTTCTTCGAAAAGACTAATACAGTTGGTAGTTGACTAGTTAATCCGATTAAAAAGAAGGCAGCAGAAAACCAAATCAGCAAAATAGGAGATGACCAAAGTGAAATTACAACATAATCAGAAAAAATAAAAAGAATAGCCAGAACATATTATGCAAATAATATATGCTGACAAAACAAAATACACACAAAACAAAAAAAGAAATTGAGGGATGCCAGTCTGATATCCATCTGCTCATCATTTCTTATAGAACAATAATATTCCATTACAATCATATATCCCAACTTGTTTAGCCATTCCCAACTGATGGGTAATACCTCAATTTCAAATTCTTTGCTACCACAAGAAGAACTGCTATAAATACATTCTTGTACATAGCCAATGTGGGGATTTGTTTGGCTGAAATATAAACATTTGCTAAAAGGTTTTCCTTTTTTGTTTTATTTTCTTTTCAATTGTTCATTTGGAGGCAGGAGAAGTGGGAGGAAGATATAAGCTTATAAAAAAAATACAGTAAAATTAAATACTTCACAACCTGACTCCTGCCTACATTTCTTAATATATTATATGTTGCTCCCCTTCATATACTCTGTGAGTCATCAGACTGGCTTTTGATTATCCCTCACCCACCATTCCACTCTTTCTGTCTTTTTGCCATGACTATGCCTAGAATACTTTCCACCAATTTTCTTCTCTCTACAAAGAAGAGACTCGATTAGGTGATCTCTAAGTCTTATACAGCTTTAACATTCTGTGATTCTTTGGGGAACATCCGTAGCCTCTGAATCTTGGATTAAGAAAAACAGCCATTACAACTTTCAACTGTCTCTCCTTGTTCCTATCAAAGACAGAAGCCTGGTTTAAATGAAATCTTGAGATAACCTGGGTAAAGAAGGAGGGGTGATAAGTCTTAAAGAAGGAAATACCTCTGCCTCACATGTACCATAGAATTGATACATATTTCTTGAATTTAATTAACTGAAATAAAATTGAATCTATGTTTTTATTTTGCTTTCCTTGGAAAATGGAACTGTTTTTTATGAATCTCTATTGGATGATTCCATGATTGTTTTCCCTGTCTCTCCCTTTTCATCTGGAAGGAGGAGACTATATCCCCCATGTTCATCTTTTTACCTCCTTTATAGTCCAGTGCTAGGAATAAAATTGGCACTTGAAATGTATGCTGGAATTGAATGCTTGCTTTAACTTCTTCCTGAATCTATTTCCTTATAATAAAAAGTCACCTAAAGAAGAATTTTTGAATTGCAAAAGGTCAAGCACCTAATTTTATAGAATAGAAAAGTGAGAACCAGATGTACTAAGAAATTTACTTAAAACCACATAGCTAGGTAGTGTCGGGACTAGTTTGAGAAGCTGGATCTTCTGCCCACCAGGACGGTGCTTAGCAGTTCCAATGTGGAGTCTCTTCCATTCTCCATGGCATCTCAATCCTACACCTGCCTCTGCTAATTCTTCCCTAGTCAATGTGTAGTCTCCCCAATAAGATGCAATCTTGCCAAAGGCAGGGACCAACCGTATTCTCTATTTCTTCTTTTAACCTCTGCTGTCCCAGCAGTTTGGGAATACTAAGTCAGACAGGTTAGTAATGCAAAAAGCAATAGACTTTTATTGGGGTGAGGAGGAGGGGAGGACATGGATTCAGAAGTAATGAGGGAAAGATAGAATGAGAAAAGCCACTGAATCTAGGGTACAATAGTCTCTAGACCACAGGACAAAGAGGAAGAGAGAGGTCACTGATGGTCCTGGGTTGCCCTTGGACTTATCACGTTTGTCTAGATGTTGCAGAAGATGGGTAGGATCCTGAGATGCCCAAGTCAAGTTAATAAGATTTTATTAAGCTCTTATGTGCCAGAGAATTTGTGAAGCACTAGGGACATAAAGGGAGAAAAAGACAGTTTCTATTGTCAATGAACTCAAATCTAATAGGGAAGACAATATGCAAACAACTATGACCAAAAGGGACATACACAGTAGATATACACCTTGGAGAAGGAAGGCACTAGCATTCTAGATCCAGGGCAATCTGGAAAAGCATCTCTTAAAAGATAGGATTTTACCTGGGACATCAAGGAAGCCAAGGGAGTGAGTAGACAGATGAGGAAGGAGAGTGTTCTAAGCATGAGAGATAGCCAGTGAAAATGTCTAGATCAGGGAGATATTTGAAGAGCAGCAAAGAAGTCAGTGATACTGGATTGCAGAATCTGAAGGGTGAATAAGGTGTAAGATAGGAGGGGACCAGATTTTGAAGGGCTTTGAATTCTAAAATTTCTGTTTTATTATTTGATCCTGGAAGTGACAGAGAGTCATTAGAGTTTATTGAATAGAGGGAATGATATGGTCTGATCTATGCTTTGGGAAGACCAATTCCATAGCTGAGTGGAGAATGGACTAGAGAAGGAAGAGATTAAGGCAGGGAGACCAACCAGCAAGTGCTAAGGACCTGAAGCACATCAGAGAAATTTAATGATGCAGCTGGAGGTTTTGAATGGTTGTGCCTCAGGCTCATCTGGCTGGTTTTCTGTCTCTTGACTTCAAAACCAAGTTGACACTAGAGACTGATTGATTGGAGATACCCATCTACATTAGTACAAAGAGTGGAAGTTTTCAGAAAATGGCAAGGTAGGAAAGGGGAAAGCAGAAAGAGGAGTGGGTGCAAAATGGAAGTAACTTCTGGTTTGTGAACCATGAGGGTCTAAGACAAAAAAGAGAGAAAGAAAGAAAGGAAGGAAGGAAGGAAGAAAGAAAGAAAGAATTCTCTAGTTTATCACTCTTATTCTTTGAATTGTCTCAGAAGCAGTGGGAATAGTCTTCACTACATCATCCATATTCCTTCATCTATTGTGGCCAAAGGTACAAAGTGGAAAGGCAGCAGGTAGAGGCTTAAAAGTGCTGCCTAGAGCTAAGGGACAGAGCTCTCCTCTGTTCTGAACTATGAGTTCTATTTTGGAACCTAATCTCTGGTCCAAATGACCTCAGGCTTTCTGGTAAAATTGTTCAAATATACCCCACCACAGGGTGCCTGAGAGAGAAAGGGGATGGTAGAGCCCCTGAGACATTCAGGAATGCTTCCAAAGTGTGTTTCTAAGCCCTGCCCAGCCTTTTTTTTTTTTTTTTTTTAGAATTAGAAAGCCGTTCCCATAAGAACACAAAAGGAGGAAGCCCCCAAAGCAGGTTAAGAGGCAGGGGAAAACCAATCTTGGATTAAGTATTTGTCATAATCCACAAATGAATACTTGGGAGTTGACCTACTTTATTTTAAAATGTAGATGCCTTATTTCCTGAGGCAGCAAGGCTCAAAGGGTTAGAGGAGAGGCAGAGGTCTGTTCTGAAAAGATTTTTTTTAAGTGTCATAGACAGACAAGTGGGTTGGAAAGAAGTGTATCCTGGAGAGGGGTTACTCAATCTTTTCTAGCCCTGAAAGGTCCTCTCTTTTTTAGGTCTCATTAACCACCATCCTTCCTCTCCAATTATTCCTACTTCAGCTCCACTCAAGTATTTATTAAGCACCTAGTATATACAAGGTCCTGTGCTCAGCACCTGGGATACAATAACAAAAATGAGATAGTACCTGCCCAAGGAGCTTACATTCTATTCTGACAGCACCCTTGTCCCATTGGATTTTCTGCAACTGGTGCCATTGTGCTTTTCATATTACTCTTTTCCACTCTATGCTCTGAACACTTCAACCAGGCTCTACCACTCTCATACTCCTGAACACACATTGCACATGCCTTCCTCTGTACTTTTGTTCATGCCATCGCCCCCATCTCCATCTTTGTCTCTTGAATTCCTATCTGTTAAAGCCTGTCTCACACACAGTCTCTTCCATCATGTCTTCCATAATTTCCACATAATAGGTTTGCCAACAACCTCAGTTGCCATGACACTATTTCACATGGCACTGATGCCCTTATCATAAATGTTATAATAATTTGTGCTTGTCTTAGTTCCTTACTAAACAGAAAAAGCTTGATGAGGGCTGAGCCAATATATTAATTAATATGGGGCTGGTCAATAGAAACCCAGTTCTTCAAATATTTGCAATCTTTTCTTCCTGGCACCACAAAACCTGGCACCAAAGGAAAGAAGACACAAGCAGAACATGGTTTAGACACAGACTTGTCTAGGAAGTCAGGTGCTCTCAGGCTGATCCAGGAAGAGAAAGATGATCTACCCCCTCCCCCCACTGACCCTCTGGAACTCAGAGATTAGGTGTTTTTGAACCTAGTGGAAGCAGGATGGAAAAGGAAAGATTTGACTTGTTTGCACCTTTGGCATGAATGGCCAGTTCCAACTTAATATATTTAAAGGTTTTTTCTTTACAGTAAGCAGACAAGGAGAGTGTAAGAGAATATTTGTATATGCCCTGAAGCATAGGGCAGTATCCTCTATTGTACATATTTGGAAGCAGCTTCCCCAAGCATTGGCTCTTAGCATTTAATTTTATTCATATAATAGAACTTTGCTATAAAGCATTATTCACTCAGTTCATTCAGGAATGGGTTGATTATGAGAGTTCCTGATCAACTTGAAGAATTCACATGGAGGTGAATTCTGCTTTGTACTGTTTAGAGGAATTTTAGGTGGGGTGGAGCCAAGATGGATGAATGAGAGCAACTACTCACCTAAACTCTAAGACAAACTCCTTCAGATACCTCTAAAAAGAGAATCTGAACAGATTTTGGAGGGTAAGAATCCAATAGGAGAGAGACTGTGGCAGATTTCCAGACCAGGACAGACTGGAAGATCAATGGAAAGGCTCTGTGGCATAGGGCTGGAGGAGACACAGTGCACAGCCTGTTCCAGAGCAGATCCCACCACAGCAAAACCAAGAAGGAAGTCCCAGGCAATTTGAAGGAGCAGCAGCACTATGGAATCTCAAACATATCAGCCCAGGATGAGAGTCCAACAGAACTGAGCAAGAGAGAACCGCAGAATCCCAGGTAAATGCAGCAGCCACTCCTAAAACTATCACCCACAGATTATATGTCTGTAACTTCCGGGAGCCAAGATGGTGACGTTATCAGTAAATGATCTGCCCCTCGCCTTGCTGACCTTGAAAAACTCAGAGAATATTTCCCAAGAAAAAGTCCCTGGAACAGTGGGATCAGCCAAAGGGATAAACAGTCTCAGCCTGTGAGGTTAGGAAAATCACAAATGGAGCCCCTCTTGCTGTGGCTGAAGGGGACTAGGGTAGGACCAAAGATGTCTCAGACAGCCCTACCTCAGAGAACCAGGAGGAGATCCTGAGCCCTAGCGGGGTGGAGCCTGCAATCGTCAACACCAGGACCCCAGGTGTGCCTCAGCACAGCCAGGGGAATAGGGAAGACACTAGTACAAATGGAGTTCATCAATCACTGAGCCTGCCTGTGCTCAGGAGAGGAGATCTCCTGTGGCCAAATCACCCCTTCCCCCACATTTAACACAGCTAACTCCAGGGTAGCTCTGGGGAAACTCAGAACGGCTTCACCTGGCCTCTGTTTTGGCACATTAGCCAGTTCAGTACCAGGTAAGCTACAGCATTCTGGCTTCTAGCTGAAAGAACCACAAGCCACAAAACACAAAGCCTCAAACTCTAAGCACAAGAACCGTGGGACAGAGCCCCCTGCACCCAGAAGCAGAAATCCACTTTAAAAGCCAGGAAAAGGGTGATCATAATGAGTAAGAAGCAAACCAGAAAAGACCATAGAATCTTTCTATGGGGATAAGGACCAAAAATACCGAAGAGGTCAACATTAAGACTGTACTCTTATCTGAAACGTCAGAAGGAAATATGAACTAGTTTTAAGCCCAAAGAGCATTCTTGGAAGAGCTCAAGAAGGATTTGAAAAGTCAAATTAGAGAAATAGAAGAAAAACTGGCCAATGATTTTTAAAATACGAAAAAAGAAATCACAGAAGAATTTAAAAGGAAAATTGGACTAATGGAAAAGGAAGCACAAAACCTAATGGGGAAAATTAGACAAATGGAAAAGGAAGTACAAGAACTAACTGGAGAAAATAACTACTTAAAAGGAACAATTGGACAGATGGAAAAGGAGATGCAAAAATTAACTGAAGAAAACAATCTGATAAAAATTATAATTGGGCAAGTGGAAGCTAATGACTCTATGGGACATCAAGAGTCAATCAAATAGAATCTAAAGAATGAAAAGATAGGAAAAAATGTAAAATATCTAATTGGAAAAACAACTGACCTGGAAAATAGATCTAGGAGAGAAAATCTAAGAATTATTGGTCTACTAGAAAGCTATGATGAAAAAAAGAGCCTAGATAATATCTTCCAAGAAATTATCCAGGTAAACTGCCCAGAAGTCCTAGATCCAGAGGGCAAAATAGTCATTGAAAGAATCCACCATCACCTCCTGAGAGGGATCCCAAACTAAAAACACCAAGGAATATCATTGCCAGATTCCAGAACTATCAAGTGAAGGAGAAAATGCTGCAGGTAGCCAGAAAGAAACAATTCAAATATTGAGGAGCTACAGTCAGGATCACACAGGACCTTGCAGCTTCAACATTAAAAGATCAGAGGGACTAAAATGATGTTCCATAAGGCAAAGGAGCTGGGACTACAAGCAAGGATCAATTACCCAGCAAAACTGAGCATAGTATTTCAGGCAAGGAGATGGACATACAATGATATAGGGATTTCCAGATGTTCCTGATGGAAAAGCCAGAGCTTAATAGAAAATTTGATCTTCAAACACAAGTCTCAAGAGGCATAAAAAGCCACATTCCTAGGAAGAGTCATGTTCTGGTAACTTCTCCACAGTCTTTGATGACCCTGTGTCTCATTGTCCTGAGAGCCCATACATCCCATTAAGACCAGAGAAGGGGATAGCCAGCCTTCCCGACAACTGGTTGGTTGGGCCATACCAAGACCAGAAGAGGTGTGAGCCAGGCCACCTGCTGTTCAGTCAGCCCTCCTCCTGAAGCTGAACAAACAGATGGGGTGCTCCAGGCCCACACCTGTGAGTCTTGCTTTCCAAGTACAAGAGGAAGACAGCCCAGGAGCTCCCAGAAGAGGAGCCGGTGCTGACCTTCCATAGCCTGAACATGTGCAAGGGCCACTGTATCAGCATGACTATCGAAGACAAGAAAGTGAAATATCTGGTACATTACCAAAGTGGGACTGGGGTCAGCTTAGTGGTTGTGACTGTCCCTCCCCCTGTGCCAAGCCCTGGAAAACCCACCCTTCCCATGGCTGGGGCTCAGCCTAGGAGTCTGAGTCAGTAGCAAGTAGTTCCAAGGCCAAGGACAGCACCAGCTGAGCAGGCACCAGCACCAGTCAAACAGGCCCCAACATCAGCACCAGCAGAGCAGGTCCCAGTACCAGCTGAGGTGGCCAGGACCCCAGCAGCAGCACCAGCAGCAGCCCCCTAGGGGGTGCCAAGGTTCACAGGGCCACCATTTCTCAGGGAGTGGAGGGAGCCAGCACCAGTGGCCCACAATCCTCTGCTCCCAAAGAAGCCTCCAAAGAGCCACTCAGTGACTGGCACTATGAGTCGATCCCAAAGAATTGAGTGCTCTGCTACTCTTGTGATCACTTGAAGCAGGATAGGACAATGCTATTCAGTTGTCCACCAGAAAAGAACAGAAACAGTTTTTCTTCAAGGGCAGACACTCCTTCACCTGTGGTGGTAGCGATAAAGGCAACCATGGCGACCCAGGTGAAGGTAGAACCTCTTGAATGATGCCACCACCACCCTCCAAATGAAGCTGCCCTGAAAGGTCCAATGAGAGCCTGAATCATGGGGAGTGAACTGCCAAGGTGATGCTGGGGATCCCAAACAGGATTCCACCACAGGCAGACTTCAAGTCCTGTTCAACCTGCCCAAGTCCCTGAGGTCCCTGCTCATGCAAGATTGGGACATGGTGAACCTCAGGAAGAAGCTCTGCAACCTGTCAGCCAAGATAAGCATTGATGCCATCCTGTTTGAATATGCTGCCTTCCCTCTGAACTGTCATACCAGCGATCAAAGCTATGCTGTCTGGGGTCTGCTGGCTGTGATCAAGGAATACTTTAACATACTCCTAAGTATCTAACTGCTTTATGATTTCGAGAAATCAATATGATGAATTGGTGGTCAACTACCCCTCAAACCAAATATACTAGCTCTATGGAGGTGTCCACCTGTTGCACCTCTTTCAACAGTTGGGCCCTATGCTCATTTGCACTGCTGTGGATGACAGGAGAATGAATGTGCTGCTGAGCCATTTGCAAGATTTCCTAGATTATCTGGCCAATAACCCTTCTCTACTATTCATTGATGCCAGTAACTGCGAGCCAGCCTCTGAGGAGTACCTGAAAGTAGCTATGTAAAGGCATGGTAGTTTGGACTCCTGCCACATGAGCATTTTCTGGAACCAATATATTGGGTATATCAGCCCATATCTTGCTGAAATGATCTGTTCCTATAATGTGCTTTTGGGGGTTTGATGTTTGTTTCTTTAAATTTTCTCTTAACTAGTTCCATGGAGGAAGTCTCTTCTTCTTTTGCAGAACAGTGACTAGTATTTGCAGCAATGGACATACAGACTGGGATGCCAAGTGGGACCCTTCCTGCCTGCTTAGATGATCACATCGCACACCATCTACTTTGCATTTTGATGACTCCACACCTCAGCACTTGGGATCTGTGTGACTGCTCAGTTACAGAAAACCTTGATGGAAGACTGTTAGTGCCAACAATATTATCAGTTTAACAGGGTTATCTGAGACTTGGGCTGGGTACCTGTTCCTTCTGCAACATGACCATGCTTCTCTTCCAAGTGCTTTGTCTCTCTGTGCCCATTTCTGAACTGTTCTGCTGTTTGCTATGTGGATTCCCATGCATAATTGAGTGATAACAGAAAAACACTCATCTGAATTCAGGGATGTCTAGGAAAGTTCCTTCTTCAGAGGGCTTTCAAAAGTGTCCAAAAATGAACTGATTTTGCTGCCCCTAAAAAGGTATACATTTTTGTATGGTTCTGTGCTTTTAAATCTCAGCACTTAGGACCTGCGTGAATGCTCAACGTCCAAAAACCTTGATTGATGATTGTTAGTGCCAAAGATACTGCCACTTTAACAGAATTATCTGGTATATGAGACGATCACCTGCCCCTTCTTACAACTTGACTATGCTTCTCTTCAAAGTGTTTTATCTCTATGTGCCAATAACTGAACTGGTCTGATATTTGTCATGTTGATTCGAATGCATAATTGGATGGTAAGAGAAAAACATTCATCTAAACTGAGGGATGTCTAGGAAAGTTCCTCCTTCAGAGGATTTTTACAAGTGTAAATGTATTGATTTTGTTGCAAAATTTTTAAAAATGTACGGTTATCGGTTATCTCTTGGTGGATAGATTGAAGTCATAACTACAGATGAATTAGTTTAATGTGAACTCTGAAAGGACTGATTGTGAAAGAAACCACTTTTTCCATTGATCTACATATAGAAGCCCACAAACCTCTTTGGCTCTTCAACCATTGGTACTTCAAGAGACTTAGAATGGGAAAGAGGTCATATAGGAAAGACTTAGGAGCCATTAACAGCTGGTTTTGGAAAAGTCATGTGGAAGTTACCTGCTCGAAACACATGGTAGCCATGAAGAAAGGAACCCCATGCCATATACCTTGGAAATAATAGTAACCAGAATTGCACTAGAGCATCTAGTGTTCCTGGATCCAACCCTACAGAGATAACACACAACACTCTCAACCACAAAGAAGCTATAGAGAGCTGTCTAGATGGTAAAAGCTCCTAGATCTTCACTTTTCTTCTTTGATTTGTCCTTCTAACAACCCCAATTGGGTTCAACAATTCCAGAATCAAGCCTTCTATATATGTAAAGAAAATTTCTCATCAGAGATGGCCTCTCCAAAAGAAAAAAAGATCACTTTGTGACTCCCAAAGAAATGAAATCATGGGAAGAAGGCCCAAGGAGAACATCATGATAACATCCCAAGAAGACAGCAATTCCCAGTTTTCTGCCCCCATATATGAAGTATGAGTTACCCCTCAGCACATGAACCTTTTCCATATTTTGATATCACCCTGCCCATGAATTCTGGCCACATGTTCCTCTCTACACATCCCTTTCCATGCATGTTCTCTAAGAAAGGCCAATCTCTCCAGTGATGGATTATGTTTTTATGGAAGCATGCACATCAAGTTTAGAAGAAATGATCTATCTCAACTTTTCTCACTATATCATTCCATTGAATGTTTTTTGCATTGAGCTTGGTTTTAATATTAGTTCATATGCCAACTGACCATGTGACTATAAGCAGATGACTTAACATCTCTGAATCTCAGATTGTTCATCTATAAAATAAGAATTATATATCTTGTACTATCTACCTCACAAAGTTGTTATGAGGAGAGTATTTAGTAAATTGTAAAATATCACATAGATAGGAGATAATACTGAACAGTCCCACCTCTCAGAAGCTTTCATGGGGTGAACCCTGAGAACGGTATGCAGTGAGGCTCTAAGGAAGTCAGCATCGTTTTATTTAGTACTGCCTTAATGCCTCTACTATAAAATTATTTAAGCTCTTTTGTTCCTGTCCCAACCTAATCCCACCCTAATCCCAACCCACTCCTATCATCATCCCAATGTAGATATCAAGGGCAAGAATTACCAGGGTGAGTCCTTAGTGAGGCCCAGTCAGGTAACTATCACCTTTATGCGTTTTTGGCCATTCCCCTGTGGACTGGGGAATGGACATTCCCCAAGGGAAGGAACAGTGTTTTTTGAGCTCTCCTGTTGTTGAACAGTCATTTTTCAGTCATTTCAATCTCATCTTGACCTTATTTGGGGTTTTCTTGGTAAAGATATTGGAGTAGTTTGCCATATCCTTCTCCAGCTCATTTGACAAATGAGGAGCTAAGGCAAATAGGGTTAGGTGACTTGCCCAAGGTCTAATAAGTATCTCAGACCAGATTTGATTTTGGGAAGATGAGTCTTCCTGATTCTAGACCTAGCACCCCATCCACTGGGCCACCTAGCTGCCCCATTTTGAGTCCTGCTCCTTAATTATAACCATGCTGGGCATTCAACTCATTGTTTACAGTCAATCATTAAACAAGAATTTATTAAATGTTTACTATATGTCAGGCACTTTGTGAACCACCAGACATACAAAGAAAGGCAAAAGGGCTCTACTCACAGCAGTCTTTCAACCCACAGTGCAGATCAAGGGCCTGGTTTAGTTGGACTCTTCCACAGGTCATTCAAGGGTTAAGGGAAATTAAAATACTTCATTTCCCTGAAGTAGCTGTCCTCAAGGAACTAACAAGCCAGTGGAAGGACTGGACAAAAACACAAATAAGAGTAATAGAGGATATAATAGGGTAAATAGAAAAGTCAGTAAGTATTTATTAAGTGCCTACTGTATACCAGGTACTTTGTTAAGCTTTGATGACATGAAAAGAAGCAAAAGACAGTCTGCCCTCAAGGAGCTCCCAATCTAATGGGGAAGACAACAAGCAAAAAAGTACAAACACGCTAAGTACAGGATAAATAGGAAAAGGTATCAGATTTAGAATCAAAGAAGATGGGTTTAAATCTCAGTCCTACTACCTACTCTTTATGTGACCATGTAATCTCTCTGGGCCTCAGTTTCCTCATTACTAAAAATGGAAGGATTATTTGGAATAGATAATGACTAAACATCCCTCCAGTTCTAAATCCCATAAACTTAAGTATAAAATGCTTTAAGAGACTTGAGGGACCTCAAAAAACCATCTAATCCAAATCTTTCATCTTAAAGGCAAGGAAAACAAGGCCCAAGTATAATAAATGACGACCCAGTAGAGGCAGAGATGGGATTTGAAGCTAGCCTCCAAGTCTAGTGTTCTTTTCACTGAACAGTCCTAATTCAAAGAAATGTCCATGTTGCCAAATAAGTAACATGAAGCCTGGGTCTTGAAAGGATGGAACAACTTTCGAATGGAAAAGGACATTCCAGGCATGTAGGACTGCATGTGCAAAATGGTGGAATAAGAATCAGACTGAACAAATTCAGGGAATAGGGATTGGTCTACGTAGTTGTTTTACCCCTTAGTTCTACACCCTTCCACACCTTTTAATGATGTTTCTTTCTTTCTACTCAAATACCCACCACTCTTCATACATTTTCTCTATCAAAGCCTTCACTCTGGAAAGGACTTGAAAAGCAGCCACACTAAAATGTAAATGACTCATGAGAATAATAAAATTCTACTCTTTCTCATGAGGTATTTTTAAGAAATCAAAGCTCTTTAGTGAAGAGGAACAAAGTACCAATAGTGGTAGAGTCCAATTGCACCATTAAGGTGACCATTGCTACATGTGAGAAGTCTGTTTCTGTTCACCCTTCATTTTCAAAGACCAACATTTGAATTGGATTTGAGAGAGGCTGGAGTTGGGCAAATCATCAGGCTCACTCTCTTTTCCAGAATCATCAATGTCCAGTGGCAGAACAAAAATCAAGACAACTGGTGATAGCCCAGGATGCAGCAGATGACCTTGACATCTTTGAGGTCTGACCAAGTCCTCCACAGAGCCCACTTCAGCCATGGGAACAAATTGTTCTTATCTGCTCATTCCTGCAGGAGAAGTCTTCGCTTGTTTGGGGTAGACATCACCCTAATTCACCGACAAGTTTGAGGCCACCAGTGGTTTAGCACTTCTGCTGAAATGATTTTAATCCTGCACGTGCTACAGCTTCTTGGAGTCACAGGCGAAAGCTATGTGTATGTTCATCCTTCGTTGCCGAAGAAGACCGTGCCATCAGAGAAATGATGACATGACTTGCACTTGACTTTGTTTTAAGTGAGGGAGGGCTGTGCAGGTCACCAGCTTCATTTCTCCTCCAGAGTCATCTGAATCCAGTGACCATATATCATGAGGATGACTAGAGATGACCCAGGATGAGGCAAACTTGGGTTATGTGACTTGCCCAAGGTCACACAGCCAGTGAGTAATAAGTGTCTGAGGTAAGATTGGAACTCAGTTCCTTTTGACTCCTGCACTGGTGCTCTATCCACTGCACCACCTAGCTGCCCCAACAGGTGAGATCTAGGTAATAGATGGACACCAAAGGTGGATGAGCAGTCCTGAAAAGAGCTCAGCAAGCCCTCACACTTCCTTGAACACATCATATACCAGAGAGAACCTAAAGAAAATGTTTTCCTTTTTCATCAGACTTATTGTTTCATTGGTAATGGAAACTCTCAGGAAGGAAACCTCCTCCACCTATGCAGATATCTCCTGCTCTGAAACTTTTTGATTGAAGAGCTTCCTAAGGCACTGAGCTAGGTGTCCAAGGTCACACAGTCAGCTAGTGTCAAAGGCAGACCTGGAACCCAGGTGTCCCTGACTCTATGATGGGCTTTATCTCTCTCCTAAGCCAGGCTATGAAAGAACAGGGGAAAGACATGAGGTTTCTCACAAAACTAAGACTTAAAGTCAGATTCATTCCCTTCATCTCCTTACTTGGATGGAAATAGATTTAGTCCTACTATATTTGCCCTTTCCCCTGAACCCTGATACTGCCTCTCAGCTCACAGATTTCTCTTTCCTCAGTCTTTCCACTGAGTTCTTGGAAATGGGCAGAGCAAATCCACCAAGCAGTCATGACCACTATCAAGCAAACCTGGTGGTTGCTTGTTCCCAGCCGCAGACTGAACTAGTAACAGATGTATTCTGATGCTTTACTGCCCCCGGACCTCAAAGACTGCCAAGAAAACCTAGTGGTTCTTAAGGCAAGAATTTGACAGTCTTCTGAACACTCAAGAATATCAACGGAATTTTTTAAAGGAGTTGAATCTTCTCCCTCATTATCATTCCTTATTTTTACCTTTTGGGCTTTGAGGGAGGAAGGAGTTGTTAAGGAGCACAAAGAAGGAAGTCAGGGAACAAAAGGAAAGACTTCTTACTCCACATCATCATCAAAGTAAATCTTTGAAATTCAGTAGCCCCAGGATTGGCCTTCAGGTTCAAAACAGAAATTGCTTCTCAAAAAGGGTTATCTCAATTTGTAAATGACATATCCACAATAAAGTATGAAGAGATGTTCATGATCTTTGTGGTTGATATCAGAACAAATATGCATGGTATCCCATAAATCACAGAAAGAATTTTAGATGGGCCATGGAGCCTCACCCAAGCAACATTTCTAAATAGTCTATTCAAGGTGAGGGACTCTTGCATAGGACATAGTGATCATACAATACAATGAAAAAACGAGAATAGCGCTGGCTCTAGAGATGGAGGGTATGGGTTCAAAATAAAAACTATAGCTCTAGAGAAAGAAGAGATGGCCAAATCCTGCTCCTGGTTATCAAATTTCAAAAGAAACTAACTTACTAACGTGACTTTAAGCAAATAACTTGATCTTACTAAGTCCCCTCATTTCTTCCTCAATTTCCTCATTTGTAAAATAAGGAGATTGGATTTCATGATCTCTGAAGTCCCTTCCACTTATAGATATATGATCCAATGAATTTTCAAAAGAGCAACTTACCCAGGTTCCTGATTTTTTTTAAAGGAACAAAACTATCCAGAAAGTTTTAGACACTTTTCAGTGACCTGGCATAATGAGAATTGAGTCCTATTCTGTTTTCTCATTTGAAAAATGAGAGACATAATTTAGAGAGACTTTTAATCTTTTTGTGTCATGGACCTCTTTAAGAATCTGGTGAAACCTATGGAATTCTTCTCAGAATAATGTTTTGAGATTTTTTTGTTAATTGCTTGGTTTTAAATTTCAGATTTGAAGGAAATACTTTCAATTAGAATAAGGAAAAACTTCATTCTTTCAACTACATGTGAATGAAAATAAAGATATAATTCTTTCTCATCCAAGTTCATGGACCCCACCTGCCCCAAACTCTGTCACTGACTGGAAAGAGTATATGAACCCTAGGTTAAGAACTTCTGGTTGAGAAGGTCATCAACAGAAGTTCGTGGAGGTCAGAATGTAGTTCTTTGTGCATAGTAGGCTCCTAAAAATGCTGGAGAAGAAAGGACTCAAGGGAGATATGATCATTTTCTTCAAGTGCTTAAGAAATGTTTAGGAGGGACTTGGTTTATTCTCCTTAGCTGTAGAAAGCAAAACTAGGCAGGAGCTCCAGGGAAGCAAATTCTATCTCAACTTTAAGGAAGAACCAAATCACAATTAGATTTCTTCAACAAAGGAATGGAATATCTCTCAAGCCCTGACTTTACTGTCACTGAAGGTATGTAAATAAAGCCAAGGTGACCCCTTTTCAGGAAAGTTGTAGAGGAAAAGCATCCCCCTGGTTCTTGTTTCAGCTAGATGCCCCCAAACATCTCTTCCCAAGCTAGGAGTCTATGAATAGGCCTAGTCTATTTTGGCAAGGATCTCTCTGTTGTCCTTGCCCCTTTAATCTTCACTGTTCCATTTCAATAGTTTTTCTGAATGATGGTCATTCCCAAGCAGGGCATCCCAAAGTGGTTCTTGGGCTGCCATGAGGTACACAGTGAGCTTTGGCATTCAGTCTCCTCTGTGGGAGGAACAGGCCAGCAGGCAGATCAGTTAGAAGTTGGAGGGAGGAAGCAAAGTCTGGGTTTTGCATTCTGGCCAGGAATGAGTAAGCTGGATGGAGCAGCCTAGGGCTAATTGCCATGTGCTCAAGTGAAGTTAATAAAGTTGCATCCTAATATTCTCCTAGGTCTCCTGGGTTTCCATTTCCCAAAGGGGCCTGGCATCAAGAATGTACTTTGTTCATTTATTTTGGCAAGTTTAGCTCTTTATGCTTCAGACTGCACTTCCTAGTCTGTTTTGCAAGCTTAATAAAGTGTTAGTAATGAGGCTTCCCTTCAGCTGTGGCTGTGTAAATGCAACTGAGAAATGGGGCAAAAGTGACAGGTTTTTTTTTTTGAGAATTATTGTGTTTGCAAAAGAGAAAAGTAAGAATTAATGAGATTCTATTCCCCTTGGAGAGACACCACCCCTCCACCCAAGAATGAACTGATGGTACACCCCTCCATCTTTGGTTGTATGTGTGCATGTAAGTATATATACATGCATATTCATGCACATACATGTGTTTGCATACACATATACACAGGAGATGGTAAAAATCTACATCTCATTAGTCATCTAAGAGATTAGATCCCCACTGACTGAACATTTATATTATATATTATATGTTATAATCATTAATTGAACTCCTAAAATGTCCAGTGCTAGACACTTTAGATTTACAAGGCAGTCTCACTGGAGAAGAATGGAAAAATTAGAGTAGGGTATGGGGCAGCACAGGCTAACAAGAGTTAGGTTTTGTTAGAGTCTGGCTCTGCTCCTCAAAATCAATCCTCCAGTCAATAAACAAGCCTTTATTAACTACTTACTTGGCACCAAGCATTAGAGATACAAAGCCAAAAGTCAAGTCACTTAACTTCCCTAAGCCTCAGTTCCTGCATATGTAAAACACAGAAAATAATACTTATGCTGTCAACTTCACAGAGTTTTATGGGGATGACATTTTGTTAAGCTTATAGAGTTGTGAAATAAATTGGTGCCAGGTGGTGCAATGGATGCTAGACAAAGAATCAAGAAGAGCTAAGTTCAAATCCTGACTCAAACATTTACTACTTTAGGATTCTGGGCTAATCACCCAACCACTATCTGCCTCAATTTTTTCAAATAGGCATTTATTATTACTATTTTTAGTGTTATTATACCATCTTCAGTCATATTTCCACTTATTGGTCACAAGGCAAGAATCTCATGTTTCGGTTAACAACTGCTATATTAATGCTTACAGATAGTCTAAAAAACATGATTCAGAGCACATTCTTCCCCCTCCTCCAATACTCTTAAACAAATGCTGTAGAAATGGGATGAGGGAGTGGAGAAACAAGGGAGAAGGGTAACAAAATCCTGAGAGTCATTTCATTTTGTTTTTTCAGTTGTTGAGTTAACATGGCTGAATAAATCCATTGCCGGATGACTGCTAACTAGCCACAAGCCTCTTAGTACTTAGCTACACTGGTCCTAGAAAAGTAGACATGGTCTATTGCTGGGACAGTACCCACGTGGAGATCAAAGGACCATCCGAGGATTGAGGTTCAAGATCCCATTACAAGGGAAGAGTACTATGGTCTGGGGTTAATGACAGCAGATTCCCAAGAGAAGGTGGGTCCTTGAGTTTAACCTTGAAGGAAACTTAGGTCTGGATTGGCAGCAGGGCAAAGGGGGAGTTCCTGGGAGTGGAGAGGAAAACTTGAAAAGAATTGAGCTCATCAGTAAGAGCAAGATAAAGGTTTCAAGGCCATAAAGAAGAAGCCTTTAAACTCATTATGGGGCTGGAAAGGGGGAACTCTAACTTTCTCAGTCATTAAATCCTCAGACGCAGGTATGGCAGCACTGTTCCTTGACATGAAGCTAGAAAAGAAAGTGCTAAATTAATAGATGATGGTATTTACAGGCAAGAGTAAGCTTATGGAACTCATTAACCTAAAACAGGGGTTCTTAACCTGGAGCTCATGGACCCCAAGGGATATGGATAGATTCCAGTGGTCTGTGAACTTGGATGGGGACAAAAATACATCTTTATTTTCATTAGCCTCCAACCGAAATTTATCATTTCTTCCATTATGAATTTAGGCAACAAAACATGATTCTGAGAAGGGGTCTGTGGATTTCATCAGATTGTCAAAGGAGTCTATGACATAAAAAAGGCTACTCAAGTCATGCATTACATGGGCTAAAGAAGCCTGATAAATTTCTGAACAAGAGATACATAAAGGATACAGCGAAGAGAATTAAAGGTATTTTCAATATATTTTTTGCCCCTTGGGAACAACATCCTGTAAGACAATTCCTAAAATCCTTCTTTTACAATCCCTTGATCCCATCTTGACAGAATCCTGGGCTGGAGAGATCAGTCATGATCTTTTAGCCTTTCCTTCCTTCCTCTGGTCTTTTGCGTCTGGCCTTTCCTCCCTAATTCCCACTGCCACCACTCTATTTAGTTCTTTATCATCTCAGCTATTCTCAGACTTTGTGCTCAGGAAAAGATTTGAAATTCATCCTTATTAAGGGATAAATCACTACTAACAGTAGTAAACTATGACAAGGAAAGGAGTAGAAGAATCAATTAGGAAAGGAATTAAAGAAAGGAATTAAAGGTTATTGTTGAGTCATTTAAGTCATACATGACTATTCCTGATCTCATCTGGGGTTTTCTTTGCAGAGATTCTGGAGGGGTTCACCATTTCCTTCTTCAACTCATTTTACAGATGAGGAAACTGAGGTAAACAGGGTTAAATGACTTGCCTAGGGTCACACAACTAGTATCTGAGGCCATATTTTCAGGAAGATGAGTTTTCTTGACTTCAGGTCTAGTATTTTCTCAACTGTGCCACCTAGATATCCTAAGCATTTATTAAATTTGCTTAACCCCTGGAATTATGATAGATACTTTACAAATATTATCTTATTTTGTCCTTATAACAATCCATCATTTTATAGATGAGGAAAGAAAGAAAGGAATTAAATGCTGTGGTTGAGTCATTTAAGTCATACATGACTCTTCTTGACCTTCCTTGACAGAGATTCTGGAGGGGTTCACTATTTCCTTCTCTAGCTCATTTTATAGTTAAGGAAACTGAGGCAAACAGGGTTAAGTGACTTGCTCAAGGTCACACAGCTAGTAAAGTGTATGAGGTCTTATTTGAACTCAGGTCTTTCTTTGTAGACCCAGTCCTCTGTGCACTATGGGGCCACCTAGCTGCCTGGGGTGGGAAAGAATGTTTACCCACCTGAAATGAGGACCCAGGTGGCATTAGAAAGTATAAATGTGTAGTGGGCTCAGACAGTGTAGTTTCATGATCAATTCAGGAGCATGTGAATAGGAAGGTGCAAGTGAGGTAGATGATGGTAGTAATTCAGGGCTGGGGCTTGACAAGCTATGATAAACAATAGGACACAGAGTCAGAAGAATCAAAGGTTGAGGGTGATGTAGAATTGGGCTAGTTCACCAACAGGACAAGATAAGGAGAGAAAAAGAGGATAATCAGTGAAGAAGTAATGACCTGATGAAGAATTGAGGGGTGGAAGGAAAAGAGGTCACAATGAGCATAAAGAATATGGTTAGGCTGGCTTAAAAGTTACATGAACTGATACAAAGTGAATTGAGCAGAACCAGGAGAACACTGTGCACAGTAATAGCAACATTGTGCAATGATCAACTATGATTGATTTAGCTCTTCTCAGCAATACAATGATGCAAGATAATTCCAAGACTCCTGATGGAAAATACCACCCACATCCAGAGAAAGAACTGATGAGTCTGAGTGCAGATTGAAGCATACTACTTGGCTTTCTTTATTTTTTTGTAAGGGAGAGGGGAGTTTTGTGTGTTTTTTTTCTTTTGCAAACTGGATTTGTTTGTAAACTGTTTCTTCTGTCACAACATGACTATCATATAGTGATAGGTTTTACATTATTGCACATATATAACCCATATCAAATTGTTTACTGTCTTAAGGAGGGAGGAAGAAAATTTGGCACTCAAAATTGTATATAAAAAAGAGTGTTAAAGATTTGTCTTTACATATAGTTGGAAAAAATAATATACTATTAAAAGTTAAATTGTTTTTAAAAGAATAGGGTTAGGGATCATAAGTCATAGGAAAATATGGAATGATAAAGGAATTCAGAAGTTCCTGAGCCTTGAAGTGGAACTCTTGTAGGTGATGGAAAGGCCAAGGGGGTGACCAGCTCTGAGTACAGCTGAGGACTGGAGGAGTGGGTCATGGGAAATGAGTGAGAAATTGGAAAGTTAGGGCACTTGACACAGAATCAATATGTGTGTTGAAGTCCCTTAATATGAAGGCAGGAGATGAGGAGGAAAGACTGTGAGTCATTGAGGAAGGAAGGAGAATATCATGGCAGTCTATAAATAGCCACTAGGTGCTGGATTGGATGATAATTTGAATAGCATGGGTACCAGGTAAAGTCCAAAATCCATAACCAGACATTTAAAACCCTCAATTATGTGACACTAATTAATATTTTCATTTTTCCCACACACAAACTCATATTCCCAAACATAAACTATGTGAGCCATCCAGATCAGCCACTCACTGTTCCTTTAACATGTCTTGGATTGTCATTCCTTTGGACACTTCAAATGGCTTTCTCCTCCTTTTAATCTATCTGAATCTCCCTTGTGCACCCTGCCTTGTATATTGCTGGTTCTCTTTTCATGTATAGGTACTTCATCTCCTCTACTAAATTATAAGATCCTCAAGGACAGAAAATATCTCTTATATTTCCTTTCATTATCCCCTTTCTCCAGTTGCTAGCATATGCTTTTGTTCAGTAGATACTACTTAATAAGTACAATTGAGTAGTGAAGATTTCAAACACTATCCCAAGAGGAATGTTGAGCTCACCTGGAAGTCATGGAATACCCACATGACCTAAAAGATAGCAGGAGCTATAGTCATGGAGATCTTGAGCCCTGTGAATGTCACCTAAATACATGTGCTACCTACAGACTGTTGGCAGAATCTACCTCAGAACAGGGGATGGTACTGTTCTTATCCAGTACAAGAAGTAACTCTTTCTTCTACTTTGTTCTCCAAATATTCCCTTTAATTATAATCCTAGTACTTGGTCAAAATCCTAGTAAAGAAGAGAAATCTAGGTAGTTTATTACCAGCAATCAAGTTATTCAGCCAACTAGACAGCCACTGAGATAAATTTCACAGCTTATTCATGGTAATATGTGCTCTTCCATTCTGATGTAACATTTGGTCTCCTTGCTCAGTTCCCTCCTTCTAGCATGAGAAAGATTAGAGTTAAAGAAGATTTAACAAATAGATGTTTTTTCAAATAGAGCCCAAACTTTACCCATCCCCCCATTTCCAAACCATTGCCACCAATTGCCTTCAAAATAAAAACTATAGCTCTAGAGAAGGAAGAGATGGCCAAATCCTGCTCCTGGTAACCAAATTGCAATGTTCTGAGGTATGGAAAAGATATGGTACAATGCCTGAGAAAGTCCATAAAGTTTTATATAGATTGGTTTTAGTCTGGTTCAAATTAGGCAACCAAATTGGATTTCCAGATGTTTTATTTGAGTCTAACTTAACTATAGGAAAAAGACTACTGAGAGGGTAAGTTGGCAATATGGTTATTTTAGGTTCTAAAGAGTGAGGCACAAAAGCCATATGGGCCTGATTAGAACATATTGGTCATAGTGTCCAAATAACTGTTTTCAAATGGGCTGTCTGGGGATGTAATAATGAAGGTGTGAAGAAATATTCTCTAGCCAAAGCAGGGACTATTAGCTGGGAGGAGCAGCATTTGGTCACACCACACCAAGCTCTAAGGGAGCTGAGCTCAGTCGAAAGTAAGAAATGTGTTTGGAAGTCATGAGAAAGAATTTTTTGACCGCTATAGAGATAAAACATTGACATCTGGGGGAAGGAAGAGGGAGTTCAAGTCTCAATCCCTCAACCACTTTTAAAAGGGAACAAATAGCCATTTTCCCTAAATAGTTAAAATGATCTCCTTCCCTTGGAGTCCAAGACCTAGATGAGAAGCCATATTTCCAAGTTTTGTTCTCTGACTTATTCAGAAGCAGCCAGACTGTAGGCTCAGAGTTCTACAAATCTGCAGTCAATAGTCCAGATAATGAGATGTTAAGTTTGAAGAGATGAAGGAGAAATGGGTAAGGGATCATTATGGCTTGTAGACTGGTTGGAGGAATACTGAGATCAGTCAAAATGTGTGTGCATGTGTGTATATATGTATGTATATGTACATATACACATATGTGTATGTATATGTATACAAATATATATGTGTATGTATGTATCTGGAAACTGCTGACAAGAATCCCATGATCCTGAAACATTTCTAATGACCTGGGTCAACAGAATTTTTGTGAAACTAGAGGCAAGATTTTATAGATATAATTACTCGATGGCAGCAAAGAGTAGCAAAGGCACAGACCTTGGATTTGAAAGCACTATTAAGCCATATGACTAGGACAGAACACGAAGGACATAATCAGAAAAAAGTAATAGCAGAGTAAAGCACTGAACTTGCAGTTAGGAAGGCCTGAGTTCAAATACTACTTCAGACATAGCTAGTAAGCTGTATAACCCTAGTCGTGTCCATTAAAAAAAAAACAACTCTATCTCAGTTTCCCAATTTATATTTTTTTTTAAAAAAAAAAAGGAGTATGTTTAATATCCTATAAAGCCCTTTATGGCTCTAAATCTATGATCCAAGCAATGATTCCACTTAAGGGGAGTGGTTCAATTCTAGGTCAAGGGAAACCCATCATTGGCGCTCATGGGTGAGGGTGAGGAGAAAGCCTAGATAGTCCCAAGTCCTAAAAGAATTCTGAGAGAGAATTATATTGGTCTTAATAGTCTTTCCTGGCAAGGTTGAAAGCACTAACTATGTTCCAGTTACTATTATAAGCACTTGGAATAAAAAAAAAGTAAAATATAGTTCCTGTTTTCAAAAAAATCATATTCTAATAGTAGAGACAACATGGAAACAACTATACACAAACAAGTTTAGATGGGATAAATTAGAGGTAGTCTTAGAAGGAGGATATTAATATTAAGGAGGACTGAGAAAAGTTTTTGTAGAAAGACTGGCCTTCAGGTGAGATTTAAAGTAACCTAGGAGTGAGAGATGAGGAAAGAGTTCTAGGAACTGAGGAAAACCAGTGAAACCACTCAGAATCAGGATATGAACTGTTGTTTATGAACAACACCAAGGAAGTCAATGTCATGAGATCATAGAATAAATGGTAATTAAGGTTTAAAAAGACTGGAAAGACACAAAGGTATCAAGTTAGAAAGGGCTCTATAAGCCAAACAGATGATTTCTCTATTTTATCCTAGAGGTATTAGGGAGCCATTGGAGTTTATCGAATGGTGGGGAGGGAGTTGCAGAGTGACATGGTCAGACCTGAGCTGTAGGAGGATTAATTTGATAAGTGAGTGAAGGATAGACCAGAGTGAGGAGACACTTAAAGTAGACAGACCAATCAGCAGGCTATTGTGATATATTGCCCAGGTGTGAAGTGATGATCTGAACCAAGATGTTGACCATGTCAGAAGAAAGAAAGGTGCCATATGTGAAAGATGTTAGGAAGGTGAAATTGATAGGCTTTTGGCAATACATTGGATATAGTGAGAGTGAATAAGGAATCAGGTATGACAACTAGGTTGGGAACCTGAGTGATTAGGAGAACGGTAGTGCCTGCAACCGTAATATGGGAGTAGGAAAGAGGGGAGGGTTTATGAAGAGCTTCTGCTATATTAGATTAAAAAAGATGGAATCTAGAGAAAAACAGTAATCATTGGCTAAATTTCCCTTGTCAGAAATATATTGCACTCCAAGATTTTACTCACCTTATAGGATTTAATGACTTTCAGTGGTCAATCCAAACCATGACTCTCTCAATACTACTGCTGGGTTTCACTTCTAAATTTGATGACCAGAAGTCCCTTTGGACAGATTATATGATTGCTTTGGCGAGGGCTGAACTTCTAAGAGAAGTAGCTGCCTGCCATAGGGTCACACCATTGCCTCCATCATAGTTGTTTGGTAAAATCTGGTCCTGCCGTTACGTTGGAGGTATGCACTTGAACAGGGCATGTCAGGTTGATTTATGAATACCCTAGGATGGGGTTAATTGTGAATATATAATGTAAATGTTATGTATAATATATTATAATATGTAATATACAATATATAATATCCCTCTTGTGTCTTTTTATTGGAAGCTAGCCAGAGGCACTAATAGTAGGGAGAATTTGCCAATCAAATCTCTGGTAGTAGCTAGCAAAAACCCCAATCATTAAAAGCACTTGAAGATTTCAGAAATGAGCTGCCTAATCATAGTACTCACCTTATGAGGATCCAGGGGCATCCTGAACAGGAAGAATATGCAAAATACCTGTTTGCAAGTTTGTTGTACAAATGCTATTGACACAATCTGGAAGAAAGGATAGAAATATAGGTGGTATATTGGCCAAAGCTACAAAATTTAAAAAAAATCATTCAGTTAAACTATCGTATCAATTAATCAATAAACATTTATTAAGCACCTGTGCTAAGTGCTAGGGATACAATAAAGAGGCAAGCAGACCCGACAGCAAACTACAGTGTAGGTGTGATGAAGAAAACCTGCACCTGAGTGGTGGTAGTGTCAAAGGAGAAAAGGGGGCATATTTGAGGGATGTTACAAAGAAGAAACCAATAGATCTTGGCAAGAGATTACATTTTAAAGATGAGAAATAGTAAGAAGTTGAAGATAACACCTAGGTTGTGAGCCTGAAGGACTGGGAAGATGGTATTGCCTTCTATAATAATAGGGAAGGCTGGAGGGGAAATGGTTTAGGGGGAATGAATTGCATTTTGGATATGTTTAGTTTAAGATGTCTCTTAGACCTCTAGTTCAAGATGTCTTGAAAGGCAATTGGAGATGTGTGATTAGAAGTCAGTAAAGAGGTTGGGACAGTATGGGTAGATTTGAGAATCATCAGCATAGATATGGTAATTAAATTCATGGGAGTTGATGAGATCACCAAGTGACAGTATAGAGAGAGAAGAGAGGAGGGTCCAGTATGGATACCTATGAGACACATATGGTTAGAGGGCATGATCTGAGAGAGGATCCAGTAAAGGAGATAGAGGAGTAGTCGGACAGATAGGAGAACTAGGGGACTGCTGTCCTGAAAAACTAGAGAGAAGAGAGTATAAAGGAGATGAGAGGGATCAACAGACTCTAAGGTTTCAGAGAGTAGAGAAGAATGAGGATTGAGAAAAGGCTATTGAATTTGGCAACTAAGATATCATTTCAACTTTAAAGAGAGCAGTTTAATTGGAATGATAAGGTTAGAAGGTAATTTGTAAGGGGTTATGAGTAGAGTGAGAAGGGAGAAAGTTGAGGCATCTGAGGCATCTGTTATAAACAGCCTTTTCAAGGAGTTTAGCAACAAAGAAATGGAAGAGATATAGGTGGATAGTTAGCTGGGATAAAAGGATCAAGTGAGGGATTTTTTGAGGATAGAGGAAACATGGGCATATTTGTAGGCAATAGGAAATGAGCCACTAGACAGAGATTGAAAATAAGTAATAAAGTAAGGATGAAAGAACATGTAGCCTTTTGGAAGATATGGGATAGAATGGGATCCCTTGAGCAGGTAGAGGTAGCCTTGGTAAGGAGTAAGGCCACCTTGTCATGTGAGATAGGGGTGAAGGAAGAGATAGTAGAATAAGGCTACAGTAGTATGAGTTGGGGAAAAGGGGAGAAGATGGACCTCAAAGTGAATGGGATCAATTTTTCTGTAAAATATGAAGTAAGTTTCTCAGTTGAGAGTGTAGAAGGGAGGGGATTGCTTGAGGAGAGATGTAAACATTTGAAAGAGCTTATGTGAAGAGTGGGAGAGTGAGTTGATAAGGCAGGTGTAGAAGGATTTTTTAACAGCAATGAGAATCCAGTTGAATTTGTGTAAAATAAGTTTATAATGGACAATGTCGGAATGGTTCATTGATTTCCCTACCTTTGTTCAACAGTGTGTGAGTGTGTGTGTGTGTGTGTGTGTGTGTGTGTGTGTGTGTGTGTGTAAAGGATAAAATACATTGAGGGGTAGGAGTGATCTAGGGCTGAGGATTGGCAAAGTATTATTAGTGAAAAAAGAGAGATATAATAAGCAGGTGAACTTCAGAAAAACTTGGAAAAGCTTATATGAGCTGATGCTGAGTGAAGCAGAACCAGGAGAACATTGTACACAGTAATAGCAACATTGGGCAATGACTGACAGATTTATCTCTTCTTGGAAATGCAAAGATCTAAGACAATTGCAAAAGACTCATGATGGAAAATGCTGTCCACGTCCAGAAAAAGAACTATGGAATTTGAATGCAGATTGAAGCATCTCTCTCTCTCTCTCTCTCTCTCTCACTCTCTTGGTCTCTCTCTCTCTCTGTTTCTTCTTTCTCTTAATTTCTCCCATTGGTCCTAATTCTTCTTTAGAACAGGACAAAACTGAAAATAGGTTTAATATGAATGTATATGTAGAACCTATATCAAATTATAAGCTGTCTTGGGGTGGAGAGAGGGGAAAGATGGGGGAAAACTTTGAACTCAAAATATTATGAAAGTGAATTTGAAGACTAGAAATAAATTTTAAAAAATTAAAAAGAGAGGTGGGGATTCAAGAGAGGAGGACACTATAGAGTTGAATTGATTCACCAAAGGATAAAGATGGAGAAAAGAGGAGAGAGTGGCTGGTGCAGGGGAGATAATCTGGGAAAGAATTAAGGGATTGAAGAGCATAGTGGAGATAAAAAGTAGAATTTTGATAGGGAAGGCAGAGGGAGAAATGAAAAGCCAATGGAATATGGTTGGATAAGGGGATTTTGGAATTCTTGAATGTGGACGTGGTACATTTTGGGGTAATGGAAAGATAAATGGTATGATTATCTTTGCATGAGACTGAAGAGTATGTCATAGAAAGTGAATGAGTTGAAGAACAGAGTGGTTAGAGTATTAGATGAGAGTCAGTTTGTACATTAAAGTCACCTAGTATGTGGTAGGAATTAGGAAAGAAAGAAAAATTGTAGGCCATGTACCAAACTCATTGAGAAAGGAAGGAGATGACGTGGAGGTCTGTAGAAAAGAGCTATCAGGACTTTCACTGGGTGGTAGAGATGAGTAGCATTAAGCTCAAAAGAGGAGAGATTACTGAGTGATGGAGGTGGGGGGAGAACCTGCAAATGGAGAACTAATAGTATTCTAAATCCCCTGCCTCAGCCAGTGAGCCAAGGGAAATAAGTGAAGTTATGACCAGTACATAAAAAGGTTACCAGGGAGTCTGTGTCATCTCAAGGGAGTCAGGTTCAGCAATATCTGGTAAGTGGAAGGAGTGAGACACAAAAAGATTTAGAATGAAGAGATATTTGTTGCCTATGGAACAAGAACTCCACAGGGCACAATAATAAGTCTGGGTGATATTTGATTGAAACTTTGGAGTGGGGAGGTTGAGGGGGATGGAAATAAGGAGTTGGATAGTGAGGGTGGGGAATGAGGTTTGGATGATGACCTATAGCAGGGAAAGAGAGGAACCTGTGACCTTGAGGCCACATGTGATCCTCTAGGTTCACAAGTTTATCCCTTTGACTAGATTCAAACTTCACTACACAAATCCCTCCCAATAAAAGGGTTTATTTTTATGAAATTTTTATTCAGTCAAAGGGGCGTACTTGAGGACGTAGAGGGCCACATGTAGCCTCTCAAGGCTAGAGGTTTCCCACTCCTGGCCTATAGGGATTCAGAATCATTGGCATACAAAGGATATGATTAAGTATGAAAAAGAGTCTAACTCCGTGAGGGTAGAAAGCATGTTTTATTTGTCTTTGCATTTTT
The DNA here is from genome assembly GCA_028658325.1 of Potorous gilbertii. Taxonomy (NCBI): domain Eukaryota; kingdom Metazoa; phylum Chordata; class Mammalia; order Diprotodontia; family Potoroidae; genus Potorous; species Potorous gilbertii. The sequence continues at coordinate 256,262,261 of CM053771.1, forward strand.
CCCACTGTCTAGCACCATTATTTGGTCATTGTTGGAGCTCAAGAAATGCTCATTGACTCATTGATCTGAATTCAACTGAGGTTGTTAAACATGTCATTCATGAAATGATAGAACACTATTGGGGGTTACATAGGCTGAACATCATGACAGCTTAATAGAAACTTCCATATCTATGAGAAAAAGTCGTTTATTTCCCTCTCAGATCCAGAGTAGATTACTATATTCACCCACTTACACTTTCTCCTCTTCCCTTTACAACTACCCCATTCTCCCCGTCCTGACAAGTCTAGAATCCTGTAAACAGTGCCTGAGTGAAATTGATACAAAACAATTGGGATGAAGAATGAGAAATAATAGATCTAGAACTTAAAGGTACTTGGTGCCATCACTTTTATCACAGGATCAAAATTGTGGAACTGCAAAGGATCTTGGAGGTCATCTAAATCCAACCTCTTCATTTCACAGATGAGTAACTGAGGCCCAAAGAGGTTAATTGATTTGCCCAAAGTCACAAAAGGAGAAAGGGCAGAGCAGGAACTCAAACCTGGGTTTGAAATCTAACACTCTTTGCATTGTCTCATGGTGGAGAACACTGAAGAGACAAAAGTCTAATGCCTCCTAGTAATGCAGTCCTATTCAGAGGATATTGGTCGTACCTTCTCTGGGAAAAATACATGCAGTTCACTGAGTTCCAAGAGCTTGATGAAACTTATAGTCAGCAGGTTGAAATTAAATCTGGTAGGGTGGAAAGAATGTTGGATTTGGAACCAGAAGATCTGAGTTCAAATTTCACCTCTGCTCTTTGGCAGACCTTGACTGAGTCACAGTCTGTCTGGACTTTAGCTACTTAATCCATAAAATAAGACATTTAAATCAGAAAATGTTTAAGTTGCCTTCTATTCTATTGTCCTTTGTCACAACAATAGTATTTTGGAGTAAAAATAAATCCTTTTATTGAGAGAGATTTGTTCAGTGAAGTTTGGATCTAGTCAAAGGGGCAAACTTGTGAATCTAGAGGATCAAATGCAACCTCAAGGCCACAGGTTCCTCTCTGCCCCTGCTATAGGCCATCATCCAAACCTCATTCCCCACACCACCATACAATGCCTTATTTCCATCCCCCTCAACCTCTGCACTCCAAAGGTTCATTCAGAATCCTTCTATATAGCTTCCCTGACCACCAAGTATATCATTGGACAAATAGGAAGATTAATTATACCACCTAAACTCAGAAGTTCTTCAATAATAGTAGCTGGTATGTGTGTAGAAGCATAAATTTTGCAAGATGTTTCACAAATGGAAGAGAACCCTCTTCTCCCCAACTCTGCAGTCCCCCTCTTATCCCCACTATTGCCTGGGAAACATGCCCAGTCACCATTCCTGGAATCAAGCAACCATGTGTCTCAGCAGCTAGATAGGGGACTCTTTATCATCATTTAATGGAAACCTCCTTTTAGTTTCTATAGTTGCTTGGAACAAGGGGTGGAGAGTGAGAAAACGCTATGATATTGGGAGAGAAGGAAGGATCCAATTATAGTTTCAATGTAAAAAAAGAAAAGAGAATTAGATGAGCTAAAAAGGGTAAGGTTTGTCACTTCATCAGTTGTCTAATAACTACAATTCCTTGGTCTTGGGGTGACAGAGTTAAAAAGCAATAGGTGAGTAAAAATCTAGTCATGATTCTTAACCTGTTTTTATAAGAAGGAGCCCTTTGCCAGTCTGATGAAGTCTATGAACCCCTTCTTTGAACTATATTTCTAAATACATAAAATAAAATACATCGAATTTTAAAAAATTATATACAATACCTAGAATTGGAAACCTGTCATTTGATCCACGATTCGGGGTCAGCTATTATGAATGACCCTCCTATCCATATTACCAATCCATCCACACCCAACATAGAGTTGAAGGTTTAAAACTACTTAGGTTTCCTGGATATTCTCTCTCGTTTACAGTAAAAGTGGACCACTACAGCAGCTATATGCCCTTTCTTCAGGGACCAGTCCTTGTTGACTAATTCTTCTTTCAATTTCTGTGGATAGCAAATGTGGTAATTGTTAGTCTGATGATCCTGAGCCCAGAGGAGAGCTGAAGTCCTATAAGTATCTTACAGGTTCACAGCTTAATAGTCCTTTATCCTCAGAGTAGTATCCTCCAGTCTTCTCTGATTGTCTGGTAAGTTATCCCTTATTGTGAGTCAGGAAGCTGTAGAGCAGACCTGGGTCTCTGGGTTAACTTTGCCTCCAGGTTGATTGACTTGGAAGTTGTAGATTCTTTAGACAGAGAATATATAAAGATAGCTCTAGGATTCTGATGGGGAGTTCTTAAGACCCTAAGAAATTTCCTTACAAACTGCTTTTATCTGTTTATATCTCTTTATAGACTACTTTGATCACCTTGAAGTTTGCTTTTACCTGGGAGTTACCAAATACAGAAAGTACCCATCTCAGCCCTCATGCTTTACTCAAAAGTTCATTGTGCCTGAATGTGGGGCCATTACCAGGACATCCATGAAGGTATTTTTCTCCCACAACATTTTGAGTACCCCATCCTACTGAGTTTAAACTGATTGAAGATACCACTTTAAATGTCCAGTGAGTGCTGCCAAGTATTGATGAAGGAGAAGTAGGTATTGTTGACAAAACACTGGACTTAGGATCTGCTAATTATTGGGTATATGGCCTTGAGAAAGTAATTTCCCATTTCTGAGCATTGGTTTCATCCTCTATAAAAATTAGCAGGGTGAATTAGATGCCTTCTAAGGCTCCTAGTTCTGGTGCTTTATAATTCTGTGATCTTAAGTTAGTATACAAGGGTCATAAGGGTGGGATGCTGGATCAGTCACAGCAGAGGGGACATCAAGGATTAAAGGGAGAGATATGGCTTTGAAATTAAGGAGAAAAGGGGGCGGAGCCAAGATGGCGGAGTAGAAAGACTCACCTATGCTAGGTCCGAACCCACAGCCCATGGATTCCCTCTAAAAAGAACTCCTGACAAATTCTGGAACAGTGGAAGCTGCGCAGAAACACAGTGAAGGAGATT
>CM053771.1:256265805-256362217 GCA_028658325.1 Potorous gilbertii
CACAAATGGGGAGAAAATTTTGGAACCCAAAATCTTGTGAAAATGAATGTAAAAAGTTAAATAAATTTATTTAAAATAAAAAAAATAAAAAAAATAAAGAAATTAAGGAGAAAAGTCCAAGAAGTCAATGAAGAAGGTATGGTGGATCATAAAACTTGGTACCTCCCTTATGTTGTAACCTTTATTATTGTTGTTTATGTGAATACCTCCCATGCTATTCTGCAAACTACTTGAGGACAGAACTGTGTCTCATTAATCTTTGGGTTTCCCCATAGCACATGATGCTAAACATGGTACCTTGAGCAGAGTTTTTGTTTGTTTTTTGGTACAAACCTGTGATTTCATCAATATGAGGACTCCCTCCACTAATGAAGATCAGAAACATATGTAATTTACAGCTCTCATTGTTTAAGGCACTGAAAAATTAAGGGACTTGTCACACAGATAATGTATGTCAAAGGCAGGTCTTTCAGAGTTGAAAGTTGGCCTTCTTTCTTCTACTCTAAGAGACCTCTCTTAAACACTATAAATGCTCAATAAATAAGAATTGGGTTCCATCAAGAAAGTAGAGTATACATGGCATGTAGGTGAAAAGAGAGGAGTAGATAGTAAGTCATTAGTGTTTATTATTTTGTTTATCTGAGCAGGAATAAGCCTCCAGAAACTAAGACCTACTCCATCCTATTGGTTAAAGATCTCTTTTATGGTCCATCATGACCATCAGAATTCTATTCATGATAAAATATGCAAACTTATTGTCAATATGGTTGGAAATGAGATGTATTAATGGTGGTTGGAATTATGGATTCCTACACATCTTGGGGAAAACTATAGGGATACTCTTCTCTGTAGCAAGCTCACTATCATGTTGAGGTCTCTTCCAACTCTAGACTTTTGATCCTTGATCTTTGATAAAACTAGAGAATTTCAGAGTAGGATTGACCTTAATTAACCACCTACTCTCAATCCCTAATTTTATAGATGAGGAAACTGAGGAAAAAAGAGCTTAAGTAAGGTGCCCAAGGCCACACAGCAACTGAGAGCCAGAATAAAGATTAGAACCAGGATCGCTTGACTGTCAGTCCAGGGTTCTTTGTATTATATAGATGTGTTGTATCCTAGAAAAGATGGGGATGCATAAATATTTCCAGAACTCCCAGAGTCCCCCTGCTTCATTTGTTGATACTTGCTCTATCCACACTGGAGATAGGGAACAGCTGGTCATGATCTTCTATGCAGTTATCTTTCTTTTTCTGAAAGTACCAGCTCATGTAGGAGTTAAATCATCTTAATTCATTTCACTTTTCCTCATAAATTCTACTCTGTAACCATTTTTATATCCCCCGTGTTTGTTCTTTGAAATGGCAACAATTTCACCAGGAGAAGATACAGTACAAAAAAGTGTAAAAACAACAACAGATGATAATCACATAAAAATTTGCAGTTTGTTATCAACATGAGCATAATAGCTCAAATTTCCATCATACTTTAAGATTCACAAAATGTTTTCTTTATACCAACTCTGAGAGGGAAACAGTGTAAATACTATTATCTCCACTTTATACACGAGAAAACTAAGGGCCAGAAAGATAAAGGAATTTTCCCTACAATGTGACAGTGAGAGAGTCAAATCTCAAACCCAGGTTCTCTGACTCCTAACCATGACAATGGCACTTTAAAAAATTGTACAGCATCTCTTTTCAGTCCCTCTTCTTTCCAGCATCATATCACATGCTGAGTTACATGACACAAGAACAGAAATAGTAGAATGAATCACCCACCAACACCCCAGATCCCAAATTTGAGATGCTCCAAGTCTGGCCTGCCTCCTCCTTCATTCCAAATCAGTGATTGGTTTGACACTAGGTTAAACAATGACTCAACTCCCTCAGAGGGGATATAATGTAACCCCTATGTCCCCAGATCATGTGTCCAAGTAGAAGTGGTGGTGATGATGGTGGTGGTGTTGGTGGTGATGGTGATGGTGATTATTGATGCTGCAGTAAAGCAAAGTGATGTGCAAGAAGGAAAGCAGGAGTAGGCATCAGAAGATAGATTCTACTCTCAGCTCTTCATTTCACTAGTGTGCTGACTTTTTATAGATCACTGCCTCTCTTTCAGTCTCCATATTCTCATCTATAGAATGAGGTAATTGGATTAAGTGACCTCTGAGGTCTTTTTCTGGTTTTAAAATTCTATAATAATATTAATCACTAGTTTCTATCAGTATAATAGAAACAGCGAAATAATATTAAGAAGATCATATAACGGTTATTGGTCCTACGATGTAGCTGCCTTGGGAGGTAACTGAATTTCCCATGTCTGGAAACCTTCAATGAAAGGCTAGGTGGCCATTTTCCAGGGATGTTCTAGACAACATTCCTCCTCAGCTTCATGTTATACTAGGTGACCCAGGAGGTCCCTTCTAGCTCTGAGATTCTGTGAATTCTGTGATAAGGTTAATGAGTATTATTGTCATCGTAAGTATTCTTAGAAAACCTCCCTTCTAAGCACAGCGACCATGTTTTCAGTGTCAGAAATGGGGACATATAGTCTGAGAAAGGACATTATTTTTGCAAGGTGTCATTTAAAATACAGTTTCTTTTCTTGAAATTAATACTATCTCAAAAAATATGGAATGAATGGATGGATGGATGAAAAAGAATTCATGATGTGCCCAGCACTGTCTTGGGATGCAAGTGCAAGAAGAAAAATAGTCTCTTCCTTAAATGAGCTTACATTCTAGAATGATGGCCAAGGAGGAGTGATTAGGACTGGAAAGTCACAGGGATAGTGAATGAACACCTAAAGGTAATTAAGTATCATGTGCTTTCTAGGAATGGTGGTACTGATTTAATTGTTGTTTCCATAATTAGGGGTGGAATCAGAAAAGGTGGTAGGGACCAGAAGTAGGAGAAAAAGTACTGGACTACTACAGGGCAATGAAAATGGCCTGAAAGCAGCAAACCACTTATGGAAAGCTCTTACCAATAAGGAGCTCAGAACCCGAGGTCCAAAGTTGGAAGTCTGGATTCCATTCTAATCACTGATCCCATAAAACATACTTTGATAGAAACATAACATCAGACCAAGGAACTCTAGTCATCAAACCAATCTTTCTGTTACTTGATAAAAATCAATAAAGCAGTAGAGATATAGCTAGTCCATTGAGTATGGGAGAAACAAAAGCCTAAGCAGGAAAAACACAGAAAGTCTGCCTCCTCTGGCATGAGAGTCAAAACCAATGGAGTCAGTGAGAAGTACTAAATAGAGCCAGTCTTCATCGCCACCCACTAGTTGGATGACTTTACAACAATGGCTTTGTATGTCTTTGTGTTGAGTCAGAAAGCAGTTCTTCTAGACTTTTGTCATGTCCCCAGGAGATTTCAATCCCTAGTGTATAATTAAATATTGAAATGGCCTTAGCCAATTGGGTTTGCTCTGTTGGTAATGAGTTTTTATCTAAAAATTAAACAATATCAAAACCTATGTATAGTACTTTTCCTCTTTTCAAAGCTCTTCAGCATACATTTTATGTGGATGAATTAATGTAGAGTAAGACCTTTAATATGCTGATAGGGTATATAGCATTCCCTCTGTTTTGCTGATAAAGAAACTGAGAGCTAGAGAGGGAGAAGTTGTGACACACTGGAAAGATAGCTAGATTTGGAATCAAAAAGTTTGGGTTCAAGTTCAGCCTCTAATTACTTAGAAACAGTATGACCCTAAAGCAAATCACTGTACCAGTGATCCTCAGAAGTTAGCTGACTTGCCCAAGGACACACAGCTAAATGGTAGCTGAACTTGGACCTAGAATCCATATCTCTCAATCCCTAATTCTTTCCCCTACAGGAAAATCAGGTTTTCATTTAAATTAAATTATTTTTGAAGGCAAGCCACCCAGATTGATTCATTTTGAATGCTTGCTTTGGGGGTTGGAGCTGGGAAGAAAGCAGACAAAGATTGCTTTGCAACTGTTCAGCCATGTCGAATTTTGGAGTGTTTGAGAGAGACTCTTGGCCTAATATGCCTGTGCCTCTTGTAAGTCCCGAAAACATTCCAGGCCACCAGACTGATCAAACCAATTTAACGGGGCTAGTGGCAAGAGTGATCTCAGATTTGCTAATCGTCATGCCTATGTCTGGGCATGCAAAGAAGCACATTTTTCACTGACCATTTGGTTTGATTGGAAGGGAGAAGAAAATTTAAGAAAAAAAATGAGAAATTAAGTAGCAGGTGTTGAATATATTTGATAGTCTTGGACTTCATTTTTAAGTTCCTGTTAAAGATAGTTCTTAAGTACTTCCTTGCCCAGACTCAAACTGCTCACTCACTGTCATAATGGTAAGGAACCAAGGGGAAACTTAACAAGGTCTTAGTCTCCTCTTGGTGTGTAAAGTGAAGGAGTTAAACTAGATGTCCCTAAGATCTTTTCCAACTCTAACATTCTCAGATCCTAGGTTCAGCTTAGTTCACTGGATCAAACCTCCCTTTCCTAATGGCCCCAAGCACCTAATTACAATATTTAATTACTTTTTGGTACTTGATTATTCAACACTTAATTGATCATTTGAATATATTTTACCTTCAATCTTCTATTTCCAGTTGGGTAAATCTCATCTTTGCAACTAGAGTAAGCTCCCTGAAGGAAAGGACTTTGTCATCTTACTGCTCTGGTAACCTCCACCCCTTCCACTGGCATCCTACCTCCCACTGCCTCCAGGGTCTACCATATTCCCAGGCACATATTTGAAGGAGAGAATGTTAGATTGATTTGGGATGTCACAGTTCCCTTACATCTCTAACAGTCTACTAACAACAACAACAATAAATAATAATAGAAATAACTAGAATTTATATAGTTATTTAAGGTTTGCAAAACACTTTTAAGTATGTTATCTTGCTTGATTCTCATTACAACCCTGGGAGGTGGGTACTGTTATTGTCCCCATTTTACAGATGAAGAAAATGAGTGAGGGAAGTGATTTAGGAGAATGATTATCTCCTTTACCAACCCAGTCCAGTGCTCTTTTCACTATGCCTCAATACCTTAATAAATAGTCTTCTAAAACAGAAATTTAATGGGATTTTCAGGAAGTTCTTGAAAATGGAGAAAATAGAGAGACATTCATTTTTAAAGAAATTTTATTTGAGAAATATCAAACTTATCAAATAGCAGGTAGGCAGATAAAAGCACCAGGACTGGAGTCCAAAAGACCTGAGTTCAAATCCAGTCTCAAACACTTACTAGTTGTGTTACCTTGAGCAAGCCATTTAACCTCTGTTTCTTCATCTGTGAAATAAGAATAGTAATAGCACCTACCTCCCAGGTGTGTGAAGATTAAATGAGATAACATTTGTAAAGTGCTTAGCACATGCATGCTCTTTGACCCAGCAATACCACTACTAGGTCTGTATCGTAAAAATGGGAAAAGGACCCACATGTACAAAAATACTTGTAGCAGTTCATTTAGTGGTGGTCAAGAACTGGAAATTGATAGGATGTCCATCAATTGAGGAATGACTGAACAAGTTATGGTATATGAGTGTAATGGAATACTATCGTGCTATAAGAAATGATGGGCAGGCAGACTTCAGAAAAAATCTGGAAAGACTTATATGAAATTATGCTGAGTGAGAGGAGCAGAACCAGGACAACACTGTACACGGTAACAACCAGTGTGCACTGATTGACTTGGACAGACTTAGCCCTTCTTGGCAATGGAAGAACCTAAAACAACTTCAAAGGACTCATGATGCAAAATGCTATCCACATCCACAGAAGGAACTATGGAGTCTGAATGCAGAGCAAAGCAGGCTATTTTCTTTTGTTCTGTTTTGTTTTGTTTTTCTTTCTCGTGGTTCCTCCTATTCGTTCTAATTCTTCTATAAAACATAACTAATGTGAAAATATGTTTAATAGGAATGTATGTGTAGAGCTTGTGTCAGATTGCATGCCATCTTGAAAAGGGGGCAATAGAGGGAGGGGGAGAATATTTAAAACCTATAGAAGTGAATGTTGAAAACTAAAAATAAATAAATTAACTGAATTTTAAAAAAAATATGGTTAGCACAGTGGCTAATACATAGTAAGCACTATGTAAATGTTAGCAAGGTAGTGGTGGTGGTGATGGTGGTGATGATGGTCATGATGGTCGTGATGGTCGTGATGGTGGTGGTGATATGGGCCAATAGATGGCACAGTGGATAGAGTGCCAAGCCTGAAGTTGAGAAGAGTACCTTCCTGAGTTCAAATCTGGCCTCCATCACTTATTAGCTGTATGACCTTGGGTCAGTCACTTAACCGTGTTTGCCTCAGTTTCCTCTTCTGTAAAATGAATTGGAGAAGGAAACAGCAAACTACTCCAATATCTTTGCCAAGAAAACCCCAAATGGGGTCACAGAGAGTAGCACATGACTGAAATGACTGAAAAATAGCATGATGATGATGAAAAGAGGGCAAGAAATTTCCTTAAACTTCTTACTTTGCCTTCTCATACTTAAAATTCCAAATAGTATCCAATATATTCAATCCTGCTTTCAGCTGATGATTCTATTATATCAAGAGCGCTAACATTTAGGGCAATTAAAGTTTGTATTCCTTTCTCTCCTCCTTTACCCTCTCGAAAGAACTTAAGATGGTTCCCACCCCTAGGACAAAATGAATACAAGTTTCTCAAAGCCTCCTCAGATTTATTCAACCCTTCTGATTGTGAAATTAAGGGAAGATTTGAGTCTGAGCTAAAGTGATGACTTACCCAGGGAAAAGGATGGGAAAGTAAGAGGAGATGAGCTTTGTGAGTTCATGAATAAAATGGAAATAAAGGTTTGATTCTAAGACTGTGCTAGAGACTTTCACTATTAGAGAAGGTAATATGATTAAAACAAACTCCTCTGCCTTCATGAAGCTCCACTCTCTCTAAGAAAAAAAAACTGTTTTATTGGGCAAAGAGAGTGCTAGGACTGGAGTCAAAAAATGTGAGTTCAAATCTGGTTTCAAACACTTAGTATTTGACCCCAATCAAGTCACATAGCCTCTGTCTGCCTCAGTTTCCTAATCTGTAAAACGGAGATGATACTAGCACCTACCTGCCAGGGTTGTTGTGAGGATCCAATGAGATAACATTTATAAAGAACTTTGCAAACTGTAGAGTGCTACATAAATGCTGGCCATTTTTTTTCAAAATATCTATTCTAGATATCTACTTTCTATGCGAAAAGACAACAGTAGGAAATTAAGAGAAAAGATAATCTTTGTATTATTCATACTGAGTAGCATAGAATCTTATACATAATAATTGTCAATACTCAGTTAACCAAAGAGAACCAGTAATACTATCTCTTAATTCCCTTCACCTCAAATACCCTCATTTCACCCATCTGTCTAATTGACAAATCCCAAACAGTTCAAATTCCATCTTCCCCATGGAGTTTTCCATGACTATACCAGATTTCATCTCTTTCTCTTCTCCAAATTCAAACAGAAGTTTTAAAAAAAGATCACTTAATTTAATTATATAATATATAGTTTTATATATATATATATATATATATATATATATATATATATATGTAATACAAATTGCCTTGGACATTATAGGTGCTTGGTAAATATTTGCCTAATAACCTTTTTCCAAGTTTCAAGAAAGGCAGAACAAAAGAAGCTAACTGAAGAGACCATAGAGATTAACTGCTCAAGAAAGATGTCCAAACATAGCATCACCCATCTGGACTCAGATCTGACCAAGGAGCAAATCTAAAGCTATTTACACATAAAAGTTATTTTAAAAACCAATTGCTTCGGTTGAAATTATATCTACAACAGCTTAGTATCTAGGTCATAAGGCTCGTGTACTTTCTGCAACATTACTCTTATCTACCCTCCCTTCTCCTACCTCCCTACAAGACAAGAGCAGAATGTGTTATGCCATCTTGGTAAAATGCAACCAGCCTTAGGTAAATAATATTGAATGAGCTAAATATGCCAATCCCCAACATAAAATCTTGAGAAAGAGAAAAAGTTGCCTTTCCAATTAGGCTGAAAGCAATACCCTTAAAATTGTATTGGAGTAGTTAGATTTGCCACTCCGTGCTCTTTTAGGGTATAGGGAATTGAATATTGAAGGAAAGCATTAATGTAGTGCACTCATTAAGCAGCATTACTCTAATTAGTCAATCAAACTAGCTCTACTTTTTTCCATCCACATTATTCCATCACAGGAACAAAGATGCAGAAGACATTAAGCTTTCTCATTCCTCATTCTTATTACTTCCAGTAAAACTCCAAGCTTCGCAACTCAAAAGCTCAGTTCTCACCAGAGGAAGTGCCTGGCACTGAACGTAGGTTTGGTCCAAGCTAAGTTTTCTGTTTGTATTCAGGTTCATGAGAACAAAAATTAAAAACCAAGCTACCACAGATGCCATTAACATCCAGAAATTCATCAGTCTTGTTTGTTGTCTTTTGAAGACTACATAAAAAAAAAAATAATAATCTGATCTGTACCCTTAAAATTCCAGGGAAAAAGATCTCACGCCACTGAAGTGAATATGATATGTCTATCATCCGTGCAAGATGTGTGATATATAATCTATGACATGCTCTCAAGTCATAAATGTAAAATCCATCCTTTAAAGAGAATAATGAATTCTTTGCTAGTCTTGAATTTACAGCATCTGCTGCCTGGGAGTACTCGACACTAAAAAATCCAACCAATGCCTCAAAATAGACATATGAGCATAGTGTATTAATTTTTCTATCTTCTGTAGCGTCATCAATGGAGTCCAACTGTTTATGTGAGTCTGAGGAAGACAGATTAACACATGATCTCACTCATGCTTTCAGAACTAAGTTAGAACTCAGGGAATCAAACTCTTCCTTGCAATGAAAAGGAATCCTAGTTTTTGCTTACTTTGCATCTAGTACTTTCAAATAAAAAAAAGTTCTTTTTCGTGGTGGTGGGGGGAAGCAGGGAAGGAGAGAGAAGGGAGAGGGAGAGAGGGGAGAAACCCATTGGATTATCATTCTGAGAAATAACTGTATGAAATTTTAATTATCTATCTTGAAGTAATAATAAATGTTTGATGAAGTAATAATGAGATATATAGGGAAATGTTAATGAACGAACAAAACCTAGAGTGTAGGAATAAGGGAAGAAAGAGATCCTGCAAAGCAACTGGGCAGTCCTTCTTCATATCTGGGTTACAGCTTTTTGGATGTCAGATTGAGTGGTTTCATGGGTCATTCTGTAGTTAGGATAATGCTGTGTTTGTTTATGGTAGAAACAAAGATCTTTGCATATTTGTCCCTGGCAGAACTGTTATAAAAATAACTCCTGGCTTTAAGCTGGAATCCTAAAGCCTCTCGAAGTTGTTCTCCTCAACTCTGAGGGCTGTTCCTACTTTCCTCATTGCTACTGTTATCAGACGAGTGTCATAAAAAGAGGACAATATCGGAAAAGCCATGGCACCTGACATCTTCAGCCATCGCAGGTATGGGATTTTTCCCAAACTTCATATACAAAAAATTAAGCAGCATATTCTCATTTTGTCTAGCTGTTTGCTTGAGGAAAACACCATATAATTAAAACCATTTTATGAATCGTAAAAAAAAACACAACAAAAAAAGGATGAGTCAGGCCTTGAGATATATTGTTCCAGAGGGTTTCTACTTGAACTAGGAACAGAAAATATTGGCCAGGAGGAAGCATATTCAAGTTGTTTTCATTTTTTATTTCAAACGTAGCTAAGGCTCACCCCCGTGACTCCAGAGAAGTTAATTTTAAGAAAATAGATGATTAGCAAGATGAGGAGGAAAAATCAGAGGCCAAGGCCAGAAAGGCTCCAACCAGCATCTTTAGACATTCAGTGCTGAGGACATATTTTGGCAAATCCTGCCATTCTCACATTCTAAGACTGGGGCAGGGTAGAGGATCCTTTCGAACTTGCTCCAAGCAGATTTCATAATTGCCCTCATGCTCTCACATCAGTCAGGAAAATGCATGGAGGCTTTTTGTTTTTTCAACAGAAAACACACGAGCAACTAGCCAGCCTCCTCTCAGCCATGTTCTCAGGCAGCTGCAAAAGAAGCAGACTAGAGGAGAATTTTGGGGGGTGGGGGGGTTTGCAAATCATGGAAAGGAGGGTAAAAGTCACTCTTATGCAGACTAGGAATTTCAGCTCTTTGAAGAGACCTAGTAGCCAAAGCATTTGGGCACTTGGAACTCAGTTTCTATTCTCCTTTTCTGTCCCCACCTCACCAACATCCCTTCTGGAAGAATCTCCCCTCCTCCATGAGGCGGGCAATACCTATCCAGCAAAATATCCAGCAAAATAATGCAAGTTTATAAGTTGAGGATCCCCCCACCCTTTCTCTTTGGGGTAATAAAACATTTGTATTGATTTTTTGGTTCTGGAATAAAGATACTTTGCATGCAAGTCATCAGAATAGGTGTGATCTATGTCCGTACCTAAAAGACACTTTCTGTGTCTTTCCTGTTCATTTCTCCTGACCTGAAGGATGCCTAACAGCTAGAATGGGGTCACTCTAGGTTTCTTCACTTAAGATGGGAGGGGTGACAAGAAAACTGGGCCCAAGTCTGTGTCCATACCACCAAAGCAAAATGGAGAGAAGAGCTGTCAGCTGCTGAATATGATCAGTGTAGACAGCTTATCTGGATTATTCAACAATAAGAAAAACCTCAGCAAATTTCTTTTTCTTCACCAGCAGGATTATTTGAATAATCACTGCCTCTTTAGGCAGAGACAACTAAAGGCTGAAGAAACTAAGGCAGAAAAAATTAGAGGTGATATTACTGGCACTGAAATGGATGGGAGGAGGGAAGGAAAGGAAAGGAGAGGAGAGGAGAAGAGAGGAGAGGCGAGGTGAGGCGAGGAGAGGAGAGGAGAGGAGAGGGGAAGGAGAGGAAAGGGGAGGAAAATGAACGGGAAAGAAAGGGAAGGGAAGGAAGAATGAAGAAGCCGTAAAAAGAAAGAAGAAAAAAACTAGCCATGGTTCTGAACAAAACATTTTCTGTCAGGTCTGAATTGCTTTTTTGTTCCATGTGCCAACAAGTTAGCACTGTGCAGTGATTACTGATATTCTCACGACAGCAAAGTAGACTCAAAATATACCATTATATCTTAATATATCGGTATGTAATTTGTACTTAACTGAAGGATATTTATGAATATTTGCCTTCCCCCCAACACACACACACACACACACACACACACACACACACACCATCAGACTTTCAGCTGCACAGTGGGAGGTAGGGCTTCAATGAAACCTTTGTTTTTAATCTTTAGATACAGTGAGGCAGTTGGCTGCCTGTAAAATTACATCAGTCCTCTCCATGGTCTGTGTCAGCTCACTAGGTCATGGGGCACCCACCAAGGCAAAGGATTCCATGTGCAAACCTACATCAAGCCATCTCTGCCTTTGCCCACACTTTTTGCTCTGGTCATCTTAAGGCTGGAAGACGAGAGAATGGAGGGAGAAAAACAAGAAATAGAAAGAGAAGAGAGAAAGGACACCCCCAATCCAAAGACCTGCTTCAATCTGAATGTACAGTGTGGTAATTAAATAAACATTTGCTTCCTGGCTCTCCTCTTTTTTTAAATTTAAGAATGAAAGCCTATGAGAAGAAAATAAATCTGAAGACAAGCCAAGAGGCTTGGACTGCTTTGGAGTCCATTTCTCCACATTTTGTTCCATCTGCCCAGCTTCTGGCCAGCCGTCTTCCTCAGCAGCATTGATCTGCTAAGCAAGTTGGGTGGTAGAGGGGACATAATATAAAACTGTTGCCTAGTGTTCCACTAAGCCCTGCCCTTCTCTGAAAAAATCCCTCATCATTCAGGCAACAGCTGGAAAGCTTAGCTTAATGGTCTGTGCTTCAGTGTGGAAGGTCACAGGGTGCTGATCTAAAGAGCTGAGAAGTCTTGCTCACCCAACTGTTGACACTTAGTAAACGGAGAAGGAGGGGCTTGTGTATGCATCTGAGAAAGGCAGCCCCCAGGAGCAAATGAAAGGATAGGAAGCAACTTCTATTCACAATTTGCAGGGGTCCCCCTCCACCCTGGGCAAAAGCCATCAGGGTCTTCCCTGCTTCCAAGTTACCTTGTATTATAACAGGATTAAAGTACATTTAGCCCCTCTATTAGCATACTTTAGTCCCCATTTCAGCTTACTTAACGTTTCCGACTGAGCTTTGATCAGCTTTGCGTTCTGCTGGTCAACTGGGTAGCTGGCAGTCAGAAGAAAAAAAAAGCCAGACTGTGAAATTATCCTGATGTCAAATCTCACAGGAGATATTCCTGGCTGCTCTCATTCACTCGTCCTCAATATTCCGTGCTTTTCTTAAACAGCATAGTTTACACCCAGCCTGGAAAAGGAAGTGTGTGTGTGTGTGTGTGTGTGTGTGTGTGTGTGTGCGTGTGCATGTGTGTATGTGTGTGTGTGTGTGTGTGTGTGTGTGTGTGTGTGTGTGTGTATTGGGGGGGGGTGGAAGAAAAGGGAGAAAAGAGTAAGAACCAATAATAATTAGCTTCTGGTAGGAATCTGAAAGCAGGAGAACGTGCTGGTTTTGCAGCATCTCCTTAAAAAAATACTATAATTTCTACAGTGTCTGCCTTTTTATTGCTTACATTTGCATATAAATTAAATCCATATTGTAGCTTTAAGGCAAGACGGGGCTTAGAATTCCACACCGCTCAGGGTTCCATTGTCTTACATCTACGTTCTATACTGTGGTGAAATGAAAAGGGAGGAGAGAGAGCAGAGGAAAGAGAAAGTCAGCTTTGTAGCGTTTTTAATTGCTTGTTTGTTTTCTCCGCCAATTACAGGCGAATTAATATTTAAACTTCAGCCTGCTAGGAGAAAGTGTTTACAAAATAGGCTTTGGGTCTATGGGGTGGCAGGTTCTTGCCTACAGCACTCTTCAGATTGGAATTTTACCATATTAAAATAAAAAATGACAATTATGTGTGGACTCCAATGTAGGTCCTCTTCCATTTCTTTCCCATTTGGAGAAAGAAAAGGGAGTTGACTGGGTGCCTTTAAAAGAATGACTTTACAGTGTCAAAGTTGTTGCAGCTAGCAAGTTGAAAAATGTATTAATTGGTCTCCTTCCACCTGGTTCAGCTTGGTGTGTATAAGTAAGGTCAGCTGTATCTTTTCTTTGTCCTGTCTCTCTCAACGTGTTCTGGCTTCGGGTCACCTCAGCTCTTGCCAAGGGGAGAGACTTGAGTTTTAAATCCAGTTGAATATAATACAGTCCAATGACATGTTGCAATTTCTGCCAGTCAGGAGCCTCTAACACACACACACACACACACACACACACACACACACACACACACACACACGATACGTAATTGTATTCATATATTAAAAAATAGATAAAATTTCAATTGACAACATCAGGTATATCTGCCAATGAGTAACTTGGAGCAAAAGATGGCCCTATTCCTTTGTTTAAAAAAAAATGACTAAAAAGAGATAGTACATTTTTTGTACCTTTTTTCCTTGGGCTTATGCCCTGTCAATATCAATCATAACACCATAATCTAGAGAACCTGTAAATCCAAATTTAGTCAATTATGCAGGCAATAAGAAAATCTGAAGCTAGCACCAGGCCAAATAACACAATAACTGTTCACAGTTGTCTCTGTTATTTGGATTTTGATTTTTTATTTGTTTGTTGATCGGTTGGCTTGATTTGGTTTTGGTTTTATGGAATCATCCATTGTTCCCAAATGTACTTCTTCTGGACTACTGTGATCCATGTGTCCTAAATCCTTTAACACACACACACACACACACACACACACACACACACACGCACACACAACGAAATAGTATTCTCCCTTGTTGTTCCTCGTACAAGTTTAGTTTGTGTCACCCAATGGCTGCTTAATTCTTTTTTTCCTCTAAATTCCTCCAAGAGTCAACTCTCATTGCTGAGATGAGTAGGCCTCTGTCTCACTCATGATGTTATTGTATATACTGAGAGTGCATTGCACCTCTCGCAACCCTGTGGAAGCCACTAAACTTCTACTAAATCCCATCATAATCCCCTCCTTCCCTCCCTTTTCCAAGAATATAGACCTAGTTTCCTAGAATACAGCCTTTTGTGACTAACCGTGATCCCAAAGTCCTAATATCTCTCCGGAACTTCTTTGTCGTTTTTTCTTTCCTTTCTCATAATATCACTTTGGTAATGCGAGAACTGAAATAGTGTGCTTTTCCTGACATTTCCTCCTCATTCCATTCTTAAGGAATAAATTCATTTTTTTCTTGATAGACATGCTCCCTCTTTCTTCCACTGGGACCCTGGAATTTCATTTTCTTCTTATGTTGCCCATATTTTCCTCTGTCATTCACTTAAATGCTTGGGATTACTCATGTTTCTAAAATAAACCCTACACAATTCTTCTTTCTGACTGTCCTTAACAGACTTCTACCACCCTTACAATTTCAGGTTGTCAGAAAAGACAATGGTCCTAAATGGGTATCCACTGGGGTCATGGACATGGAGGGGCTTTTTTTTGCGGGGAGGGGTCTATATTAAAGAAAAAGTGGCTTATTTGTTCAAGTCTTTCTCACCAAATTAAAACATAATTACCATTTATCCAAATGTTGAGACAGCTGCGGGGGTGGGGGAGGGGGAGAATAACCCTTAAATAGCTATTACTTTTTTTCAAAACACAACAATTCCCAAAATCACTAATTATTGGCCTCTATAGATTCATTTGACCGAATTTAATCATTTTGCATTGGAAAATAAACACAACCTCAAAGCATGAGGAAAGAGGGGGACCACTGAGAATAGAAGAAGAAAGATATTACTGAGTAGCATGGTGGTGGCTATATTTCTCCTGTCACCTAGCACAGTGAATTACTCCAGGTATGCTTCTTTAATGAATAAGCATTGGATTTAGAGTCAAAGGAACTAAAGTTGAATCCCATATCTGCCATATCCTTCCTCTGTGATCACAGGCAAGTCACTTAACTTAGTGGCCCTCAGTTTGCTCATCTTCCAAAGGCATCGATTTGAATATAATCACTACTCCTACTCAAAAACTATCACCAATGGGGCAACTGAGTGGTGCATTTGATAGAGTACTGGTTCTGGAATCAGGAGGACCTGAGTTCAAATCTAGCCTCAAACTCTTGCTGGTTGCGTGACCCTGGACAATTCATTTACCCTAGATTGCCTCCAGCAAAATCAAAACAAAAGAATCATCTGTGACTCCTTATTGCCCCAAGGATAAAATACAAAATCTTAAAGCTGCTATTGAGAACCGTTTACTATCTTATGACAACCTACCCTTCCAAAATTTTTATATTGTTTCCCCTGTATGTTGTAGCCAAACTGTGTGGCTACTTTTATCCATGTTTTGTTCTATTTTTCAGATCTGTGCCTTCTCACTGACTACCCACAATGTCAAAAGTGCTCACTGTCCCTCTTCATACATGACTCAGCTCCATGCCACTTCCTACATGAAGCTTTCTCTGATTCTCCTTACTTGGAGGTATAAGTATTCTGTCCTTCCCTTACCCCTCCCTCATTAGATGATTTTATATTGACTTACCAGTGCACAAATACTATCTCCCCAGAAAAATAAAATAAAATGTAAGCTCTTAAAGGCAATGATTGTTTCATTTTTTCTTTGGCTCCACAATGCTTCACACAGTACTAGGCACTTAGAGGAGGCTTAATGAATGTTTACTGAATTGAATTGAGTTGTATCTATACAATGTATAGATGATATAAACTCCCTTCCAGCTCTAAATCGTATGGCTCAAAAATAGTAAAATTAATCAATTGAATTCAGCTGAACAATCAATATTTTTTTTAATTTTCAGATCATCATTCACCACCAACAAATACTATTACATACTAAGCACTATATTAGAAGGTACTTGGGTTAATGGGAGAGAGGCTCCCATGAAGAGAGTACTAGAATTCAGCTCAGGAAAACTTGGGTTTGAATCCAGCCATAAGCATTTGTTAACTGTACGATTCTGGGAGCAAGTCACTTAACCTCTATTTGCCTCAGTTTTAAAATGAGAATAGTAACAACATCTACTTCCCAGGGTTACTGTATCATATGAGAAAATATAGACTACATAAATATAAAAAAGACCATATGAAAGCTAGCTATTATTACAGTCAGTTATGGAAGCATCTAGATGATGCAGACCTGAAGCCAGGAAGACCTGAGTTCAAATCCAGACTCAAGTACTAACTATTCATGTGACTTAGGGTAGGTCCCTTAACTTTTGTTTGCTTCTGTTCCCTCTGCTGTAAAATGAGGTGATAATAGCATCTACCTCTCAGGGCTATTGTGAGGATCAATGAGGTCATGTTTATAATGAATAAAATGATTTTTTGAACAAGTTAGTTAAGTCCCCACTCCTTCCTACCCTTCCCCACCCCTCCCAGGGAAGAAAGTTGGACTAGACAAGATTAAAATCCCCTCCATTTATGACATTTTATTCTAAATTCTAATGTCCAAATGCTAAGGAATTCCCAACTTGATAGAGCAACCCACAGCAAATAAGATTTCCCTAAGTCAACCTCACTAGTAGGGTCAATCTGCCTAAAATTCTCAAAATGATCTCTTCAGAATCAAAGCTTCAATCCAAAATTGTTGGGTTCCTGGAAAATTAGTCCTTATTTTCTTTTTATTTCTTTTTTCATCCCCCAGGATCATCTAGGTTTCCATTTTTACTGCCTCATTCTCATCTGCCCAAACCAACAATCAAGTCAATAAACACTCTGTGTTAGGCACTGTGCTAAACCCTGAAAATACAAAGTCAAATGAAGAAGAAAACAGCCCTGCCCTCCTTACATCCTTACATCCTATCCCTGATCATCCAAAGTAATGACAATTCGGCACAAAACGGAGCACTTCAATTTTACAGAATCATAGCTAGCAGGAGCTGGAAAGGACATTCAATTCATCTGATCCAAATGTATAGCAAAGGAATCCCAACCTGAGGGTCAGAAGTCTTCTAGACTGGCTCTGCTACTAAGATGTGTGACTTTGAAAAGGTTATTTCATCTTTTTGGGCCTTGGTTTCTTTCTTTCTAAAATGAAGGAATGCAGAGTATTTCTAGGTACCTTAGAGGCCATCAATGCCTTCATCTCATTTTACAGATGAAGAAACTAAGTGCCACAGTAGGCATGGGAGACTCTGTCACTACATGTCACACACAGTCTGTGTGACTGTGAACAAGTCCAGGACAAAGCCAAGATGAGAACCCAGGTGTTATGGCCCCCATTTCGTTGATCTTTCTATCATACTACCCTGCTTCTTTACACAATAATTGGCCATTCTTTAAGTTCTAAGTTAAAATGGAAGGCTAGACAATCATCTATATATCTTCCCTCCAAAAAAAAAGTGCTGTTATTTTTTAATTTTCTGCATAATTTAAGCAAAATAGATTTGGGGGAATGAGGGAAGGGACGAGAAAGATGAGTTTGAATTACCTGGGCAATTATAACAGTGTTGGCCTTTGGTTTCTTAATCATTTCTTCTGGATAGTTGCTGATTTCCTTCAGTATTTCTGTATCCTCCCCTGGGAAATTTATATTTCTTCCTGGCATCTGTCCCATGTCTTCCCTGGTTACCACAAAGACAAAGAACTCATTCCCTTGCTTTGAGAATGTGCTTATTTTTTATGGCCCATGAATCGCCCCCTCCCCCCACTTGCCCCAGTCCCAGTTCACCTCCCTTTTGCAGAAGTTCCTTAGCCTTGGTTAGAAAAGCCCTTTTTCTACCACCTTGAGATAATGTTTTCTAATGCCAAAAAATCCTTACCCGAAGCAGTACTGCAAAATCTCCTCCTTTGGATTCATGGCATCAGCCACTGATGTGGGACCTCACATATGGACAGGCAAATGGTCAACTATGCCATGTAATTTGTGAGCCCTCACAAGGCCATGTCTGCCTTGAAAGCATTTCCCCTTCCAGTTACACATAACAGCACTTTCTTCTATCTGGCATGAAATTTTTACCACTAGAGTTATTTTTGTGAGTTAGGAATCAGCAAGCTTCCAGAAAGCCCCCTTTGCAGGAAAGGAGAATAAACGGTCCTGGCATCTTCAATTCTCTTTCTCTTTAGTACAGTATGGTTGATCTGGATTAGTTAGTTATTAACCTTGGAAAGCACAGAGGCTCTGAGGATAAGATCTAGCACATGGAAAGAGTTGCTTTTGTGTTTTGTTTTGTCTTTTAGAGGGGATCAGCAACAGGTTCTGAAAGCGTGAAGATGCCAGGATAAGGTTGAAAGCAAGGTTTATTGGGAGGCGGGGGGAAGGTAATGAGAAAAGGGAGAACTGAGAGAAGACACCAAAAACAAACTTGGCCAAGTTCCCACTTTTGCTTACAGTAACATCTATCTGAAACAAAAATGTGTCTTTAAAAAGAAAATATGGAACCGAATTCAATATATGTATGGTCATACTATTAAGGAAGGGAAGGAAAGGGCAGGGAAGGGCAGGACAGGGCAGGACAGGGCAGGGCAGGGAAGGGAAGGGAAGGGAAAGGAAGGGAAGGGAAGGGAAGGACACAAGAGCTCTGTTGTCCGATTGGAACTAGCCAGTTGGGTCCCCAGAGGGCAGCCCATACTGATTGTTGTTTGTCCTTCATTCTTGAAGAGAACTGTGACATCAGGAAGGTGATGCCATGACTTATAAGTGAATTGTATTTAAGTGAGGGAGGGCTGTGCAAAGTTGCCAGCCTCACTTTCTCCTCCCAAGTCATTTCGATCCAATGGCCAGATATATATCAGAATGAGTGGAGATGACCCTGACCTGGTTTACTAAGAACAGACCAAAGCTTTTGGATGGATGCTATGCCAAGTTTCTAACATAGGGCTAGATGCCACCATGAAGCCCTGACTTTCTCCTCCCCATCAGAAAGTGAGTGGGGTTTTAATCCTCACACAATAGGCCTGCTAGGACTAACTTGAAAGTGGGACTTCTTCCTCTACTCCTTCTTTCTTTTTCTTTTCTTTCCCCAACTTTTCTCTATCACCCAGGAAAGGGGAAAGGGTTTAGACCTGGGGTCCCACTACTCTGAGTAAGCCAGACACCTGGATAACAATGACAAAAAAACCCCAAAAAAACAAAGACAAAAAAATGATTAGACTTGTGCTCTGAGGGGCCAACAAAAAGTAAGTCCCGGGTTCATTTTAATTCTGCCCTTGTGGCTTTAGTTAAAAAACATACCAAAGGGTTCTTGATTATGCCTCAGTTAGAAAGAGAAAGAATCTCTAACAATGAGCTGAGTTGGGACTCTAACCCTGTGTAGGAAGAGCACTCATTGAACACTCATACTGAGAACTAGAGGACACAAAGAAACACATGTCTAGGTCAACCTTGGATGTTTCTAAGAAGTAAAATAAATTCAGTAATGAACCATTCATAGCAGAGTAAGGGAATACTCTTAGAAATGGGCACCAATAGCATTCATCTGAGGGAGTGGGGATTAGGAATAATTCCAGTCCAGCCAAAATAAAACAAGAGTCTATACCTTGTCCCCCTTTATCTTGTCCACCTCTCTCTCAAACCTGAGTCACTACTACCAGCTACCAGCCAGTTCCCTCCTGTCTCAGCTCCCCCTCTATACTGTTTTGACAGAGTGACTACTAAGTCTTAAACTACTCCCTCAAGATCATCATGATCCGGCCCTAAAGCACGATCCTAAGCTTTATCCTAAGCATGATCCAATACACTACTAAAGGTCCTTCAAAATAGCTGTCACAGTACGATCATAAGTTTAGAAATGAAAAGGGCTTTTTGTAGGTCTTCTAGTACAATAGCTTTGTTTTACAGATAAGGAAACTGAAACCAAGAGAGGTTAAATGACTTGTCCAAAGTCACATTAGTTGTGTCCCAATTGGCTTTTGAACCTAACCCTTCTGGTTCTGTCCCTGTTTCTCATCCATCCAAAGTACAGGGAAGAGAGTAAAGCTGGTACTGGGCACTTTGAATATGACCAAGTCCATGCATGGATCTAAATCAATCAATTGATAAACATTTATTAAACACCTACTATGTAACTCAAATGGCTAAGGTCTGGAGATATAAAAAGAGATAAAAGATAGTCCTCACTCTCAAAGAGCTTACAATCTACTGGGGAAGACAACATGCAAACAAATATCTACCAACCAAGCTATATACAAGAAAAATGGGAGATAATTAAAAGACTGAAGACATCAGAATTAAGAGGGCCTGGGAAAGACTTCCTGAAAGATTTTAGTTAAGACTTAAAGGAAACCAAGGAATTCAGCAGTTGGAGTAAAGGAGGAAGAGCCTTCCAGGCATGAGGGTCAGGCCAGAGAGAATGCCTGGAGCCAAGAGATGGAGTATATTGTTTGTGGAACAACCAATAGGCCAGTGTCACTGCATCAAAGGGTATAAGTCAGAGCTTAAGGTCTAAAAAGACTTGAAAGATGTATATGTGGGCTTGGCATAAAGCAACAAAGCTTTATTAAGAGCCTTACTGTGAACACAGCACTGAGGAATGGAAGTCCCCCACCCAGCGCTTGGGGAAGTGCAAATCTGGCTTCATACATCATCCTTGCCCTGATGGAACTTGAAATCTGGTAGCATTCCTAAATAAATATTTTTACAATTAGGGAATTAAAAGGGCAAAAGAAGTGTCATTTAAAAAGACAGAGTAAACAAAGGTCATTGCCAGCTAGAAAGATCAGAGAAGGCTTGAAGAAAAATAGTGGAAAATGGCATACAGATTGAGAATCAAGAGACACATCCTAATGCAGGCTCTGACATTAATTAATAAGCCTAATAACAACAACAGTTAACATTTATATACTATGTGCCAAGCAGTGTGATTAGCACTTTTATAATTATTGTGTCACTTAGCCCTCACAACAACTCTAGGAATAGGTTCTGTCATTATTCCCATTCTATTGATGAGAAAATTGAGGCAAAAAAAAGGTTAAGTGACTTGCCCAAGGTCACACCCTTAGTGTCAGAGACCAGATTTCAACTCAGACCTTCCTGCCTCTAGACCCAAAGCACTCTGTCTGCTTTGACCAACTTAACTCCTCTATGGCTATAAGGTTGTTAGACTGGAGAGTTCAAGGGCTCTAGGCTACCAAGGAATGAATACTAGATTAGAACAAACTAACACAACCTCCCCCATTCAGCACTACTCAAAGGAAGCTTTAGTCAAATGATCACTTTGGGCTGTCTCATGAAGGGGGCTTGTTCAGGTACGAATTGAATTGGATGTTCATGCAGATGCCTCCCATCTCTTAAAATTCTATTATTTTATCATTCAGTGATTCTCTCGGTGGTAACCCCAAAGCTCTAGACTTTTTGATATTATGGTACTAAGAATGGCCCAGGATGATTGTATCTTACATTGAGAATGTTCAAATAAATGTTTAATAACCAACTGGGGAGCAGGGAGGAGAATGTATCCATGACATACTTTTAAGTTTATTCTGCATAAGCATTTTCTCCATCATTTTCTTAAGCCTAAATAATCAACAAAATTATAAATTCCTGATTTGGTCAGCTGATTTTCAGTCATATCTGATTTTCAGTCATTTCTGATCCCATTTGGGGTGTTCTTGGCAAAGATATTGGAATGGTTTTCTACTTCCTTCTCCAGCTCATTTTATAGATGAGGAAACTGAGACAAACAGGGTTAATTGACTGATCTAGAGTCACACAGCCAGTTAAGTGTCTAAGACCATTTTTGAATTAAGAAAGAGGAATGTTCCTGACTCCAGGACCAGCACTCTATCTGCTGCATCATCTAACTGCCTCCTGATTTTTAGTGATGGCCTATTTCAGAGATTTAAATGCTCATATTAAAAAGTCAACAATCAACTCACTTTCACAACCAGGTTTGAACTGACTCCAGCACACCCTTGAAAGTTTTATTCCAAATTGCCATGATCCTGGTAATATAGTCCCATTTCTGTTATGGTTACAGGGACCAGTACATTTTTCTTTGGTTTTTTTTTTGTTTGTTTGTTTTGTTCTGTTTTATTTTATCAGACTTATTCTTTCTTCAGTATGGAGACGGCCAAAGGAGAAACTTCTTTACATGCAATTCATAATTTTATTTGCCTGAGGCATTGAGAGGTTAAATGTCTCCTCCTGGATCACACAGCCTTTCTAATAATTTTCATGTCCTTGTATGTACACAATACATATTTCCTTTCACCAAAAAGAGGCTGTACCTTTACTAAGGTCAGGAAATATGTACTATTTTCTTTTGAAGACCAGTATGTAGCCCATAATAGGTGCTCTGTTACATGAAGTTTATGTGACTTTCATTATTTCACAGTTACTTGGGTAAATATCTAGTGAAGCTGATTATTATAGATTCCTAGAACTGATCTTAAAAATTTTTGTTAATTGAAAAAATAAATTGAAAAAAATCAGTTTAATTTTTATTTAAACTCTTTGCCTTCCATAACCGATTGAGCCAGTATTGCCCTGCATTTGTTTCTGACAAGAAAGTCATTCATCTTTCTATCCTCTTTTTTCTCATGGGACAAAGGAAGTATATTAGAAAAGGTCTTCCAAACTTGGTCTAGAGTGCCCTGGAGCCTATCATCCCAATCCAGCTGGGCACAAGCCCCATCAGAGGCAAATGGCATCAGTGAGATTGTTCAAGCATCAGAGATGCATTCCTACGTCTCAGAATCCTTTTGGTCTTCCCCCTCCATTGTTTCTCAGCGTGCTTTTTCTCTTTAGCCTTAATCTCCCTTGTGCCTTCCTTTTGCCTCCCAAAGTGAGTCCTTCCAAAATCTGGTTAAAGCTAGGTTTACTCCAACACTCTACCTACTCAGTCTCTTTTATCCCCCTCCCCCATGTACATACCCCCACCTTTGTTCAGCTCATTTTCATAGTAATTACCAACATAACTAGATTGGTGCCAATCGGACTTGGAAGCCTCTCCACCTGGGTTCCCCCAACCATGCCTTCATCCCTACTCTAATAGTCCCCAGCATTTTGCCACGGTGCCTGCCTCTCTATACAACCCTTTAGAAATTCCCTTCAAAAGGGCTTTACAGTTCAGTACTTCCTGAGAATTCACCATTTCCTGAGTTTTATCTCTCTGCTCCTCTCTGCTGTCAAGACAGGTAACCCTTAGCCCAAGCTCAGTATTCCCTCTCCTCAGTTTATTTTAAAAGGTTTTATTTTTTGATCTCTCATTTCTCTGACGAACCTCAAAAGGCTAGAGGTCAACTAATCCAGTCCCTTGCCTCCACATCAGAGTCAGACTAACCCATTGAAAGTAGAAACTACCCACCATGCAGATACCCTGTATTTGGGGATATCACATGAGCAGAATGGAATTGTAAAATGTTATCTTAGCCATTTCCCTTGTTCCAGGAAGAGAAGTAGGTAAGCTGTCCAAAGAAACAAGATTTTTCTCAAAATTAATAGAAAAGACTCACAAGCTGCTTTATTGGAATTCTTTCAAGAATTCCTCTTGACAAAAAGTTATTTCCCAAAGTGTATATGAACTGAAGATGGAATGAAATAAGCAGAATCACACAAAAGATGAATACGATGACTACAATATCAATGAAAAATAAAATCAATAATATGCCAGAGAACAGATAACAAAAATTCCTTCCCCCATCAGCAGAGAAGCAGTGGGAGTCATTTTCAAATTGTAGACATTGTTGGTCACTGTACTGAGTACTGGGTAATTTTGCTCAATTGCTTTGGGTTTTTTTGTTGTTACGAAGGACAGAGGGGATAATGGAGTGGGTTTCTCCCCCAGAAATAACTGATATGAAAACAAAAAGCATCAATAAAACATTTTCTTAAAGTTAGAAGATTGTATCATAAAGAATTGATGAAATGGACAATTTCAGAGAAAACTGGAAAGATTTCTATTAACTGATGGAGAACTAAATGAGCAGAGCTAGAATAATGTATACAATAATAACATCATAGAGAAAAACAACTTGGAAAGACTGTAGAACTCTGGTCCATGCCATGATAAACCATGAATTTAAAAGAATGAAGATGAAACATTCCACTCACCTTCTAACAGAGAAATGATGAAATGAAAATCCAGAGCCATCTCCAGACATGTCTAATTGGGATTTTTTTTTTGTTTTTTCTGACTATGCAGCTATGTATTTAGGGCTTTATTTTTAAGTTGTTGTTGCTGTCATTGTTTTTCCCCAGAGGAGGAGGGGAAAGAATCGATTAGTATTAAAGATGCTTGCTAATTGAAAAAAGTAATAAACTTAAAAAATCAAAAGGTAGTAGACACACTTCCCCCCCCCAAAAAAAAAATGCTTCCTACTATCTAGTCTACATTTCACATGCTAAGGTATAATAAATTAATTCTCTCTTGCCTGGTCTTCCATAAGGCCAGAGAAAATAAAAATATTCCCCCAGCAT
The DNA here is from genome assembly GCA_028658325.1 of Potorous gilbertii. Lineage (NCBI taxonomy): Eukaryota > Metazoa > Chordata > Mammalia > Diprotodontia > Potoroidae > Potorous > Potorous gilbertii. The sequence continues at coordinate 256,290,232 of CM053771.1, forward strand.
CGAATAATCACAGCATCATAGATGGACAACTGAAGGGGACCTTAGAAACCTCTAGTCCAAACTCCTTATTTTACAGATCAGAAAACTGAGACACTGAGGTGTGAAGCTGAGGTTAGAGGTCACTCAATCTAGACCTAGTCCCAAGCAATCATTTACTCAAGGTCATACAAGTAGTAAATGACAGAACGTGGATACAAATGCAATACCTGTAGCTCCAAAATTGGAGCTTTCTCTCCCTCCCCGCCCCATAACTTGCATATTTTAGAGCATTGTTACTTCTTCTTGTATCCTTTGTAATTGTGACTTGTCTCCCAGCTAGCCACCATGGATCCTCACTTTATGAAGTTCACTCTGAGTTTCTACAATTTGTGTGAGAGGACTGTACCATGAGATGTTGAGAAGGGGACAATGCCTGAAGATGCTCAACAGGCTTTTCCCGGGAACCACATCCAAGGTTATACAAAAGTGATCCTCGGTCATGTGCGGACTGCGGAATATTTGCATATTGTGTGTTTACTCCCATGCTGACTATGCAGTTTAATCTTACGCATTTTTCGAGGTGAGATTTTATCCTCCTTCCCGGTAGGCCCTCATTTCCTAGGTTATGCATTTCTGGACCTCATTACTTTCCCCATCCTCCCTAACCCTGGTGCTTCCTCACTCCCCCACCTGAAATATGTAGCAGTAGTATTGGAAAAGAAAGCACATTGAGGTTGTATCTATAAACAAAGGGAAACAGGTACTCAGCAGTTAACTAGTTTATTTGATTTGAATAATTCAGGGATACAAATGACCTACCTGATCAATCAATAGCAACAGTCCTAGCACTATTATGTTCCCATAGTGTCTTCCTCAAAATGACCATGTGAAGTAGGTATTACAAGTACTGTGACCTCCATTTTGCAAATGGGAAAGTAGGGGCCCAGAGAGATAAAATGACCTGACCATCCGTTGTCATAAGCAACAGAAGGAGGATATCAAAACTAGGTTTTCTCAGTGTTCTTCCTGCTGTCCCACACTCTTCCCTGGCCTTTGTTTTCAGATGGCTCTGAGGTCATATTAACAACTCAGAGAAACCTGCCCCCACCTTGCCTGCCATTGCCCGGCTTTGTAATGGGTATGATAGGGATGCATAATAGATTATGTTTATATAGCACAATATTTGTAGCCTTTCCCTCATGCAGAACACAGTAGGACAATTCTTAGCCCCATTTAACAAATGAGGACCTCGAAGCTCAGAGAGTTGAATGAATTCACTGAAGGATGCATGGCTAGGAGGTGTCGTAATTGAAACTTGAACCCAGTTTTCTCACTGCAAGTCATAAGATCATAGACTTAAGGCTGGACAGGCCTGAGATTTCAACTAATTTTGCTGAGTAAGTCATTCCAGGTCATAAGTATTCAGATTCTTTGATTTCTAGAATACAAGATTCCAAGGCTTCTTCTTCTTTATAACGGTGACAGTTACATGTACATGTTGCCACATTACGTAACTCCCATGTTGGATTTGCCTAAATCCATACTGGTAGTAAGTAAGTAGTGGCAGACCCAGGATTATACTCAGGCTCTTTGCTTCCAGATCCAAACATCTTTCATTTAATCTCCAGTGCACCATCAAGTGCATTTGAATATTATTACATGAGTCTAGTCAAGGCTTTGACACTTTCTAACCCTATTTCTTCATCTTTATGATTATAGGTAACCTTGATGATTCCTTCCATAGTTTAATGGTCTCCACCTTCAGGGAATTTACAATCTAGATAGATATAGAAATAACTCATATGAAGCAAATAGAGAACAGTTAGGTTCCAAGCAATAATGGAGACTATGCATTCAATAGTTCAACAAACATTCACTTGAAAGAAATGAAACATTCAAGGGCCTCAATGAATCAATTAATAAGTATTTATTAAATATCTTCTAAAGGCCAAGCTTTGTGCTAGGTTGAGGTCACAAATACACAAAATAAAATAATTCCTACTCAAAAGGAGCTTATTTATACTCTAGTAAGAGTTCAAAGAAGGGAAAGAAGTTGACCTGGTCATCACAGAAGGCTTTATGAAGAAAGTAGAATAACAATTGGACTTCAAGTACAGCTTTTAAGATGGGAGAAATAGCATGGTCAAAGGCATTGAGGAGGTCTGAGCATGACTGGGGCTGAAAAATGAATAGGCCATGACTGGAACAAAGAATCTTTATCCAAGAGTTGTAAGACATAAATAAGAGAGAAAAGGTGGAGCCAAAATATTGTGGAAGACCTAGAAAACCAAGCTGAGAAGTTTGGACCTGATGTCAGTAAACCACAGGGAGTCACCTAAACCAGTTACACCAACTCCTAGAGGATTTGGCCTGGAGCAGATTCCATAATGTCTACACCTTTTCCCCAGCCCTGCTCCTTTGGGGCCAAAGCCAAGACTAGGGCAGTTCTAAGGTCCCAGGCCCTCTTTTTGCTTGGTTTCTAGCTTTCCTTGGAAATCTCTGAACTGCTGTGTTGATGAGTAGCTGATATGAGCTTTGGTAAGGGAATCTTTCCCTCACATGGGTGAGATTCCATAGAGGTCGCAGGAAATCTGCCTTGATTGTACATATCCATGCTAATTTCCCAGGCTAACAACATTCCTGTTCTATGCCAGTCCCTGCCCTATGTAGTCAGAGTTTAAAGCTTCCAAATCTAATATCCTGTGTTCCTATATCACCCTTTCTGAAAGCACATTTCTGGTGACAATGATGGGTTATAGATCACTATGCTAGGTCACTGTTCACAAAAGCATTGCTTCACAGGGCTTCCTTACTACTTCGGAAAAGGAAGGATGTAAGTAAGGGACAACTATAAAAATCAGGAGGAAAAAAAGCAAACATTTTTTTTTAACTGACACCTGGACTCTACCCATATATAACATTACCAGCCCTAGAATTCAGAAGACACTTGAAGACTTGGAGAGTGTGTGTGTCTATCTGTCTCTGTGTGCATGGGGGAAAGGTGTCTGTGTGTATGTATGCATGTGTGCGTGTGTGTGTGTCTGTCTGTGTGTCTTTGTGTGCATGGGGGGAAGGTGTCTGTGCATGTATGCGTGTGTGTGTATGCTTTCCTGCTAACCCTAATTCAGAAATATGTACCTCAAAATTGGCAGAGAAGATTCACAAGCTACCTCGAACCATTCCTGAATTTCAATGATTTCCATTGTCAAAAAGTTCTTCCCCTAGATTTTACATGAACTGAAAGAAGTGGGGAGAGAGGGAGAAAGGGAGGGAGACTAGGAAGATGGGAATTTCTATGAAAGAAGGGCATTTCCTGAACATCTGCTTTCTGGAGGAGCACTAAGAGGTCCTGCTTCTGGCCTGAGCTGTAATGTAGAGAGATAAGCCCATCGTTCGTCACTATCATCGTTATTCTTTTTACATTTTAATTTTTTTCAATTGATAAAAATCAAAAAACCAAAAATCTTCTCTTTCTCCCCCTGCAATTCTCCTCTCCCGATTGAGAACTAAATAAAAACAAAAGGCTTGTTACAAGCATATATAATCAAACAAAAAACATTTCCCCATTAGCCATTTCTGTATCATTAGTCTTCGAGAATCATGGTTGGTCATGATGCGGATCAGAGTTCCTAATTCTCTTAAAGTCATCTGTCTTACCATATTGTTGTCATTGTATAAATTGTTCTCCTGATCTGATGATAACTCTTCATCTGTTCCTCTAAGACTTTCCAGATTTCTCTGAAACCATCTCCCCTATAATTTCTTACAACAAAATAGTATTCCATCATATTTATATACCATAACTTCATCAGCTATTTCCTAATTTATGAGCACTCCCAAAGATTCCTATTCTCTGTCAGCTGAAAAAGAGCTATGAATTTTGGGGGCATATTTTTGATTAGAGTTTTGTTTTACTTAAAATTAATCTCTCCCTTAATCTACCCTTCCTCTAAATCCCCCTTTTCTCTTCTCTCCTTTCCATTCTATGTCTCTTTTGAGTGAAATGCATTTCTCTAATAAATTATGTGTGTGTTCTTCTACCCTTTAACCAGTTCAGATAAGTATGAGTTTCAAATGTCTGCTGATTCTCTCTACTCCCTCCTCCTTTTGTGTAGAGATGTCTACTTGCACACTCTGATTATAGTATATAATTTTCCTTAACCTTGCTTTTCTTTCTCCTCTTTCCCCACCAACATGATTTTCCTCTTTCTCTTTCCATTCAACTCCCAGACCCTCTGTAATTAGACTTCCTCTATGATCCCTGATGATGATAGGGTTGAGAGGGGGTATATATATATATATATATCATCTCCCCATATTAGAATGTAAACAATTTATCCTTGTTCAGTACTTTGTGATTGTTTGTTAATGGTTACCTTTCTATGTTTCTCTTAACTCTTACCTTTGAACTTCAGAGTTTCTATGCAGTTCTGATCTTTTCATTAGAATGCTTGAAAGTCCTTTATGTCATTAAAAATCCATTTTTTTCCCTGAAGAATTATACTTAGTTTTGCTGTTAAGTGATTTTTGGTTGTAATTCTACGTCCTCTATCTTCTTAAATACAGTAGTCCAAGCTATCTATTCCTTTATATTGAAATCTGCTAATGAGTGATATCATACATGGTCCTGACTGTAGCTCCACAGAATTTGAATCCTTTCTTTCTGGCTGCTCACAACATTTTTTCTTTGACCTCAATACTCTGGGGTTTAGTTTTGATATTCCTGAGAGTTTTCATTTTGGGGTTTCTTTCAGGAGTTACCTGGTAAATTCTTTCTATTTCTGCTTTGCCATTTGGTTCTAAGAGATCTAGGCAGTTTTCTTTTAAAATTGTTTTTAAAATAGGATATGTAAGCTCTTTGTTTTTTTTGTCATGGAGTTCAAGTATTTCAATAATTTTTATTTTTTTTCTCTTTGATTTGTTTTCCAGGTCATTTGTTTTTGCTATGAGATCTTTAATTACTTTTCAATTTTTTCAATCTTTTTACTTTGTTTTAATACTTCTTGTTGTCTCATGGAGTCATTGGTTTCTATTTGGTCCATTCTATTTTTCAGGAAGTTTGTTAGCTCAGTAAAATTTTGTACCTTTTATGCCTAGCTGTAAATTCTCATTTCAGTTCTTTCTTTCATAGCTCTCATCCTTGCCCAATTTTTCCCTCAAGTACTCTCATTTCAGCTCTTCTTTTCTTTTTAAAAGCTTTCTTCATCTCTTTCTGAAATTTTAATTGAGCTTGTATCCAAGCTGTGTTTTTCTTTCAGGTTTTGTTTGTAGATATTTTAGAGTAATTTTTGTCTTTTGGGTTTGTATCTTGAACATCTTTGTTACCATAATACCTTTTAACGATAAGAGACTTTTGGTCTGATATCAGAGAAATTCTAATTGTCTCACTTTCCCCTCACTCTTCTACCTCCAGCACCCCAACTCTGCAAGGTCCTGGCCTGGATTTGAGTCTAAGAAGCAGTAGACTACTCAGCTCCTATCAGTCATCTGGGAAGCTCTGCTGGTTCTGAACCATAAGCTTTCCTTTGGTATGAGATTCCTGGTCCACTTATTCTTCTGCAGGCTTCAAGCTGGGCTAGAACCTGGAATTGGGATCCTACTTTACTCTGAGGTCTTAGCCACACTGCTGTTTGTTTGCTTGCTCACTTTTAAACCTGCTTTTCTCTCTCCAGGTAACACCTAGAACACAGAACATGTCCCTGCAGGACACTTCTCCTGACGATCTGTGACCTAGAACTGGGTACCGTGTAACAAAGTTGTCAGTTGACACCTGTTCCCGTTTCAGTGCCCCAGTATGAATCTAAGGGTGTCCTGGTACAGTTCTGAGACTAGCCCTTGCCTCACTCTCACAACAATGCTAAAACAATTTGCACACACACTCCTGGATAGGCTCTGTCCCCAATGTCCACAAACTACTCTGTCTCCCTATGCTGAATCAGCTTGGGAAAAAGTGATTTGCTATAAAGTTTTTCTTGGTTTTCCCCAAAAGGATTCAGAATGGTGCATTTTCTAAAACTGATTGGAGAAGTTGAGGGGAGTGGGCTAGCCTGTCCTCCTCCAACCCAGTTTTTTTGCTCCTGAATGTTGTGGCTCAGTCTCTCTCTGCTCCTCCAGTTTTAGGGGGACATATGCTTAATCTCTGATCCAGAACTGTTGCTTTTTTTCCTGAAGGTTGGAATTCAAGAATCCCCACTACTTGGCTACTCGGTTCCTTCTTTTATGGCTACCATCTCTTAAGTTAAAGGATTATGACAAGTTCTATCCACACCTGGGTCCAGCATCTCATGGTAAAGGAGTCAGCATTGTCCAGGAAAACCTCTTCTGTCCCTACTTTGATGGAGTCAACTGGGTCATGTGGTCCTATTCTCTCCTAGAGCCTTGTAGATAAGTAGTTCCCCCCAGAGATACTTCCTTTCACTGCCACATCTCAAGATCTCTGAGTGATAGCATATACAGCTACAACATATGCTTCTACTCTGAGATTTCCAACAAAGGTTGTGCCTATATGTAAGACTGTCCCACAACAATTTTGGTGTCAGGTAAACTCTCAAGTCTTTAGTTTCCAGTTGGCTCAGTTCTCCCTCCGGATACCTCCAACTAGCCTTCCACAATCTTTTCATAACACACAATAATCTCAATCAGTCAGTTCAGCACCAGACCAATAACTCCTCAGTCCTCGCAGTGAGGGGTCATAGGACATATACTTGTGTTCTATATGAAGAGACAAAGGCTCACCTCCCAGTAAACTCATTGATCTCCTTGCCCCAAGCACTTCCTCCTAAACACTTATTAGATGTAAGTCTTTGTAGTAGCTGATTAATAAATATGAATACTAGTGGATGCAAATTCAATACAGTCAGCATACAGTCACTCTGCTAGGCTCTAGGAATACAAAGACAAAAATAAAAAATAGTCCCAGCTTGTCGTATCCAACTTAATGTGTGCATATGATGGTCTATGACTAATTCACTGAAGGAAACCAAAAACCTCGAAGTACACATGAACTCCCAATGAAGTCCTTTCTTTTGGCTGAGTCAATAGAAAGATATATCATTCAGAAAAAAAGTCTGTCTACCCCAAAGCAATTTTACCATACTTCCCTCGCCCCCACCACCCAGTGACCTGAGAATCTGTTTCAAATAAGAAGAGCACTCATACACTGACCCATTCTCATGCTCCACATTGCCTTTCACCTTTAAGAAATTGGACTATTGTCAAGCAAACGCACACTATTTTTTGGTCCCTGCATTTCCCAGTCTGCACAGCCTCAGAGGCAGGCTCTGGTAGGAGAAAGAGACCTGAGTGGGTAAAGGCAAAGAGCACATTTCTGTAGTATTACCTACCAGAACAAAATCTATTCAAGATAGCCCTGATTTTTTACTCATCAGAAATCCTTTGGTTCTTCCTGGGATCTGACATAAATCTCTCCTGCTTCAGATTATCCCCCACACTAGCTTCAGACACTGGCAGAGTGACAGCACCATGAAATGAAACAAGAAGTTATTCCCTCCCAGCTCCCACTCTGTACATCACTGAACATGGGATATGAGTAGCAGTCATAGCCTTGCCATGACTGATGAGAACAAGCAGCAGTCATCCATCTCATTACTCTCCATCAAGCTATCTCCATGTCAACCTAGTCACCGAATCATAGACACTTATATTTGGGGATCTTTTCAAAATCTTTAACTTCCTTCGGAGCTCAGCTCAGGTGCTATCTCCTCCACGAAGCCCTCCTTGAGCCTTCCCACCATTCCCTTCTATCCAGTAGTTAATGCCTTCTCCTTCCTCAAATTTTCATAGAATATAGTGATCTCTTCCTTGCCCCTTTCAAGACCAAGGTCCTCCACTGAATCAGGGGATCTATATCTTGCCACTGGACTCAGATGACTTGGGAGGAGAGAGTGTGGCTGGTGATTTTGCAATTCACTTACAAGTCATGGCATCAGCTTCCTGATGCCATGGTCCTCTTTGAGAATGAAGGACAAACAGCAACTCTATAGTAGAAAGAACACTGATTGGGGAGTCAGGAGACCTGGGTTCAAGTTCCATTTCTGATTGCTGCCAATGAGACTGAGCAAGTAACTTAACCCTTGGATCTACTTTCTCATTTTTAAAAATAAAGAGGTTGGTTTAGGTGACCTCCACCTCTCCCAGCTCTAAAACTATGATCCTGCAAAGTGTGTACCTGGCTCACCACCTCTCTCCCTAATCTAGCCTAAAGTCCTTGAAGGCAGGGCAAGTTCTATTTTTATCTTCCTGTTCTCAGCCTAGCTCACACTTTGCACTCTGTCAAACTTAATTAAATTAGAAGGTGCTTCGGAGATCTTCTAGTTTCCTCCATGCTGCCCCACCCATGTGATTACAACTAACTAATTACAACTCCCATGCCCATGTACATATCATTAACCTACCTAATGCTTCCTGGTGCTTTTTACGAATATCTGATTTTTGAATAAACTGAGACTGAGAGGGTTTAAGTGACTTGCCAGTGGTCAAAATAGTAAGAAAGTGCTGAAGGCAGGTTTTGAAACCACATCTTCCTGACTACAAATCCGGCTCTCTATTCACTATACCACAGTGACACATAGAACACAAAACAACTCCGAACAATTTGATATTATAAAATCAAATACTAAATGAGATACTATGGATTAGAAATGCTATAGAAGTTAGAGATGAAAAACCAATGACAGCAATTGATGATGCTTAGCTATGTGACCCTGGGCAAGTGATTTAATGTCTCTGGGCCTCAGTTTCCTCATTTGTAAACTGGACTTGACTTCTAAAGTCCCTTTCAACTCTAAATCAATTCTATGATCCTATATGAGACTTCACATCAGTTTGAGGGAATAACCAAAATCTATCCTCTTCCTCTCTTGCCCGAATGCTTGCTTTAAAAAAAAAAAAATAGTTCCTGACTCAACACATCTTCCTCCAAAAACATCTGGAAGAGAATGCTGGGAAAGAATAATATAGAAATGGACAAAGTACTGCTCTTTGCACAAAGTGAGCATGTAATAAACTCTAACTGGTTTCCATAGGCAGGCTGTAGTGGAGGCTCAACAGAGTTGTTGGTAAAAATAGCTGAGGATTTTCCTCCATAGGTTTTGATATCTGTGGCTTTCTCTCATTCCCTGGTGTTGAGCAATAGCTAAACTTACAGAGAAACTGTCTGCTGAGAAGCTGGTGTTGATTTTGTCAATGTTTATTTCCTATTCTGTACCTTCTCCTTTGAGGTCCAGAATCAACCTCCCTTGAGAAAGCTGAAGGATCAGGGGGAAAGGAAGGGCCAAGGGGGAGAAAGTCAGAAAAGTGTAGGTGTTCCTAGAGAAATGGTGCGTGTGTGTGTGGGGGGGGGGGGTACATGTGTGTATGTGTGTGTGGTGCATGTGTATGTATGTGTGATAAGCAACATGCAGGACACTTGTCTTGTTTGGTTCCCCCCTTCCCAATCAGGAGGAGAAGGATAAGTAGCCCAAGCCACAAGACATTTTCTCTACTGACATAACCTCCTAGAAAACTGGCTTGCTCCAGCAAAGTCATGCCACTCACTTTGGGGTGGATCTCTGCAGACTCTTCTATCTAGCCTAGTCCACCCACCTAGGGTGTTCCCTTAGCCACACCTGGCCTCACCCAGACCCCATATTGCATCAATTGGCAACTCTAGGTCCCCTTGCCACCCTTACCCAGCTTTCTTCCCACTCTTCATCCCTGCCCAGCCCTATTCCATCTATTTTTAACTCTTTTTTGCTTGGAAAAGTTCATGACTCCCAAGGCACCAGCATTTCTGCCTGTGGGCAGCAAGGGCCAGACCCAAGTACTGGCCAGAATCTTGAGCCCAACACACCAATCACTGTCAGCACCTACTTCTCCTGCCCTACCAAGCACATCAGCCGGAAGTTCAAACAAAAGTTCTCACTAAATCCCTTTCTCCTGCCTCAAATACCTCCTATAATCAAGTAGGCGTGCGTGCGTGCATGCATGCGTGCGTGTGTGTGTATGTGTAAATAAGTGAGGCTGATTCAGATGAGACTTTCTGTCATCAGAAATGTATTCTGAGAGCACAGTTTATGGTTAATGAATTTTTATATCCTAATGTACTCTATACATCTGTATTATAGAGGAAAGTCCTTCAGTTGCTATAAGGAACCATGACAAGTATACCTTGGAAAGGTACAGTAAGAGTCATATAGTACTTAAAAATTTTTGCCTCCAACCTTTTTAACATAAGGCAGTTTGTCTTTGTATTGAGAAGGGGTTATTCCATTATCCTTGTAACGCTTTCAAATAAATGAAATCTGTGAAAGTAACCAACTCATAGAATCAGAGAAGGCACCCTAGAAACTGTCCAGCAAAAATTTCTCATTTTACAGATGTGTAAATTGAAGCCCAAAAAAGGTTAATTGGTTTAACAAAATGACCTGACTAGGTCACATAGCTAGTGGCAAGGGCAGAATTAGAACCAGGGTCTCTGGGGACTTTAGTGCTCTCTCCATCATATCATGCTGGCTCAAGCACAGACGGTGAATACAGGGTATTCAGCCAAAGTTAACTGACATTTTGTAGCACTTTTAGGTTTACAAAGCTTTTCAACAACCCTAGGAGGTAAGTACTATAGATATTCAGATATAATTATTCCCATTTTGCAGATGAGGAGAATGAAGCCCAGAGAGATCGATCAATTTGCCCATGGTCACATAGCTAGCAAGTGTCTTGGCCATGCTCTGGCAGGGTACAATAACTTGTTTTCTCAGAAACATTTCAGAGTGTGTACATCCAAATCAGCACTTTTCCCTTCAGGGCAAAGTACCCTGGGGAGGCCAATATACCTGCTCCAATGATACTGATATCATTCAAAATATTTGCAGCACTTCTTTCTGGAAATGGCCACTAAGGCTTGCTAACTTTTTTTTAATATCCTTTTTTGCCGGCAAATATTTATACTTGAAGTATAAATTCTACCTTTGGAAATAATGACAAGTGTGTTGGAGCCAAACAGCAAAAAAGGGTGAATAACTGGATAAAACGTTAAAAACTATGAGTATGAATTCTGACCCTGCCCCCATATGACCATGGACCAAGGTACTGAGCCTCACAACCTCATGTGACAAATGAGGTCAAACTGGGTGACCCCTGGAGGTTACCTCCAAACTGAAAGTCATGACTCTGGGAATCTAGAAGGGTAATATTATCTTAGGTCCCAAAACATAGTGTGGCTATAAAGCAATGAGACTAAGGTCCCTGTTAACATAACTAAAATGTAACTCCTAAATAATAATATTCCTAAAGTGGCTATGAAGTTCACCCCAGAAATAAAATTCCAAAAAATAATTTAAGCCATAGCAGCATCACTGGGGAGAATGCATAGTACATTAAGGCCATCACCCTGCTTTTCTCCTTCCCCAGAAGCCTCAGGTGACTCCCTGAAGAAGGAATTAAAATTCATTTGGATACAAAAGTGATGTGTGTGTGTGTGTGTGTGTGTGTGTGTGTGTGTTTAAAACTTGATATTTGAAGGGATTCCCAACCTTTTTTGTTTCATAGATGACTTGCCAATCTGGTAAAACCTATGGGCTCTTTTTCAGAATAATGTTTTAAATGCCTCCAATAAAATATACAGGATTACAAAGGAAACCAATTATATTGAAAACAAGATGGGATTGTTTTCCCATCCAAGTCAACAGATGCCTAAAATCCAATGGGCTGCAGACCTCAGTTTAAGAATTGCTGCATTAGAGCCAGACAGACTTCAAGCATGAAGACTTGAGCTGCCATTTGGAATCATCCATATGGCCAGACCTCAGGCTGCAAACAAATTTAAAATACAAGACAAACAAACAAAAATATTAAGAGCCCCTAATTTTTAGAGGTTGACAGAAACACACCTCTCTTCACCTCTACTTTCCCTCCTCCAACTCTCACCCCCCAGCATGGTTATGTTGCGAATGACATAGCTAATTAAGGTAAGTACTATAGCAGTCTAGAGTGGCATAAGTTAGGGTAGATGCTAACTCCGACAAGGCTTCCAGAGGAATCCATATTTCAGGGTTTACTAGCTCATCTGTAAATAAAATAAAATTTCCTCTGGGCTTGAGCTTAGGAACCCTGTTCCTGCCTTTGGCCTGAATGTGATTAGTGCTTTGGTGAAGGGCATGGGGGCAAGAGGAAAGAGTTAGTTTGGCCATCTTTAAGTCCTCTCAACACTGAGTTGCAAGTATTTATTTTAAGGCTTGTTCCCCCCACTTCTTTTAGAAATCACTAGAACTTGAAGCTACATCTAGTAGAACAATTAACCTTCTATTCATTTAAGCCTCCCACTTCCCAGTAGCATCTGGCTCTCTATGAAATTCCCAACAGACCTGGGCCACAGAAGTGGGCAAACTTTCCTATACACTTGATGGGCTATGAGGTATGGATTGAGGCAATGACCTCCATTTCTCAGAATGACCTGAGAGATTGTAAGACATATTCATGTCTGGGTCAGAAGAACAGTTCGTAAATTAAGAAGAATTTGGACAAATATGAAATAAGGAAGTCTCTACACAGTGAAACTGCTTCACTGTTATCCTCAGATAAGGATATAGTTGAAGTCATTTAGATAATTGTATATTTTGAAAGCAACCAGTTGTGCAGCTAAATACAATAGGTTAACTTCAAAACAACCAGCTATTTGGTTGAATTTAACTATGTATTTTTTCAAATGTCTGGGTAATATTTGACATGGAATGGATCTTTCAGAATATATCTTCTTTGCTAATAAAGCTAAATATGTGTGTGTAAATATATGCATATCTGTGAAGTATTATAATTATGGTGATTTTATAAGTAATTATTAAACAAATATGACATTTTTCAAGTAAAATAATTGAGTATGCAACAAAGTACATACCAGCACCACTCCCCTGGATTTGTACTAGATTTTCCTTTAAAAAATCCCCAGTGTATTTTCTTCAATTCCACAGCTACATTTAAATAAACAAAACTCTTTAACAATTTGAAGACTATTAAATGTTTACAATTTTACGTATGGTGACTTGAAAAGTTTGCCTCAGCCCCGGGAATACAGTCAAATAACTCCACTGTTCTATCCTTAGCATTCCCGCTAGCATTTTCTTTCTATAACACACAATTTCCAACATGTGGCGAAGGCATTAGTGAGGGTCTCGTCACGTTATTTTCAAGTTTCAGTTAACTGAAGAGAAGCAGTTGCCTGGCACTTGAGAAATAACGCAAGGTGGTTTTGCATCAAGTTCAGCTTTTTGGAAACATGCTCATTTGTAAACAGCACGGCTTAGAGGAAGTCTGTCGCTTGTTAAGACTCGAGTACATAGCTCTGAAATGCATGTGCTGGAGGATTATTTTAAATGCACATATCGCTTATGAGAATTCAGCCTGGATAGTTCTTTTTTGGAAAAAAAAATGCTTTAGCACATAATATATTTTTCATCAAATTATTTCCCAGCTTAACTTCAGCCAGACAAGTTAAATGAGGTATAGTGATTTTTCAAATCTGAATCTGCTAAGAGTTTTCCATATTTCCACGAAGAGAGTTCTTTCATCGTTTTAGCAATATATCTGTATAGTACTGTGTGTTTGTGAGAGGGTGTGTGTGTATGTGTGTGTGTGTATATGTGTGTGTGTGTGTGTGTGTGTGTCTGTGTCTCTGCGGGTGTGAAGAATGAACTTAAAATAATCACCTTAACAATATCAATGTGTATCCTCTATTGTGAGAAAATCTGCAACCTCATCAAGGAATGAGATTCAAATAAATTTTCATTGTCCCACTGCACAAAGCTAATCTTAGCCCAATCCTAATTTGTTATTCATTCTCCTTCTTTAATTCATAATTTGATGCTAAACATGGTGAAACAGCACAGTGCCCTTTAAACGCTGTTGCATCCATGGACATGTATCCTGCAGCTAAACAAATTAATGTTTTCTATAAACAATATTTTTGTGCATGAGCTTATGGATATAAAGCATGAATGGGCAGAGAGATTGAAGAAAATGTGCCAGGAAGTCAGTGGGTGATATATGTATATTCATACATACATATGTGTGTGTGTGTGTGTGTGTGTGTGTGTATATATATATATATACATATATATATATATATATATATGTATATATATATATATAGTCAATGTTAACCTATCCCTAAACTTCTGGAGTTTTTTTTTTAACTATCTATTCTTGCTAATTTACTCCTCAGTATTTTCAGTGTCCTCATTTGCAGTGAAAATTCTCTCTGACGAATGCCACTGATTTAAAACTGTTGCCTGGACTGGGTAATTGCGATAGATTTGAAAAGGCGTCTGCAAAGTATTCCACAACCTGATTTTTAATTTACTGCATCATCAGCTACTTTTATGATAATATTTAATCTACTGAAACAAAACCAGTGCCTCAGTTTAGAGAGAAAGGGAGAGAATATTTTTAGCAGCACCAGTTCTATGTGAAGCTAATGGGGAAATAATTCCAATCTATCTGATCTGGAAAGTGGTGGTGGCGGGGCGGGGGGGGGGTTGCATGACACTAAAGGGGTAAATTTATTCTTCAGGAGTGTGCTGATAAATTTGAAGATCATATTTCACTACACACTGTTAAGTCGAAATAAGCAAGGGAAAAATATATATGTAATATAAATATATAATCTACATTAAAATAACAATCCTTAAAAACCCTTAACCATTCCTCACAACTACAGTATTAAGAGAACTACAGTAAATATAACTCTTTGTGGACTTAAATTAATTTAATTTAACTCACATGCTACTCTGATGACCAAGTGCCGGGCAACCGTGATGATAACATTATTATCTACAAGTTAGGCAAAGAATTTAAAAGGGAAGTTGGCTGAGACAGACCTTGGGAGTATAAGCGAGGTTAGGGGAGAGGGCATGATTATAGAACTAACAAAACGCCTTAGAAATCATGTAGCTCCTTTAACTCAGGGACTTCCAACCCTTTACTTTTGCTGCTTTTAAAGACAATTCAAAACTGAGTCATGAAGATCAACTACTCTGTCAACCGTTTCTTTTTTTTATTCTCTGGGTCCTATGTCTATTGAAATCCATTTCCTGTGAACCAACCTGAAACAATCCTAGTGAGAGACAGTAAAAATCCATCTCCCTGCACCAAGAAAGCATTCTTGAAAATCTATGCCTTAAAGATACAAACTGTAATGGAAACTTGCCCTGGCCAAGGAAAAATTCAGCTAAACATGGTGACTTCCAACCAAACTTGAACTCCAGGGAAGATCACTCTTCTCCCCTCCCCGCCTTTACAATGACAGTCCTGTTGAATGATTTGGAGCTACTCAAAAGCAGTTAGACGTTTGAATCAGCACTGGGCCCATCCTGAGCCAAAGTTACTGGAAGTTTTGGGTAGAAACTTCTTGGGTAGAAAACTACTCCTCACCAGAGTTGATCTGTGCAGACTCCTCTGTGATCAACAAAGCAGAAAATGTAACTTGAGCATTCAACTTAACCAATATACCCTTTTTCATCTACGAGAGCAGTTTAAGGGGGAGCTAATGAGAAGGAGATAGGCCAAAAGTCATTGCCTTGAGGTGGAGGGTTGTTACCGAAACAAGTTCAGTTTTTGTTATCATCTTATGTTAGAATGTTTATACCCTGGAAAGAGAAGGAAAATCCCCTTTTACGCCTGTAATTAGCTTGTTTGAAAGTGCCCCATTTCCCTCCCCACACACAATTATTCCTATCATAAATTTTGCATTACTCCATGCACAATAATGCACATAAAATTAAATAAACAATTTAATTAATTTAATTAAAATTAAATATTAAACATATTGTGTATAAGGAGCCCATGCATTTGATTTAATTGGGCGGGAGTACCCAAAGCAGTTTGGGTAACAGCAGAAAATAATTAAAAACAACAAGTCCGTTAGCCTCTGGGTACAAGAAATACTTGGGAACTTCCTCTTGAGAAAGGTTTATTTAATTAAAATTAAACTAATCTTTCGAAAACATTTGATAAGCATTTCATAATCCAAATCATAATCCAAAAATGAGACTCAGCCTGCCTATCTATGATACAGGAAAACCATGTTAAATAATTTATCTCCGCCACTAGCTACTTTCTCTTCTCTCACACACAATAATTCAATAGACAACATGTTTACTATGTTTAAATTTGAGTAACACTTGGTTCATCTAGATAAATATTAGCAAAGTGAACAAAGGCATAAAAGGCCCCTAACTGTAAGAGACTTAAATGCTTTATTCCAAAGTGTTTGTCACTCCTTGGAGCTAGCTAAACAAGGGATACATTCTCAAACTTGCTTATTTAAAAGCAAATCTAGACAGGTGTATTGTCAGGTGAACATTTTGATGGGAACATAGAAGAATACACTGGGTCCCCGAAGTTATTTCAGACACCTTTAATTCATAATATATCATCTAGAGTCCTGTACACAATAACTGGAAGAATTTATTATTTTGGGGACTGTTTCCTCCTTTGACTTACATCATGGTCATTTCAGGAATTCAACCACGATGAATTACCTGAGCTGAAGGAAGACCAGAGAGAGGTGTTCTCTACCGGAATAACTAAGACACTACCCCCCTCCCCCAACAAACAGCTCAGAAGAGCCTTGCCAGAGCTTTTAAGGGTTGTTGTGGGAACCAAAGCTCATTTTGACTCCAGACAAGTACATCCACCAAATGCAGCTGCTTGGATTCCCTGTTTCAAAAGCTACTAGATCTGAATGAATTTTGGTTTGACAAGTATCCTATACAACTGGACATGACTCTGAGCTTACTGGAGTGGAGTTCAATTGACTGTCTCTTAAAGATCCCTTCTTCCCTTCCCCCTCTACCCCTGCCCCCAAGGGGAAGGAAGTTAGGCTACTCTTTGATTCAAATAATTTTTATCTGTTCAAACACAAATATTAATCCAATTTAGTCTATCAGTAGGATTAAAATATTTTAATATATTCTGATGACTCAGAATCAATGTAGCAGTTGTATTTGTCTCTGAGGTTTGGTGGGAATATCTGATTCATCCCTTTTTGGTCCATTCTACTCTGACATCAGAGATACCTTTTGCCCCAAAGTCAAACATCTATGCTCTGGGAGGTTTCACAGAAATTCACAACGGACATATCATATAGGAAAATTGAATTGGGTTATTGTTGTTTCTTCACATTTAAAGGTTATTTATTTCTTTTAATGTTTACTTGCTCTCTCTTTTTAAAAGGCATGCTATACACCAAGCTCTTGAATAGCAATAACTCTAACTGATACCTGGGATTTACTTTAATTGTGCTAAACATAAGTAATCATACACACAGAGAGAGTCAGATAGAGAAAGAAACAGAGACAGAGGGACTCTGGTTTTAACATCTTCTTTGGTACCATCAAGTCTTTTTGGTCAGAAAATACAAACATGAGGTGGTGAGACCATATTCTGAATGAGGCATATGTGAAAGAAGCAACATTTACAACTTATTCGTCATAAAGCACATGATATTTGTGTTTGAAACCTTCTGTAACCAATTATGCATTTGTATATTCCATACAAAGGAAATTCTGTAGTAGAGGAAAAATTGTTGAGATTTTAGGCTCTTCTGTTTAGTCATCCACCTACTTATGGAGTAGAAAGGTAATATTTTGACACCAGTGTTAATATCAGTGATTTTCTAGCTTTGCATGTCCATTTTTTTATATGATTAGGATGCATTTATTGATAAGGAGGACTTCAAAACTTGAGACAAGAGAATGAGGTGACTTCTTTCTGAAGGACACCTAAAACACTATCGAATACCAGTCTCTAAATTGCTATTAGTGTTTTCCATAATACATTCTTTGCTAGACAGATTCACAGCATTTGTTGAAAGAAAAACAAAATCTCTAGGGAAAACTCCCATAGGCTTCACTAACCCTTTTTTCCCCTACAGATATTAGCATAGATTCCTAGACTCCTCTACCAGTAGTGGATAGGACTGCCATTGGACTTTCTTTTAAAATGGCCATAATTCAGGTTACCACCTTTTTTAGCTTTCTGGATCTATTTGAGCAACTTTCAGCCAATTATTACCTCTGCTTCTGAGATGAGTTGCTGAGAGAACCACCCAGTGAATCTGGGTCTAGGTCTCAGCCTGCGATACCTGACAGGAGAATGATGCTCTCCATCACAAGCCAGGCAGCATTCCCAGGGTGCTCCCTGCAATGGGATAAGTCTGGGCCCCTCAGATCCAATGATTCAATTCATCATTAATGATTTATTCACTCAAATAACCGTCACCTTTCCCAGATTGACATGTGGAGTTTTATTTATTAAACAGCAAACTCCATTTTTTAAAAGGATCAGGCTTGTTCTGGCTTCCTTCTCCCCATTAAAGTTTCTCAGAAATTCTCCTCTCTCACTCTCCTTTTCCCCCCTGTCCCACCAAAATAAATAACAGATGAGGTGCTCACACAATAGAATTAGCTTCTACTTTCATTTCCCTGAACTAGTCTCTGAAAAGGTCAGAGAGGAGGCTTCAGTTAAGTTTAGAAAAACTGACAATTGGATTAGTATAACTTTATGTTCATTTTGGTGCAAAAGATGTTAAACCAAATAATCCATGAGATTTGGGTGTTTTTTTTTCCTCCCTAACCTTTCTATAGACCTTATCTGGTTTAATCTGAGGCCCAAAATGCTGATAGTGTCTGATCAGGAGACAGTCAAGTCAACAAGCATTTATTAAACACTAGTACTGGTAATACAAATACAAGGAGAAAGAAAGATAACTAGTTTACAATGCTAATGTGCTTTAAATTCCTCTGGTCCCCACAAGGAGGCTGGAGATTTATATATGTGGTCCCTAGGAAGGAGAGGCATAGCAATTTCTCTAGGGTCTCCAAGTACATAGAACTCAAAAGGGAGGAAAGCTTTCTTTTACTTATGTTCAAATACTTCATTAGAAGGAGCCCCTATGTAACTGTCAACAAAGACTGAGAAAAGAATCAAATACCTAGAAGAGCAAGGGTCACATTTCATCCAGATGTGTTCTCTGGGGGTCTTCCCTCAACACTGGCACAGCAGGAAACCAAAGAATTGACTCTCCCTGGATTATGGTGGAGTGCATATGGGGTGACTCAATCTCCCTTGTTCTTAAAGGGGCACTTGAAGTCACTCTTCTGATCAGGACACTCACAAGCTTCCTTAGCATTCTGGGCCTTTGGAAATGACTTCCTGACCAATAGTCTCCAAGTTGTACCATGCCTGTCACCAAACACAAGGAGACTAGAAAGGTCCAAGGTCATTGCAGAGGAATCGGCTCTTCGAAAGTTTATATATAGTTAGTGAGGACTAATTTCTTGTTCTTTAAAAGGGATTATGAAAGTTTCAGCACTCAGAAATTGTTTGGTTGGGGGAAAGGAGGAGGAGACTTGTTTAACGCAAATCAACCACTTCTCATTTAACAGAATTGAAATATTTCCTCTTTTTCTTCTCCCAAAATAGCTTGCATGTGTAAATATGGCCAAAGAGAAGACCAGAATATAAGAATTTCAGGAATATAAAATTCAAGGAATGGGCCAATGTCATTTAATTTTTTATATGTCCTTAACATCATACAATTAAATACAAAAGGACCCAAGTTATGATGGTTTAAAATTCTTCCCGAATTCAGACAGAGAGATGCTATGTGTATACTGTAAGGATATCCTTATCATAATGCCAGAGAATATTACACAGAAGGGATCTCCAAAACAGGAACAAATGAAAACATGTTGGCACACAATAGCTTCTGCTACTCAATCCAATGAATGAGACTCCCCAAAATATGGTGAATCACAGTGTCAGAGACTAAAATAGGCATGGGTTCCCAGATAGGGTGTTTCTGAAAGCTACCTTGAAAGGTGAAAGGGTTGTTCCATGCAATCAAATCTCTAAACATTGAGCAAGGATCAGGGAAAAAAAATTGCAGGGATTTCAAAGGAAGGTTCAGGTAGAAATTAGCACAATACCCAAAACAATGAGGAAGCTTCCTAAGGAAAAGTGAACACAATCCCCCAGCTTTTTGCAAGCCTGTTGTTCCACAAGTTACTTTACCTAAACAAATTCTACCTGGGAAGAGGAGGGAAACAATATTCTTTTTTTTTCTGAAGCTTTTGAAATAATAAACTGAGGTAAATGCACCTAAACCTGATTTCATTTTCTGTTTCACAGATCAGAGGCACAATTGAGTTAACCAACTGAAAATGATCCCAAAGGAGTTGCCGCAAACGCTAGAGAAGGTAAGGAACTAGCTCAGGTTAGAATGCATCTACATAACACCAAACACCCAAGCTAAGCCTGAAAGAATTCAGTCAACTTATGTGGACATTTCTTTGGTCTGCACAACTCAATTATCTAAATACTTGGGAATATCTACTGCAGTCCCAAAACATAGTACAGTGGTATCAAATAGGTGTTGAATAAAGGCTACAACTAGACTGATGAAAAAAATAACATCTGAATATGTATCTAAATCATTTATTTTACATTTTTCAACCAGGTATTCAGAATTGTGGAGACACTACCTCTGCACAGTTCACATACCCTGCGGAGACCACGGCTATGAGACTAGTTTGATCTTTCTGTTTCCCTCCCAGAGATTACTTTCTCATTCAAAACAAAAACAAAGTCTGGCTACAAATGCATGCATACATACACACACACGCACACACACACAAACACACACTGTCCAGATTTGAGAAGAAAATTGAATGTTCCTGGAACCTTCAACCTTTGCTCCTCTCATCTAATTTTGCAGGCCATTAATCCAGAATGTGCATTCGTGCATTTTGGTATTTGTTTTCACATTAAAATGACTGAGTAATTAATAAAAGTTGGCAACTGTTCATGCATAGCAGTGGGGTTTTCTCCTCTCTTTCTCCATTTAACATATTATAGTTTTACATGTATATAATGCTGCAATCCACTCATTATAGTACTATCAGCTTAGAGCTCTCAACATATACTCTGGAATGTGTTGGATAATTTCAGTGTCGAAGAGCCTATGCTCTGTATAGTCCTTCCTTTCTAATAGGGACCCGTGAGAAATTATTATGATCTATCAAAGAACATTTCATGAATGGATCTGATTTCTTTGCAAGTAATATCCAAGTCACTAACTTCACAATAAGGAAAATTTCATCATTTTCAACTCGGTCTTTGTTTACACCTAAGGGCATTCCCATACACACTCCCCTCCCCCAGATTTCTTCTAAAGAAAACAACCCACTCCCTACCTCCAAAAAGGCATCACTCTCACTCTCCCTACAGATTGCATATGGGTTTCCCCTCCTGTAGCCCTAGGAGCTACAAGGAGCTTCTGGGATGGGATGGCAAGAATGTGGGGAAGCTTTCGTTTGGGGAGTTAATAATACAGTGTCACAAAGGAATTTAAGCCTGAACTCTGGAAATACTCCTTCTGAGAACTTAGTCTTTCTTTCTCAGACCTTTCTGCTGTTTCAAAAAATAAAAACCTTCTGTCATTTTTCTCCTGAAGGCAATTTCAAATCCCTCCTACTGTATTTTTTTAAAGGAACAAAATTCCACTGAATAGGGAAGAAGGATACTAAGGTTATTGTTTTTCTTTTATCTCAAAGTTTAAAAGGATGTGACCATTTAAGAACAGTCCCAACCTTTGTGAATGGTGCTGCTATGTCCTCAGCTTTCAATGCAGTGTTTTAATTGGGAAAGACTCACTCCCCCCAACCTACTTTTTACCCCCAAAATAATGAAGATCTCTCCATATTCAATTCAGAATGCTCATTGTGAGGAAGGTAGAGTGGAAATAGGGGCTCCTGTAAGGAAGAATCAGGAATGTCAACAGACAGCAAGCAATTCCCCTCAGGACCTCTAGAGGAAGTATTAGAAGGGTGGGGTAACCTGAAATGATGGGGGAGGCAAGAGTAGAGTCCAGCCTCAGGATATAGCATGTATGGTGTCCAAAGAGTTCAAACAATAATTCAGATCACAGACACCAATTCTTGAGGGGAGTTTGGCCTGGGGTTCCCCTTTCTTCTAATCTTCCCCAATCCCACAGCAAGGGGCCTACTGTTTTCCATAAAGCAGTCCAACTATCAGAACCCACCTGACCAGGCCCCTTCCACCACTTTCTCTCCCTGAGCCTGTTAGCCCAACCTGAGCACAATGTCCAAATGCGGTTCCAATGACTTTGCCTATAGATCTTCAGAATGTCAGACACTTTTCCCCTGGTTTCTCACAGGCAAATGAGCTGATAAACATTGAATGGGATGGAGGTCCCAGACAAGGAACTAATTGCTCTTTTCCCTGTCTCTGCCTTTTGCAGAAATAAATGAAGCATCCATAATCTTTATCAAAGAACTTTCATGCTTCATTCTTTGGAACTGTTGGAGGTTAGAAGGAAGGAAAGAAAGAAGGAAGGAAGGGAGGAAGGAAGGAAGGAAGGGTGGAGGAAAGACCACACACTTTGTGTGTGTATGTGTGTTTAATCAATCACAAAAGTAAAAGGGTCTTAAACAGAGAAGAGATCCCTAAACCTCGACTTCCTAAAGCCTAGGAAAGAGGATTCCTTGAGCTCTGCTAGCAGCCTAATGATAAAGAGCTTGGAAATACGTTGTCCAGAATTAAATTTGAAGTGTTTCTCAGCCCATGGCTAAGAAGGGGAAGAGTACCCCCAAAGAGGAAATGGCCTCGTACCAAGTCCCTCAATTCAGTCGTGGGTTTGGGGTTGTCGCTTGTTTCCCACCTGTTTCTTTTACCTTCCCTCTGCTTCAGATGCCAGCTTTATCTAAAAATGGACTTGCCACAGATTGCAACACGACTTGTTGGACTGGGGTTACTGAGTGACTGGGGAGTCAATTCGGGTCTGGAAGGGAGAAGCAGCATTCGGTCTCATTTTCTGCGCGCAAGCACGCACACCAGACGCACGCGCTGCCCTTCTGGGCCCTTGCACTCTGTAACTGAAATGTCTCGGTTCAACTCAAAAAGAAAAGAAAGGTGGGAGTGGAGGGAAGGCTTTCAAATAGAAGAGCGAGAAAGTGGATGGGATGCAAGAATAGGTAGAGAATGCGGGGCTGCCACCTGCCCCTGCTGCAGCGCACTTCAGCAAGTTTTCTCGGCAGCGTTCCGCTGCTCCAGTCACTGCGCTCTGCCAATCAGGTCCGGAGCCACCACTTCTCTGTTTGAGGTCGTAATATTTGGAAGGGAGACAGAGAAGAGCCCGGGCCGGGGTGGGTTTGGGGGTGGGAGCGGAGAACTGGTGGATGACTTCTCCAGCTCAAAAACACCCAAAATTTACTTTAGCTCAACGTTCACTTTTGGAGAGTGAGTTAATATGTTTCAGAATCTACTTAAACTGGAGACTTTCTTAGAAAACATTTTTCACACATACCCAGGGAGCCTAGACTCTCTCTCGCCCTCCTCTTTCAAGGATAACCTTACCAAATCAGCATCTTGCAAACCTTACCAAATCAATATCTCGAACCCTCAGGGAATGGGTTCGCCTAGCAGAGAGATTTTTGGAAAAAAGAAAAGATCCTGGAAGGGACCCGAGATAGGCTCTGATCATCCTAAAATAAGGACCTAGTGTTTTTACACTAAACCCTAAGATAAACTTTGGCCCCAAACTCCCCATCTCTTCTTTCCGATTCCTATTTTCGATGCCCTGAGCAGCTGCCTGTATTCCCCACGTCTGGGAACTAGGGAGCAAAGTACAAGTCCAACTATCCGTATTTTGAGGGAGGGGCTGGACCAAAGACTGATCTCAATAGCAGACTAACCGCACACAAAGTTAGGCCGCTCTATCTCCCCTATAGGGCCCCCAGTTGCCTAAGGATGTGGAGAAAAGCTAACCGCAAGGAAAGGACAGGCATGGCCAAGAAGGATGCCGAGGGTGGGGTGCATTGAAATTGACATTGCAAGTACAAAAGAAATGAATGTAAAGAATACACCCCAGCGGGGAGCAAAGGCGCCTAACAAGTGAGGTTGCCAAATCCCTCTAGGAAAGAAAGGGGTGGAAATTGAAAAAGCCACTTTTCCTGCCTTGTTCATGGTCGGTATATTGTAGGAGAGAGAAATAAGGGGGTAAAGATCACAGGGTTATAGAGGAACCTACTCCCACTTTTTTGTGGCAAAAAAAAAAGGAAGTACCGCAGAGAAAGGATTTCGGAAGACGCTCACCTGGGTCCTGGAAAGATCAGTACAGGGCCCTCAAAGCCTGATTGCCCGGAGTTATTCCCCCGGAAGAGGGAATTGTGTTAGATCTTCTCCCTCCAAAGACCCTGGGCTTTGCCTCCGTCTAGTCCGTGGGGGATGATGGGTCCGAACAGAAGAAAGACTTTCTCAACCCAGGATTCGGACACTCTCACTCTCTCTCTCTCTCTCTCTCTCTCTCTCTCTCTCTCTCTAAGTTGAAGAAACACAAATAAAGCTTGAACCCAGCAGCTCTAAAGACTCCCCCTCTCCGCTCCCCCTTTCTCCTCCTCCTCCCCCACCCCTCCCAGGCCTCTTCCCCGGGAGGTTTTGACCCCCAAGCTGGTCTGTCTCAGATCCTCAATTGGTTTGGGAAAGATTGGAAAGTAGCCTGCATTTCCAGGCGGCGCTGAAAGTGAGAGTGGGATGAATTTTCCTCCTTTCTTGCCCCATCTGTCCTCTAAGCCCCCAAATGGGCTGCCCCATTCCCCCTCTACTCCAAGACAAGATGAGTAACTCAAGTTGTAAAAGTTGCGGGGGAGGGGGAGGAATTGTGCCAAGTTCTGCCCACCATCAAGTTCAAGGGGCAGCGCCGCGCGCATTGAGCCCGAATAAGGTTCCTAACTATTACTGCGCGGCTGTTTTCTATTCATCTCTTTTTCTCCCTATGGAAAACCTAGGTAACTTTCTGGTCAAACTTGGGTACTAGGGCGGGGGGAAACCCAGAAAACGATAATAAAGTAAGAGGTCGCCTCAGAGAATCAAAATGGCTTTGGAAAGACAGGGTAAGACACAGATACAGACAAAGAGACAGAGACACGACGATAAAGAGATGAGAGATAGAGGCATGGAGAAAAAGACAAATTCAGAGACTCGAGAGGGAGAGAGAAATGCTGCGGCAGAGAGAGAAACGCAAAGGGAGACAGGAAGCATCCATGAGTCAGAGGCTGAGACAAAAAAAAAAAGACAGAAAAAGGACGTAAAAGCTGCAAAGACAAATCAAAACAGATAAAAAGAGACTTCTAGCAGCCACAGACCACACACCTGGATGCTGTTTTGGGGCCTAGAGCCTGCTAAACCGAGAGTCCTGCTGGGACTCCAAAGTCCATGGAGTCCTTCAGCCCTGGGAAAAGCAGTAAAGGGAAATGAGTGAGGAAGGGAGATAGTTTTTTTCCCAAAGAGTAAGGAGAACGAAGGTCGACAGTGTCACCATCCCCCTCTCAGTGGTTTAGACAAAGATTCGAGTTTGAGATGTTAGTTTGAGTGAGGAAGATGGAGCATTTGGGGACGTCAACTTAGCCCTATAACCCGAATTAGTGACCGAAGGAAAGGTATGACTTTCTAGATTCTGGATGGTGTTTAATAGTCTCTTCGGCTGATCTATTTCTGGAATCCAAAGGTAGCTAAATTTAACTCAGAAGACAGAGGAGCACCTCTGCCAAAAAGTTTCCGGTGGGAGGAAAAGGAATAGAAAAGGAGTGGTTTTTTTACGCTATGGACTTAGATACCTCGGGAGAGAAACAAGTACCCTTTTCCGGGGCTAGTGCTGAACCTGAAAGAGAATTCTCTAGGGGCTGATGCTGACTCAGGGCTCAAAAAACTCAAGTCTCTAAAGAGTAGGAGCAGATGCTTGGTTTTCCCAATTCGTTAACTCCAAGATCAACAACGCCCAACCACACTGAATGGAAGGTGGTAGGGTTTAGAGAAGACGTGTGGGAATCTTGCTTCAATCTGAACAAACATAAACTAAGAGGGGATGGTCCTGAAACAGTGAAAATAGGACTAAGAGATTCTTGAAACAAACTTTAGAGGAAAAGATAAGAGGATATGCTATCAGCTCTGATTTTAATAGGACATGATACAAAGTATTATTGATCATATTAATATGTGGGGTGCCCCCAAAATTCCTAGTGAAGTTTTAAGCTATTAAAGCTTCAATTAACCTTGAATAGCTTCAAAGTGCACTAAGACTTGTTGGGATATCCTACATTTTAAAATTAGGTTCTTCTTATATATAATTCACTTATATGGAGTTTTATCAGTTTAAAAAGCTCTTTCCCCATTATAATGCCCATTTGTCTCAAAGAAGAAAGATGACAACTCCTGGAGGTGAAATGAATCGCTCAGGTTCACACTGATGGTATTATCCTCAGGTCATCTAGAATGATACCCTGATTTTACAGATGAGGAACCTGAGGCCTAGAAAGGTTAAATAACACATTCCAGATTACCAGACTAGAGTTCCAGCCAGAACTGGAGGCTTCTGATTCTAAATCCAAAGCACTTTCCATTTCACCATGCTACCTTTTTTGAAATATAAAATCTTTATAATTATGGGAACTACACTGACTATTAATGTTACAACAATCTCAGTTGGAATAATAATTGTAACTGACACTTATGCAGATCTTCAATTTTCAGAGCCCTTAACATCTCTCTCATTTGATTCATAAAACAAATGAGTTGGTTCCAGTTTTACAATAGAGGAAACTGAGGCTCAAAATCATTAAATGACTTACCTATGATCACATCACTAGTGTCAGAAACAGAATTCAAATCTAGATCTCTCCTTACTCAGTCCAGATATTTTTCACTTCACCATACTCCTTTTCGAACAATTATCTGATATAAGGTATTAGTTTCTGAATTGTTCCCTAAAGATGAGTGCCACTTTCTTCTGGAGATAAGGAAAGAGAGAGTGAAGAGAGGAGAGAAGGAGAGAAAAGGAAAGGTGAAGGGAAGAGAAAAGACAAGAGGAGAGGAAAGAGATGAGTGAGAGGAGAAGGAGAAAAAGACTGTGGTGAAAAGGCTGAAGAAGGTGAGGAGGGTGAATTCCCTGCATATTGGAGGCGTGCATTTCTTTGGCTTAATTCATAAGTTGGAGAAGCTATGTGTTTTCAGTACAGGTATTGGCAATGCTTCCAAAACGTGAAGGCAATTATGCCAGTACATTGAACTGCATATTTCCTTTTGTCCAAAAACCGAACTTCTGGTCTGTTGGCTAAGAATTTGGGGATCTGCTATTATGGCTCTGTCCAAGGAACAACTCCAGAGATTATCCTTGAAGATATTTTTACATCTCTTCCCCATAGTAAGTATCCGTCTTAATCCAATTATCCAACCCAGAAATATATATGTTCATTGTGGGTGTGTAATTATTATTGCTATGTTTACTGGCAGCCTAGGTCTGTCTCAGTGTAGTGAACAAGTGTGACAGTGGTCGTGTCCCAAACTAAAGCAGTAACCTAGATATGCAGCCTGAAAAACATTCATCAAGCAAAGACTCCACTGCCTTGATGTCTGCTCTCTTTTATAGTGTTTATAGAAGTGTACAGTAGACAGAAACCACATGACATACAGTGGGAGAGGAGCAATTGGGATGAAGATTCCATTGGGTTTACATGATCTAGGAAAAAGGGAGGTGATTTGCTGCTCCTGCCAAACCCTACCACTATTAAAATGAAAAGTTCCACAGATCTCAGAGGATGAGAGTCAGTATCAAAGACAGATATTTGAAATCACCTGCATTTCAGCAAATGTGCTGTGCAAGTTTCTGAAGAAAATTTTTCAATTATCCTCTTTTCAGAAACACATGAGTCTACACACAACACACAAAGAGAAAGAGTGAGGAAAAGTTCTTGTACAAATTTTTGGAATACACATAATAAGCTTTCCCCACGGATATCTCATGTGCCTGATTGGTAGCAAGAGATTTTTCAAGTCTTAAGGACTGGTGTGATCACTGATAAAATTTCTGAGAAAAGTTGACACCTCAAGTAATCTGTTGGATGGTTTTTTTGGTGTTGTTGCTCTTGTGTGTGAGTAGGGTATATCACTTAACTAAAACTACCAAGCAAACTCTAGTACCAGTATCAGCTGTAGGAAACCTCCAAAGCTTAGGGTCCAGATCCAAAAAATTCCTTACTAGCAATCAGTAACTAGTCTGTTCTCTTGGACTCTGTCCAAGATTTCTGGCCAGAAAAGAGAAAGAGGTGCTGATGGAGAGTGCTTTATGCTTTGATGAGGTTGGAAAATCTGTGTGGTGTAGTGTGTGTGTGTGGGGGGGGGGGTGTTACAGTTTTTCCCTCTCCCTTCTCGAGCAATGCATATGAGCAACTACTGTTGGGGTTTCTTGCACTGGTTGGCATTCTCCGTATGTACAAAGAGACACACTGGCCCCTGGGGCCTCTCCAGAGAAAGCACTTGTTCCCCTGGCCAATTCCCAGACTGCTGTGCCTTCAGCTCTTCCTGAACCAAGTGAGGCCCAACTTCCAGCTTGAAGGAGATGAAGACCCAAGAAGAAGGCAACATAAAATGCACTCTGGCCCTTAGACCGCTGGGCTCCCAGGATTTCATTGTCTGAACTCTCCTGCTCTCAATTCTGTCCCAACTTCCCCAGGAATAATCTTTTCTTTTCTAATATTTCTTCATATAGCATTTGAGTTCTAGCCTTGATAAACCAAGCAGTATGGGGACTGAGTTGTGAAGATCCATCATTAGATAGGAATAGAGGGGGCAGAACACAATGGTCTTTCTTCAAAGAACAAATTTCTCTTATTGTGAACATATAATAGATTCCTCTTAAGTGTTAATATGTTGGGTGTGTTCAGATTGTATTGTTGATACATACGTGTGTGTGTGTGCTCTGTGTGCAAGAATGAGTGTTTGATCATGTGTACATGTAGACAATATGTGCAAATATGTGGTCTGTATGAATTTAACAATTTTTTTAATTTCTGCATGAGTATATGCACCTATATGGCCATGTCGTATATATGTATGCCAATGGTTCTCAGTATTTGTTTTATGCTTGTGAGTAAATACATGTTATGTGTGCTGTGCATACCTGTGAAAAAAACTAACTCCTAAATCTCTTCATTTTGCCTTTTATGAGAAGGATTTTCACCCCTTTACAGCAGCCTGCCGTCCAGACTTAAAATCCTCAAGTTACTTCCTTTCCCCAAACTCACAATTTTAGCAGGAGCAAAATGTCTAGTGTTCCTGACCCCAACTCCTCAACAGATCTGCAGTGAGGTGGTCTGGGGCCCAGAAGATGGGAGTAAGAGACAGAAAATGTGTGTGTGTGTGTGTGTGTGTGTGTGTGTGTGTGTGTGTGTGTGTGTGTGTGTGTTGGAGCAAGGGGACACAGAAAAGGGCAAGAGAGAAAAAGATCAAGGTTCCTTTCTTCTTTGATGATTAAGATCTCTGATGAGGAAAAAACCGCTATCTAATTCGAACTCAGTTCCTCATTTGGATTAGAGTTGCCCATCCTTCCAAAGACCTGGTTTGAAAAGATAGTGCCCTGCCCCAGGGGAGGGGTGAAAGAGTAAACCAAGATCAGAATTAGCCTTTGACCTCCATCCCATTCAGGGGATGAGAAATAGCCTGTCACAGGAACCAGACAGCAGAGGAAGGAAGGTCTATGATTGAAAACCAAAACCCACAGACAGAAATAAGAGAAAGATGGAGAGATAGTCTCTGACAGAGAAATGGGAGTGAAAGGAAACAAAACAGATAAGGAGATTGAAAAATAGTTTGACTGAGTACTCTCTTTTTCTCTCTCTTACCTTAGGGCTCACCCTCTCATACCCTCTTATGCATCTGATTGTCCCATCACTACTCAGACCTCTGGCTATTATTCCCCAACTGGAGAAGAGAAGAATTGGGGTGTGAAGGGAAGATGGGGTGAGTTTCCTGCTTTGGAAACATCTTCAGAGTCATAGCCACTGGTTGGAAAAACAAACTATTGCTTTTGTGGTCACTGGAAGAAAGAGCCAAAGGCTTACTCTTGCTCTTCTTGCTAGGCAAGAATTAGTCTATTTGGGGTCTGTGCTGGGCTGTACTTGGGAGAATTGGACAGAAATCCCTTTTCCCTACACATACAATTCCAGGATCCTCCAGGGAAAAAAAAGGTTGAGTTTCCACTAGAAAACAGAGACCTTTGCCTACAAAGGGACCTTGGATCAATACTGTTTGGACTTAGATAGCAGTCTGTTTCCTCCTGGACAGAGGAAGATTTAAGTTTATGGTTCAATTCATCTTTAAAAGAAAAAGAAAATGAGGGAAATTTTGATGGTGCTTTCTGATATTTATTTCAGTGCAGCCTCAGACTTTAATTCATATACAGTTTGCTAAGCCATCCTCATAAATCATAGAAATCAATTCCTTTTGTAGTTATTATTACTTTTCCTAAAGGGGAAAACAAGGAAGTAGTCTGATCAGTGAGGAAGGGGTCTAGAAATGGAGACTGGAGTTAGGAAGAGAGAAAACAAGAAAATACTTCCAGGTCCCAGTTTCAAATTCAAAGCCAATTTTCTAGAATAGAGGAAAGACAGTCAGAAACTGAACACAGAGTCAGAGAAGACATACATAGTGAAAGCACTGGACAGAATCAAGAGACTTTTGGATTCTGGCTTTGGTATCTGCCACTAGCATGGTTTGTGAGCATAATCACATTTAGCCCTCAGTTTCATGATCTGTGTAATAGAAAGAAAAATAATTTCTCAATATATCTCTACAGTGGAAGTGGAAGAGTGAGAATAAACAAATGGATGGAGAAGCACTTAGGACAATAATATAAAATGTTGACGTATTGAATTCATCTTGCTTACACAATGAATGATTACTGCTTTCTCTTCTTTTCCTCCCTATCCTCATCTAGGTTGAGGATAGGAGGGTCTCCAGGGAAAGAGATACTGTCTACTCTACTCTGATCAAAGGGTGAAAAGGAATGGTTCTCTTTCCCCCAACACATATAAACACATACATACATACATAAACACAAACATACACATACACAAACCCCTTGCCTGAAACCTAGCCAAATCTAGTCTCTTCTTGCTGGCAAACAGGCAACAAGAATTTGGAACAGGAACCTAATGAGAGAAAGAAAAAAAGGAAGTAGCTCTGAAACAAATGACCTTCTCTAGTTTTCTCACATATAGGCTGATCATGTCGAAGGAAACTTTAACCTGAGCAATTTTCCACTGATGCCACCCTTTGTTTTCTTTTTCCTTGAGTTATAGAATGAGAGGACTCAGAGTAAGATGGGAGTGGGAAACCTTTGTTTGTATAAGTTGTGCCTGACTCTTGTCCCCTTTTCTTAATTAGTTTAACTCTCTAAAATCAATCCTTATCTCCTCCCCCATCCCCCCTACACATTATTCTGACTTCATCCTAGCTGAGGAAGAGGGATTCTATCTGAACCTTCTCCCACCCCCCAACTCATTATGAGTATTTGTTGAATTGAATTAAACAATTTTATTCCTTGAGAGATTTGTAGTAATGGGGTTGGATAAATCAGAAAGAAAAGCTCAATCTCCTCAAACTTGGAGGAACCTGGTCAGCCCACAGACTCTACTTCCCAACTGGAAACAAACAGTTAATACCAAACAAGTGCCAGTAAACCAGCATAAGCCGCCATTCCTGTGGAGGTGTCTCATCTGAACTATTACAGGATTTTTATCCTCCTCATTCCACCTCACCTCTAGATTGGAAAGGCTCAGATGACAGTGAGAAGAGGAAGGATAAAGTAATTGACTGAAATAATGTTTGCAGCTGATGTGGGAATTTCAATATATCCTTCTTCTTGATTGCCTCTGAACCCAGATACTGGGGAATTGATGACATTTTTGGTTACTGAGATCCTGCAGGGCTGGTCCTCACCCAGGTTCAAAAAAGAGGAAATAATCTCAATCTAAATGAAAAGTAAGCAGAAGATTGGAAAGTAACCAGTCAACTTAACTTCAATTGATGTTAATAATCATAGACTAGGGCAAAGTAATAATAAAATAAAATGAACCCAAAGAAAGAAAGCATTATGACTCAGTCTTACACACACACACACATACACACACACACACACAACACTGAGGATGGAGTAGGTGGAGAAGTAAAGAGCAGAGATTCATTTTATATTTTTGTTTTTTACATTCCCAGAGAAAATACACGAGCGACAAATAGACACAACCACTCACATGTGGAAGAAAACGGACAACTATTCAGGTTTCTCCCTTCCTCCTCCATCCACAAAAAAAAAAAAATCACTGACGATATAAGCAACCTGATGTTCTTCCCTTGTTCCCTCTTCTGGGGGATTTGAGGAAAATTGGAAGAAGGGGCAATAGAGAGAGCACACTGAGACTTGGTGTGTTCTGGCATGTCTCTCATCCCCGTAAGATGGGAATGCTTATTATGGGTGTGGTTGTTTTTATTGTTTGGAGTCTTGCTATGTATTTTATTATTAAAAATATTATTATAGTAATATTATAATAAATTTGCATCAGAGTCTCCTTAGTTGCCCTGGCAACCTTAATAGTAGTATCAGTAACATACGACAGTGTCTAGAAGCCTTTGAGTCCAGTTCCCTTGAAGCGAGATAAGCGCGCTGGTCAGGAGGTTAGGCTGAATCTAGTTGTGGGTTCATACCCTACGCCACACACACAACACACACACACACACACACACACACACACACACACACACACACACAAACACACGCGGTCCCCAAGCTGAATCGTTTTTTCGCAAACGAAAACTTGTGGGAATAAAAGCAGCAAAGTCTGCCGAGGGGGTAGAGGGAAAGGGGCAGAAAAGGACCATTCTTTACTAAGAGGCTGCTAAGCAACGGACTGCCGAGTAAAGATCATTTTCATAAGGGATCCCCGTCGCACCCCACCCCCATCTCCTTGCAGGGAGACCCTCTTCCATCCTCTGGTTTAGAGGAAACACTTATTAAAAAGAGAAGGGGAATGAAGGCTCTGAGAGCACAGCTTCCCCGATCGGGTCCACGTGCCAGTCTGGGCAAAGCCCCTATCAGCCCAACAGTAGGCACTCCTCCAGAAGAATAAGTGCTGCTGTTGGCATTCCCTCTTCTCCTTCCATTCCTGCTTTTCTTGCCCCTTCTCTCCAATGATGGGCATTTATTTCCCGATGAGATCTGAGATCTCTCGAATTTCGTGGTTCCGAGATGAAGGTCTCATTTCTCTAGAAACTGCTTTGGCCTAGAACCGCCCTGTGGAGTAGATAACTGGTTTTCCATTTGCCGCCCACCCCCATGCCTACTGCCCGAGTATGGGAAGATAGGGAAACTAGGGAGTGAATGCTGCTCAGGTCCCATTCTGCCAGACATCCATCCTTCCAGAAATCCCAGTCCGGCTCCAAAGGCCAGCCAGATGAAACCAACCAGCCCAAGCCCAAGTCCGGCGGGCGGACGAAGGCCCAAAAGAGAAGGAGCAAAGCGACCTTGTGAACACAGTGTACACTTTATTTCAGACTACAGGTTTCTGAACATAATAAAATCTTTGGCTTGTAGCGGCGGTTCAGTCTCGCAGTCTGCGGGGTCGAAACAGGTCTCAGAAAAAAAGGGGGGCAGAGGAAAGGAAGGAAGAAAAGGAAGAAAGAATGAGGAAGGTGGGAGAGACTAAAAGAGAGACACACGCAGGCACACATGCGGCACACACACGCACACACACACAAAGAAAAGTCCGAGATAGGCAGAGACGGTGATGAGATGAAGAGGGATGGAGGAGTGGAAGGAGAGGGAGGACCAAGAAGCGACCACATTCAAAAGAAAAACGGAACGCGAACGAAACAGGGGGGAGGGGAGGAATAAAATAATAATAATTTTTATAATTATAACAACAATAATAAAGGAGATTAATAAAATGTCCAGCAAATAGAGATCGCTACACATATTTTTGTCCTTACCTGAAATTAAATATATACAAAGTCGTAAGCTGTTTGGCTATATAGAGATTTAAGTGTTCGCATTTTCGTCCCTTATACTATTAATAGAGAATAGATCTGATTTCGAAAGCACCTGTCCGAGTCTCTCTTTTTAAAAAATTGTTTTCTTTCAACATGACTTGCCCTTCGAAGTCTTTTCCCCCCTTCTCTTTTGTTTATTATTTCTTCCCTGGAAAAAAAAATCGTTTGAGCCAGAGGAGGGGAACGGGGAGAGAGTGGGTATGGGAGGGTGTCAGGAGCCAGCGAGAAGCAGGGAGTGGGGGTGGAGAAGGGGGAAGTGGCTACTCGCTCTCCTCTTTGTCCTGTACCGTGGTCGTGGAATGGTTGTAAAGTCCCTGGGCCATGAGGTGCAGAGCCAGGCCGTTCTTAATGCCTGTGGCCTTCTTGATCTTAGCTCGTTTGTTCTGGAACCAAATTTTGATCTGGGACTCGTTGAGGCTGAGCTCCTGGGCCAGGGTCTGCCGGCGTTGCTCGGTGATGTAGCGGTTCGCCTGGAACTCCGCCTTGAGTCTCTGCAGCTGCTCTGCGGTGAAAGCAGTCCGCGGCCGCTTGTCTTCCTTCTCGTTCTTCTTCTTCTTCAGCTTCCTGGTGCGGGGACCTACATGGGAGGGAGACAGGCCAGGGAGGGGAAGGCAAAGGAGAGGGAGAGGACAGAGAGAAATGGGGAAGAGGGAAGAAAATGGGGGAGGGGGAGAGAAAGAGGAAGGTGGAAAGGCAGCTGTGTGAATTGTATCAGTGAAAGGGGGTGCATCATAGTTCTTGGCTACTAAAACCTCTTCTGTTTTCGCAGTCCCCCTCCCTCCATAGTATCCCGACCCCACCCCCCCCATTCAAGAAGCAATTTTTCCTGGCCCAAACCAATTGTCCCTTATTACCAACTCTTATCTTCCTTCTGATGGGGAGTAAAGAGTGAGAAAGGAAAAAAAATGGCCGACAGCTGCAGGACCCCCACAATCTAATATAGGCCGAAGGAGGGGAAGAGAAAGCTTGTAGGATTTCCCCCTCTTGCTAGCACTATCAGTTAAAAGAATGGGAGGAGAGGGGAGAGCCAAAGGCATTCACCTGAGAATAAGATTCTAACTAGCCAGGCCGCGGAAATCAAGGGACCAGAGAAGCAGCAGATAATCTCAGGAAGAAAGGAACTGCTAGGAAAGAAATCTGGGCCCCCGCCCAGCTTTCTTTCCTTCTATTCCCTTCTTTCCCCCACGGGAAACCCAAAATCTGCCTACGGAAGCAGACTCTGCAGGCTGGGACCAGTCATTCCCACCATGACAATGAGGAAGGGGACAGGGCAGCTGGAAGAGAAGGAGATGACACCCCAGCTGGAACCCCAGTCGAATCACTTTGTGTGTCCCCCTTATCCCCCACTTCACGACCACTCCTTTAATTTCCAATATCTCAATATCCCGGTTCCACCGAGATTGAGAAAATAAATACTAGCAGAAACGACTTCAAGCCAATACCCACTGTTCTTTACCAAGACAGCATCGCTGTTGCCACCCCTTCCCCCACCTCTGGCCTCCCAATCCAGAGAAACCCCCTCCTCCCCCATCCTCACCCGCATCAGAAGAAAAGCAAAGAGATCGAGAAAATTAAGCCCGCGGGGTCAAAGTCTCCTGAGAAGGACCAAGAAATAGTCGACTTTCGCCTGGCCCCCGTCCTTAGCCGTTTTTCTATTTGCCACAAGCTTCGCTCTACCCCCGGCCCGGTTGGGCTCAAGTGCCTCAGGCCCGCTCCCTTTCCGTTATTTTCTGTGAGACCCTGGGGAATGCCAGACCCCGCCGCGGAAAGCGAGGAAGTTCGATGCCTTCTGTTACACACAAGTTTCTACAACGCCAACTGAAGTGAGGCTAGAGCCTTGGGCTCTGGGAAATATACTGACTGCAAGGACACTTCACACTCAGAAGAGTTGGAAGAGCCATGGTCCCGGCTAAGGTTAGAGGGGAACCGATAACTCAGCATGGTCAACAGTGAACCTTTGCAAGCGGCCCCAAGCAGTAACCCTATCGCTTTCTCTTCCCAAATCACCACCTCTTAAGTGTTCACTTGCTGGAAAGGGATACCTGCCTCTATTCAGACAAGAGGTCTCCGTGACAGTACTAGGAGCCATCCCCTAGCAATTTCGAAATTCATTGACTTTGGGTATTTTTATGTTTTTAAGGCCTCTACTACTTATTTTATGAATTGTAAATAGAAATCAACCAACAAAACGAAACAAAATGTAAGGAAACGAAAATTAAAAAGGAAAAACGAAGAAATCGTAATTGAAATCAGAATTTTTAGCCCCTCTTGCCATTTTCAAGATAAAACTTTCCTTGGACATTTTCTTCCCTGGATGATATTTCTGGATCAAAACACAAATGAGAGAGGGGCAATGGGGGAGGGGAGAAGCTTTTACATATAATTCAAGGCTTCATCCAGAGGCCAAGAGCATAGGCATACAGCAGCCGGAACTCACAGACCCCATAGACCCCAACTGCTATATTCTGCAAGCCCAAGGATTCTTCATACAAGGAGATTCCGCTGATCCTCTGACAGTCAGTAGAAGATAGGGAATTAGGATAGAAATAAGGACAGAGAAATACGGAACTACAGAGACAGACAAATAGAGATTTTGAGATCACACAGCTGTCAGTTGACCTATCCTTCTACCTGATCCATGCTTCAGTACACCTACATCCTCATCCTATTTTTACTGATATTTGTTTCTCCAGGATACTTGCAACAGAGAATGGAAAAGTTAGAAATGGAGATTTTGAGAAGGGATAAACAGTTGAAGTTGAAGTCTCCTGGCCTTTCCAAGAAGCCAGCTAACCAAATCCTTGCTATTTATAAAAACCCTAAAGCCTTGGAGGAGTACTCCAGTGAGAGTGCCACCTCCAAGAGAAACAGGTCACATCACTTGACTTCTGCCAGAAGGGAATATAAACAAGGAAGATTTGAACAAACTCTAGTCTCCATTTGTAGATGGAGTAGGGGTATGAACCCCACAATGAACGCCAAGGGGAAGCACCATTAGCTTTTGAAGGTTACAGTCAAAGCCTAGGGAATCTGGGGCCTGGTAGCCAGGCTATTCCTTGTCCTGGGGACAAGCCTGAGATCTTCCTCTAAAATAATCCACTCTCCTCATCCCAGAGAAAGAGGATGCAGTATCACAATATTAGAGTTCTAGGTTAGGCTGGAACCTCTTTGATGGGATCCTGGAGTTCAACCTTCCTGGCTGGAAAGCTTTCTAGGGGATTGCAAATAGATTTTTTTTTCTTCCAGTGGAGACCAGACTCCTAAAGTCCACTTACCACTACAAACCAAAACACAAGTCTCCATTCTCTCTAGGATAATCCTTATATCCAGAAAGTTGCAGGGAGTACAACTGGGCCCCTAGCTCTAAAACTCACAATACCAAGGGCAAAGATGCTGACCCAGACAAGGTAGAAGAATCCCAAATGAGGAAGGAGAAAATATTTAATTTATTTCTTTTGGTAATGTGAAGGGAGAGGGGACGATCCTAGCCAGAGAGGCCTAGAACGCTTTCTGTGTCTGAGGCTGAGTTTATGTTGGTGCATGTGTATGGACACACTGAGCATAGGCAATAAAATCGTTTCTCCCTGGCTAGCCCTAGCAGCCGACCTGACAGCTCAATCACTCTATCCATCAGGCGAGTCAATCAAAGCGGCTTTTCAGAGGTTCAGGGAGACGGACGTGTCAATAACGGGGGGATCGAGATGACTGGGGCTGATAGCCGCCTATCGATTGGCTCTGCAGCCCAAGTAATTCGGAACAGAACTAAAGAAAGAGGTGAAGGGAGAAAGAAACGGAAATGGGGAGTTGGGAGACTCCCGGATACCTTCATAGAGTTCCGAGCTCCGACCCGAAGAAATAGTCTCTGACTCAACTCTACCTCTTTCCTCAGCCCAGGTTGGGCTTGACTGGGATGGGATTTGAGAACCCAGCAGATCTGGCTGGATTCCTTCTTCTCTTCCCACTAAGTCTGAAAGGGAACTAGGAGTCTAAGGGTTGAGAGACCCAATGTCCGACACTGAGGAAATAACCTAGGAGCAGCCCAGTGAAATGGAAGACCCACCAATGGAAAGAACGCTAAGGTCCCTGTGATACCAAGGAAGAAAAAACGGAGCGTAAGAGGGGGAAAAACGCCTCAAAACAATCGCGAGTGTTAGGTGTTGTGTCTTGACTGAGATAAAAAGAAAGGGGGCTAACGGGAACAGAAGGCTTTGAGAGCCGAGTTTCACAGGCAAACAACAGTGCAAGCAGCGAGACTCAGAAGCTGGCCTTTCGGGCCTGCTCAACCTTCTCTTTCTTAGGATCTTCTCACTGTCCTATAGATTGTCCCTCCCCATCTCCTTCATCTAAAAGCTAAGATTCATCTCCTGGACGATCTTAACGCTATTTTCTCCTATCAGACCAGGGGATCCTTGTGATTCCTTTCTGACATTATTCTACAAAAGCTCCTTGTTTCTTTACCCCACGACAGGGCCTCTCCTTCCCTCCTTCCCCCTACCCAAGGAAAAAAATCTGTCTCCTCTCTGTCTCTCTCTGTCTGTCTCTCTCTGTCTGTCTCTCTCTCTCTCTCTCTCTCTCTCTCTCTCATCAGTATTGCAGAATATTGCTAGTGTATATAAATTCGAATACACATTCTATAATCGCAGGCTATGTTCTTGTCGATATAAAACCAAACTTTCTAGCTTAGGCCTTCCCATCTTTATCAAACACAAGTCCTTAGTCAAATCCAGAAAAAGAAAGGGGAAAAAAAGAAATTATTATGAACAATACTTTAAAGTGTTAGGAATTCAATAGTGAATCTTCCCCCAGTGCCAACCCCAACTGTTCAGAACTTCAGGCTGGGTTAAAGATGAAGATATCGTAGAAAAGGGGGAACAAATAAAATATGCGAGAAGTGGAAGCAAGAGGAACAGACATAGGAATAGGATAGGTTGGGAGGGACGGGGGAAGGAAACAGCATTATTATTTTTGTTTTTAAGAGCTCTTGGCGGGGGTTGGGATGAGGAGCGTCCACCAGTGACCCTAGAGGGAGAGGGGAGTGAGGACTCACTTCAAAGGGTGTACTCACCAGAAGATGGGCGATCTGAATAACGCGTACAGTAGACCCAAGCTGGCCATACTAGCGGCTGCTGCGAATCAGTTTTAACCACTGGCCCGCCGTTGGCCGAGCCCATGAGTAGAATAGCCGGGTTCCCGTGTTCCCCGTATTTAGCGCCAGTTGCTCCAGGACTCCCCCCGCCACCTTCCGAAGGTTTGGAAGCTGCGGCTGCAGCAGCTGCCGCCGCCGCCACGGCCGCCGCTGCGGCAGCAGCAGCAGCCGCCGCCGCCGCCGGGTTGGCTTTGGAGGCGGCGGCGGCCGGGGCCGGCGCAGAGCCGTCTGGCGTCACACAGTTCGCATCTGCCGGGCAGAGAAGTGAAGCCGGGTTGGCCGGCCGCGTGCCCAGAGAATTGGCCGGGTCTCTCCCAGCGGCTGTCTGGCCTCTGTCTCGCTCTGTTCGGCCTCCTCCTCCTCCTCCACCAGCACCAGAACCAGCACCAGCACTACCACCACCTCCTCCTCCTCCCGCTCCAACCAAGATCTGCTGCTGCTGCTGCTCCTTCTTGCAACCAAAGTCTGGCCTCAGGATGTTGTCTATGAAAAAGTTGGTGGTGCGGTGCTGCTGGGGCGGCGGCGGCGGGGGCGGCTGGTGAGGAGGCGCTGGCATGGGCTGGGGAGGCGGCGGGGGCTGGTGGTGATGGTGGTGGTGGTGGTGGTGGTGATGGTGATGGTGGTGGGGCAGGGGCTGGAGGCAGGGCGCTGCAGGAGAGGAGGGAGCTTGCTGCGGGGACACCGGCACGCTGTCTCCATCGCTGCCGCTGCTGCTGCCGCCGCTGCTGCTGCTGCTGCCGCTGCTGCTGCCGCCGCCGTTGCTGCTGCTGCTGCTACTGCTGCTGCTGCTGCCGCTGCTGCTGTGGCTCGCAGTGCCTGTGGTGGAGTCGCGCTGACTATTAAGCTCCGGCTGCTGCTCTTCCATACTCAGCCTCCCCGCCGCCCCGGACGCGGCTTCCTTCCCCCTCCCCCCCGCTTCGCTCTCCACCCCACTTTGCCAGTGGCCGGTGGGGGTGCGGGGAGGAAAGAAGGAGAAGAAGGAGAAAAAAGGAGAGCAGAAGGAAAAGGAGAAGAAAAAGAAGAGGGGGAAAAAAGATCGGACGCTTGTCTCCAATCTCTTTTACCGAGCAGATCTGTTTTCCTCTCTAATTTGCAGATATCCAGAAATGAAGACACTTCGCTATTCTTTTTGCAACCAGATTCAGTTTTTGTTGTTGTTGTTTTTTAAGGAAGGACAGCCACACCAGGAGGAGCTCCCCCAAATAAAATATTTTTTCTTAAAGGGGAAAAAAAAATCGAGTCCTTAAAATCTAGCCATCTTCCTAAGCAATAGTGAGGGCTTTGACTTCCCCAAGTGTCATGCTCAGCTTTGCCCACAGCTCGAGGTTGGCAGCGCCTTTAATCGCCTTTGCTTTTTTTGCAGGGAGAGAGTGTCTCCACCACCGCGCCTGGGCTTTTTTTTCTTTTCCTTTTTTTTTTTTTCAAATCTCTGACAGCTCCGATCTTTGCACAAACTCTCTCTCTTAAAAAAAAAAATCACCCAGGCACACTTTTTGCATTCAAACCGGAAGCACGTGAGTCTGGGCCGCACGTGTGAAAGGCCAATAGCGAACCGCGACTCTCGCTGACACCAGTGACGCAGACCAATGAGTCGGCTTGGAACTTTGCGGATAAATAATCCTTGGGGTTGGAGCGGGGAGAGGGGGAGTCGCCGGGCAGCCTGTCGCGTCCATTCTCCACTCGGCAATTCCTCCACCCCCACTCTTTACCAGTACCACCCCCTCTCAAAAGTTCCCCTTTTTCCTATGTCCGGCCTCCAACTTTTCCCTGCCCCTCAAGTGTGTATATGTGTGTGGGGGGAGGAGGGATGTCATTTGAGATGTAGGCAAATATGAAATTAACTCCATAAAAAAAACTTATTCAAGTCATACAGGATAGGCTAAAGGGTCTATATTCAGCAGGCCAAGCAGGGTCCGAGGGGAAAAGACTTTTATCCCTTCCCCGCTCCTAAGAAACTCACCCTTTTGCTTTCGGCTATGGAGATTGAGAAGTTGTCATTTGACTGGAGTGAGCATGAGTGATAATGCTGATGATAACGGTGGTTACGAAGGTGATATGATAAAGATATGAAATTTGCTCTCCGATGTTATCAAGCAGGGGTTTAATTTAATACAGATTTAGAGATCGATTTTTTTTTTCCTTTTTCTTAATTGTATCAAGGAAACTATCTGGGACAAGCTAGCAGGACGAGTTTAGGCAGTACGTGTCGCACGGCTTCTGAGTCTGATAAGAATCCCTCAGTCTTACTGTTTTTCCTTTTCCTAGTTTTTTCGAATTAACTCGTGGCCAGACAGCGCAGGTACTGGGGTGCAAGAAATTCAACTTGGAAAAGTACTTGAGCGTATAGCAGAGATCCCAATATACGGTTCTTGCCCGCATCAGACAAGAAGCGGGTTTGACAGTTAACCCTCCGAAAGAACATCGGTAGTAACTGGCCCTTCTGCAGTTAGCCTACTGGCCCGGCAGCAGCAACTTCAAGGAGAACAGAAGTTGCTTGCCTGGAAATCTCCAGAAGCTGATACCACGGAATGGGAACGGGAAGCTCTTGGTTGGAAGACGGGGGTGTGGGGGAAGATCTTTGAACCATAGGGACACTGGCTAAAAGCCAATCTTGTTGATAATGATTTTCTGCTATTTTTTTTAAGAAAAAGACTGATTTTGAGTACTTGTTCTCTCCCTCCCCCTTTTTGGGGGGCACAGAATAATTATTCTCCTTCAATTCTTCTAAAATTAAGCACCACACTCAGCACCAGTTCATTATCCTATCATATCCACTATGTTTTGAGACCCTTAGAATTCTGTCTGATCAGGGTTTATAGAGTTGTTTACTTCTGACGATGGCCCAGAAGAATGAGCTCCGTCCCTCAATTTACTAACACTTCCTTGAGAGTAGAACTGCTTGGGGGTTCACCCCCTGCATATGGACACCTCGAAATATTCTACCTCTTTTGCCTCATCCCTTTCCCTGAGAGACTGAGAATCGGAGTATTGTTTCTGGTGAAAGGGTTTTGGAATCCTAGACTGTCTCTTTCTACCTCTTCCCCTTGGGAGAAGAGAGGGAAGAGAAGGGGATTTTTGGAGACCCTGGGGTGGGGTGGTGAAGATTCTGATCAATTCTCCCCTTTCATCTCCATTTTCTCCTGGAGGCCTGGTCCAGGCAACAGTCACTTCAGGAATTTACACACACACACACACACACACACACACACACACACACACACACACGCACACACACGGAGTCTTGGCCCAGATTTTTTTTTTTAAACTGAACTGGGGGACGAAGACGTGGGAAGGGGGAAAAATGAAAAGGATGCCATACCTAGACAAAGCACAACTGAGGTAACTGAGGAGAGCTAGCCCCATTTCAGGGATTCTGATTTCTCTTCCTATTTTCACAATTAATCTATGGATCCCTTTGGAGGTGCCAGCATCACTGTCGCCCTTGGAATAAAGGAGAAAGATGTCGGGGTGTCGGGAGCTAGAGGAAAAATGAGCACCCTCTGCAGTGAGCGAAGAATTCGGACCCTTATACTTTCGAAGTACTTCTACCCGCTGACTCCGGCCTCTCAAATAACACCGCCACTCACCTTTGGAGGGGGGAGTCCCTCGGCCCCCCCATCTAACAAAATATTGGGGTATTCTCCGCCAGTGTTCCTCCCTCAACCCCCTCAGACACAGAGGCACCAAAATGGGGGTGGGATTTTATTTATATTTAAGTTAGCAAAATTGAAATCTTTATCCCGCAAGCGAGCGTGGGTACTTAATTAAATTCTAATTAGGACACTATCAATATCCTATTTAGCCACGTAGCTTTTGTGCAGCGCGGTCCCTTTCAGCGCCGTAAATAGGGTCTCGACGCCTTATCTCGCCTGCAGGAGACGCCTCGAGAAGGGCTGCGGAAGATAATTTATAGGTTTTAATTACTCTTCATTCCGCCTGATCAGCTTGGCGTTCATCACAGGACTGTGAATAAAAACCTGGTCAAAAGCTCTGTCACATTGCGCTGGCAAGACGCTTAATCAAAGTGAGCGGGGCCCGCGCTCCACGCGGCCCGACTCCTCCACGTAATTTCCAGGCTGCTGATAAAGCCAGCTGAATAATGCGGCGGCCCTTTGGAGACACCATTTACAGAAATGACTTTATTGACGGCTTAACGTCGGTAATTCATTTTACCTTTCATGTAGTGGAGCCCGGATTTGTTACAGTAATGGGATGATAAATGCACCGTCGGCCCTATAGCTCCGACTGCAATGTGGAGCACAATGCGCGCTCCCAGCCCCCAAAGCCGGGGCCCCGGCGCGGGACTGTCGCTCGGCCAGCTCACCTCTGCATTTCATGACCCCCGCCCTGCCTCCCTGCTTTTTCCAAGCTGAGCTCCTTCTCTGGCTCAACTCTGGTGCATTAAAATAAAGTTGGAAATTACCTGAAGGGGGTGAGAGTGCTCTCTCTTAAAGAGGTGCCCTCCTTAGGGGGCCCATTTGCCTACGTTTGGTAGAGGGGGATTTCCTTCTCTTCGGGAGATGTTAATTCTCTTTCTCTCTAGAGAAAATCTGGATTTGGGAATCCTAGGGAGGGGTGGAGAAAGGTGGTGGCACTGAGTGTGTGTGCGAAGGAGGGGGTAGGGGAAAGAGAAGAGAAAGTGCTCAGGAGGAAAGAAACATCTAACTACTCCCGGCTCCCGGGGCCTGAATCTTAGAAGAGTCGAGAAGTTTGTAGGTGCTATTGGGTCCCCTCTCCCAACAGCTTCCCTTTCTCTCGTCCACCCCAGAAAGCAAAGGAGGAATGATAGAAGGGAAGGACAATTTTGAACCAGGTGGTCATAGATTCAACCTTTCCCGTTGGGCTCAAGAGAGGTATTCACTTTTCTCCCTGGCAAAACCAGGTAGTTTTGGCCTCCCCTAAGACGATCCTCCATTTTTATCTAAAGGGGGAAGGTGTCTTTTATTATGTCATAGTGTATCATTCCCCCTTCCCATTGCCATCTTCAGACTTAAAGTCACTGTGGTTGCTACTTGTCTGATTCCTGACCTGTTTCTCTTCCTACCTTACAAAGTGATGGCCTTCCATTGAATGAAGGAATTTGGGGAATTAACATGGAGTAAGTGCATATATGTTGAGAAAACTAACGTAACGGGGCGGGGGGGGGGGAGGGCAGGGAGATAATGTTGCTAAGAGTTTGGGGGAGATAAGGCCCCAGGGGTGAAGAGAGTCCTGGAGATATTCAGAATTGAAGGAAAACAATCTGCAAGGTCCATTCCTCTTCTCTTTCTCACTCTGCCCAGCGCCCATGGCATACAGGACCCGGTTTATTTAGACTTCTGTTGGTGGTATGCGTGTGTTATGTCTGTTTGTCTGTGTCCCCGTGTGTTTGTGTGTGGCTGTAAGAGTGCATTCCCGATAGTCTTTCCTTTAAGTAGTGTGTCTGTTTTAACCATAGTTTTATTTTTATTTTTAGTTAAGGCAAAAATTAATGTCAAGGTTCTATATACTTTGCTCCTTCTCCTTTTGAAGATGGGGAGAAGAATAATTTGTAAAAAAAAAAAAATCGACAGTCTTTCTCTGTGTGTGATAGG
Organism: Potorous gilbertii; assembly: GCA_028658325.1. NCBI lineage: Eukaryota > Metazoa > Chordata > Mammalia > Diprotodontia > Potoroidae > Potorous > Potorous gilbertii. Next base: position 256,334,878 of record CM053771.1, read on the forward strand.
AAGTATATCCATGTGTTTAATATACACGGTGGTAATCCTATTTCGAGTCTAGATCAGATCACATTGGGGCCTTATGGTGCAGGACATAAATGAGTTGTTCTAACACAATAGATTCCAGTCTTCCTACGGGGACTGGGTGACCAGCGGTTTTGTTGGAAGTGAATGCGAGTAGATTTCTACTACAAGTGCAGCAGTATTATTATGAGCTGTAAGGTCAGACTATACATCTCAGGTCCCCAAAGCCTATAGACCTTGGGAAATGTGCGGGCTCGAACCACGTCATTGTACCTGACAGTCCTTTCAATAGACTAATTCAATTATCGCTTGGGGATTCAGTCTTCATCTGAAAGCAATAATAGGGGTGGGGGATTCGTTTGGTAATAGGTACCGGAAGGAGTTCTGCTGGCAACTTCGAGCTGGGGTAAGTCTAGAGAAAGAAGAAGAAAAAGAATGGAGGAAAAAAAAAGATCCCTAGAAACAAAATGCCTCCTTAGTGCCAGAAATTGTGATGGTGGATTTGTTTGTGGTAAGCTGACAATAGTCCTCTTTAATGAAATATATTTCCATAAGTTTATGTGTGTGTAAAACGTGCATATTCGTGGAAAGTCGGATACTAGTTTACAAAGAAATATCCTACCATTAAATAAATTGAGTGGAGTTTTTTTTGTAATTAAAAGTTAGTTGGATTTTTTTCCCCACTCTTCTCCCCCATTTCTCCCAACTTCCCATCTTCACCCCAAGTACTAAGTACCTTCCCGTATCCATTTGGGTGAAGTGGTTCAAAGTGGATTGTACCTATACAGTTCGAAATAATTGTCCCTTTTCACCCTTTCCAAGAACAGAACAAAACGCCCAAGAGAATACAAAACCCTTATATGTCTGGCCTCTGAAAGACTTAGAAAAGGGAAGAAATAATGTCACTAAAATAAAACATCTTTTAAAATTAGGGAGATTCGAAGAAGGACATGATCTCCCCTAACATCTACATTTATTCCAATGTGGCCACCCTCGCTACCCCAAGTCTCCTGTGTGTGTTTAAGATTTTCTGGACAGGAATTCTGCATTCCCGGGTTTTGGCTAACGAATGCAAACATTTTAGGCTTCATACAGAGAACCAGGGAAATGGGGGCTGGGGATTTGGGGAAATGGGGGCGGGGGTTCCTATCAATTCCTTCCCTCGAATAAGTCTCTTTCTGGTCTCAGAAAGATAAACACAGAGATAGACACCAGGATTAAGGGCTTCTGGTAACCATCGTTCTCTTTATATATATAAAAATGTGACTTGATAGGTTTATTTATTTTTCCTGCTCCTAGAACTGTCACACTCTTCAGCTCGAACCCCAGGGATCCAAAACCCAAGACCGAGATAGTCAAAGTAATCCCTCTTTCCTTCAACTAAACCGAAGTTAAAACTCAGCTTCTGGTTTGATTTTCTTCTGTCCTTTATTTCTCTCCCCCGCCCCCTCCCACCTCATAATACAATACAACTGGAAACTCGGTTTTCCCACCCCATTCCAGAGCCCTTCAGACAGAGCCCGCTTGGGACCCGTGTCCTATGTCCGTGTCCCCACCTGTCCGAGTCTCAGCTTTGGATTCGATCGCCGGATAGTCGCGGTGCGTAGTCCACACGAGCTGTGCGAATGTGTGTATGTGTGTGTGTGTGTGTGTGTGTGTGTGTGTGTGTGTGTGTATGCATGAGTGCATGTCTGTGGGGAGGGGGCCTTCCCCGCCTCTTGGACTCTCTTCCTACGTTCAGCTAAATCCATTCTCCAGCGGCCGGGGATCAAACAGAGAAGAAAAAGAAAAGTAGAAGAAAAAAAAAATCAAAGTCGTTTGTTTAAAACCTCCAACAGGGCTCCACATTTCCTCGCTTTTAAAATTTTCTTTCTTCTAAAATTGACTATTTCCCCATCCTCAACCCCTAAGTAAGGACCCCCTCCCCAGTCACACCTCCACTCCACGCCAGGAGGTTGTTCCCTAGACAGAGATCTAGAGCGCAGGTCTGAACACAGCAGTCAAGGACTGAAAATGAAAAGGAAAGGCGAAACATAACGCAAGCACGCGCGCGCGCGCGCGCACACACACACACACACACACACACACACACACACACACACATACCTTCTGGCATGTCAAGGACCTTGGCCTTGGCTCTTTGGGACTTCAGCCACTTTCTTAGCCCAGTGGCTAAGATACTGGTACCCATCAACTAAAGGTCAAAATCCCATTCTTCCTCAACTCCAGCTTCCCTGAGTTGTTACTGTGCTCAGGTCACACTCATCACTTCTCCCACCCTCCAAATCACAGACCTGCAGCTGCAACTGGAACTACAGATGTTTTGAACTCTGGTGAGAGAGCGCTCCCGACAGAACTTTGGGGACATCCGACTCCAAAGTTAGTTATTTCTGGAAAAGAAAAACAAAAGAGCAAGGGGACTCGGTGTAATTAGGGGAATATATGGGAGGGGAGGGGAATTAAGGCTATGGGAAGATAGACAATGGGCAACCCTTAGAATCTGAGGACATAGAAGTTGCATCCATCCCCTTCCCGACCCCTGAATTCTAAGTCCATCAAGGTCAAGGATCCGAAGGGAACCAGCTTGGGAAAGTCACTTCAAAATTCTGAACTAAAGGCAAAAAGATATTCACTATTTTGTACGATTCCTGCAGGCTTCAATTGAATTTATCCTTGATCAGGACAATGTGTGTGAGTATGTATGTATGTGTGTAAACTTGTGCGCGTGGTATTGTATTCTGCGGGAGGCTGGCAAAGCTATTTTTTTTGAAAGACAGTCTATTAGGACAACATACCCAGATTCGAGTTCCAACCTCTCCATCGGGGAATCAGTTCTAATTTCCTAGAAAAGACTTCTGTTCTAGGATGAATCTTTTTGGGGGCAATTAAACCGTCATTTACCAACGAAGCATGGAGTCAACTAGGGCCTAGGTGGAATATCCTCAAAAAGAAAACAGGCCCCTCTGATTTTCTTTCCCAACTCCTAAAGGACAGAGATCGCCTTTGGGAGCGGAGGTTGGGGATTCACTTGGATTGGCATTTTAAGCTCCAATGGGTGCCCCGTTCTCCAAAGCAACCTAAAAAAACATACTGTCCTCATCTGGTGGAACTCTCCTGTTTTACGAATCCGGATCTCATTATGTCCTCATCAAACTTCCCCCAACAGGGGCTGATCAGTTACCACCTGCAGCTCAATTCGGTTGGGTCACTTCTCTTATCTCCTCTCCCCACAGTACATAAGGTACTGTGTGTGAATATCTCACTGTATAAGAGGGGGCTGGAGGAATAGAGGGAGATTGAGCTGAATCTTGGGGGAAGCTCAGGCGCCCTCTTTCATACAACGCACTTTGACTGCTGCCCAGTGGCGGTCAGGGGAAATAAGATACGAAGGTGTGGGTGAGAGTGGGGGGCGGCGGGGTCCCAACTCCATTCCAGTCACGTCCCCTCCAGCTCCGAGGATGTCCTCTCCAAAATTGTTATGCAAAGGAGTCGAGTACGTGATCTCCTGGCGATAAAAGCGGCAAAGCCAAATATTGGAGGAGAAGTCAATAATGTATGAACAGATTAAGAAACCCATCTCGCGGACAATTATTGCAGCAATTGAAAAAGCGCCCTCTCTCCCCTCTCCTGCATTTTTTTCTCCCCTCTCTTTCCTCCCCAAATTATTAAAGATTATTTTTAAGATAGAAGACGTAGGATGCTATGGGGGTGGGGTGGTAGTCCTGTGGAATAGGGGAAGGAGCCAGCAAAGGCGGATGAAAATTCTGGGTTACGTTGACCTTGGCTCTTCGATCTAGGGTGTGTGTTGCGGGTGAGTGGGTAGAGAATCACCATAAGATGAACTCCTAATAGGTTTTTGATTATTTATATTTCTAGGGTTCTTGGAGAGGCCTACCCTTACCCATTATCGACAATGTTTATTAGCTCTTTTGAGAGATGAAGTTTGAGCTTTCTACAACTCAGGAAAAATAAACCAAAGAAAGGGTTCCCAAGTCTGTAATGAGCAGCGGTATTTGTTTATTTTTCTCCCTTTAAAGGGCGGGAGTAGAAATGGGGTTCCCAGTTTCTGTCTTAAGTTTGGAGGGGCCAGATTGCTTTATTTCTAGCCCAATTTTGAGTTCTTTTCGCCTTCAACCCCACTTTCTCCCTCTTCCTCATACAAACACCAGCTGCCCTCCCAGCTAGAGGTTCAGTAGGCTTCCTGGAACCCGGGGGACCATTTTCGTGAGGAAAGCGCCACCTGTCGTCAATTTATAGAGCTTTCAGGTGTTTGTGGAAATTTCGGGGTAAGGATTCGCTGAAGCTAGAATTTGTGTTTGACCAAATTGGAGAGGATTCAAAGGGTCCCTTCCTGGGGATTTTCTGCCCAATCAAGACTACAGTTGGTCCAGAAACTAAATTCTGTATGTAGAATGGTTTTTGGAGATACGGATCAGAAAGGAACTTTGACTAAGTTATTCGACACCTTAATGAGGAAAGAAATAGCCTTGGAGTAGGACTTGCCATAACCTCTTGCAGAAGGAAAGAAAACTCATATATGTATAACACATATATCCTGTATAATTTAGATATGATATATGAAATAAATTATATATGTGTGTGTGTATGTGTCTGTGTGTTCCCGTGAAGTTTGGTTCTCAATGCCCTTTCTTCCTCTTGACCTCTCCCAAATCCAAATACATTTCCCTCAACAACTTGATATTTAGCTAGAATTGCATTTTTCTTTGAATTATTAAAATACTTTCTTAATATCCATAGTTAATTTTAAAGTTTGTATAGCAGTTCATTAAAGGAAGGAAGACGATAAGCTTAGTATATATGTATGCACACACTTCAACTTGATAATCTGGAGGTTGTTCAAAGCCAGGGACTTGTCTCATGTGTTTTTCATATGTCACTACATACACCCAGAATTTAATCTAGTGCCTTGCACACAATAGACACTTAATTAATATTGAACTACATTAAACTGGCTATTTCTACTAACCAGGGAAGGTATTCGTGTATTTCTATCTGTTCAGGGCATTTCTCCCAAATACATCATACTCCCACATCTTCCCTCAAACCTCAAAGGACTGGGAGACAACATCCCAGTAAGAAAATCATCCAGGTAGGAAAGGACAAAATGAAAAGATAGAGGAAGGCTAAAACGAAAGAAATAAAATAAAATCTTAACCTATAGTGAGGTAGGTGCACTCCAGCCAATCCGAATCATTGAACTCAGCAGGACTGGAAGGTTTTGCAGAGTCTCAAGTCCAATTCAAAAGTTAACTTGTGTCCACTTGTACAAAGTAAAGTCTAGAAATGAAGCAATTAGCTAAGTAATCCAGGCCTGACTTAAAATATCCATACAATAAAATAAAAGACTAAAAAGTGGGGTTATTTGGTTATTGTTGTTTTTATTTACTTCTTTACCTGGAAATTAAATTTTCCAAAGTTTATTTAAATTCTCCACTTTGCTTAGTATGTTTAGGTTGCCCTGAAAAGGTCCGAGCTTAAGAAATGAGACTAAACTTGCCAAATATACTGCTTCCCTCCCCAAATTGTACGTATTCCATGTGACATTCGGACATTATTTGCATGGTGAAAGAAGGCAAAAAGATGACTGCGTTGGGAATCAAAAGACATCAACCAGAACAGAGCTAGGGCAGAAGCAGATCTGACGACTCAAGTCGTCAGTGTTAGGAAGATTTATCATTCGGTCCCGAGCCTTCGGGAGTACTCTGGTTTGTCATTCCAAACCGACCGAAATCTCTTGGCCTCCTCTTAAGCGCGCCTTTCGGGAAAGCCTGAAAGTGGGCCTGCTAGATAGACTGCCTCTCTCTAAGTCTCCGAAACTCCGAGTCGGTCACCTCATTTCTGCCTTTTCAAACACCCCGGTGTTACCCACATCCTCTCTTTGTTGCGGGAATTCAGAAACTCTACCGAATCAAACGAAAAGCACATTTAGATAAGATAAAATGAACGGTGATTTGGGAATTGAGCTGGGACTTTCTGGCCATCGGGAAATAAGGATTCTGGGTGCCTTTAGAAATTATCGCATACAGATCTTGTTACGTTGGAGGGATCTACCCTTTAGTCACAGTTTACCCAGGTCCCGTGAGGTTTAGAATAAAAAAGCAGGGGAGATTTTCCACTGAAGAGGACCTTAGGGCCAGGGCCCTTGCCACTGATACTGATTATTAAATGCTATGAATGGTCCTTTCCCTTCATTACCACTCATCTCTCCATGACTGAAAGAGAAGGATCGAGAGGACAAGGCAAAGGGAGGATGTGGTGGAATTGCAATGCAGCTTTAGTCTGAGAATGAAAAATCTATCTGCAGGCCCGCTCTCCTTGCTTTAATTGGGAATGAGAAGGGTATGAGTTGGCCCATTTGATACTTTGTCGACCATTTTCAAAGCCCAAGTTTTCCCAGCAACTCCGAAGGCAGCGGAGCTTCTCCCTGGGCACAAACCCTACTTGAGAGTTGTGTCCGGCTGCTCCCCAGTGTCTGCTCCTGTATAGCCCCTAAAACGGTTTACTCAAGGATGATCTGGAAAAGACGAAGCTCTAGGACTCCAGGTCCATGCACTCAAATCAGGTTGGATTAAGGAGAATGGGTCAGAGAGAGGAAGTTAGACAGAAGGACCTGGAGAGGAGGAATTTTGCATTAGTTCAGCGTTGTCTGGATGGTACAGTTTGAGACTCTCTGGGTTCAGAACATGGGAACGACTGAAGAGGCTATTTTTCCCTCACCTCTGTAAACTGGAAGTTTTCCAAGTATCATAACCTTGTAAGGGGCTCAGGGACAGGAATACAGTTATAAATAAAACACACTCAGATGCACAGCAGAAGGAAAGAGATATAATAAGCCTTTATTTCTAAAATCAAACATTGAGATGAAAAGTGGAAAAGGCCATCCGCTTCATACTTCCAAATATCTGGTTGTTTGCCCTGTTGCTGATTTTAAAAATTGAGAGTTGGAGATTGTCTTCTCCACTTTTCATTCCCAACGTTTGGGTTTAAAGGCAGAACCCGAAAGAGCTAAAGAGCCAGTAAGAAAGGATGAGAGGGAGGCAACCAGGGACCGCCCAATGGTTCGGCAACCCAAACAAACCATCATGTGGCTCTTGTGTTACGTCTAATATAGTAGACAACTGGGTAAGAATGTGGCTTTGCTAAGGAAATCCCGCAAGACATGGTGACGGGGTGAGAGAGCGAAATGCATTAACCGGTTGTCTCCCAGACGATAGGAAGAATTATTGTCAGAGAGAGCATGTGTAGACAGATGTCGTCTCCCCCTCCCCAATCTCCAACTTTCTGGAGCTGGCCAAGTTCTCGTTATTTCCGGAGTGGGGTGGGAAATCCTATCCAGCAAAAGGGGGCAAATCCCCTTCTGCTTCCATCTGGGGTTGAAGTGAAATGTTTCAGTGGGGGTCCCTTACTTGCCCGGGAGAGGGGTGGCCTGCTGGGGTCAGAGGGCGCAGTGCGCAGCTGGCGAGGACCAACCGAGTGGGCCTGGAGTGGGAGAAATCAATGTTGTGGAAAATGCTGGACTAGCGAGGCTCCGATCCCAGAGGCAGATAAAGGGGTAGGGGTGGCGCACAAAGGAGAACGAGATTCGGGAAGTCAGCAGACTAGAGAGACAAGTGGCTGGAAGGTAGCAAAAGAAGGTCCCGGCGCTTCTCTTCCTGGAGACCTCAGTTTCTGAACTTAGCTGCTAGTCTGCTCTCGTGAGGCTGTGTTCCTTTGCCCCCCCCGAAGCCTCTGGAATGGCGAGAGCATGGTTTGGAGGCAGAGGTCAGAAAAAGAGTCCGTCACTGAAGGCGAAGGAGGAGGGAAACACGAAGAAGCTGCCTTCCTGTAATCTGCCTTTGCTGCTGGGAGAAGAGTGGAGGAAGCTTCTGGCTCCCTTATCCATTTTAGGACCCGTCCCAGGGTACGCCCAGACTCCCAGTCTGGAAGACTGGGGACTAGGCGCGTGGGTATGGGGTAGAGTGGAAATTGTAGTCTCTGCTCTCGAAGAGTTTAGACTTTAAATGCTGGAAACAAAAGAAACGAGAATTAAAGAAGGAAGGGTGAGAAAAGATTAAATAAACCCCCGACTTCTCCTTGCTCACCTTTCTCTCATCTTATGGTGTATTATAATAACAGCTTCTATTGTGCTTTAAAATTTAGCAACCCGCCTTCCTCAAAACAACCGTTTAAGATAAGTAGTGTATTGCAACCTCATAAGGAGAGCTATAAACAGAATGGTTTCTCTGACCCTCTTCCCAACCGCGACACGAACGGGCCTTCCTCTTCCAAGTGGTATCTTTTCACCTAGAACCATGTGAGGGAGGTTAGGGAGTGTTGGGGACTTTAGAGCGAGGGAAAAGTTGAGTTGCCTGTGGGAGTTTTCCAGATGTCAGGAAATGGAGGGCAATTATTTATTCTACAAGTAAGACTGTACCAGTCAAGGAGGGCCAAGACTTGAAGCAGGTGGGGAACCCGCCCCCATCCCTGTGTCTTTTCCTTTCCCCTTAGGAAATCAAGAAGGGCAGTGAAAACTTTTATATTCAGAGAGGAAGCACACCTAGTGCTATGGCCATGGACACAATTCACTTTGCCGTCTCCTGTAACACTTGGAAGGCTGGAGGGAAGCTTAGGTGACAATAAGTTTCCACTAATCTTTCTGTCAGATATGTAAGCTTCTGGTCAATCTTAGAGGTAAGATCCCATCTCCCCCCACCCTACTCACCTCTGTCCGTATCCCCATTGTCCTATATTTTTATAGACCAATTTCAGGATTTGTCAGATGCTAAAAACTTCCTATCAGAGGCTGACATGTTTGAGTCTCATAACTCTGTGGTTTTATAGATGCTTTTAATGGAGAGGTTTGGAAAGGGAGTCATCCTGCCAGTTAAAATGTGTCAGCACTTTTGAATGGATGTGAATTGGAACCTGACAGAGACATTTTGTGAGAGGTGTCTAGCCCTCAAGCCAAAGATACATCAAGGAAAAAGATACCCAAGACACCATTCTGGGAGAATCCTCCAATGGGAAGCAGTATCCTCAGCTGTGGAAAATGATATAATGTTTGGTGTGACAGAACTTGACTTGAACCAGGGTTATTTATCTTGGCCATGTCACCAGAGGGATGCAAGCCAAAGGACTCGACTTCAAATCCCCACTTGTCTGATGACCTTTTAAGCAGCATCTTTTTCTCTCTTACTGCCAGTCTTCTCACCTATTAAGTGGGAACTTGACTACCACACACCATACAGGAATGTTGCAAGAAATAACTAATTAAACTGCTATAAAGTGCTTTGAAAATGGTAAATGCCATATAAATGCCTAATCCTAATGGTAATCATGATAGTAATTATGTGCCATGGAACACATCCTTCAAGAGTCTAGTGGTAGGGCCAATTGCAGCCAGAGCTTGGATTAGGAGAATGGGGGATATTCACCATTGAATGGCACTCCTAATTCACTCCCAGCCCTGCAGCAAGATAAATAAAGTCCCAGATTGGACTCCCCACATTCCATTCCTGAGCCAGACGTTGATAGAAAGCTCTTCATGCACTAATGAAAGGTTCCTTTCCATTCTTCCCCAAAGGTTTCTGCTGCACATATAATTAGCCTGCAGTGTTTGATCAAGATGGGGGCTGCTTACACTCCTGTACTCAAGAGATTCCAGATTCCAAATTTGATCTGGCTGTCACTTTGATCAGCTCTGGTCTCTTGGTGGAATATATGTTTGGGATCCCAGACCTTTTGTCTGAAGACTTGGGTTTTCTGGGCAGGGGTTGCAAAGACTGTCAATCTGATCTTCTGTCTGCATAGAAATGAATAAAAGCCATTTTTTGTGTGGTTTTGGAGTCCAATAGGTGCAAAAAACAAAAAGACACATTCTGTATTGAGATCCTTTCATGAGATAAGTTTGAAATATATCTTCCCAGAAACTGTCAACAATTTAAAGCTGCCTAGATAATGGAGCCATTTATGGTTCTTATGGAACTTAAAGGCAGCTAGATGGTTGAGTGGATAGACCACTGGGCCTAGAGTCAGGAAACCTTAGTTTAAATCCAGCTTCAGGCAATGACTAACTCTGTGACCCTGGTCAAAACACTTAACCTCTGGTCCCCTTAATCCACAGGAGATGGAAACAGCAGACCACTTCAGTATCTTTGCCAAGTCACAAAGAGTCAGGCATGAATCAACTGAACAACAACATGGAAAATAAGGGATGTTTGAGAAATTTTCCTTACCTGTGATACTGACATCAAATAAAAATAAATAGATCTTCACACAAATGGCCCTATCAGAGAATAGTGTACCATGGAAATTCTTGAGCCAAGGTGGCATTTCTCAACTTCTTCAATCTGTCTTATCCATTTTCATTTGCATTTAGACTGAACATTTGCAACAAAATTCAATCCATTTCCATTCAGTAAATCCTGAATGTGTACTGAGTGTGCCCAGAATTTTGTAAGCCCAGTAGAGAAAGGAAAAGGATACTAAGGTATGACTCACTCACTGAATTCATGGGACATGGGAAAAAAAAAACCACAATGGAAATGTGATCCTGTCGGTTTGTGAGGAATATGGGAAAGCAAATCTTTACAAAGAAATACCCTTTCAGTCAAGAAACTGTGGAGGGCTTTATCACCTATACATTTTAGTGGGAAATTCCTTTTCCAAAGAGTATTAAGAACAAAGTTGTGAAAATAAAGGGCATGATACAGTAGAAAGAGAGCATTGAACATGTATCTGTTTATTCAGGAGACCTGAGTTCGAATCCTTATTATGATACTATGTGATTTTTAACCTATGTGTTTAACTTTTATTCCTCAGTTTCTTAATTTGTAAGATGGTGAGAGTAATACTTTTTTAACTATTGAAATGCTCATTATAGGGGAAGAATTTTCAGTTTTGATTCAGTATAGTATATTTGAATACATCAAAGGATCTGGTTGGGTACCCCTTCCAGCAGCTCACAACCTGTATTTGTTTCTTCATCCCGTGTGATTCTTGAATGGGGCCTTTTATAAATTCTACCCAGAGGATCTATCCAACTTGCTGGCCAATGGTTCCCATTTATTGGTTCTTGAACCCGTTGGGGATTTGAGATGATGCTAGGGGTTCATGCCAAAAAATCTGTAATGGAATCTTAAGCAATAAATGATTGCAGAATATTGTGTATAGTATATTAAATTATCCTGAAGTTAAAATCACTTTTTGTTGTGTTTGTGTAGGAGTTTGGACGGTTAAAAAAAATGTGGAAAACTACCCCTCCAACCCCTTCAATACGCTGGGTGTTTAAACTCAAAGTGATGTGTAGATTTCTCAGAGGCAATCCAGGCAATGCTCTTTCTCATATTCAGTTCTGAGATGACATACACAAACTTTAGAAATCTACCTTTGCCTAAGATTCGTGTTTATTCTATGCCTTAACAAATTCACCATACTAAGCTGTAAGACATTGGGGAAGCAAAGACCTAAAACATTTCCAGAAGAACTCATAATGTAAAATGCTATCCACATTCAGAGAAAGAACTAAGGAGTTAGAACCAGAATGAATGAAGCAGACTATTTTCTCTTTTGTTATGCTTGATTTTGTTTTGTTTTCCTTTTGGCTTCTCTCATTCATTTTAATTCTTCTTTGCAACATGACTTATGTGAAAATGTATGTGCAGAGTCCATATAAGATTGCATTCTGTTCTGGGGAGGGAGGAGAGAGGGAAGGAGATGAAATTTACAACTTATGGAGGTGAGTGTTGAAAATTGTAAACAAATAAATTAGTAATTTAAAAAATACAGAAAACAAACATTGGGGAAGTTCAGAGGAGAAATTTAGCAACATTTGATACTGGAAGAAGTTTTCTTGACTTGATGTATTCTTTCTTGGATGTAAGAGGGGTGGAATCATTAAACTATGTTTCCAAGATTCCTGAAGATCCCAAGTTCTGTGATTCTGTGTTTCCTCATACAATCATAGATTTGGAGCTGGAAGGGACCTTGTCATCTTATTCAATCCCCTCATTTTCCAGATAAGAAAACTGAAATGAGGAGAAATTCAGATTTGCTCAAGATCCTATAGATACTAAGTTGTAGAGACGGGATTTGAATCCAGGTTCTCTGACAACATATGCAAGGCTCTTTCCTCTTTATATACTGGTCACAAGTTCATCTAGCCCAATGCCTTTACTTTATTTTTAAACTTTTTTTCAATTAATGACCATTAATTTTCTCTCTTAACTTCTCCCCACCATTGTTCAACAGCAATAACAGTAACAAAAGCAAAAACCCTGTTAACAAATAAGAACAGTCAAACAAAGTAAATCCCCAAGTAGGCCAAGCAAAAACATCCATATCATATTCTGCAGCTTCTGTCAGAATGGGGTGGGAGGAGAAGGAGGAGAGCATGCTGTGTTCATTCTCTGGAATGGTTTGTCATTGCAATGGCTTCATTTTTTATCCAAGGCAAATAAGGCCCAGAGAAGATATAACTTACAGAGTCTGTGCAGGGTCAAGTAGTCAAGCCCAGCTCTTCTGGCTCAAAAATCATTGCTCTTTTACATGATACATCAATTGAATATCAATGTTCTCATTTCCCAGGTTCCATTTAAGCTACTGTGGTTTTGTGTGATGTAAAGAGTAGTCTTTTTTCAGTATCATGCCTTTTGCTCTCCAGAGCCTCTTTATTTGCATTTTCATTTTCTTAAGTTTAACCATTTAACATCAGGCAATTCAAAAGCTCATGTTCACATAATGAAACAGCCCAAATACCACTGAATGTAAATATTTCAGGTTGATATTTCAGCGTGTGATTAAAAAATTAAATATTCCATGAACTAAATATGTAAATATATACATACACATATGTACACATATGTACACATCTATATGTATATGTGTATGCTTGTATTCAGGACATACCATGGGCCAGGTCCTGTGCTAGACCCTCTTTAGGCATGCAGAAATTAATCAGAAATATTTCCTGACCTTGAAATGCTTATAGTCTAGTAAGAAGAATTAAAAGAAGAACTATAATATAAAGTAAGATATGCTAAGTACCATGAAATCTGCAATTCAAAAAAATCTTGTTCTCATGACACAACCCAAATACCACTGAATATAAACATTTCAGACCAATATTTCAACACTAGATTAGACAGCTAAACATTCATTTCAACTAAAACAATATTTATCAAGCACATACTCTAATAATAGCTAACATTTGTATAGAGCTTCAGGTGTAGAAGGCGTCATATTTGATCCTGATAATAGCCCAGTGAAATAATCACTCAAGGTATTATTTTCAGATCCATTTGAAAAATAAGGAACCTGAGACTCTGAAGAATTTGTGACTAATTTTTGCTCACGTAGCTTGCAAATATCAAAGGTGAAATTTGGACCCTGCTTTTCTCCTCATTTCAGGTTGAATACTCTTTCCACTATATCATGCTGCTTCTCAGTGTCTGAGCAAGTTGCTGGATATAGATCATCACTAACCTCAGGAAGCTTGCTGTGAGGAGACATGCTATGGTACAAAATGGAACAGGATATGTCCCATAAGAAAGGTGCAAAGTCTCATGGAATTCATAGAAGGGAGAGATCACTTCCCTTTGAGAATCAAGGAACTTCATGAAAGCAGCATCATTTGAATTGGGTCTTAAAGAATGGGTATCATCTAAACAGGTAGGGTATTCTGAAAATATCAGAATGAACACATACAACACAAGGTTCTATAGTTTTGCCCAACTCTACCTTTCCACTTCGATTGCACTACCCCCCACACCTTTTTTTAGGTAATCAAGGTTAAGAGACTAGTCTAGGGTGCACAGCTTGCAAATGTCTGAAGCCAAATTTCAACTCAGGTCCTCCTGACTTCAGGGCCAGTGTTCTATCAACTGCACCACCCAGCTGCCCCAAACAATATATCTTTTCACAGATTTGTTTTACTTATCCCACAACCATTTGTATTTTTATTCTTATTTTCCTTGAGTTGGGGGAAAGCCTCCAGAAACTTCAAATAAATCTTCTCTGGTGGAGTTATATAACCTTCCAGAGATTAGAAGATATTGGAAGGTTACAGTTCAAACAAAGGAGTTTTGTCTCTGTAGATGGCACAGGACTGTGGTTCCAGTTCTCTCTTCTTTTGTATTCTGTCAGGCAAATCACTCTCCTCATTTGTCAATTAGAGCTGACCATCATATATCTATGAAACAAGAATTGTTTTTCTAAATTTCTTAATAAAGACTATTTTAGAAAAGTCCAAACTTGCTCATGCAACAGTCAGGTTAGCTTTGAGGGGAGGATGGGGAGATCAGAGTCCTTGTAGATCAGGTTCCCCACTACTGTTCTAGAGCTATATCTGGTTCTCTTAGCTAGATAAATCAGCTCTGTAGGCCCCGGGGGAAAAATGAAGGAGAGGACCTGTAACATTTGGAGTTACCAAAGGGTCTGCTGTGATTGTTGATTCCTTCCCTTAAAATCCCCAGTGTTTATTTTCTCAAGAAGCCTGCTTTATGGCAACCAGAAAGAATCCTTTCCTTCAGTGGTCATTCAAGGTCCTCGAACAGATAGGGTGCTTTCCCTTAGGTCAAATGTTCAGATGAGCAGAATTTCATTTCATTTCTTCCGCAGCAATGCCATGGAGACAGAAACCTGAGATCGGAAACTGGTAGGACTTGTTTTCAGTATTCTAATTACTCTTCAGCATCCTTTTCACTTTTTCTGGGAATAGCAGAAGGCCTTCTGAGAGTTAGCTTTCACCAAACTGGGAAATTCATTTTGAGCCAGTGACCCACTTTGGGTTTCCCTGAAGGGCGTATTTTATGCAGATAACCCCACCTCCTGTCCCCATCCCCATGTTCATGATTTTGGGGGTCTAGTTCAATTCTAAGTTTTCTTGTTTTTCTGAGTTAAAGTTGATTGTTGTGTATCTTCCATGTTGGACTTTATGTGAGTGGGAGAAGTGATTTGGGAAAAGCAAAGGGTGATAAACATGTATGAATCAGTTATTCTCCTCACTTTTTAACAAGTTCTTTGACTCAGCCCCTCCCTAGACTCTTGCAATACCATCAAATCCCTTTCTCTCAATCGGATAAGTCCTCCAGGGAGACTGGTGATGTTCTACATAAGGTTAGAGTAGCAGTTGCATATTCGATCTTGTTTTCCACAAAGTGATTATCAACCAGAAAACATCCCCTCCTTTCTGTGAGATAGAAAACTAGCTATCCAGAACTCACAAAAATCTGGAGAAAGCAAATGGGATATTAAGAAAACATTCCATAAGCAGCAAACTATAGGCAATGAAATGTGCTCCATGCTAAAGTAGAAAAGGTGATACATAAAAGAGTTCCAGACCTCAAGAGACTTACAATTGCTATGTTGTTTTCTTAATATTCCAGTTCCCTTTAAGGGGAGGTGAGAGAAGGGAAAGAAAGTGGACCAACTGCAGGTTCCAAAGGATGTGGAAACAAAATAGTTGCTGTACAATACTTGTGATTTTCCAGCCCTTGTGCATTTGGGAAAGAAACTGTTGGGACTGATTTGTTTCCTCCATTCCTGAGTGAGAGACCATGCTTGCCCTTTGAATGATAATGGAAGGACACTTTTCATCGCCATGGGTTATCTAAACCCATAGTTTTATTATTTATTTATTTGCAACCTGTAGTGTTTCGATGGTGTTTATGACTGGGAACTCGGTCCACTTGGTCAATTTGGTTTTCTTTTTATCCTCCATCCCCTTCCAACCATTCACTAAGATCTGAATTTACTATTAAAAAATTGATTTTTAAATTTTATTTGTTGTCCCTCCCCATTCATCTGTTCCACAGGGTGCCAAACATCTAGATGAAAAATGGAAGGAGGGAAGTTAAGCCTCAAACCCAGATGTTCCCAAATTCCTGAAGTTTTGGTGCCAACATCTGGATTTCAGACTTGATATTCTTATCTAATTATCCAACTGATAGTATGTTTTCATGTCCTACTTGGCATGGATAGGATTTGGTTTTGCTTCCTAATTCATTTTCCATTGGAGTGAGAGATGGATAAGTGATTATGGGGCCACAGAATACAAATCCTCCCTAAGACTGTAGAAAAGAGACATTGAGATGATTTCTATTACTTCAAAAATAGAAACTGCTAAAGGATTTCAGGATCAGACAACTCCAATTCAGCTACTGGGAAACTGGATGCGATTCGGGATGGTAGTGTAAATGAACATCCCAACTGCTTAGGGCCCTGCCCCTGGAGTCAGAACGGGTCAGGCCCTTTTCCAGAATGTCTCATCTAGAAGAACCATTTGATTGGAAGGTTATTTTAACAGCTGGCAAACTCTGGAGTCATATGGTTTCCAGATGTGGTGTCTAAGCTGCCCATCTGAATGGGCTTAAAAGTTCCAATTTGCTTCTGCAGCTCCCAGATACAACCCCATGCAAGACTGATGTAGAATTGTTTAATCTATTCTCTACAGTTTTGTTCCCTATACATTCACCCATTTTCTCCAAACCTATTCCCAAAATTCCCTACTCTCCAAAACACCATAATGTAAATGAATCATAATAGCCAGGAAATATTTGAGAATAGGGAGGAATTTCCTATTGCAGTTCTTCTAGAGTTGTGCTTTTTCCTAGAGTATACATAAGAAATGTATTTGGAAGTAAAGACTTTTCCCTCTCCTAGGGCATTTTGCATTTTAAGTGGGTTGGTTCAATTTTAACATAAAATTAAGGGTTGTACTGGCCATGGTGGGGGGGGGGAAGGTTAGAGAAGATGGGGGCAAGGAGGTAGAGAGAGCCTACTGGCTTTAACTAACTGATCTGATTGCGTTAATATATATAAAGCACTTTGCAAACCATAAAGACTTACATAAATATTATTATTTGTCATAATTATATCCCTATGGGTAGCTGAGGCAATTTACACCTTTTGGTCATTGTGTAGACCATTCTCTTTTTTGCTTATCCACAAGTGAAGAAATAAAAACAAAATTCATCATAATTTCTGTTCTAAAAACCCAAAGCCATCTCGTAAGACTTGTGTAAAGGTGGAGTTGTGTCTTGAACAGATAGAAGTCTCTTTTCCAAATGCTGGCCTTAAGCGACATCTTGTGGCTAATAGTGAGTACTACTCATTTTCCCAACTTCTGTCTCTCCAGAAAATTATGAAATTTGGAAGGCATTTTAATAATAATAACACTAACACTATAACAACGACGACGACGAAGATAATGACAAGAGTTAAGCATTTATATAGCACTTTGAGAATTGACATCTACCTTAGAAATATTATCTTGTTTTATCCTGACAACAGCCCTTGGAGGTAAGCATTATCCCCATTTTCCAGATCAGGAAACTGAGGTAAACACAGAGGTTAAGTGATCTGCCCAGGGTCACACAACTAGTTAGTGGTCTATCCATTTTCCTATTAGCTCCCTTTCTTTTCCTTCAACCTCCATCTGCCACCTGGGAACAAAATGTTTTCATATTCCATCCCTATCCACCCTTCCTCTCCTTTCCCAGAAGAAAGCGGTCAACCCAGTGGTCAAATAAGAGTCTTCATTCTGTTTCTTTGCAAGCCTTAAAATACTTCATAAATACCAGCTATTTTATGCCTTTTTTGACCTTGAAACAATCACTAGATCTCAAGTTCCTCATTTATAAAATGAAAGAGTAAATCTAGATGATATTTCCTAGGAATTCTGGGAATATGTCTGAAAGGAAATAGAATGTGTGTGGGAAAGGGGGCCTTGGTGATGCAACTTCTCAATACCACAGGCAGTTCTCGAAAACAGAGATTATGTCTGCTTTGTTTTTTGACTCACCGATGGCTAAATCAAGAAAGCAAGCCAGAACAAAGGTAAATTACCTAGACTACCCACAAAGACTTCCAGTGAGTTCACTTGGTTAAAGCTAGCTTGGACTTTAAACATGGTCCCCTCCTTCCCTATCCTATCCTTTCCACCTCCCTCTGACATGCTAAGTAAGGGCTGAGATTCTCAGAACTTCAATCCCTAAACTGAGTTTTAAGAATGATCCCTTTAAAGATAGAGAAGGCACCAATTTTCATTGGTGGAGGAAATTTCCCATTGTGAGCTCCTTACCCTGATATAATGACAGATTACACACACACACACACACACACACACACACACACACACACACACACACACGCATGCATGAACATCTATTTAAAGAGGAACATTATGCTTAATGGGAAGCCTGTTACACTAGAATGAATACTGGACATCAGTTAAATAGCTATACCATCTGAGGCAAGACTTGGTAGAATGGAAAAAATACTGGATTTGGAGTCGTAGAATCTGTGTTTACATCCAAGTTCTCCCATTTAGCTATGTCACTTCTGGTCAGTTACTTCACTTCTCTAAGCTTCAATTTTCCCATTTGTGAAAAAAATCCCTTTAAAAATCTTTCAAATATGCTTCTTTTCACTTTGGCTTTGTTGTACTTTCTCCCGGCTTAACACCTTTGTAAAGTTTTTTGGTTTTTAAATATTCTTACTAGTCTTGGTAAAATTAAGGAAATGAGAACTTGCTGTTGCTTAGTGGTTACCTCAGTTTCTTTATCTGTCAAATGATCTGGAAGAGGAAATGGCAAACCACTCCAGCATTTTTGCCGAGAAAACCCCAAATGGGGTCGCGAAGACTCAGACACAACTGAAATGACTCAATGACAGTAAAAAGAGGGGTGATACATATATATTCAGGAATTGCTTTGTAAGTGCTGCTGCCCATCATACTTAGCAAAATACAGAGACATTTTGATAACCAACTTATTATGTGCCCTGAGCACAATCTGTGAATAAAGCAAAATAAAATAAAACAAAAAGAACAAGTAACATTTTTTTTTTAAATCCTACATAGGATAGGATAGGATGGATACAATTGGAATTTTTACAGAGGCCAAAGGGAGATGAGGATTTACAAATCAAATAAGAAATAGAGGAGGATTTATTTCAGATTTTGCAAACTGACGATGAAATGTTTATCATAAGTAAAGTTAAAAAGATGAGTCAGAAATTCTTTCAATATTCACCAGTTTAAGTTACCTGAGTTAAACTTTTTGGAGGTCTCAGCTAAATTCTGAAATGCTTTATCTGGTTACATGACTGGCTTTAAAAATTAAATGACTCTCCTGACGCCAATACACAACAATTAAAAATTCTCTTAAGACACTGATAACTGTGTAGGATTTTCAAACTCTTTTGTGGATGGGTAAGAGATAGCCAAGATAGAAAGCGAGGAAAGCCCTTCAGGGTAAGGGACTTTAGAGTTCAGCATCAGAAGCTATGCCTGCTCTCCTAGGGTCATTTATTTATACAATCATTATCTAGCATAAAATTAAGGTCCATGTGTATTGAAATGTTTATGTTTGACCGATAATAAAGAGTGGGATAAACCTACTCTCAAACAGATACATTGTACCTGAGATAATAGATGTTTTCTTTTTCTCTTGTGTTAGTTGACCTTGAGCAGACTAGGAAACATTTCAATCCCATATTTTGAATTCACTCAACCAACTATAGTACATAGAGATCACAAACTGTATATTTGAAAGTGACCATAAGAGATGATACCTCCTCCCCATCAATCATCATCCTGGAACCCCTCTAAGGGAGCATCCCTAATACATGTCAGAGATTGAACTTTTCCTATGCAAAAAAGGGAAAGGTAGAAAGCTATCTTGGAGGGAGATGCCAAATCACTACTGCAAACTGGACACAGATTTGGAGAAACATAGCATGCCTGTCTCATCTCCAACCAACTATAAAGAATATCCTCTAAGAAATCTCTTTTCGACACCTCTCATATGTGAGTTTTCTCCTTTTTTCTCCCTCCCCAGTATGGAGACTGGATTACTACACAATAATTCATAATAATTCATTTAGAGAAGACTTTGCTGTCAAATGTATGATTTGAAATGGTTAGGAGAAATGGATCAAGTCTCCTCATTTGAAAACTCCTAAAGCTGACATAGAGAGAACTCTCAATCAAAAGAATACATGATTAAATACAAAAGACCTGGATGCAAAACCTGAGTTTACTTTTTACTACTCACATTAGGTAAGTAATGTCGTCTTTCTCCAGGCCTCAGTTTCCTCATCTATAAAATGAAGTCATTCAGGGGTGGGGAACCTTCGACCTTGAGGCCATGAGGCTGAAGTTTCCCCACCCCTGGACTAGATAGTTTAGTTCAAAGTTCTGCAGTCCTATGATTTTTGTCTTTCCATGTTTCCACACCTGGCAATACTCTCTTCAAGACTGCCTTGCATGCTCATTTTAACATGATAGCACCTGTGTCAAAATGTTAGATCTGGGAAGGGTTTCGATAAAAGATGATTTCTTCCCCACCCATACCCATCATTCATATCCCTATCTGAGTCTGGCTCTGAAGTCTCCATTTCCCTAGAGATGACTGAATTTCTGGGTTGGGTGACTCAGAATTGGAGTTAACAGATGAGGCTGGAAGAATTTTGGTCACGTTATGGGGGAGGTTCTTGCTCCAGTTGCAGAGCTTGTTATACTGAGTATTGAAGATCTCTTCTTATAGGCTAGTCCTAACTTTGCCCTCTTGTATCACCCACCTTTGTAGAGGTGAACCCAAAGTGACCCTACTAGCTATTGTATTCCTGGGACCTGGAAATATTAGCTAAACATTCATGGGGAGGAAAAGGGGGCCAAGAAATATTCCTCACTGTACTTAACTTAAGCAATCTTCTCATAAACCCAGAATTACAATGCCAGAAAGGGCTCACTCACCTTTTAGAGGTTGCAAAATAAATAACTCTTCAACCCTCCTGCAATGTAGAAATTGCTTAAAACATCCTGACAGTGTTCCTCCGTCAGAGACACAGCAATTAAGTCTTTCCAAGGCACCAAAGTGTCCAGGAGGCATTGCTTGGGAAAGCTGCACTAATGAATAGATAAGAAGCATTTATAATTAGCACATTCATCTTTCAGACTAATGTTTGCACACACAATGGTTTTCTAAACCCACTTAAAATAGTAGCCAGTCTTCACTCAAATAATATAAGGTACCATATAAATGGAAGCTATTATTATTTTTTATTAGTTAGGCTAAACATTTCCATTATTAATTTCCTTGTTTTTGTAGAGAGCAGAGGTTATGTTTGGCTCTGCATGCTCAAATTCAAACTCAAAGGAGTCAGCATAAATTACATTTTACTGGGCTCGCCATTGTTTTGACAACCAAATCGGTCTTTTAGAACTTGATGCTTACGACTACTCCAGCCTGAAGCGACAAAGGCTTGGAGGTAGGACAAATGAAGAAGAGTGCTCAGTTTTCCATCAATGATATTTTAGGGTGTTTGGCTCAGTAATTCATTCAATAAGCATTTATTAAGCTCCTACTATGTGCCACACACTAAGCTAAGAGCAGGAGATACAAAAAAAAGCAACAAACAAATAAACAAAAAACAATCCCTCCTCTTAAGGAACTCAGGCAGGAGAATTTGGCCAGGAGGATGAAGTGAAAATAAGTTTTATTATTAGTTCATCATTTTAGTATAACTGATTCCATTTTGTTTTAATACTCCATTTCATAATTGAGCTATTTAAGGTAAGTTGCTTTTCAGTAATAACATAAGCACTTGTGTGGTATGGTGTAGTAAGTAACATGTGTGTATTCTTAAATAACTGACAAACATAGATGGACCTTTTGAAAAGACAAATTGTCAATGGAAACAAATATTATAAACAGATTTATCAGTAATTTTGAAGTAAACTATCAATTAAGTTTGTTGATATACAACTTAGGAGCACCCATAACTAAAATTACATATATTTTTAAAAAAACCTACCTCTGACCTTAGATTTCAGACTACACCTTTAGCCTGTAACTAGGGCTAGCTTTTGGATTCCTTATGTTTGAGAATAAACTGCCTCTGTTGACTTGAAGACAGTGCTGATGGAATAGAAACTAGCCAGTTGACCATCTTTGCAGGAGACATAGATGACATGAGAGTAATGCATGGGGAGGGGAGGAGAGAACCTTGCTAAGTCCTTACTGGAACGTCTAAGACTCAGCTTGATAGTTTGTTATTAGAAGATGGTATTGTTTGTATGCTTTGAGCAATAAAGATTGATTGTATACACTAAGAAGTGTAAGTCTAATTAGTATTTACCTTTACCAGTTAGTATGAGTAATAATAAGTTGGTTATGTGTGCAAAACTGTTACAGGGCAGGGGAAGACACCAGCTACCAGGGGAAACCTACCTGGAAACACATCCTCAAGTTAACTTTTCAAATTATGACGTGAAACTGAGTCAAAAAGTTAATAAGACAAATTCTATTGAAAGGAAAAGTTTTAGTTGTTATGGTGTCTACAGGACTTGCCAATCTATGGAACTTGGGGTGCCATACTCTATTACACCAGAGCCCTTGCTACATCTCCTCCTTTCCACAGAGTTGAAGTAAGATAGCAACAGGAATATTACTAGCACTAGTTAGGGAAAATGGTACTCCTTGTAGGGAAGCTGTGGGTGTTGATGGAGTGTGATAGCTAGACATCCTGGAAAGAAGGAAGGGAAGGGGAGCCCTAAGTAAGCTATGGGATAGAAAAGGATCCTTTGGTGATTTCTTTCTGGAACAGAGGACATAAAATACAATCCACTATTCCCTTATCACCCCAGAAATGAACCTTTTCTTCCCTGCTCTCTGGCTAATATTTGAACTCAAACTCGCTTCACCTACTTTTACTCTGTCAAATTGTGCGGTGTGAAATTTTTTTTCACTCTCTGAATTTTCCGCCCTGGGACAAAGCCCCAGAGGTCCTGTGCTAATTATGTCTCTAGTGGTTTGAAGGAAGGTTATGTTTTTCTCTATTAGCTCCCAGGAGACCAAGGTCTATTTCTTTATCTTCCTCTACCCCTCTACCCCCAGATTGATAAATGCTAGATTTAGGTTCACTAAAAAATATAGTAGTTTTCATTAAAACATGGCCTGGGATGTGGCAAAATTGAGAAATGCCTCTTTCTCAGCTCATTGCTTACTCTGAAATTAATCAATTATGTTCCAATAGGAGTGAATAGATGTCACTAGTCTCATCTCCCATTGATCTTTTCCTTTTGAAATTTAACCTTATTTGTTTAATGAAAGTCTTCGTTGGCCTGTCAAAGGAATTCAAGACATTAGGGAGAAAAGTGGAGAGATGTCTTGAGGGACAAAAGATGACTTCTTCAGTGTCCCTGAGACCAAAACAGAATGACTGTTTATGTAATTATGCATAGATATGATCCTTCCTGAAACAGATCTCCAAAGGTCAATTTATTCTGTGTGATTATCAAAGAATGGACTGTGTCTTCAGATGTGTGCATTCATGTGTGGGTATGAGCATGTGTGAGATTTGGGTGTTGATTTGGATCTGGATAGTGCAAACCCTGATACTCTCCTTTTTATACTTACAAGATATCCTTAAGTAATCAGTCAATATATAATTTTTTTATTTAGGATCTCCTATATGCTAGGTGCTGTAGGGGTATCCATAGGAACATGTGACTCTGTCTTTATCCCTGGGGCCACTGAGCACATTCATGGAAAGTTAGCATACAAGAGATGCCACAATGTGTTTATCAGAAAATATTCTGAGAAGTCACAACAGTTAGTAATCTGGAATAGACTAGAAACATTTCTTGGAGAAGGAAAAGCCCAAGTTGAGCCTTAAAGTATTCATTTGGATTGTTGGAAGAGAATGAGGGGTTTTCCACACAAGGGGAACTAAGAGTAGATGTGTGAAGGCAGGGGAACAAAGATTCCAGTAGGGAGCAGGAGGGCCAGCCATGTGGTGCAATGGATAGAGTGTCAGCCCTGGAGTCAGGAAGACTCATCTTCCTGAGTTCAAATCTAGCCTCAGACATTTACTAGCTGTGTAACCCTGGTCAAATCACTTAACCCTGTTTGCCTCAGTTTCCTCATCTGTAAAATGAGCTGGAGAAGAAAATTGCAGACCATTCCTGCATCTTTGCTAAGAAAATCCCAAATGGGGTCACAGAGAACTGACTGATGTGAACTGAACAGTAACAGAGGCAATAAGAGAAGATCCATGTGAGAAGACAAGTTGGGTGGGTCTTGTTTGCCAAGATACCAAGTTTGGACTTTATCCTGAACATTTTTGAACAAGGAAATGCCAAGAACCAAGCTGTATTTGAAGACCAATTTGACAGCAAAGATTTTTTGTTCAGATTTGGGATGTCACTGGTGATAGGAACTCTCCCATGGTGAGGAACTCTCCCATTGATGAGCACTGATGAGGAAACTCCCTATATCATTCTCAGAATTACAGTTTTAGAGTTGCCTTGGGAACTGGGTGGGTGTGTTGGGGGGTGGGAGGGAAGAAAGTGGAATTAAATAACTTCCCCAGGGTCACACGGTCAGTATGTATCAGAGAAAGAACTTGAATCCAGCTCTTTGGGATCGTGAAGTCCTCCTTCTAGGCACTATAGATACTGGCTGTTTGGTAAAGGGAGCATTGAAGAAGAAACCATAAAAGGAGGAAGAAAAGTAGGAGATTGTAGCAGTAGAGAGCCAAAAATTGCTGAAAGGGTAAAGATAGAGGAAAAAACCACTAGATTTGCTTTTAAGCAGTCATTTGTGAACCTTGAGACAGTGGTTTCAGCAAAATGGACAGTGCTAGAAATGGCAGGGAATTAAGGAGAGAATGAGCAAAGGGTTAGAATTCAGTAGAATTATGTAGAGATAAAACTCGCTTTATTTCTAGCCAAAGAAGTGGGGTTTTACAGAGAAAAGATATTTGGATTTAGGATAGGGTTACAGGTCCTTAGTTCTGTCATGTACTACCTGTGTGACCTTGGGTAACTCATTTAACCTGTCTGGGACACAGTTTTCTCATCTGTAAAATGAAGAGGCTAAAGTGGAGAACTTTTCGGCTCCAAATCAGTGAACAAGCTCTAGAGATCGCTTCTTATGTTTTCCTCTTCTCCCATCCTTCTTCCTACCTTTAATTAAGAAGTTGCTTGAAAGCAATGTCATTTTGTGATTCTACAGGTGGAGTATTTTCAAGGAGTTCCCTGGGGTTGCATGTTCCCAACCAATTCCTGTTTGGATACAGATTCTTTGGTGTAGTTTCTGTTAAGTTTGAACAGTAACATGGTACCAGGGCAATTTCTGAGCATCTTAGAAGATATAGCCCTGACTGTTAGAAAGTCAAAAAAGTAATACAGAGATACCAACAGCATGCACAACTGCTGAGCACATGGTTCAGAGCTGAGAAATGACCTCAATCCTATTTACAGATGATTCATTTGCCAACTGCTCCACACCCTGCCTAGTCTTGCATCAGCAAACAGGCAGGGCATAGAGCTGGCAAGGCTCTGGCCCTCTCTCTGGCTGTCTCTTACTAAGGTGGGGGAATGAATAAGGTGTCTTTTTCTTGGGGATCTCCAAACACTTTAGAAGGAGCTAACCCCTCATACCAATTGAGAGAGGAGGAAATTTTATAAATAATATTTGAACAGCTGTCATGTGGAGGAGGTATTAGATTTATTTTATTTGGCCTTAGACTGAATGAACAGGAGCCAGGGGTAGAAATTGCAAAGGGGCCAGTGGAGGCTCAGTCAAGAAGAGCCTCCTAACAACTCAATCTGCCCAATGTGGAATTGACTGCTTCCAGGCATGGTAATTTCTTCCTCCTTGGGAATCTTCCAAAAGAAACTATTTACTTACTAGATACGTTCTAGTAGAGATTCCTCTCAGGTTTAGGTTAAACTAGATGTCCAAATAAAATTATGTGATTCTATGAAATAAAAGGAAAGGAAATAGATGATTCCCCCTCCTTACCCTGTGTCATTCCCATCTTTTGTAAGTTTGCATGGTGATTTTCATCATCTTACCCTTGCCTCTTAGAAGAGCTTCCTTCAAAGCTCAGCTCAGATATCATCTTCTTTCTTTAGCTTAGTAAATTCCCCAACAAATTCCCCTGTATTTACTCTGTTATTTCATATTTACATATGTGTGTGTGTTTATCACAGCACTTGACACATAATAGTCACCTAATAAATATTGATTGATTGTTGTTTCCTGGATACAATGTAAGATCCTGAAGAACAGGGACTTTTTTATCTTTTTCTTTTGAAGATTTTCTTTTAAGAGAGAGGGAGAGAAGGTGGGAAGAAGAGGAAGGGAAGAATGAGAAGGGGAGAGAGGGAGAGAAAGAGAGAGAGAGACAGAGACAGAGATAGAGGATGAGCTTCAATATAGGCTCATGGTTAAGTCTAAAACAATGAACTCATGGATTCTCTTTTGTCATTTTCCAATTGCATTCTGGCATTATAGTAAACACTCTGAGAATGCATTGAAAAATCAAATTATCTTTATCTAAAACATTGAAAAATTAACTTATCTTTATTTAAAGATAGACCCTATTATAAATTTACAGACAGCAAATTAATAGGATTCAAAATAAGAAAGAAACTCCTTAAGGGAAGAAGTAGAAAGGGGATACATTCACTAGGTCCTAGTAGTGTCAGTGCTCAAAGTAACATAGTAGGCACTTAATGAATGTATATTGAATGAATAATTGAATTCTCTGCATCCAGTATCTTCCATTTCCAACTCATCTTTCACACAGTTGTCAAAACAATCATCCTAAAGCACAGGTCTGATTGCTTCACTCCTCCTTCACTCACTCACACATTAGGTGGCTCCCTAATGTGTCTAGGTTAAATATAAACTCCTCTGTCCAGAATATAAAATCCTCCAACATCTGGCCCCTGTCTCTTTCCAGGCTTATTTCACATAATTCCCCTTTGTGCACTTAGCCTTTCTAAATATATCTAGAAAGAGCTGTAGGCTCTTAGCTGGGTGTTGTTAAGAGAGTTATTATTGAAACAATTAGACCAAAAATGATTAAGAACATAATTAATTGTGGCAAATTATATGGTACAATTAAGTGCTGCAGGAGTTCAAAAAAGGGAGAGGTCAGTGTGGGCCAGAATTAAAACCACATGAAAGTTAGAGCTGGGAAAGACTTGATAGTCATCTATTTTGTGTTTCTCAAAGTGTATCCTGAGTATAGCTAGGGGTTACCAAGACCTTTTAAGGGGGACCATAAGGTCAAAACTATTTTCATAATAATACAAAGATACTACTTGACTATTAAAATCTTTCTCCTTTTTCCAACTGTAGAGCAGTGTGAGGCTGGTTCCTTGTCATCTACTTCAACCAACACAACAGCAACTGAATGCAGAAGCAGATATAAAAATCCAGCTATCTTCTATTAAGACAGACATCAAAGAGTGTGCAAAAATAGCTAAAACAATGTCACTTTTCTCATTAATTTGTTTTAGAAAATA
>CM053771.1:256362717-256395007 GCA_028658325.1 Potorous gilbertii
GGAGATTACCTGCTACCTCAGCAGATTTCAAAATTAGAATGGATATATGTGGTCCTCAGTACCAGAAAAAGAGTGCTCACTATAGCAACCAGATAAGAGATCATCCACCCTTTCCTTAGAGAATTCTGGTAAGAGGAAGTCCACCAAGTTCAGAGGCAACCCATTCTACTTTTGGACAGATCTAATTTTTATGAGGTGGTTTTTTTCCCTTATATTAAATATAAACCTGTTCTTTTTCAAGTTTCACTCATTTCTGCTTGTTCTGTCCTCTTTAAGTGTGGTGGGTAAATAGACTCTCTCTTTCAAACCATGGGCCTTTAAGTATTTTGAAACAGTTATCTTGTGCTCCCTGAGCCAATCTGAAAGAAATGATTATTTCTCTCTTGTATTTAATAATTATTGAATTAAGAGGACCAGAGTTTTCCCTTTTTTCCACTTCCTTATTCAGAAACCAACCAATGTGAGAAATCTTGCTCAAAGATTTACCCAGCTGGAAAGCTAAGATCTAATCAGAGACAGTAAAGAAATTCTAAATTAAGTGAATGGGTGGATTCCTGCCCATTTTGTTTACTCCAGACAGGTCTTGGAAATGTGGCTCCTCCCTTTTGTCAAACAGTGGTATGGAAATGGATAAGTCTCTTTGACCAAGAATTGGGTGCTTGATGTCACTTATCTCAACACCCTCTTTGGAATAAGCCCACCCCTTATTTTAATATTCATTCTCTCATTAATTGTTAACCAGTCAATGTTGATTGTCACTCTCAATAACAACCACTTTACCAATGTCATATAAATTGTAAGCCCACCTCCATGATTGGTTTTTGGCATTCAAAAGTGTCACTGACCCCTTCATTAATAAAATGATTAATCACCAGAAACTCTGCCTCTCAAACTTTTTAAACATCACAAGGTCATACACTCCATTTCCTTCAACTTATTCTTATATAGTATGAACCAGAAGTCCTCCCCCATCTTGAGTACCTTGCTCTGGACACTCTCCACCTTGGAAGACCTGAAGTCTACATCAGGAGAGGAATGATCCACACTAATGAAGTCATAGTTCCTGAAGCATTTAAGTCAGTATAATTCATGACAGCAATAATAAGTGTGGCTAATGTTATATAGCACTTTAAGGTTTGCAAAGAGCTTTTCATGTATGTTTCCATTTGATCCTTAAAACCAATATGTGTTTATAGCAACTGCAATTCTACAAATGAGAGAACCAAAACTACTTGTCTGTGGTCCGTGGCATTTGAACACAGATCTTCCTTACTCCAAGCCCAGAACAAGTCTATTCTGCCTCTCACATTATGCACAGAGGTGTGCCTTCATATAAGTAAAATTACGTAATGCGGTCATTTTAAAACCAGCATTTATTGCCATTTGGGTCTCAGTTGGGGCTTACTTGTTCAGTGGGGAAAAGACTTTATTTTCCTGAAGGTAGGATGGGGAATTGAGTTGGACATTAGGCTATCTTGAGTCCCCTTACAGCTTTAAGACCTTTAATGGAAATAACAAAAATAATAAAGGCTTAAAAGAATGTAAAGTCCATCTATTGTTTTCTATCCTGATAAATTATTGTGTGACATGTCAGTCCTTCAAAGCTTGTTGTAAATCAAAGGTAGATTTTACATTTCAAGGCCCCTTCCATCTCCATAATTCTGTCATCCTATGATTCTTCAACTAATACATTCATTGTTAAAATGTAGTAGAATATTAGAGTTGGAGAGAGAACCTTGAATTCCTGTAGTTTCAGGAAAGGGAACAATCCAGGGCTTATAAGAAGGATATTGAAAATGGGTCCTATTTTTACATCTTGTTGAAACATCATCCTTACTCTCTCTGATGATTTTTGGCTTTCAACCAAATCTGTCAACTATTGACCTACCTGGCTTGGGTGCCTAAGGGTACTTTGTGTAGGGGTAAGTTGTCAATATTAGTAGAGGGGTATTCTGTGAAATTCCCAGCACTTAAAATCATAAATTTAGAACTTTAGGGAACACTTAATCCAAGCCCTTCACTTTACACGTAAGGGAACAAAAATTCAGCAAAATCTAATGTGACTTACCCAAGTACACTTAACAAGCAACAATTAATTGTTCAAGGAAATCTGTTTGCCCAAAGTTCATTATCAGGTAAAGAAATAGGTCTCTGGTTTGGGCTGGGCTGGTTATATGTAAAGAGAGAGGGAGGGTTAGGGAGGAGATAATGACATTCTGGTAGTTCGTCAGAGAGGCAAGAGCTCCAGATTCACCAAAAGAGGGAAAGGAGGAGAAAGAATGCTTCGTTCCATTAACTTCTACTTTAAGTTTTGATGTCTGGTGGAAAGGGAGCAGCTTTGCACTGATACTTAATTAACTCTATATTCTACAGAGGGAGAAAAAGAGAATTCTAGCCATGTGTCTGGGGTTTCCCAAGTTCACTTCATGCCTGGCTTCACTGCATAAAAGTTCAGGCCTTTTCTCTAAGGAAGGCCCATCATTGTTTTCCAGTCTTCCATAGGCCCCATCCCATGAAGAATACCTCCTTGCCCCGTCCTTATCTACCTCTGGCCCAGTGGGATGCATTTCTCTGGGTATCTCCTTCCCTTTCTCCACCTTCATTTCCTCCCAAAGCAACAGCACCTTAAGGTGCCTCTTCTCCTTCTATTCATCTTTTTATCACCAAACACTTGTCCCTCTGTCATTTCTTGACTGTTGACTCCCTAATTCTTTGCCTCCTCACTGAGGTTGCCAAATGTGACTGCATCTGACCATCATGGACTATATTTCCCCTGAAACCTCACTTCCTTTTCCTGGGGCTTTCCTTTGCAACTATATTAAAACAATCCTGTATCCCACAATTTCACCTTTTACTTGCCACTTCTCCCCCATTCCCTCTTCCTCCTACAGGGAATTATCTTGAAGAGTTCCTCATAGATCAAACTATCTTCTGGAAGTCGCTAGGTGAGGAAGTCAACAGAGTGTTGGACTTGAAGTTAGGGAGCCCTGAGTTCAAATCCAACCTCAAACACTTGCTGTGACCCTGGGCAAATCATTTAACCTCTGTCTCCCTCTTCTGTAGAAGGTAAAAATAACATATACTTCCCAGGGTGGTTGCCAAGATCAAGTAAGATAACATTTGCAAAGTGCTTTGCAATCTTTAATTTACTACATAAATGTTACCTGATATTGCTTTGATATTTTGCATCTCTTCTACTCACCTTAGAGATTACTTGGTTTAATTTTAGGACTTTGGAGGGGTAAGGTGGGAATTCTCCTATGTGATTTGTCCTGTTTTCACTTGTCTTTAGGGCTTGCCTGGCATCACCCCACCTAAGGTAAGAGTGGAACACTGTTCTCTGAGCTTCTCCATGCTAGTGGTGTGCTGATAAACATTTAACAGCTGAATCCTTGAAATAAAAATCTATGCATGACAGAATTTTAAGTTTAATCTGCGTTGTTCACATTTTCTCTGTCACTTTCTTTAAATCTTGACAATCAACAAAACAACTCAAGCCCTGATTTGTGGCATTTGCTGCACCTCTTCTTCAATAGCAATAGCTAGCACCTACTATTTGCTAGGCACTTTCCAAATATTATCTCATTTGTTCCTCCGCTTCTGTTCTAGACCACCAGCCCCACTCCATCCCCCATTCTTTCCACTAATCCTTGCATGGCACCCTCTCCACTCTCCTTATCCTTCTTGCCTTTCTGCACTTAATGGAATTGAATACAATACTTCCAGGGTGCACTGGAGCCAGCTGCACTGACTGAGCCAATTGTTCAATTTTCAGTGTGAGCATTTACCCCTCATTTACCCTTTGAAATCAGGGTTTGATTTATTGTTTTTCTGATTGTCTGGACTTTAGGAAGTGATGAAGAATATATCAGTATGTCAGGTTAAACTCAAAAATGTGCCCTGGTTGTTAAGCATTTGCCAGAACACTCCTGAGTATGGCCTGACCATGGCAGACTCCAGAGGGACTGTCACCCTCTTCCCTTTATGCTGGATACTTAGCACTTGACTAATGTAACCTAAGATTTTATGAGTTTTGGAGGCTGCCAGGTAACATTGCTGACTCATACTGAGCTTATTTTCCTTTCCTGCCTCTAGATCTTTTTTATGTAAATGATTGGGTAGCCACACCTAATATAATTAGATTGTATCTCCAGATGCCAATCATCTATATTTTTGGAAATGTGTTTAGAAACACCCAGAAATGTAGGAGAAATAACTCTATGATTTGTACCCCCACCCCAACCCCTTGGACCTGTTTTCTACAAAGCAGCAATGTGGTGAAATTGAATTCTTTCAGAAACTGCCAGGAGGCTGAGGGATGACCCACATAACCTTTGGAGTTCTCATGAAGCTCCATTTTATGCACTTTGACTTGTGAAGTGAATGCTTTGGTGTAGACCAGCAGGGGCTGGCAGCCTGCCTTTCTTTGTCATTTTCCATTTAAATGGAATGATGCTTGTAGAAGGATGTTATAGAACAATGTACCTAATTGAGTCTTAATTACAGCTTTTCAGAAAGAGTGGAAGCTAAGCCTCTTTTCTCCTCACATGATTAAATTAAGGTTAACAGATTGGGATATTTCTTATCCCACACATGTACCATTTCCCTTCCTTGTATGAGTAGGGAATTCAAATTTGGACACTGTTGTTTAATGAATGAAGCTTAAGAATGACACATGGGCTTTCCTCCTTTTTAATTAGAAATGGTTAATTGGAGGATCAACCTAATTAGGTCTCTAACAGAGGGAGAAGGACGTACAGATGAAGTGCATCTCTTCAGTAGGAAGGTTTTTAAGGAAAGAGGAATTGATTAAGTTTGGAGAATTTCTGGGACTTCCAAGAAGGGTGGATTATAAATGTGAGTAATTGAAGACCTTTTTGGCTGATAAATCTCAACAAATAAATACACAAAACTTATTCTGCACAAAATACTGGGTTAAGTGAGGTAGAGGGGAGTGAAGATGTGATACTAGCTCTCAAAAAAATTGCTTCCTATGTAATAGGGGACATATCTGAATCTGGGAAAGATCTGAAATTTTGTCTGATCAGATAAATGAAATCAAGGCAAAAAAATTCTATAAAGTGCTTATAGTATGCTAGGCATTGTGCTAAGCACTTTAGATACAAAGAAAAACTCTATAGTCTCGAGTGTCAAGAAGCTCATGTTCTAATGGAGATTGCAATATGTAAGTAACAAGGTACATAGAAATACATATGGAAAGTTGTTGTTGTTTGTCCTTTATTCTCAAAGAGGACCATGACATCAGGGAGCTGATGCCATGGCATGCAAATGAATTGGATTTAAGTGAAGGAGGGCTGGGCAAAGTCACAAGCCTCATTTCCTCTTCTGGAGTCATTTGGGTCCAGTGGACAACTGGGGAACCTTGGTGGTTTCAAGCTAAGGTCTTCCACAGGTCTCAGTTTGACTGAGGCAATACCCATTCAGTGACTAAGCCTTAATAAGAAATGAGGCAGAGAGTACATGGGAGGTAAACTTTCCTGGTACATCCTATATATCCAACTCTCTCTCTCTCTCTCTCTCTCTCTCTCTCTCTCTCTCTCCCTCTCTCTCTCTTTCTCTCTCTCTCTCGATGCATAGCCACTTGTCTGTCTGAGTGCCGACTGGTTGGCAGTTGACATTGCTTAATATTTCTTTCTGTTTAAAAACTCTTTCCTCCTTTGGCTCCAATGACATAGATAGATAGATAGGTAGATAGATAGATAGATAAATAGATAGGTAGATAGATAGATAAATAGATAGATAGAAATATACATACAAAGATAGATACATAGGTAGAGATTATAATGTAAAATTGAAAAGAGGGACAGATTTCTGTATCTGCTCAGAAAGAAGGAGAGATCACTTTGGGGTAGGGAAAACAGGGAAGGCTATATGGAGGAGGTATCTTTATAGTGGAATTTTGAAGAAAGAATAACAATTGGAATAGAGGAGAAGGCCAATCTGTCAGCAAGTAACTCATTAAATACTTATCACTCAACTTATTAGACATCAACAGGTAATCAAGAAAAATGGAAGACATCAGTTCCTCCACTCATGGACAAAAAATTTAATTAGGGAGACAAGATGAGCACATGTGACACCATCATCTTCCAAGATGGTTCACCTGGATGTAGCCATTGTATATGCCAGTTTCTTGGAGCCACAAGTGAGAGTTGGGTGACAGGTAGACACCAAAGATGAATGAGCAACCCTGAAAAGGGCTCAGTAAACCTTCACACCAGAGATACTAGTTCTTCTTGAATACCCTATACACTTCATATAAGTATATACATACATACACATATGCATATATACACATACATATATATAATAGAGAATAACTAGAGCTGTGACTTAATTGGCATGGAGAACTCCTGAATGAGGATAATCCCTCTACAATTCACAGCCTTAGAGATCTGCCTAGAGCACTAGGAGGTTATGTGCCTTGCCCATATTACACGTCATTATGTGTCAGAAATGAGACTTGGTAGATAACAATAGCTATAATTTATATGGCACTTTTTTCCAAAGCACTATGAATATTATCTCATTTAATCAAACAATGAATTGTCAGCTGTAGCTCATAAGTATGTAACACTCATTCTCACTCAGGTGAGGTGGATGATTTTATCCAAATGAATAGGTTGTGTTTTGTGCGATGAACTGCATGAATATAGTGAAATATGACTCCTGATTAGTCTGAGAATAATATTTACCTGCTTAAGGAAATTTAAGGGCACTTGGGAGAAGGACTTGGGGAGAGAGTGGCTGAAAACAGCAAATTTTGAAGTTTGTATGACTAACAGGAGACCTTAGAGCTAAAGACAAATGGGAAAGTTGTCTCATCATGTGTCTTAATTTTTAGTGCTTACATCTCTAGAAATCAAGCTACTCTTGGTCAGATTCTCCTTAGTTGAGATAAAGGACTTAATTTTGCTCCTAGTCAAAGAGTTTCTTTACTAAATCGTATGTGTGATCTGTTATATTTTATTCTATATAACTTCCTGGGTTTCTTTTTTACTGTTTTGTTATTTATTTGCCATTCATTATTTGTGATGGTCTTTTGTATAACCATCATTTGGTGGGAGGGTAAGAAGATGGTAAAAGTGTAAGCTGAAGGCTTCTCTCCACCCTTTGGAGAGAGCAGGCAAGTGACTTTCATTCTGAACCTGAACTCATCTTCCTAGATTTGAGGTATTTGTGGGAAAACACAAAGCTATGATTCTTGCTTTCTTGTAGACTGGAAGAGAGATTACCCAGGATAATCAGCTAGCCTGGATCTTGCTTACCCTTTTCCCCAGCTACGCTGCTGGCAGTGCTGATGTATCCTTCCACCTGCTCCCTGAGAAGGTGGGCTAGATGTCACATCATATCTGTTCATGTCACCCATAAGACAAATCATGCCTTTATGCCTTAGCACACTCAATGTATACTTCCATGTATAACAAGAATTCAGAAAATGAGATCTATATGCACTAGAGTAATCAAGGAAGACTTCATGGAAGTGGAACTTCAGCTGAGCATTGAAGGATGGGCAGGTTTTGGAAGACATTCTAGTCAAAAGCATGAAATACAGGTAGATTTCTTTAAATTCCTAGTGCTTTCAGATATCAGTGATTATTGCAGCAGTCCTATCATTTGTAAAATGGACCAAATAGAATTGTCTGCATTTGAATAATAGATTCTTCGTTTTAGAGTAGAAGGATGTTAGAAGTCCATCCAGTTCAAGCCCTCATTTCTTTTTTTTTAACAGATGAGGAAACTAAGGCCCAGAGAAGTTAAACAATTTACAAAGGGTCCCAAAGTTAGTAGGGAACAGAACCAGAAGTTGAGTTTCTGACTTGAAATTTAGTGTTCCGAATTCACACAACAGACATGGTAAGTCAAGTGTTTTGCAGCCATCAAAGTACTGTATATGCATGAAGTGTTGTTAATATTAATTAACATTAACATTATTATTATTCATTACTTAAGTTCATATTAATTGCTATTGCTATTAATATTGTTTTCTCTACACCCAAGAATCATCCACTGAGGAATTCCCATGTGATAGATTGAACTCAACCACTGGTCAGCCCTGGATTACATATAAACTAATGGTTCTCCTTTGTACCCTATACTATTGTACTTCCTGGGTATGGCCCTAACAGTAAGTAGGGGATGCTATGTGATGCAGTGGTTGGAGTCCTGCCTTTACAGTCAAGAAGACAAGTTCAAATCCTGCCTTGGACACTCATTAGCTGTGTGGCCGTAGGCAAGTTCACTTAATCTGTCTCCCTCAGTTTCCTCATCTGTAAAGTGGCAATAGTAATTGCACCTATCTCCCAGGATTGTTGTGAGAATCAAATTTGTAAACCCTTGAAGTCTTATATAAAATGCCAGCTATATTTCTGTCCTTTTCATTCAAAGAGAGAGGTGCTTTTTGGGCCTGATCACGCTCTCTGGCTGTAGCTATGCCAAATGATTTATGAATCATTTAGAATTAGGAAGGGACCTTGATCCAAGTGAAGGGATTTACTCAAAGTTAGAGCAGAGCCAGAATTCAGACATAGGTCCTCTGAATCAAAAACCCAGGGCTCTTTTCATGATAGCCCCTATGGCAACCAATTATCTCTTTCTTCTGTCCCATCCAAAAGTATACTTTTCTGTAGTCACAAGAAGAGAACTTATACCCTTTCATTTATTCTTTCAGAAATTTGAATTGGTTGAGTTGAATTATTCATTCAAATGATTCCCCTAGCTCAGAATCGTGAGCTTATTTCCATTCCAATTCAGTAAACATAATAAATAATTAATAATAAATATAAAAAGAAACATAATAAAATTAAGTACCTACTATGTGCCAGGCACTGTTCTAAGCTGGGGATACAATTGATAAAAAGAAAGACAATCTTTGTTTTCATGGAACTTACAATCCAATGAAGGAGAGAGAAAATAACACAAAAGAAGGCAGAAAAGAGTGTGGGACCAGGGAGTATCTTTTTCGGGGGAGCTAAAACCAGGCAAGGCAGCAGATGCCAAGTGGAGTAAGCTGAGTCCAGTTTCTATAAAGGAAAGCACCCAGCCCTCCAATCAGAAGATAGAGAAGGTTGAGGGAGGTGGATCATTCTAGAAGAGTTAGAAACATTGTGATGAGATTAGAGGTGAAGAGTTGAAACCAAGTACAAAGTGGAGTGCTGTTTCCATTATCATTGTCCATGAAAGCAAACTCCCAAGTTTAGGGTGCCAGAGACATCCTAGATGTCTTTTGATAGTCTACCATGTCTCTGAAGTTCAGGAACTTAAATCTTTCTAAAACATTCCCATTAAAGTATAAGTTTCTTGAAGGCAAGAATAGCCCTACTTCCTATCACAGTGACTAATCCTAGCATAGTGACTAATTATTATGTTTTTAGCTTTGGCATAAGTACTCTTATGAATAATGAATTCTCTTAACTTCATCCTTGACCAAAGTCAGAGCAGGGTCACTGCAGTAGATAGGGAGTACTGTGAGGTCAGTGGCCAACTTGGGGATCGGTATTCTGAGAAAAAATGGGATTTCAGAACTGGAAAAGAACTTGGAGGTCACCCATGCCAACCCCTTCTTTCATTCTAGAAATGAGAAAGCTTAGTTCCAGAAAAAGGGACAAGTATGCATATACATGCTTGTACTGGAGAGAGGAAGAGGATATGGGGAAATGAGGAAATGATGAGGAAAGAGCTGAAAGGAGAGATGAAATGGAAACTATTATAATCATAGAATTTCATAATTGAAAAGGATATCAGCAAACATCTAGTCTACTATATGGAAGAAAGGAAAATCTTTGTTATCTGTTCTATTATTTTGCCAGTGGACAGCTCTGGATTAAAGATAGACAGGCAGGATAACTGGTTCAAGCAAACCACATGCCACCTGGTTCAAACCACGGAGCAGTAGTCATTGACCTGGTTTCAAATCCTAGCTATGAAACTTTGGCTTAGTATAGCTAATGAAGACCTGAGTTAGGGTGGTTGCAGAGGAAATGTAGATGAAGGACAGATGTTAGAGATGTTTCTGAGATCTGCTATTAATTAACCTTCTTCTCTGTCCTTCCTCAGGTTATCCCCAGGGATATCTGAGAACCCCCTGGATTGCTTGATTGACACTCCCGTGACTTGGATGTGATGGGAGTCACTAACTCTAAACCTTCTGTTGAGATGGACAGTCACCAAGTCATGATAATCTGACTTTCCTCTATGCCTTGCAGATTCCTAAATGATAAAGGTCTCCCACTGCATCCTGGACCATCTCCAGTTGTCCTGATATATATCTGGCCACTGGATCCTGATGAATCTGGAGGAGAAAGTCATGCTAGTGACCACACAGCCCTCCGTTACTTAAATCCAATTCACTTGCAAGTCGTGACATCATCTTCCCCAATATCATGATCCTCTGAGAATGAAAGACAAATCACAACTATACAATGTAACCTGAGGATCTCTAGACCTTGTCATATGTAACTTTGGATGCTCACTTAGGATTTCTATGATTTTCTGTCCTCTGTGTAGTCGAACATTCTATCATACAGTGTCTTTCTCATTAAAGTGTGAACTCCTTGAGAGCAGGGACTGTCTAGTTTTTCCCATAGTGTCTCCAATACTTAGTACATAGTAATTACCTAAAAAAATGCTTCTCCTCCCCCCATTCATTCATTCCCTTATTCATTCATTTGACTTTGAGTCATTTCCCCTCTCTGGGCTTCAGTTTTATCATTTGTAAAATGAGAAGGTCAGTTAAAATTGATTTTAAGATCTATTGCCGCTTTAAATTTCATGAACTCAAAAGTTTGGACCACAAACAGAAAAGCAATCTGTCTTTCAGCCACAAGATGGTGATGTTGGGATGCTTTCCTTTGTGCGCCCACGTGTTCCTAGCTGCTAAGCGGACCTTGATTACCTGTCCTTTCTGAACCAGTATCAATCCTGTGAGCTCAATTTGCTCCTTCAGGATTTTATTATTTTTTTTATAGATGTAACTACCTTCCAACCATCCTCTGGGGCCTCCCCTTTACAAAATAGGAACCCTTCTTTAAGAAGCATGATGATAGTATTTTCTGGGGGTTGGAAGGAATTTCCTTTGTCAAAATATGGTTTGGAGGTTTGTAATTTAAACTTAACGTTTCTTGGATGCTTATTGCCTCAATCTTCCTTCCCAATCAAATTTAAGCTTAGACCACAGATGGTGGCATTTGTCAGACTATTTCCAAAGAAATTAGCTTTACTTTGCTTATCTTATTTGCTTATCTTTGCTTATTTAAAGAACAGGGAGAGTATGTCTGTCAATAAGCTTTCATTAGCTCTTACTGTATGCTGTACACTGTGCTAAATACAGAGGGCATGAAAAAATGTGAAAGACAGTCTATATTCTCAACAAGGCCATAGTGTAATAAAGGAGTATGTGGTTCAAAATGAGAAAGGGGATAGGGAAATGGGGAGGAAGGGGAGAAAGAAAGGTCTTTCCTGAACTAGAAGGAGTGATACATTTTGGGGGGGGGCAGGAAGGGGACCCTCCATGGAAAGAAACAAAACGATAGTTTGGTATATTGTCCTTGGTATAAGGTATTCACAAAATCATAGAACTTGGAGCTTTAAGGGGTCTTAGAGATTATTTAGTTCAACTCCTTAATCTCATAGTAAGGAAATGGAGAATGAAAAAGGTTAATCTTTTGCCAAAGGTTTTTATTCATACATAATATACACATATACACATGTGTATACATATGAGTGTATGTATATATGTGTATATACATATGTGTGTATGTGTGTGTATATATATGTGTGTGTGTGTGTGTGTGTGTGTGTATGTATATATACATAATGGTGGGGCTGGGATTTAAATCTGGATTATCTGATTCTAAATCTAGGGCTCTTAAATCCTATACTAGGCTGCCTCTGTCCTAAACAATTTCATTCTATTTCCTGGTGTGAGACTAGGGGAATGGAAGACTGTGATGGCAGTGATCATAGGGAAAAGGATTCAGGATAATTCATGCATATAGACAATGCAAAATATAAAGTTAAATCTCCTTTAGGCAGAATGATTGGGGCTATTCTAGAATCATAAAATATTGAAATTGAAACAGGCTTAAATTTATTTTGTATAGTACCAGGGCCACAGGACTGTAACTATTTAACAACTACTTCTCTGAAAAAAGAAAATATGTGCAGGACACTGTTTCAAGCTTAATCTGCATTATTAACAATTTCTCTGTTACTTTCTTAAGAAATGGAAAGAATCAACCAAACCTCAATTTATAGCATTTAAATGTCTGAGGTGTAAGTGCACAAATTGAAAATTTAACAATCAGCTCTCGAAAGTCAATCTGAGCTGGCCCCAGCATGCCCCTGAAGGACCAATGAAGGAAATTTATAGGGATGTAGATTTCAATTCAAGAGAAATAATGGTTTTTCTGATAATTATAACTTTTTAAAAAATGAAATGACTACCTTGTGATGCAATGACCTTCAAGTTCACTCAGTCAACCAGCTAAGAAGCATTTCTTAAGTGTCATGGGCCAAGCATTGTGCTAAGTCCCGGGAATAGTGGCTAAGTAAAAAAGATGAGAGATGGTGAGTTCTACTGGGCTCATCTCCAATTTGGAGGTTCTAGGAAGAACTCACCAGTGAGAGAAGGGGGTCAGTAAGAGGAAAAGCAGCTGAGGGGGGTAGTGGAATCTAAAGATTGAGAGATGGATGGTCTGTCAAGTATAGGCCAGATGATCACTAGTCAAGGATAATGGAGAAGAGATTTCTGTAATGAAGAGGGAGTTTGTACTTGATGACAGCTAACTCTGAGTAAACAGCCTCAATCTTTTTTTTTTTTTTTGGTGGAGGGACGGGTAGAGTATGAAGCAAGAGTATGAGAAGAGGATTATATAGGAAGATTTAAGAGAGCAGAGGTTTGGTACAGTTGCTATGGTGGGTGGGGTCCAAAATGAGGTCCTAGTTGAGATTATATAGAATACATTTATAATGTACCCAGTCAGCGCAATTTCATTATTTTCTCCCTTTATGTTCATTTGCACATGAGTTGGAATAAAGGAGGTGGATGGTGAATGCGCTGGGGTTTGGTAAGATGTGATCAGTGACAGGATGAGCAAACAAGAGACTCAAGAACAGAGAAGAGTGCAGAGATGACCTTGCTTGTTACAGGGTTGAGGCTAGGGAAGGAGGAGAGTATAACCAGAGCAGGGGTAATGACCTGGGATAGTACTTAGGAACAGAAGAACAAAACATCATGGTAAGGAGTAAGAGTAAGTTTAGGAGGAGTAAGGCACATAAAGAGATGGAAAGATAAAAAATTGTGATTGGATAATGTATATTTGTAAATTCTTGAATGTGAAAATGGAACACTTGATCAATGGTATGACCATCCCTATATTTGTGGAGGTGGAGTGGAGGAAAAGGTCATGAGAGCTGGGTAGATTGAGGAACTGGGTACTTGGGGTAAGTGAAGGAACAATATGTATTTCAATAAGCATGTTGAAATCCCTTAGAATGAAGGATGGGAGTTGGGGTGGAGAGGGAGACAGTGAGCTAGGTCCTGAGCTGAAGACAGGGTCCTAGAGGTTTGTAGATAACAATTACTAGAATCTGGATCAGGTGATCAGTTTGTATTGTATGGCAAAAAGAAGTCATTGTATTAGAGTATATTACAGGTGTGCTACAGGATCACAGTAGAATGAGGATCTGAAAATAGTAACAAGGAACCAGGGGTATTCCTGCTTCCTACAACCAGGGGCATGGGGCAAGCATGCTGTGAATACTGGAAAGGGTGGTCAAGGGTGCAGCGTCACGTGGATGGAACGAGGTCTCTGTGCTGTAAAAGGCAAAAGAAGAAGTGGTATCAGTTGGCAGGTAGTTTGTTAATTATTAGCAAGAGTTGCAGTGTTTTCTGCTAGTATACTAATGTGCTTTTCATGTGACTAGGATTTTGTGATTTTTTTTGTTTTGAAGGGGATAGGGAAGTTGGAAAGGCTCCGAACACTGGGTTCTCTCTGAAGAAGAAACCCTAACTGGGGATGCCACAATTGGAGTCTCTGGTCCCTCAGGGCAGGCAGCAAAGGGCAGTTGGTACCTGTGGATGGGAGAAACAGCAAAACCATACTTACCCTGTCTCACAAATTTCTACTCAGGCCAAACCTGTGTTTATACCCTTGGTGATTTTTTTCCACTTCAGTTTACTGATTTCAGAAACCTTTGCTCTCTATGGAGTCAGTTTCACTTATATTATCTGATGTCGGAATTCCTGAGGTAGAGTTTGTCTCACTCATCAGTGCAGACTTATTTGTTAACATCTAACAGTAAATAAATTCTTCAGTGCCCCCTGAGAGGAGAGCCCCATTTCTTTGCACTACTCAGTTTCACACAGGTGCTTTACAATCTATTACCAAAGGTTCATAAGACTGCCTTCAGTGAAGCTGAGTAACATGAAGAAATATATCACCCATCTTAGAGATGTAAATTACAGAAATTCTAATAAGTTGGCAAATTCACATTATAGATACCTTGAGTAACCTGGGAAGAGTGGGGCTATGTCCAAGAGCACTAATATATAAGGGATATGCTTCTGTGTAGCAGAAGTGGTGGTTAAGCTCCAGGAATGTGCTGGTTCTCAAGGGGAAAAAAAGCATGATGCCCTTTTAAATTTAGTTTTCATTATTAACCTTTTTTCTCCATCACTTTATTAAATCTAGACAATCAACAAAATAATAAATTAACTTTGCTCATTTCCAAGGTATAAATAATATTCAAACTGAAAACTTAACTATTGGTAATTAACTATTGGTTCTCATAAGTTTAAGATGACTGCAGCATACCCTCGTGCAACTCTCTGACTTAATTTAGAGAAGGTGGGTCCAATAAGAGATCTTCAAGCAAAAGCTGAATAACTACTTGTCCTCTTTGTTTTCCATTCATTTAAGTCATGTCTGATTCTTCATGACCCTATTTTGGGTTTTCTTGGCAGAGATACTGGAGTGGTTTGCCATTTCCTTCTTCAGCTCTTTACGGATAAGGAAACCTGGAATTAAATAGGTAGCAAGTGTCTGAGACTGGATTTGAACTCATGAAGATGGAGTCATCCTGACTTCAGGATCAGCACTCTATCTATTATACCACCTAGCTGAGTATCATCTTGGCCAGTCACCCAAGTGAACATTCTTCCATTTTGTAGAAGGTTGCTAGCTTCTATTAGAAGCAAAAACTGTGTCCCAATGTGTTCAGAAATTTGGGAGCCAGATACGACTATGGACAAAAAACACATGTTCTGGTTGAGTAGAATTAGAAACAATAATAAAGATATGGCACTTAAAGATTTACAAAATACTTTACATAATAATAATTGGTAATATTTATATAGCACTTGAGATATATAAATATATGATATATAAATATATAAATCATATATGATATATATGAATATAACTATATATAAATATATATCATTTACTGTAAGCTAGGCACCATGCTGAGTGCTTTACAAATATTATTGCATTAATCTGAACCATAGCCCTAGGAGGTAGGAGCTGTTATTATCCCTATTTTACAGAAAATGGAAGCAGACAGAGGTAAAGTGACTTGCCCGGAGT
The DNA here is from genome assembly GCA_028658325.1 of Potorous gilbertii. Classification (NCBI taxonomy): domain Eukaryota; kingdom Metazoa; phylum Chordata; class Mammalia; order Diprotodontia; family Potoroidae; genus Potorous; species Potorous gilbertii. The sequence goes on from CM053771.1 coordinate 256,378,326, forward strand.
CACTCAGCTAGTGAGTGTTGGATGTAAGATTTGAACTCAAGTCTTTCTAACTTGAAGTCTGGTGCCCTATCCATTATGCCACCTACTTGTCAATTTTTTCATTCACTCCAATACAGGTCCCAAATGGATATTTCTAAGGACAGGTCTAGGGCATCTAGGTGACTTAATGGATAGAGTGCTAGCCCTGGATTTAGGTCTTCTAAGTTCAAATCTGGCCTCAGATATCTACTAGCTGTGTGACCCTGGGCAAGTCACTTAATCCTATTTGCTTCAGTTTTCTCATCTGTAAAATGACCTGCAGAAGGAAATAATAAATCATTACAGAATCTTTGACAAAAATACCCCAAATGGTATCATAGGGTAAGACATGACTAAAATGACTGAACAGCAAAAGACAGGTCTGACCATGGCTCCTCTCTTCTCAAGAATCTCCCTGATGTTGGTAGGATGAAATATAAACTGTATTGGGCCTTTTAAAATCTCCACAATCTTCTTGTACATTAACCTCTCAAATTCAATGTTCTAATACAACTGTCCTATTTGCTATTTCCTCCTAGAGGTGGACAGAGTATAAGACTGAAGTCAAGAAGGCTTGAATTCAAATCCAAACACAGACCCTCAAGAACTGTTTGAACAAGTCACATAACCTCTGTGTCACAGTTTCCTCAATTGTAAAACTGGCGCAATAATATCACCTACCTCCCCATTTGTAAAGTCCTTAGCACACTGTAGGGTATTAATAAGTGATAATTCCCTTCCTTTACATAATGCCACATTTTTTATTAATGTGCCTTATACACACCCCTTTACCTCTGGCCCTTAGAATTCCCTTTTGTATTTTATCCCAAAGATAATAGGGAGATACTAAAGCTTCTTGAGCTGGGTTGCACTGGCGCTTTGGGAATATTAGTTTTGCAATTAAGTATCAATTATAGGTAATGGTATTCAAGCACAATAACTGCAAATTCTAGAACATCACATTTTAGAAGGATATTAATAAATTAGGAAATCTTCATGATAGAATAACCAAGATATAAGATAGAAATGATAAAAAATAGGGTGGAAGAATGAGGCTCATTTATCCTGAAGAAGAAAAGTCTTAGAAGAAGCACAGATGAGCTATCCAAATTCTGTTGAAAATCTTGCTTGTCAAGAGGGATTAGATTTGGCTCCAATGGGAAGACCTAGGAACAATAGGAGAATTGTTTATGTTTTTTTATTAATGTAAAGAAAAACATCCAAGCAATTAAAGATGTCAAAAGACAAATGGATTGCCTCAGAAGGTAGTGGGTTTTCGTTTATCAGAGACGGGTTGACCACTAGTCAGAAAATGAGATTTCTGTTCAGTTATGGGCTAGTCTGGATGATTTCTGGGGACCAGTTCACCTTTGGGATTTTGTGATCCCAAAATAATTACAAAAGAAAGGTTAGAGAAAAGTACAAGGAGAAATCTGAGGAGGAATCATTTTCATCTGTGGATATGAGTCATCTTCATAGAGGAGGTGGCATTCAAATTGGCCTTTCAAAGAGGAGAAGGATTTCAAAATTAGAAATGAGTGTATGAAAATGTAATCCATTCTAGGGGTAGAAATTACTGCTTCTGGCTCTGGATCTCACTGACTTCAAGTATTCTTCCTCATTATTAACACAAATAAGATCTTAGAAGCAGATAAAGACTTTAGAGGTCATTTAATCCAATCTCCCTATGAGATTGGATTCTTCAGATTGAGGAATTTCTCAGATGAGGAAACTGAGGATAGGAGAGGTGAAGTGACCTGCCCAAGGTTACCTCCCTATTAAGTGGCACAACTAGGATTTGAACCTAGGACTTCTATATTTCCAAAGATTTTTTCACTGTACTATACTGCTTCTTGGGAAGGAGCACAAAGGATGGTCATGTGGGAAGAGGGACTACATTTTTAGTCATCAAGAAAAGATAGGTAGAAGAGTTTCTTTTTTAAAGATTCCTATCCAAAATGATGAATGGAAGAACTTCAGTGCTCTGGAAAGCTCATCTCTGGGAGATGCCTTGAGATGCCAAATGGATGAGATGACACTGTGTATGCATGAAGTGTTAGGTTGGTCTCATTTGACTATGGTTTTTGTTTTATTTTGTTTTTAATGGGTTTAGTTCTCATACCATTAATTGTCTTGCAACCTACCTCTGCAAAGTGTATTATAGAAAATGTTTTACATCTGCATATCACCTTAAAGAGAAAAGGCTCTAAACAGGACTGACTGTATTAAAAAATAATAATGTGTTAATGAACAATGCCACAGAGAGTGCGTCAACTCTGATTTCTAATGGAATAATCTCAGAGAGGCACTCATTAGTGATTCAAGGCTTGTGACTGACTTTAATTAAAATTTGAGCTGAGAGAGTTTGGAGAAACCAGACCAGAGAATTAGTTTTAACAGAGAAAGAGGGGAGGAAGGGGAAGGATGTTGACAAGAATAAGGGTGAGCTTAATTAAAGGATTAACATTGACAATAACAATAAATATCGCTTTTTCGTCATTAAGCTGATGCCATTGGATGATCTCCTAGCATTCTTATAAATGCTAAACTCAGGGCTATGTCTTCAGATTCTGAAGGGGATGAAAAGCTGAGCTATTAATCTGGATAATTCAGGCAATAGCATTTTTTTTTGTCAGTTTCTCAGCTCTTTCAGGCAACTGAGTTTGGAGCCTGAAATGGACCATTGCTCCAGTTTCCTCCTTTACTTTGTGTGTCCAAAATAAACCCCCCAAATATTATTTATTTTCTTAACTGGAAGGGGCCTGAGATTACCTAGCCTAATCTCCTTACCTTATAGATAGGAAAGTTGAAAACTATTTGATTTTAAAATTCAGTTCAAGAGACATTTTTAAGCATTTCCTATGTCCCAGGGCAGCCAGGTGGTACCAGTGGATAGAGTAAGGGCCTAAAGTCAGGAACTCGTCTTCCTGAGTACAAAACTGACCTCAGACACTAACTAGCTGTGTGACCCTGGGCAAGTCACTTAAACCTGTTTGCCTCAGTTCCTTATCTACAAAATTAACTGGAGAAGAAAATGGCAAACCACTCCAGTATCTTTGCCAAGAAAACCCCAAATGGGGTCACAAAGAGTCAGATATGACTGAATAACAATAATATGTAGGTTCTGGGACTACAAAGAAAAAAAATAAAAGCAAAACCTACCCTCAAGGAGATTATATTCGACTAGGGAAAACATTGTGTATATAGGGAATCGAATACAAATATATCCAAAATAATTTCCAAGAGGAGAGGTCATGTCTAACATGAAGAAAAGTTTGTTAACAATAGAACAGGAGGTCCAAAGACACACACACTGGCACAAGGGAATTTACAGAGACTTAGGGACTTTGGAGGGAAGTAGCTGTCACTGATGGGTATAAGAGAGTGGGAGTATGGTTTAGGATATGGAGTTTCACTTCAGGGAGTCTACTGCCAGAATCACAGAGATTCTGAGCGTAGTCATAGAGTAATAAATTGTCATACACTTCATTGTCGGCATGATAATATTGATTTGATTATTGATCCCTGAACAAGAGGGTAGAGTATAGGAGACCACCAGCCTGTAGGTAGATATCAGCAGAAGGAGGAGAGCAAATGGCAAATCACTAGTCCTTCTTTATGATCAAGACTTAGGTCAGTGGAGACCAGAGGAATCCTGGTCTTCAATATTTAGTATCAGCTTTACCTTGGGCCTCACTCCAGTTCTGAGTAGCTATTCTGTCCCTGAAGTGGTTTTGTGTTAGGGAGGCAAAGAGAAGAGATATTTAAGAATATCTTTGGTCCTCGACTGGTGGCTAGTATGGATGAGGAGAGGTGACAGAAAGGCAGATGACTTGTCTAAGGTTAGACAAGTACTAAGTAGGAGAGTATAAAAATCCAGGTTGACTCCAAATCCAATGTTCTTTCCACCTTATTATGCTACTTCACGGCACCTAGATTGAACTCAGCTTGTGAAGAATAAAAGATGGGAAATCCTGATTCTGAATTCTAAATCAATTTTCGTAGCTGCCCTTTACTTTTCCTTTTTCAGAAATGTTCCGTTTCCAAGAAGGGCCAGGCACTTTAAAGAAAAAGAGGCATCAATTAAAAGATAATAACAATATTCAATATTTGCATAGTGCCTGACATGAATACTTTTCAAAATATATTCTCATTGATGGCTTCTTTCATCCTCACAATAAATCTCTTAGTAGAGCAGGCAGGTTTTCCCATTTTCCATATCAGGAACCAGAAATCTAGGGAAATACTAGTGATTTGTCCAAGGTCACATAGTTTGTAAATAACAGAGGTATGATTAAAACTCAGGTATCTTGACTCAGGTCTAGGGTCCTCTTCATTGTACCTCTCCATTATTAGGAAGTTAGAAAGGAAAGATGAGTGTCCATACTGAAGTTTAGATAACTTTACCTTGGGAATCACTCCAGTTCTGAGTAGGTTTTCTGTCCCTGAAGTGTGACAAGGTATCTCAGCTCTGGACACATTCATTCTTTTTTTTCTGAATGGCAACACTACATTCCTGAAATGTGCCAAATCTGAAAACTTTCAATGTAGAAATTTCTACTGCAGCATTACAAACTGATTTCTCCCTGCCTATGTTTAACAAGAGTTAAAGATCTTCTTCCTTTTTCCCCCATTAATAGGCTTCAGGTGGAGCCCATTAAAGGAAGCTTGATTAGGGGAGGCTGGTTTTGTAGGAAGGCCCTCACCTTTTGCTCATTCCTGATGAGTCACTGGGTCACAACGGTGATGTCCTCTAGCTCTTAAAAGTGTATGTATATTCTGAGGTGAGGTTTTGCTTTAAAGCCTTACTCTTTAGAAGAAGGTTTGTGTGCCAGATAAGACTCTGGATTTGAAAACTCAGATGTTGGGGCTTCTCTCTCTGGTAATTATGTATGTATGTAGATAATATTCTATCTCTGGTAAAAGGACTTTGTTGTAAAAGGACTTTACAAATTTAAAGTGCTACATAAATGTCAATTGTTTGTTATTATTGTTGATTTCAATCAAATCATGGAAGAATTCAATAAAACTTCTTCCTTACCTGTACTCACAATAGCACGATGGAGGAAGATCAAGAACTCAGGTACTCTGCCTTCCCAGGTAGCTCTCTTTCCACTAAATTATTCTGCCATTAAGTTACTCCACCATTAGTTGTGCTGAAGGTGTGATATCATGGAATATCGGTTTGATGGGGCCTTTTATAGGATGACCTGATCTGCACGTACATGGAAATTCCATCTACAGTGTCCCTGACAAGTAGTTATGCAGCCTACATTTGAAGACTTCCAGTGATGGACATCATGTCACCTCCAAGGTGACATCCATCTACATTTAAGAAGTTCCACCTTACATTGATCTCAAATTCTATCCCTGCAGCTTCTACAAAGAGAATAACATGGGCAAAGAGAAAGGGAATGGTCCTGGAATTGTATTAGATTTGGAAACTCCACCAGTGAAGATTAGCACCTTCTCTTTATAGTCGAGGAGAGCTGTCTAAGGTACTGAAAGGCTAAGTGACTTGCATAAGGTCACTCAGCCAGTAGATGTCAGAGGTGGAAATTCAAGAGAAAGTAGAGGCTGACTGTATGAAGAGATCGTGGAAGGATATCATTAATCTTTGAGGCTGACTCAAGGGAAGGTAACCCTCCTCTTCTGTAAACTATCTCTTGGGGCCTCTGTCAAAGGAAAATTTTTGGCTTGAGGCTTTCATGAGGGCAGCCTACAAAAGCAATTCTGCCTTGATCAGCAGCAGCGATACAAATCAGGGGAATTTCTATGCTCAGATTAGCCTTTCTTTGGAACATTCAAATATCTTTTGAAGCCAGGAAATGTACCTTTCCTTGTTACTCTCTTATTGTGTATGTGTGTTTGTCTGTATGTGCCTGTTTGGACATGGTACATAATGACTCTTTGCTAGTAAATGATTATCTTTCTCTATCCTATCTCCTTCCCTTGGGACAAGGCAATGTTTTCCATCTCTCACTCTTCTTGGAATTCCCCAAAAGCCGCTTGGCTGATGGAGCTTCTTTTACACATTCCCACAGACCTGGCCAAACAAGCAATCATAATGGAGTCCATGAAGGTTATTCCCAGAGGCTGCCCTGGAATCTGATGGTGATATTTTCCTCCCATCTCATCTCCCTTTCAATGAACAATCCAGGGGCCTTCCTCCAGTGAGGCCAGCTTTGACACCACCAGTCATCTAAAATGAACCTGGTGAAAACCTTCCCTCCAAAGATCAAGTTCAGGGTCTGCCACTTAATTATCACCACCACCACCAACACCCTCCTCTCACATTAGGTCAGGGGTTCTTAACCCTTTTTGTTTTTCATGAACCTCTATAGTAATCTGGTGAAGACTTCTCAGAATAATGTTTAAAAATGCAAAAAATAAAATACGTAGGATACAAAGGAAACTAATTATTTTGAAACATGGCTATTGAAATGTTTCTTAAAATAATAAGTTCATGGATTCTAAATTAAGAGACCTTCTTTTAGATAGCATAGGGGTCTTTACAATGCTTTATCCATAACATTATTGTAATGTATGCAGCACAAGTATCATTACTAATTGTGTGACCTTGGGAAAGTCACTTAAACTCACTGAATCTCAGTTTTCTCATCCATAACATATTCATGATCCTGTCTGCCCTACAATGCCTTACAAATAACATGTGGGTATATGAATGAATGTGTGTGAAGGCACTTTATAAATTGCAAAGTGCTGTCATTGTAAGGTATTAGCATGTTTTTATAACTGTATCAGTATAGGTATAGATATATAAACATATGCACATATATGTATATGTAATATATCATATATAGCCATCTTTTATCAAATTTTGTTAGCTCTCAGTGAAGTCTAGCAGAAGAACCACCAACATGGACCAGGATTTTTAGGAGTAGGATTCTAGTACAATGGAGAATAATTGGAAGACAACTAGTATCTGTGATAAAGGTCTCATTTCTAATATATATAGAGAACTGAGTCAAATGTACAAGAATACAAGTCATTCTTCAATTGATAAATTGTCAAAGGATATGAACAGGCAGTTTTCAGAGGAAGAAATTAAAGATATCCAAAGTCATATGAAAAATGCTCTAAATCACTATTGATTAGAGAGATACAAATCAAAACAACTCTGAGGTACCACACCAGATGGGCTAACATGACAAAACAGAAAGTTGATAAATGTTGGAGAAGATGTGGGGGGGTTGGAACACGAATTCATTGTGAGTGGAGCTGTGAGCTGATCCAACCATTTTGGAGAGCAATTTGGAACTATGGCCAAAGGGCTACAAAAATGTGCATACCCTTTGACCCAGCAATATTACTTCTAAGACTTTATCCCAAAGAGATCATAGAAATGGGAAAGGGTCCCACATGTACAGGAATATTTATAGCAACTCTCTTTGTGGTGGCCAAAAACTGGAAAACAAGGGGATGCCCATCAATTGAGGAATGGCTGAACAAATTGTGGTATATGCATGTAATGGAATACTATTGTGCTATAAGAAACAATGAACAGGAAGACTTCAGAGAGGCCTGGAAAGACTTATATGAACTGATGCTGAGTGAAAGGAGCAGAACCAGGAGAACTTTGTACACAGCAACAAACACAGTGTGCGAGGAACTTTTCTGGTAGACTTAGCACTTCATTGCAATGCAAGGACTTAAAAAATTCCCAGTGGACTCTTGAGGTAAATCACCTTCCACATCCAGAGAAAGAACTATGCAATTGGATCGCAGAATGAAGCAGACCACTTTCTTTTGTATTATATATTGTTTTGTTTTGTTTTATGGTTTCTCTCTTTCATTTTAATTCTTCTATGCAACATGACTAAGTTGAAAAATATATTTAATAGGAATGTATGTGTAGAACCTACATAAGATTGTATGCCGTCTCAGGGTGGGAGTGGGGGAGGGAGGGGAAAAATCTAAGATATATGGAAGTGACTGTAGAACACACTGAAAACAAATAAAATAATTTAATTAAAAAAAGAATAATTGGGAGAAAGGTAGGCTGCCTGAAGGCAATGGGGTGTTGAACAGAATACCAAGAAAAGGACATGGTCAGAGGAAATAAGGTAGAACACTTGAGGGGTTAAGCATGGCAGGAAGCAGAGGAGATCCAGCCACTAAAGCTATGGTTTGGGGGTAAGGTTCTAGTCAGTCCCTTGAAGGGTCCATTAGATCAAGGCAGTCTCAGGCTGAGGGTTATTAGAATGAGAGCTACATATCAAAATAGAGGACAATCAGGAGTCCTTTTGGCAAGGCTGAAATATAAGGTGAAAGGCTTTTGAATAGACGAGTCAATAACCCCATTACTATAAAGCAAAGATTGAAATTTGTTATCATGCAGCATGAGTTAATTGTGTTCTTTTTACTCAATTGGCAAGAGGTCTTTGACTGAGTGTTTTAGACAGCACTTAAATTAGGAAACTGGTTCTTTAAATTATTTGACATGTAGTGATATAATCTCACTGGATAGGGTTTTATCATAGTTATAGGTAGTTTCAGGAACAGCTAGGTGGTACAGTGAATAGAGTATCCAGCCCGCAGTCAGGAGAACTTGTGTTCAAATCCAGGATCAGACAGTTTCCAGCTGTGTGATCTTGGGTAAGTCCCTTGACCTCTATTTGCTTCAGTTTCCTTATCTGTAAAATGAGGATGCACCTAGGGTTGTTATGAGGATCAAATGAGATAATACTTATAAAGGGCTGTGTATTAATAATGCATTTTTGCTTATTGTTAATTTAATTTTGCTTCTTAATGGGAAGATCTTTCTCATCCATTAATAGGATGTGACCAGCTTAAGTCACATGGAAGCCTGAGTCACATGAGTCTGAGTCACATGAGTCTAAGAAGGGGTGGAGCAGAAAGGGTGGAAGAGAAAGTGGTACAGCTAGAGTGGAGCTGAGAGGAAGTTAGTTATAGAGTAATCAGATCTGGGAAACTTGTCTGTGATTTGGTTAATGGAGCTTGTTTGTGGGAAGTCAAACCGAGGGAAGGCTTGAGGCTGGTGCTGTTCTCTGCATTGTTATTGTGTATAGATTTTTGTTACTATGATGGATTTGGCTTTATGGTATCTGAATAAATGTTTTGGTTCTGTCTTCCTTGTGGAGAATCTGTGGCATTTCTCAATTCAGAATTGTACTGGGATATTCATGACTTCAGTAGGCACTGTGAATATCACATTGGTACTACAGGCTGGCACATCGTGTATATAAATGTAAGCTGTTATTTTATCATTATCAGGCTATTATAATGTCAAATTTCACTCAATCAAGAGAAGACCACCATTGGTCTTCCTCCAAAGAGAAAATGATACTACCAGATTCCACCTAAAAAATCCCCAATATTGAAATGTTGAGATTGCAACATAGCTCTGCCATATATATAAGAAAGTCCACACCAGGCTGTTATTTGCTTTGTTAAAAAAAATCTTTGGACAATGACTGATGGTAGTTTTGTAATAACCCAAAATGTTCATCAAATATCCTCATCTTAGGTAAAGTAGAGAAGGTAAGAGATCACTTCAAGGCAAACATTTGTTGAACTATGCCTTTGCCTCTCACTCACAATCTGACCTCTAGCCTTACTTACCCATCCTGTTCTCTCCAGGGTTACTCAAGTTTCCTCAGTTGCTAAACTTCAGTGGCTCCCTATTTCAGTTAGGATAAAATATAAATTGCTTACCCTAATACTGAGAGTTCTTCACACTCTTACTTCAGTTTATCTTTTTCTTTCATTTCACATTAATCCTCTCCAAACACTCAGTGATTCAACCAAATTCACCTAATAATTTCTCACAACTCCAGTCCCTCCTCTGCCTGTTAGACTCCTTAGCTTCTTTCAAAGCCCAGTGCAGATGTGACCTCATAGAAGAAACTTTCTCACATTCTCACAATGTTTAGCGCCCTCTTCTTCCTCAATTTATTTTGCTTTTACTTATGTGCAAATATATCATATCCCAAGCAGAATGTGAGCTCCTTGAGGTCAGGGACAGATTCCGTTTATGTCTTTATATTGCAATATAAAGGACGGGACCTTGCACATAGCAAATATTTAATGTTGAATTGAATAGAAATATTTCTACCTCAAGAGATTTCTGCCTCAGGAGCACACTAAACTTCTCTTTAAGATCCCTATAAGTTCCAAAATAAGGTGAAAGCTTCTTAATACATGAAACCCAGGAGGTAGTCTGACTGAAATAAAGTTCATAAATGCAACTTAGAGTAGCCATTTAAGTTCAGGTTTCAGAGGAAGTGCACATCTAATAGTTATATGTGATACTCAGTAGAATCATGTTCAGAGATGTTGTCAGGTTTAAAAACAACAGAATTCTTTCCTTATTTAAAAAAAAAGATATGTTGATCTCTTTTTTCAGTAAGAACTAGAAACAGGGCAGACACCCATTGACTGGGGAATGGTTAAAGAAAAAAATTGTGCCACATTCATGTCATGTGACATTATCTCCTACAAGAGACAACATATATGTTGAAATCAGAGATCCATAGAAAGACTAGGGTGAACTCATGTAAGGTGAAGCAAGCAGAGCTAACAAAACAATATACACAAAGACAACAAAAACTAAAATGGAGAGAATAAGCAGCATAGAATAATAAAAAAAATGCTGCTAAATTACAAAGAACAAAGAAGAGACATGAGAAGATAATTCCCTCCATTGAGATGCAGAGGTGAGGGGGTCTACAAGTGTGGAACATTGCATATATTATGAGATTTTTGTTGCCGTTGTATTGATTAGTTTTGGTTTTTTTTTTCCCCTCTTTCTTTTTTTTTTAATACTTTGTTATAAGGGATGACTTTGAGAAGAGTAGGGAAAAGAACATGATCTCAGTGCTTGTGTCTTTATACTTTAGGGTACCTGCTTCTGGGGTACTATTTTGGGTTCTCTTCTTAATCCTCATTTTTGGACTTCCTAGAACTTTAGTAAATGAGTTGGCATAGTCAATAGCACTCTGGGCCTGGAGTCAAAAGGACCTCTTCCTGTGTTCAAATCTGGCCTCATCAAACTTCAGACAATGTAACCCTGGGCAAGCCGCTTAACCCTGTTTGCCTTTGCTTTCTTATTTGTAAAATGAGCTGGAGAAGGAAATAGCAAACCACTCTAATATCTTTGCCCAGAAAACCCCAAATGGGGTCTGGAAAAGTTGGAAGTGACTGAAAAAACCACCTCTTTTATTTTTTATATCCCTCTTCAACCTTTAAACTGAATCATGCTTTCATCCCAAAGGGCTGTTGAACAAAATTATTTTAATCATTTATTTATTTGTAACATTCTTTTCTTTTTAAATTTTGAGTTACAGGTTTTCTCCCCACACACCTCACTCATCCATTGAGGAGGTAAACAATATGCTATCAATTATACATGTGAAATCATCCAAAATATACTTTTGCATTAGCCATATTGAAAAAGGAGGGAAGGGTGGTGGGAAGGGATGGTAATGGAAGGAAATGGAAAGGAAGGTAAAAGAAGGGAAGGGGAGGGGAAGAGAAGGGAAGGAGGAAAGAAGGAAAGGAAGTGAGAGAGAAAAAGAGAGAGAGAGAAAAAGAGAAAGAGAGAGAGTGAATTTTACTGCAGTTTGCACTCAAAGTTCATCAGTGCTTTCTCTGGAAGGGGATAGCATTTTTCATTACGAGTCCTTTGGAATTGTCTTGAATCCCAGTATGGATCACAGTAGCCAAGTCTTTCACAGTTGACCATAATTACAACATTGCTGTTACTGTTCATGATGATCTTTTTGCTCTTCTCACTGTGCTCTGGACCTGTGCCCACCCTAGTGTTACAGACCTCTGCTGTGAAGCTCCTAAGTTGTCTTAGTTTGGAAAATTATCTCCCTCTGACCTTTTGTTGGCTTTGCCACTCTAAAAATTTTTTTGAGGTGTTATTTTAAAGTTGTTTGAAGGGGAATGTTGAGAGAGTTCAGCAGGATCCCAGCCTGTAGTCTGTCATTTCTGAACATAATGAAGATGACATTTTAATTGGAGTTTGAAGGAAGTCAGGAAATCCAAAAAGTAGAGACATGCATGTAGGACAGACAATGAAAATGCCCAGAGTTGAGAAATGGCGTACCTTGTTCAAGGAACAGTGAGGAAACCAATGTTATTGAATTAAAGAGTAGACGGTGGGAAGTGCAAATAAGGTGTAAGAAGACTGGAAAGGTTGGGGAAAGGGGGTGGGGTGGGTTATGAAGGGCTTTGAATACTAAGTGGAAGTTTTTTTATTTTATCTGGAGGTAATAGGTAATGGAACTGTTTGAGTAGGGGAGTGAAATGTTTGCAACTGTGATTTAGGAAATCACTTTTACGCATATATATGACCAAAATTCAGAACTACCTTAACAATCACACCTTTGAGTAATAATTTGACTTGATTGTTGTCTGTCTTTAAAGAGGACCAAAATGACATCACCATGGTAAAGTGAAATTTCAGTTGTGTCCGACTATGGCTTATCAGACCAATATGAGTTCGGAATGCTCTACCACAGGTTGGAAACAGATAGTCCATGAATATGTGGGATGGATATCCCAAATTTGCACATCCTGCTTTTACTTTGTGCTGTCTCAATTCTGCTTTGCTCAAAGAGCACAGCATCTTTTCTGATATGGGCACATCATGCTGAGCAGTCCTGTGCCAGTATCTCTCATGTTGCACAGTCAAATCCAAAGTTCTTGAGAGAGACTTTGAGAGTATCCTTGTATCGCTTCTTCTGGCCACCATGTGATCACCTGCCCCATTTGAGTTTTCCATAAAATAGTCTTTCTGGCAAGTGTACATTTTGCATTTCAACAACATGGCCAGCCCATCACAGTTGCACTCTCTGAAGCATGGTTTGAATACTTGGCAGTTCAGCTTGAGCATGGACTTCAGTGTCTGGTACCTTATCCTTCCAAGGGATCCTCAGAATCTTCCTAAGACAGTTCAAATGACAGTGATTCAGTTTCCTGGCATGGCACTGGTAGACTGTTCATGTTTCACAGGTATACAACAATGAGGTCAGCATAATGGCTCTGTAGACCTTCAGTTTGGTAGTCAATCTAATACTTCATCTCTCCCATACTTTCTTTGGAGACTCCCAAACACTGAGTTAGTTCTGGCAATGTATGCATCAACCTTATTTTCAATGTGTACATCCCTGGAAAGTACACTACCAAGGTAAGTGCATTCATCCACAGCATTCAAAACTTCTCCATTTATTTTAACCTATGGTCCCACATATGGATGGTGTGGTGGTGGCTGATGGAGCACCTGTGTTTTCTTAGTGTTAATTATTGGGCCAAAATTAGCACAAGCAGCAGAGAACTGATCCAAACTTCATTTTATCTCAGCTTCAGAAGCTGCATTGAGTGCATAATCATCTGCAAACAGAAAATCATGCACCAGCACTCTTTCCATTTTGGTCATGGCTTTTCAAATTGAAGAACTTACCTTCAGAATGGTAGTTGACCTTGATACCATGTTCATCCTCATTGAAAGTATTTGACAACATGCCTGAAAACAACATGCTAAAAAGTGTGGGAGCAAGCACACAGTCCTGTTTCATTCCACTGGTGACTGGGAAGGCATGAGAACATTATTCATTATCCAGAACACAGGCAAACATGCTATCATGAAATTGATGTACAATATTGATGAACTTCTCCAGAAGTTCATTATCCAGAACCTGGGCAAACATGCTATCATGAAATTGATGTACAATATCGATGAACTTCTCCAGGCAACCAAATTTTGACATAATTTTCCATAAACCTTCACGACTAACAGTGTCAAAGGCCTTGGTCAGACCTACAAATGTTGTATACAAACCTCTGTTCTACTCCTGGCATTTCTCCTGGAGTTGTCAGGCAGCAAAACACTATATTGACTGTTCCTCAGCCCTTTCTGAAACCACACTGGCTCTCAGGTACATGACCATATTCCAGGTGAAGGATTAGCCTATCAAGGAGGACTCTAGCAAGAATTTTGCCAGCAATGACTAAGAGAGAGACCCACCTGTGATTGTCACGGAACAGTCTATTCCCTTTGCCTTTATAGAGATGGACAATGGAGGCATCCTTGAACTCCTGGGGGATAACCTTCTCTTGCCATGTAACCTGGAAAATTTCAGTCAGTTTTTGTATGAGCAATGGTATCCCCACCTTGTAAATCTCAGCTGGAATAGAATCAGCACCAAGTGATTTGCCACATGAAAGGAGCCTAATGGCCCTCAAAACCGCTTCTTCAGTTGGAAGTTAAACTAAAGAGGGATTGACTTCAACCTGAGGTAAACAGTCAATGGCCTCAGCATTGATTGATGATGGTCTGTTGAGAACGCTATGGAAGGGTTCAGCCCATTTCTCTAGGATCATGTCATTATCATTAATCAATGTGGCTCCATCAGCACTGAGTAGTTGGGATACACCATAGGTTTTTGATCCATAAGTAGCTTTCAAGGAATCATAAAAGCCCTTTGGATTGTTACTATCCACATAAAACTGAATTTAATCTTCCTTCTTACTGAGCCAGGAATCCTGCATCTCCCTAAGCTTTTCTTGTACTTTGCGTTTGATGGAATTAAATGCTGCCTTCCTAGAGGTGGATGACCTCTCCTGCTGGTAAATCCTGTGGAGTTCTTGTTTTTCATTTAGCAGCTTCTGAATTTCCCCATCATTTTGATCAAACCAGTCTTAGTATTTGCAAGTGTTCTGACCCAGATGAGCAAATGCAGTGCTGTACACCAAATCTCTGAAAGCTGCCCACTCCTTTTCTGCTTCACTGTTGCCTCAACTTTTGTATGTTGGCTCAGCTTTCCTTCCAAGTTAGCAACAAACTGTTCACGCTCAGAGAAGAGCTCTAATTTGTTAACATTAATTCTTCTGGTGGTCATTTTGTCTTGGGGGCAGCACTTCTGATAAATGTGAATATTTAGCTTGGAAAGGATAAGTCTGTAATCAGTCCAGCACTCTGCATTACACATTGCCTTTATCACTCTCCCATCTTGTCTGTCTTTTCTCCTTATAATCACAGTCTAT
The DNA here is from genome assembly GCA_028658325.1 of Potorous gilbertii. NCBI lineage: Eukaryota > Metazoa > Chordata > Mammalia > Diprotodontia > Potoroidae > Potorous > Potorous gilbertii. The sequence continues at coordinate 256,393,380 of CM053771.1, forward strand.
TAGATGCAAATGTTTGCTGAGAGGGTGCATCCATTAAGTTTTGTTGTATTTAGGTAAATGGAAGACAGTGTTGGTGATGAGAAGGTCATGTCACAAGTCTTCAGCAATAAATGACCATTACTATTGCTGTTTCCAACTCCACTCCTCCCTAGGACTCCCTGCCAAGTCTGGTAGTCTGAACCTACTCTAGCATTAAAGTCACCCAGAATTATAAGCTTGTCTTTTTTTTTTGGCACATTGATGATAAGGGTCTCTAGGTCTTTATAAAATTTTTCTTTGACTTCATCAGGGTTTGTCATGGTGGGAGCATAGGCACTGATGATGGTGGCAAGGTGTTTGCCTGCGAGTGGTAATCACATTGTCATGACCCTGTCTTTTACTCCTTTTGGCAGGCATACCAATTTGCTAATTAGATTATATTTGATTTCAAAACCCACAGCAGCTTCATGGTGCTCACCTTCACTGCACCCACTCCAGAAAAAGGTGTATCCAGCTCCAGCTTCAGTAAGCTGGCCTGCTGGCCTGCATTTGCCAATCTTGTTTCACTCAGGGCTGCTATTTGGATGTGATACCTGTTGAGTTCTCTCACACAAAGAGCAGTTCTTTCAGGTCTACTGGATTTTCTGCTATTAGTATGCACACATTCTATGTGCCAGTGGTGAATAGAATCAGCTTTGCAAATGTTTTCATACATTTTGTGCATTTTTTTGTGTTTCGACCACATAGTGGGATTGTTCGCCTGCCACAGTAATCAGGCGAGGGTTGGGTAAGCAAACAGCTAAACATTGTACCCTAAACAGGTACCTTTTCTATCCCCCTTCCTGATGCCAGGAGGTGGGCAGTGCGATCCTTAAAAGGCTGCTCAGACACCCAGGGCGCTGCCGAGTCCCATTGCTGCTTCCAATGAGAAATGACCCTATGGCCTGAGTTGCCTGTGTGCAGGGTTGTGACTACAGCTCCCAGTGTATCTGCACCTGCTGCTTCATCATTTACCTGTCACCACAGGACTTACAGGCATAATAGTGAAATGGTATGGGTGATACGTTTTGATTTGTGTGTAAATTGAATTTAAGTGAGGCAGAGTTGCATGAACTCATCAGTCTCATTCTCTCCTCCAGAGTTATCACAGTCCAGTGGCAGGACAGAGTCAAGACGGCTGGCAATGGCTCAGGATGCAGTGGATGACCTTGGCATCTTTGGTGCTTTCATGGCCATTGGAACAAATTGTTCTCATCTGCCCACTCCATCAGAGGAAGTCTTCACATGCTTGGGGAAGACACTGTCCATAACTCACCAATGGGTTTGAGAACCCTTGGTTACCTTCAACCTGGTTTTAACACATATATATGACCAAAACTCAGAATTGCCTTAATAATCACCCCTTTGAGTAATAATTTGGCTATCAGTACCCTGGAACATGAACCTGTATTGTAGACAGAGTGCTCCTTCCATTGCCCCAGGATGTATTCCATCATGAGAGATAAGGAATAAACTAGATGACATAGGCCATATTATATTTTCCTAGTTTGTGGTTATCCCAGAAACCCAGTTGGTTATGTGAGTTTGGAGAGATAAGCTTTGCTCACACACATAGGGCTCATTCACTGAGTAACTGGCAATTGTCCATG
>CM053771.1:256395507-256414995 GCA_028658325.1 Potorous gilbertii
ATGTGAATCTTTCTACTCTGCTATCTTGGCTCCTCCCCTTGCTTTGATTTATAAAACTATCATATAAATGATTGTGTTGTGTTTTCTGGGAGTGCTTTGCTGTGCCCTATAGAGGTATGATTTCTCTTTTTAGCCATTTACTCTGTGTGAGGTTAAAGTCATTTTATTCGTTTTGAGACTGAGTTTTCACATCTTTAAAGTTATATTGCATTAGATAATCTTTAAGGTCCCAAAATTCCTCTCTTGAAGTGCCTACTAATGCCAGGCATCTATCCAAGTCATTTTAACAAGATTCAGGATCATCTTATTATGTTCATTGTATTGATTAAGATACAATACTGTGCCTTATCCTGCACCTTCTTTCAGTGCCTAGGACCTTCTCAGTTGGAACATCCAACTACTCCTGTGGCCTTCTCAACCTAGGATCTCTGTAAGATCCACTCCCATTTCCAGTAGGTGAGTTCTTTCTAAGATCTGCATTTTGTGGAGTAGCCCAAATCAACTTTAATTCTGCTCCCAGCCCTGTTTCTTGTTTCTGGACTTCAAAACACCACAATGTCACCAAATACCTTCATTTCTTCACTTCCACTCTGTCCTCCATCTTTTCAGCTCCCTCTTGTTGGTTGCCTTTCCCATTAGAGTATAAGTTCTTTGAGGTCAGAGTTTGTCTTTCTTTTTGCTTGTATTTATATCCTTAGTGATGAGAATATTAATAAACACTTAATAATCTTTCCTTTTTTTCTTCCTCTGCCCCTCCTTACTTCCTTTTTTCCCTTCCTTCACTCCCTCCCTCCATCCCTCAACTCCTTCTTTCTTTTTTCCTTCTCATTATCATGGAGTAGGAGGGGGAGGTAATGAGGGGAAAAAGGAGGCAGCAAGTGAATAAACACAAGCCTATATATTAAAGCAAGGATAAGTTTGGAGGATGTTCACAACTGCCATAAAGGCAAAGACTCAGGAAGGCGAATTTTTCGTTGATGATTCTAATTCTGTATCTCCTGTTTCTGTGCAGACCTCTCTGAGTTGGAATCTTGCTCTTCTCCTGGCTTCCCACTTCCTTCTCAGCCAAATGGGCTCAGTGTCCCCCAGAAACTCTGGTTCTTGACCCAGCCTGGCCTTTGGTTTATACTTGAGTCCCACTTTGGACACTGCTTTATTTTCCAGAAGAAAGTTTTCTACATACCCAGTAATTTTCTCATTTATGAGCACATACTGACCTACTGAAGGGAATCTAATAATTATTCCACAGGACAAATAACCCATAAGGAAACAAGATAGGGAAGAAGGGAAGACAATATCTTTAAGTGAAATTAGATTTTGGAGAACCAACTATCCTATGCTTCTCTCTGACAAATTTCTACGCAAGTTTTTAGAAGAGGGAATTAATCAATGTGTGTTAATTGTGCCTAGTGCCCCACACCATGGAACATGCAAAAAAGTATAAAATAGTGTACTTCCCTCAAAAAGCTTCAGTCTTGCCAAAGACAGAAAATAATCATTTAGTAAGTCCCTACTATGTGTTAAGTATTGTGCTAAGACATTGACGAGTTTCATTTTATCTTCACAACACTTTGAGGGAGGTATTACCATTATTCTCATTTTACAGCTGAGAAAACCGAGACACATTGATGTTACTTGACTTGCCCAGGGTCACACAGAGAGTGTCTGAGACCAGATTGGAACTCAGGTCTTCCTGAGTCTGGGCTCAATATTCTATCCACTGTGCTACCCAGTTTGCCTCCGTTGCCAAAGAGAGAAGAGGGGCAAGAAGACAGAAATCCACAATGGTGAATAGTATAAGACAGCATGTAATTAAGTGCTAGAGGGTAAAATGGTCATAATGTCCTAAAAAATGAATGACTTGATTTCATTGACTAATCTCACTATTCTAAGAATGACCAAGCTAGGTAGCCCATATTCAATTCAATAAACATTTATTAAATACCTACTATATAGCAAGTCCTTTGCTAAGTGCTGGGGATATGGAAAAGAAACAAAAGATATTCCTTGCCCTCAAGAATCTTACACTCTAATGGGGAAGACAACATGTGAATCAATATATACAAACTGAAATATATACAAGCTAAGTAGAACATAATGGAGAGGGAAAGCACTGGAATTAAGAGGGATTAGGAAAGGCTTCCTGTAGAAGGTGGAATTTTAGTTAAACTTAAAGGAAACCAGAGAGGTAATTAGTGGGAGTGGAAGAAGTAGACCACTATAGGCACAAGAGGCAGTCAGAGAAAATGCCTAGGGCTGAGAGATGGGGTTTCTTGTTCACAGAAGAGCCAAGAGGCCATTGTCATTAGATTGAAGAGTATGTGTTAGGGACTATGATATAAGAAGAGTGGAAAGGTAAGAGGGAGCTAGGTTATGAAGGACTTTGAATGTCAAAGACAGCATTTTGTATTTGCTCCTTGAGGTAATAGGGAGCCACTAGTTTATTGAATGGAGGGAGGGGGAGCAGGTGTGTGTGTGTGTGTGTGTGTGTGTGTGTGTGTGTGTGTGTGTGTGACATGATTAGGTCTACATTTTAGGAAAATCACTTTAGAGGCTCACATAACAGGCAATGATAAAAACTGATTGATTGAGCTACTTAGGCTATGGAGATGCTAAAATCAATGAAGAATTAAAAAGAAACTACCATATCATGAATTGTGAATTTCTAGCCATTCTGAGAAACAATTTGAAATTATGTGAGAAAAGTTATTAAAAAGTGGGTACTGTTTGACCCCGTATCACCTCTTTAACCTCTCCTAAGAAGTTAAAGATAGAAACAGAGATCTTATATATAACAAGATATTGAAAGTAACACTTTCAATAGCAAAAAACTGGATATAAAGCATGTACTAAGAAGAAACCTAGTTAAGCAAATTTTGGTATATATATTTATAAAATGGGATTATTATTGCACATTAAGAAAGAACAAACATGCAGAATTCAGAGAAGAATCAGAGAGCAAGGGAGTGAGGAAGAGAAAAGAAGGGACCTAGGGAACAGTATGCACAATGACTATAATAATATAAGCGCAAATGTAATGTCCTGCCCCACTGAGGACTAACAAAAACCAGAAGGGGAAAAAGAGATATTGAGATGTAAAGGGACTGGCTTCAGGCATTTGACACTTACTAGCTGTATGACCCTGGGCAAGTCACTTCACCTCAATTGCCTCACCAAAAAAAAGGAAGATATAAAGGGAAAGCCTTTCAGAGGTAGAAGAAGCATCCCACACCTATAAGAGGTCTGAGGCTAGAATTAGAATTCAATCTGGAATCTTCAGTTCGAAGAGAAAATGAGCTTGCCAGTAAAGCACAGACTAAATCTCTACCTGTGACTATATCTACTTTTCTACTGAAGAGCCCAACAAGAATCCGGGATCTTTGAATGTTTAAATTGGACTGATCACTATAAGCAAAGATAGGGGGCTGTCACCAGGAAACTCGCTCCAAACCAGAAGAACTGTCTAACAGGAGGGACTAGAACTGCCCTTGCCTAGAGGTGACAATCCACAGATTTGAGGTTCCAGGTGTGTCAAAGAGGAGAGACTTCTCCCAATCCTAAACTAAAAGGGCACAGGATCTTAGATAGCCACACCAGGGGCTGTAAATGATAAAAGACTGCAGCTGTCCACCAAAGGCTGAGCCCAGGTAGTTAAATGTTTTGAAATGTCTAGCAGAGACACTGTACTCTGAAAGGAGCTCAACTGCTGAGTGATTTGCCCAGTCTAACCTGGGAAGCCCAGTGACTGAGTGACCTACCCTGCTCAGACTGACAGCAATTCAATAGCTGATTTACCAGCTTGACTTAGCTCAGCTGTAACACCCCAATGGTAGAGTGAAAAGGTCCAACCCTGTTCATTAGCAGTGAGGGACCTATTTGGCACAGTCTAGCAGTAAGCTAGCAGCCAAGTGACCTCCCTTCTCATCCCATAAGCAGTCAAATTTGGTGAGGTTCCAGCACAGTGGCTAAGTGACCTGTTTGATGAATCCCAGAAGCAGACTGTCTTATCTAGGTGAGACATCATCAGTGAGTCAACACAGCTGACCAGCAAAGTTTCTCATCCATCACTGATGCCATACCTCACAGAAACCTTTGAAGAGTATTTGTACCCTCTAGAGAAAGAAAGGCCTTGAAGTTTCACAGTTATGAGCTGTCTTGGTCACATGTATTTGCTGCATTTATGCCTCACTACCATGGTGCTGTAAGTTCATATCCACTCTCTCCCTTTCACAGACTGTATTTGTAGTAGAGTGCACCTCTAGGAGAGGGGGAGTGCTTTACAAGTGTTTTTGCTGCCAATCCTTTTCAGTAAAGGCCTTTTCTAAAGAACTGAGTCTGCTGACTGTCAATGGAAAACATATTGGTGGGAGCTCGTGAGATAGTGTTAGGAGGATAGCCATTCACAAGGTGGCCCCTAGAACTCTGAGAGTAGCAATAGTGTCTCCTCTGGGAATTTAACCTGCCAGTGTGAGCTGGAGGCAGGAACCCAGAGGAAATGTACAAAAGCAACATTAAAAGGAAGATGAGTTCACATTAATCATGATGAGAAATCTTGGGCCCAGGGAATAGGGGATGAAACACAGTTGTTAATCAAATTTGGTTCTTTTGTCGGTCAGTCTTGGTTTACTGTCTTTGTTACCAAAAGACTGAATTGCTGTCATATCCATCGTCTCATTTGTCCTCCTGATACATAGGAAAATACCTCACTTACAATTGAAAAAGTATCATACCTGATGTTGGAATCTGTAAAGTCAAATTTCTTCATGCTATTTCATACTACATGTATGATCCTGAATGAGTCAACTAAAATTCCTGGGTCTCAGTTTTCCCATCTGGAAAACATAGGTGTTGAACTTTGGACTTCTGGTATCTTTGTGCAGCCTTTGGCAAGTAATTTTCTTAGGAGACATAGTGAGGTATAGCAGAAAGGGCACTGGACCTAGAGTCAGGTATACCTAGGTTCAAGTCAGCTGCGTGATTCTAGACAACTCACTTTACTTCTTTGTTTCTCATTTTCCCCATCAGTAAAGTGAGAGGATTGAATTTGATGACTTCTAAGGTTCTTTGATACTCTGAATCCTATGAGCCAATGATCATTTGACTTATAGGGAACTGAAAGAAAAATAAGTGAGTCAATCATTCAGTTAGCAACTATTTGAGTACACAGCTGTTCACATCTGAGAGGTTTCAGTAGTAACTGCACTTGGGCATTTGGAGGCATTATGTTCTTTGAGATGTAGCAGGACTGCTAGAGATGCAAAAGAATAAAGTGTTGGCTCTACTCTCAAGGAGCTGATATTCCAGTTGGGGGAAGAGGGAAGAAGACTTTTAGAATTTGATAATCATGATGTCCTTGTGAACAAAATGGAGATATGAGAAATAGAGTAGTTAAGTGAAATTGGAAATGGTTAAATGCATAGGTTCCCAAATTGAGTGATACTACCCCATGGAGATGCTGGAATGATTGAGGGAGGGGCAGATGTAGCCTTGGGTACAATTGGGAGGTATTGAATAAAAATAAGGGAATGGTAGATGCATAAGGAAAGAAGAGAAGAAAATTTTGAAAAACCATTTATACATGTTTCATCTATTGTGTAACAGAGTTAGTCATAGCAATTACATTATTTTCCAAATAAACACACAAAATGCAAGTTATAACCAATCAGTGGTCAAGGCTGCAGACAGGTCTTAACAAGCAAGTGTTGGCAGGTGAGCATGTCGTGCATTGTTGGGAAGTCCAGCATGCACTGACAGGAATATATGCATGTAATGATTTGTTTACAATAATACTATATACTTACATATGTAAGTATGTACTATGCCATCCAAATTTCAGTGCAAGAAAACCCCCCACAAATTTACAATAAATTATTAAATTTAAGATGCATCATTATACATATATGTACATATATATCTATAAAATATTTTTGGAAAGACATTTTTTTTAAAAAATTAAAGAGTTAAAGAAAGTAGATTTCTGGGGGTGTGCTGAATATTTTTTTTAAAAGGGAATGGTTAATGAACTCAGTTTGGGAACCTCTGGTTAAACATATGCCTAAAGGAATCTAATCAAGATGATGATGGCATTGGAAATCCCTCCCTATGTGAGTAGTTTAAAAGCAATGGGATCTATAACATGAAGAATTGAAGACCAAAGGCAGAAAAGACAGCACTCTTTAGGTACTTAAAGGACTGACATGTGGAAAAAAGAATTAGACTTGATTTCAGGGTTGTTGTTTTTTCAGCCCCAGGGGACAGAACTAGGAGGACCAAGACAAAGTTACAGAGATGCAAAATTTGCCTCAAAGGAAGAAAAAATTCCCTAAAAATCCAGCCAAGGCATCAAAAGAGTAGTAGAAACCATGGAGGTTCCTGCCTACAACTTTCGCTTCCAATTTGAGCACCCTGAGGTGTGTCTGAGAATAACCCCAGGAAAAGAAGTTTAAGTTAGTTCTTCTTCTGACACTTCTCTGTTCATTGCAAGTTATAGCATAGGGCAAACCATTTAGTCTTAAAGCACTCCTGGGTGATAGGCACTTCAGTACTAGCAAATATTGATGTTGCCATTGATATTGATGTCTGGAGCATTGTGAGTCCTGGTAAGTTTCATTCAACCCAGTTTGTTCAGTCCTTTGACTCTGCCCCTTACCCATTAGCAGCTTTTTTTAATAGTATTTTTTCAATTATATGTAAAGACAATTTTAAAAATAAAAATTTTTATAAGATTTTGAGTCCCACCTTTTTCTCCATCTCTCCCTCCTCTCCTCTCCTAAAATGGTAAACAATTCAATATAGGTTATATATGTGCAATCATGTAAAACATATTTTCACATTAATCATAGTTGTGAAAGAAGAAACAGACTGAAGGAGAAAAACACACACACACAAAATGAAAATCTGCATTTAGAATGCATAGCATTTTCCATCTTGAATCATTGTATTGCTGAAAAGAGCTAAGTCATTCTTAGTTGATCATCACACAATATTGCTGTTACTGTGTACAGTGTTTTCCTGGTTCTGCTCATTTCATTTTGCATCAGTTCTTACAGGTCTTTTCAGGTGTTTCTGAAATCTACCTGCTCATCATTTCTTCCTACATTCATATACCACAATTTGTTCGGTCATTCCCCAATTGATGGGCATCCCCTCAATTTCCAATTTTTTGCCACCACAAAAAGAGTTGCTATAAATATTTTTGTATACATAAGTGCTTATCCCCTTCTTGTATGATCTCTTTTGGATACAGGTCTACTACAGCAGTTTTGATCCCAGGCAGAGACTACATTCTCAGCAGCAATTCCATATTATGGTAGTGGCATCTCTAAGAGGTAGGAAATGAACTGAGCCTTGAAGAAAGAGAAGGAATTCAATAGGTAAAGATAAATCTACCAATGACACAATAAAATATTTATTAAGTACTCACTGTGATAAGTGCTAGGCATAGGAGTACAAAGAAAGAAATAACCCTTACCCACAAGGAACTTATATTGTAATGGCTTGAGGAGGCAGTGGATTCCAGACATGAGGGACAGCCTACACAAATTCACAAAAGTAAAAAAAAAAAAGGCAGAGGATGGGGAGTTATGGAATAAAAAACAAGATAAGTTAAAAAAAATTTCACACTCAGTTTGACTGTAATGTAAAGTATATGAAGTAGAATAGGTGAAATAAAGTTAGAAATGTGGGTTAGGGTTAGGTTGTGAAAGGGCTATTCAGCCATTCAGTCAATCAACAAACATTTAAAATAAATTTAAAATAAATAAACACTTATCCTGTGCCAAGACTGGTAATACAAAGAAAGGCAAAAACAGAAAAACAAACAAAAACAAAACAAAAATAGTTCCTGCTCTCAAATAGCCCACATTTTTACTGAGAAGTAACTCGCAATTTATCTGATACATGCATACATATATATATATACATACATATATATTCACACACATATATGTATGTATATATAGTATAATAATATACTATATTATATTACATCACGATATTATATTAGTATTGCTATGTAATATATGATGAATGTATTTAAAAAGAAATCCAATTCAGTCAACTTATTAAGTGCCTACTATGTGCCAGGATCTGTGCTAAACACTGGGCATATGAAGAAAGACATACCAAAAACAAGTCCCTGCCCTCAAATATCTCACAATCTAAAGAGGAGACAACATGCAAACAATTAGGTTAAACCAGATATATACAGGATAAATTGGAAATAATCTCAGAGGGAAGGCATTGGCATTAAGGGGGATCAGGAAAGGCTTCTGGTAGAAGATGAGATTATAGCTGAAACTTGGCAGAAGTCAGAAAAGAAGGATTCTAGGAGCCCCTGGAGTTTATGGGGATTAGGCCAGCATGAATAGAAGGATAATCTGGGGATGATGAAGATATTCTGAGTATGAATACTATGAACTGTATTGAATGCTGATAAGAGAGAGATGGTGACTCTCTCTCCCTCATTTTTTCTCTCTCCTGGAAAAAGCTGAAGGTCCATGTACACAGTTCATTCCTCTTATCCCCTGGTTGCTTTTGACTCTGCTAGGTTGTGTCTGTGTGTCTGTGTCTGTGTGCGTGTGTATGGTTGTAATGGTAATTTAAATGGGAAGACCTTTCTCATTTATTAATAGACCATGTGACCTGCCTGGGTCACATGGAAGTCTGAGTCACATGGAACCTGTGGTGGGAGGAGTTGGCTGAATGGGTAGAACAGGAAGAGGTGGAGCTAGAGCACAACTGAGAGAAGTTAGAGAGAAGTCAGAACTGAAGGATACAGGTAAGCAGGCAGATGGCCAGCATAAGTGAGAGCTTGTTTATGATTTTGTGTAAGGGAGCTGGTTTGTGGGAAGCCTAATAGAGGGAAGGCTTGGGGATGGTATTGCCCTCTGCATTGTTATGTATAGATTCATTTGTTACTATGATGGATTTGACTTTCTGGTGTCTGAATAAATGTTTTGGTTCTGTCTTCCATGTGGACAGTTTGTTGTATTTTGTGATTCAGAATTGTGCTGAATATTCATGGCTACCGTAGGTGTTGTTAATATTGAATTGGTGCTACAGTGGTGTGTACAAGTTGTTAACCTTTGATAAAAAAAAGAAAAGCTTTAAAAAAAAATCAATCACCCAAGGATCTAAGAAGAATTGGGGAAAACTTGAATGTGCAATCAAAAGTTCTGTTTGTAGTTTAATGACACAAGATGAACATACTGTTACTAACTACAATTCTGCATGAACAGAGCAAAACTACCCCCATTTCTTTGTGTGATGCTACTGCTCTTGGGGAAGGCTTTTCTTCTGAGAGATCAAAAGTGTTGCTAGGACTCTTATTATGTAAGTGAGAACACACCCATTAGCGAGCTGCAGAGTGTGTGTATTTTAAAGTTTCTCATCTTTACCTGAATGACTTACTGAAGACAGTCTAACTACATTGGTCAAATGATCCTTCTCCAGGATTGTTGGACAACAAATGACCCAGAATGTTTGGTATATTGCTTGAAGGTAAAGATATTGACATGAGAAAGAGGAGGAATTCCTTTTTAGTGACAGATACCTATTTGTCCAAATATTTATCTGGTCTGGGACATGGAATTTTCAGTGGCAAGGAGAGTGAATCTTTGAGACCTTCCGTAAAAAGTACAGATTGATTTTCTGCTCCTTGTGGCCTAACACCAAGAAAACACAGATGCTCCATCAACCAACACCTCACCATCCATACATGGAACCACTGGTTACAGCAAATGGAGAAGTTTTGAATGGTGTAGATAAGTCACTTACTTTGGTCGGGTATCTTTCAGGGATGTACACATTGATAATGAGGTTAACACACATATTGCCAGGACTAGCTTAGTGTTTGGTAGCCTCTGAAGGAAATTGCAGGAAAGAAGAGGTATTAGACTGACTACGAAAACCATTGTGCTGACCTCATTGTTGTATGCCTGTCAGACCTGGGCAGTACCAGCACCACATCATGAAACTGAATTGCTTCCATTTGACTTATCTTAGGAAGATTCTGAAGATCACCTGGCAGGTTAAAATGCCAAACATTGAGGTCCTTTCTTGAAATAAATTGCCAAGAATTCAAACTCTACTGCAAAGAGTGCAATTCCAGTGGGCTTGTGAAATTGTTTGGATGCCAAGCATACATATGCCAAAAAGACTATTTCATGGAGAACTCACACAGAACAAGTGCTCACATGGACCTCAGAAGAAGTGATACAAGTGATACAAGAGGTGATGTAAGTGAAACTCTCAAGGTCTCTTTTAAGAACTTTGGGATTGATTGTGTGATATGCAAGACACTGGTACTTGATCACTCAGCATGACATACCCTCATCAGAGAAAGTGCTGTGCTCTACATGCAAATCTGAATTGAAGTAGCTCACAAGAAATTTGAGATGCGCAAATTTAGAGAATCACCCTCAAAAGTTCACGTGGACTATTTGTGCCTAACCTGTGGTAGAACATTCTGAGCTTTTGCTGGCCTGATCAGCCATAGTCAGACACACTGGAACTGGACTCTAGCATGGTGATGTCATTTTGGTCCTCTTCAAGAAGAAGGGCAACAACCATAACCTTTGTAGAAGTACTCAATATCATTGGACATGTTTTCCTTTCCCTTTGATCAAAAAAAAGAACAAGTCAGAAGCCATGTGATGTGGAAAAGAAAAATCAACTTCTCTTTAGTTTGAGATAAGTATATCCTTTGGATGGGTGGAGCTAGAAGTCAAGACAGGTTCAGTTAACCAGTTGGAAGGTATCAGCTAAAGCAATAATAGAGATACTACTGCTTTTGGACTTGCTCTTTTGGTTCCTTAGACAGTTAGAAAAGTAAAGTCAGAATCCAGAATTCAAGGGGCTAAAGAAATAATGTGTCAAAAGAAAAAGGATGAAATGAGCATAGATTATTCTTTCTAAAAATATGGCAGTGAAAAGGAGAGAGAGAAGATGAGAGTTTAATAGAATAAAAAGGTCAAAGGTAGAATTTTTTTGTTTTGCTTCGCTTTTTTTGGATGAAGAGAGCTGAGCTTGCTTTTTTGTCAACAAAGAAGGAACCAACAATTAGAAGGAAATTGCAGATTAAAGAGGAGGTGATGAAGTTTGCAATTTTCTAAATTCGGTAAGAGGAGAAGGGATCCTTAGCTTTAACAAAAAAGGGGATTCCTTCATTCTCTGAGGCAGGAGTAAAGTAGAGAAGTATAGAGGAAGATTTACAGATGTTTTATATGGTGTGAGATCAATTGGTGCCAATTCTGCCTTCTCAATAAAGAACAAATGAGATCATGTGCAGAAAAAGGTGGGCAAATATGGAGCTGGGGTCTTGGAAAGAGAGGAAGTTTGGAATAGCCATTGCCATTAGGATTATATGATGGGGCACCCATTTAAGATGAAAAAAAGAATTTCATCATAGAAGACCTCAGAAGAAGCTAGAGATCATAAGTATGGAGAGGACCCAATCAGCACAATCTTATTTTCCTCTCTTCATATTCAACAGTTTAGGAATAGGACTACAGATGGTCTTAGTGGCTCAAGGTTGAGAATTAGTAGTATGGGTAGAAGGACAATGAGGAAATTTAAGGGATGGAGGATAGTGACTTATCAATAAGTCTTAACTATAAGACTATAGTTATAGTCTTAACTATAGGAGTTTAACTGTAGGAGCAAGATTTATAAAGGGAAAAAAGTAAAGATTTGTAATTTTTGTAAGGAAGGACTTGTTATTTAGTCTTTCAGTCAGTTCTGAATCTTCATGATCCCACAGACCATAGCAGGCCAGGTCCTTTTATCCTTCACTATTTCTCAAAATCTGTACAAGTTCATATTTGTTGTTTCCATGACACTATCTACCCATATCATTTTCTGCCATCCTCTTTTCCTTCTGCCTTCAACCTTTCCCAATCAATGGGTCTTTTCCATTAAGTCCCATCTTCTCAGTATGTGGCCAAAAGTATTTAAGCTTCAGAAGGTTTAAAAACAATTTTTTGATGGGGGAGGTATTAAAGAATTGGTGGAAGAAGACTATTAATAGTGATGCCAAAAAAAAAGGAAAAGAAAGAAAAGATCATCAGTGAAGCATCTATTAATTTAATTAATGATTAGGTTCTCAAAGTGGGTGAGGTTGCCCCTAGGGAGGTGCTAAAATGATCAGGGAAGCAGTAGTAGCCAACAGTGCAACAGTGCAATTCAGGGGGCACTGAATAAAAATAAAGGGGGCATAGCAGCGTAAGAAAAAAAGAAAAGATAAGAAAATTTTGAAAAGCCATTTGTATATTTTTTCATCTGTTGTGTAACAGAGTTAAAGTCATGGTGATTACATTATTTTCCACATAAACTCACAAAATACAAGTTACAACCCATCAGTGGTCAAATCCTCAGACAGGTCTTCACAAACAAGTATTGGGAGGCAAACGTATCTTGAATTGTCAGGAAGTCCAGCATGCTTTGGCAGGAATATGTGTGTGTAATGACTTGTTTACAAAATAATATTATACAGTTACATGTTGTAATACTGTGTTATCAAAATTTCAATGCAGGAATAAAAACTACAAATTTAAAATACACTATTACATTTAAAAGGTGTCATTTAAAAAAATTTACATTTTTCTAAAATGATATAAATTTTTAAAAACCATTAAAGGGTTAAAGAAAGTAGATTTCAGGAGGGGGCACTGAGTAATTTTTTTTAAGGGGGCAGTAGGCCAAATAAGTTTTGGAACCTATGATTTAAAGAAGGCATAGAAGACAGAAGAAACAGATAAGAAACAGACAACAGTTTTGAAACATGTGTAAAATTTATTACATACTTTCAAAAAGGAAATAGGTTAGACATAGTGGAGATTCATGGTTCCAATTCTTTGTATATGAAATGTTCATGCTTGTCAGTGGACAATTTAGACAATTTAATTTAGAATTTAAAAAAAAGTAATTCTTTTTAAGCAAGGATAGGACAGAATTAATGCACTGGGAGAACTGGGAGAAGCAGAGAGACTGAAGAGTTTGATAAGGACAAACAGTAGTTTTAAGATGGATAAGGCAGACATTCTGAGATTCTGCAACCAATGCACCATTGTAGGCTTTGTGATACTGTCTGACTGCCCCAATATCACCCAGGGAATGAATGGCAGAAACAGAGCTAACGCCCACTTCTAATTTCTAGCCCAAGGCTTATTCTGCCTTGCCAGGAAGCACAAGTGGAGAGGGCTAGTCTGATGTGGAGATCATTTCACATCACTCCCAGCGACATGCTTCTCATTCCAGCCAACTGTCTTACTTGCTGATCTTGGCACCTGACTTTGGCATAGGTTGTATCCCATGTCTAAAAACTCTCTTTCCCTCCCTCAGTTTCTTATAATCCCTAGCTCCTTTCAAGATTCAGCTCAAGTACCCTCTCCTTCCAAGAGATCTTTTCTTATTCACCCTGCTGCTAATCCCTTTTTCCCACATTACTTTAGATAAGGGGTTATTAATCTTCTTTATATCATGGACCCCTTTAGTATTACTGATGAAACCTATGGACTCCTCAAAAATGTTTTTGTGCTTTTTTAAATTCATAATTTTAAAAAATCCATAATTGGAGAATCTGCTAAATTTCAGAGGTAAGTGAAAATAGAAATTTTATTTTTTCACATCTAAGTTCACAGACCCCCTAAAATCTATTGATGGATTTTTGTGGAGTTTGTTGACACAAGTTTGGGAACCCCTTCTAGGTGTATTTTGCATATGTTGTCTATTTTACTTATCTGTGCACATGTTGTTTTCCCCAGTCTGATCTAAGCTCCCTGAAGTCAAGGACTTTATCTTCAATGGAATTGATTGAGTTAAGGCTGCAGTCTCCAGCCAGAACACAGCAGATCTAAGGAAGTAATGAAAGCAGGACTCCCCTGGAATCAGAAGGTCTGGAACTGTTTGTGTGACCACAAGAAAGTCACATCACACCTCTGTGCTTGATTTTCTTGGTCTATTCAAAAAGGGGAGAAATGAATATCTAGTCACCTACTTCACAGGGCTGTTGTGAGGAACAAATGAGATGATAGAACTTTAGAAAGCATTAGATCTATTTACCATAAAGCTTTCAGTCCACACCTTGGCCTCACCCACTCACTGAGGAAACTGGTCCCCGTTTGGAAAACCCAAAGTGACTGTGAAAGATGTCTGTTCTTCCTAGCTGCTCTCTGATGTGTCCAAATCTTCTCTAACTGGGACACTTGGATAATGAGTAGCTTTGGCCAGCACTAACCCTGGCCCTCAGCACTGCTTGGCTCAAAGAAGGTAAACACCAGCAATACCCAATTTTAGTTCTGGGTGGTTAATTTCAGCCCAACTATGAATATAAATGAGCTACTTTCCTTTCCATTTGCTCATTCCCATCCAAGAACCCGAGCTGAATGATAAATACTGGGCGCTGGCTCATCCAGACAAATAATGACAAGCAAAAAGGGGACTGTTGGTTTTTGGCTTGAATTAAATATCTAGAAGGATGAAGGCAACTTCACTGGGGGAAAAATTGCTGATTATTCTTTTGCACTCAGAAGACTTTGCTTTTGACCTTTGGCATCTCCTCTGGGCTTTGGCATCTTCCGCTTTAAAACAAAGTGGCTACCTTTTAAAACCCTTCATAACTTGGCTCTCTTCTGCATTTCCAGTCTTTGCTGCCTTACATATAGTGTGATCCATGTAGCGTACAATCCAGGGACACTGGCCTCCTTGCTGTCACAAGACACTCCATCTTCCTGTTTGCTGCATTGTCACTAGCTGCCCCTCACCCCCATGCCTTCTAGAATACTCTTCCCTCCTTATTACCTCCTGACTTCCCTGGCCTCCTCCCTGCTATAATTCTAACTTCTGCAAGATGCCTTGCCTGGTTCCCCTTTGATACTAGTGACTTCCCTCTGTGATTAGCTCCAGTGTACCCTATATACATCTTGTTTGTACGTTATTGTTTGCATGTCATGTTCTCTGTTAGGATGTAAACTCCTTGACAGCAAGGATTGCTTTCTGCCTTTCTTTCTCCATTGCTTCGCTTGATCAAATGGACCTGTACAATTCCTTCCAGTTCAAATATATGACCCTATGATCTATGATTCTTATTGTGGGACAAACAAGATTTTTTCTTTAAATATATAGTCTATGCATATAAATTTAAAGAGTCATCAGGTTGTCCAAATAAAATGAAAAGCAGCAGAGTCCAGAGCTTCATGAAAATTCTTCAGGAACTAGGTCATTAGAACTATCGTCCGGCTTCTATTAGAAGAAACTCCACATTAGGCCAAAGGTTTGTAATTAGAGGAGGGTAGGAGAGAGATTCTGGGTACAGCATTTTCTCTTCAGAGTTGGCAAGCTTAATGGTTCCCTAAACACTAGAATTCAACTGAACTGCCCAGCCGATTAAAGGTAGGGTCCAGTGAAGTTGGGAGTGGGGGTATTGTATGGGGAAAGTGAAATCAAAAATGGATATATCTAATTTAGTATAGACAACACTCAGGTCCTTGATGTACTGAGTGAGGCAGAGAAGGGAATGCCTGCCTTGCCTTCTCCTGATGAAAGGCAAAGTAGGATAAATTAGTTTGTATCTCTGAGAAGTCTAAGAGATGAAGCATTAGGATGATAGGGTTGAGGGGGGATGAGAGACAAAAAAGTAGAGCTTGTCCTATTGCAAAGTGAGAAAAGGTTTGCGAGGTAGAATTTCACAGAGACTAAAGCAAAATCTCATCAACCCCCAACTTTCCTTCAGCTACCTGTTAGGATTTCTGAAATTTTAGACAGAGAATTACAGAGCTGCAAGGGACCTTAGAGATCATCTACTTTTAATTTTGCAAATGAAAAAGGTGGTACCCAAGGAGATGAAATTACTTGCCTAAGTTACAGAGCAAGTTCTTTCTATAATTAGAACCACCCCTATGGTCTAAAGCATTAAAAAGAGCTTTGGAGACATTAGCTCCATTCATACCTTAGCAAGGGTAGAGTAAATCATTGATTGAGAATCTAGAAGTAAAAGACAAGTTTTGATTGAGGTTTTGATGGAGGAGTTCAAGAAAAACCCAGCAGTACCCTGGCCAGCGTAGACAAGTCCTAGTAGAGAATGAAAGCAGCTGGGGAATGTGGACAAGGTCAATGGGAAGCAGGAATTGGGGATATGTTAAAAGTAAAGATAGTTCTTTCTTATGTATCAGGGGCTACAGTAGCATGGGGCTATTGTGTGGTCTATCAGAGTCCAGATAGAGACATTTCTAGCCTCTTCTCCTCTACCCTCCCCCAAAGGATATCTAAAGAGTTTGGGGCCAAAAGCTCTCCTCAGAGAGAGGGAATACTAATCTGGAATTATATTTATCTGGTGTGTTAAATATTGTCAAAGTAGGGGATGTAGTTTTCAGGATGAAACTGTACTTCTGATTTTAAAGCATTCATTCTTAGAGGAAAAGGAAGACCCAAACTTTATATCCAAGGCTTAGTTCTCTTTCCAGTTAATGCCAGTTCCACAATGAACACACATAGCAAATAGCAAAGAAATCTGTTTATCCAAGTCAACAGCAAAACAGAAATTAGAGAAAACATGCATATATATACATACATACGTGTATATACATATATATGTATGTATGTATAGGATAATGTACACCAGACAATAGAGAGTGGAGGAGCTCTCCTATTGGGAGTGAAGTAACTCAGCTTAACTGAGAATGTCTTAGACCTCACACAAAGGGGAAATTCCCTGAAGTCTCTAGTCTCGCAAGCTGGGGATAAGGAGCCTGATGGAGACTGCTAGCTCCTCTCATGTCAGCTTCTTCCCACAGCCTTTTCCATTAGCAGCCTAAAAATGGCGTTGGCATCTTCCATCTTCTATCTCAAGCTGGAAACCCAAAGCACTGTAAGTGACTACAGAACCAGAAGAAGACTGAGAAGATGCGAAGAGATACTTGAATTCAAAGAGAGTGAATCTCTCCTCTATCCTGCTCTTGCTAACTCTCCCTTCACACTTTTTAGAAGCAATTGAATCTGCTTCATCATTTTTTTTTCCAAAAAATTATTCCCATCTAGGCTCTGTCCTAGGTTTGATATGTAATTGAGGACAAGTTGTTTCACTATTCTAGACCTTAGTTTCTCCATCTACCCATTGGGATGCTATGAAGAGCCAGACACATTCTCTGTATGTGTTAGCTTTTCCCTTTGGGTAAACGCTTTGAGAGCAACCTTCAATCTTTCCAATTCCTAGAAACCAGTTCACTGGTCTGGGTTGACATCTATAGGATTCCTAAATACCTAATTGTATAGTGAAAAGTTCAGCTGGTCATTTGGATGCATTGTCTATTGAACACTCCATGCCTGGATGTTTCCAGATGTTGGGCATTGTGTGTGTATTCATCTTTCATTGCTGAAGAAGACCGTGCCATCAGAGAAATAATGACATGGCTTGCACTTGACTTGGTTTTGAGTGAGGGAGGGCTGTGCTGCTCACCAGCCTCACTTCTCCTCCAGAGCCATCTAAATCCAGTGACCTATTCATCAGAATGACTGGACATGACCCAGGATGAGGCAATTGAGGTTAAGTGACTTACCCAAGGTCACACAGTCAGTGAGTGTCAAGTGTCTGACGTGAGATTTGAATTCATGTCCTCCTGACTCCTGCACTGGTGCTATATCCACTGTACCACCTAACTTCCCCTTAAGGCATTGTATAGATCAAATATGAAACCATATCCAGATGGCTCAAAGAGAAGGTAAATTTTTGGCACCTGATTAATTAGACAAATGTAGATGGCAAACTGCCTAATTTTAAGAGTCAAAGTAGGACCTACTGATCCAGTTTAATTGTCTCCATAGGCTGAGATATTTGAATCATTACCAACTCCCCACTATCCCCTTGTTCTGGGAGAGGCAAAGCTCAACCGACAAAGAAAGCTGATCTCATGGGCTACACTGTATTGATATCTAATTATTCCTTGTATATGAATCTAGTATCAAAGGAGACTGCAGTTTCCTGGGAGGAGGTAGTCATAAACTTTTTTTTGTATTACCCATAATAACTAGCCCACAGTGCCCATGATATACTTCAATGCTTTCATTAAGCCTTAATATCATAACTATGGTCCCTCCCTCCAATGGTGTAATAGGAATCTACTTATGTCTTCTTATCCTGTGATATTCTTGTGCACATCCTCTATGGAGGAATTCCCTTGAGTGTCTAGGTGTCCTGTGGCTCTTTTAGTACTTTAGAACTTCAAGTGCCAATCTGAAGTTGCCTGATTGCTGTCACTCACATTAGTTCCATAACTGGTCCATGAATGATCTTTTCACCAGTCTTGTTCTTGATGAATTTTTTATAGCACTTCTCATGTGGAAGTCACTATTGGTCTCCATTGTCCTTTAGGTCAACTTTGAGTTTGTGGCTGAATATATATACCTGTTGTGTGATTAATTAGTGGATCTAGCAGTAACTTGATCCGTGCAAAGAGTTCAGTTTATACAATCAGATGTTAATGTTTGGAGTCCAAGACATTCCAACAGTGTAGGGGCCCTGGAGTGGAGGGAATGGGTAGGCATTGATATGTTGGAGCATGGGGCTGGCTAGATATGATGAACTCTGATCAATCAGGAGAGGGCAGAGTTGGCAGTTGCAATAGCAGCAACAGAGGGTGGGTTGCAAGGCAAGAATATATCAAAAGCACAATCACACAAACACCAGAAATACTGGCATGGCAAGAATGATGCTTCCGGGGGGAGGAGCCAAGATGGCGGAGTAGAAAGATTCATATATGCTAGCTCCGAACCCACAGCCCATGAATTTCCTGTAAAAAGAACTTCCAACAAATTCTGGAGCAGTTGAAGCCATGCAGCAATGGAGTGAAAAAGACTTCCGCTCCAGAGAGCCTTGAAAAACCGACCCCAAGGGTCCATCATGCACCAGATGGGAGCAGAGCCCAGCCCTTCCCTGGCCACGAGGCAGCAAGAGGAGCAGATTTGAGCAGGCTTCAGGGACAGAATCTCTGGTGGCCGTGAAGGTCCCTCCACCCACGGGTGCACAGGTCAGTGAGAGAGACTTCTGGGATGGCCAAGATAGTGGGGTGTGTCCATAACTCAGGCCCCCTTGGGAGGCAGCAGCCGAGACAGTGGGTGGCCAGAGGCTCCTGGAGCAGGCAGGAGCTCGGCAGCAGCTCAGGACCATTACTGAAGGTCTCCGCATAAACCCCCTGAGGGAACTGAGCCTGGGAGGTAGCCCTGTCTCCACCTGAGCACCAGAACTTAAGCTCACATTGGATAGCAGCCAGGCCTGCCACTGAAAGCCCTGAGGCTGGGGAGCAGCATTTGAATTTCAGACCCCAAGCACTAGCTGGGCGGATCTGGGTGGGGATGGAGAGGAATCTCAGAAGTCAAGTAACTGGCAGGGAAAATGCCCAGAAAAAGGAAAGAAAATAAGACCATAGAAGGTTATTTTCTTGGGGACCAGATGTTTCCTCCTTTCCTTTCTGATGAGGAATAACAATGCTTACCATC
>CM053771.1:256415495-256431126 GCA_028658325.1 Potorous gilbertii
GTAAGACTAACTATATTTCCCTCCATCCTATCCTGCCCCACATTGCTTCTATTGTCTCTTTTGATCCTGTCCCTCCCCAAGAGCGTTGATTTCAAATTGCTCCCTCCTTCCATTTCCCTCCCTTCCATCATTCCCCTGACCCTGCTTATCCCCTTCTCCCCCACTTTCCTGTATTGTAAGATAGGTTTTCATACCAAAATGAGTGTGCATTTTATTCCTTCCTTTAGTCGAATGTGATGAGAGTAAACTTCATGTTTTTCCTCTCAGCTCCCCTCTTTTTCCCTCCACTAAAAAGTCTCCTGCCTGCCTCTTCTCTGAGAGATAATTTGCCCCATTCCATTTCTCCCTCTCTCCCAATTTTTTCCTCTCTCACCACTTAACCTCATTTTTTAAAGATATGATCCCATCCTACGCAATTCACTCTGTGCTTTCTATGTGTGTGTGTGTGTGTGTGTGTGTGTGTGTGTGTGTGTGTTTCAGATACTGAAAAGTTTCAAGAGTTACAAGTATTGTCTTTCCGTGCAGGAATGTAAGCAGTTCAACTTTAGTAAGTCCCTTATGACTTCTCTTCACTGTTTCCCTTTTCATGCTTCTCTTTATTCTTGTGTTTGAAAGTCAAATTATCTTTTCAGCTCTGGTTTTTTCATCAAGAGTCCTTGATGAAGGATTCTATTTCATTGAATGACCATTTTTTCCCCTGAAGTATTATACTCAGTTTTGCTGGGTAGGTGATTCTTGGTTTTAGTCCTAGTTCCTTTGACTTCTGGAATATCTTATTCCACGCCCTTCGATCCCTTAATGTAGAAGCTGCTAGCTCTTGTGCTATCCTGATTGTATTTCCACAATACTCAAATTGTTTCTTTCTGACTGCTTGCAATATTTTCTCCTTGACTTAGGAACTAGAATTTGGCTACAATATTCCTCGGAGTTTTCCTTTTAGAATCTCTTTCAGGAGGCAATTGGTGTATTCTTTCAATATCTATTTTGCCCTCTGGTTCTAGAATATCAAGGCAGTTTTCCTTGATAATTTCTTGAAGGATTATGTCTAGGTTCTTTTTTTTGATCTTGGTTTTCAGGTAGTCCAATAATTTTAAAATTGTGTCTCCTGGATGTATTTTCCAGGTCAGTGAATTTTCCAATGAGATATTTCACAATGTCTGCTATTTTTTCATTCATTTGACTTTGTTTTATAGTTTCTTGATTTTTCATAAAGTCACTAGCTTTCATCTGCTCCATTCTAATCTTTAAGGAATTATTTTCTTCAGTGAATTTTTGGGCCTCCTTTTCCATTTAGCTTTTTAGGGAATTCTTTTCCTCATTGGGTTTTTGGATCGATTAGTCTATTTTTTAAAGTGTTACTTTCTTCAGCATTTTCTTGTGTCTCCTTTAGCAAGCAGTTGACTCATTTTTCATGTTTTTCTTGCGTCCTTCTTATTTCTTTTCCCAATTTTTGCTCTACTTCTCTTGCTTGATTTTCAAAAATCCTTTTTGAGCTCCTCCATGACCTGAGATCTATTCATATTTTTCTTGGAGGCTTTTGGTGGAAGAGCTTTGATTTTGTTTTCTTCTGTTTGCATATTTTGATCTTCCTTGTCACCAAAGTAAGATTCTATAGTCTGATTCTTTTTCTGTTTTTTTAATCATTTTCTCAGCTATTTACTTGACTTTTAAGCTCTTTGTCAAGGTAATTCTCTGTTTCCAGTGGGGATGATTGTGTCAGCTGCTTGATCTCCCCACAATTTGTGGGCCTACAGCTCCAGAAATAGTTGCTGCCACCACCACTGCTGCAGCCACATGCTCCTCCTCTGCAGGCCCCTCCACTCCCTCCACCACCCTGAAGCTGGGGCCAGACCACTCTACTCTCTCACACAGGTCCCGCAGATTTTCTTCCATTGAACTTCCAATTTGTCCTCGGCATTTTGGGGTCTTGAAGTCTGGAAGCTGACACAGGTGCCTGAGATTCAGTCCCCTATGGCTTGCTCAGGTCCCATCTGTGCCATTGTGACCCTTACTAGACTAAACTTTTCTCCCAGGATGGCATGATAGACACTGCCCAGTCACATTTCAGGCTGTCTTGGGCTGGAGATTTGTTCCACTCCATCATTCTGTGGGTTCTGTAGCATCTTAGGATATCCTGACTACAACATCCTGCCTGAAATCCTAGCTCCAAGGTCCCCATGGATCAATTATAGGTCTGATAAAAATTATTATCTGCTCCTAGAAACTGAGGACAAATGAGCTAGAACAAACAGAAATACCCCAAGCTCATTTCTCAGGGCCAAAAGGTTTAAAAAGGAGAGCAAGGGAAGGAAGCCTTTTCCTCCCTCACTAGTTCAGTTGATGGCGTGTATTCATCCTTCATTGCTGAAGAAGACCATGCCATCAGAGAAATGATGACATGACTTGCACTTGACTTTGTTTTTGAGTGAGGGAGGGTTGTGCAGGTCATCAGCCTCACTTCTCCTCCAGTGACCAGATATTCATCAGGATGACTGGAGATGACCCAGGATGAGGCAACTGGCATTAAGTGACTTGCCCAAGGTCACACAGCTAGTGTCAAGTGTCTGAGGTGTGATTTGAACTCAGGTCCTCCTGATTTCTGCATTGGGGCTCTATCCACTGCACCTGAGCTATGGATGAACAGGACAGATGAAAAGAGTGCACAGGAAGGAGTAAGCCTGTCTCAGTCTGATAGTTTTAAATATGCAGCCTATGCCAGATATGCAGCTAGTGGAAGGATGTTACTCCCACCTATGTGGTAGAGGAACTTAGGATATTTACTCCCAGAAGCAGAATGCCTCCATGTTAAGTGATTTGATCATGGTCCTAAACCCTCATTACACAAGCAAAGCCTCATCTTCTTATGTCCTCTCAGGACTTCACACAATGTTTTGCATATCATGCATTTGCTAGTAATATTTTTAGAATAAGTGTTATTAGTTACTGACATCTGAATGTGGCTTCATTTTTTCATGTCTTCCTTAAAGCAAACTTTTATGGGGCAGGAGCAGAGGGTGGAGAGGAAACAACATAAGAGCCCGGAAGATGCTTATTATTTGCCATAGGAATGCCACTGTGTGAGGGGAAGGTGTGTTTGAAAAAGGGATCTCTTCAGACAGAAAATATAAATGTTTGTACTCTGTTTTGCCTAGGGTTGACCCTGTATATAGATTAAGAGAGTAAATCAGAAGGAATGTTGATATGAAGGCATTGGTGACCATGGGAAAAGGTTACTTTATAGGCTTATAAAAAAGTAAGAATAGAAGAGATCTTAGAGGTTATCTAATTCAACTTACTCTTTTTACAGATAGGAAAACTGAGGCCCAGAGATAGGCAGTGACATACCTAGAATTTCAAGTTAATGGCAGAGCCAGTATTACACTTCTGCTTTACTCATAAGGCCATATTATTTTCATCATGACAGCCAGTTGTCTGTCTACTTTGTGCACCATTTCCCTCAAATTATACAATATGCTTAATATGCTTCCTTAACACAGATGCAGTCAGAATTCCAATTTCCTCCTGAGGGATTGTCCAGTTCAATGCAAAAACCCTTCCAGAATCAGAATGGGGAAGGGGTTTCTACTAGACAGGCACAGCCATTGACCTTGGAGAGTATCCTGACATATGGCAATAAATCCACCCACCTTCTTCACCCTTCTGGGATTTGGCCAGAAACTTTGGGGTTGCTAGACTGTCAGTCAGGGAGCATCTCACAAAATAACAATCATTTCATCTTAGATGATAAAGAGCCATCAAAATGCCAAGATAGATACCAGCTGGAAATACTTACACACCTTGGGGAGGACATTCATTTTTAATTAATTGCAACCTCGCTAATTGATGACAATGCAAATGCACTAAGTTTTACTAAATGTTTAATTGCCAATGAGAGAGAACTCCAAGTAGGTCTGAGCCTGGGAAGTGCTTGTTAGCAACATGGAGTCCAAAGCACCTGCTAGAAATAAAGTCTGGGAAATGGGAACTAATAAGTATTTATTAAGGGAGAGAGTTGGGTCAGCTGTACAACTGACCACTTGAATATCTCTGGGTGCCAGAATGTTTGGGGGCATGGTCAAGATCATATTGTCTTTTCACCATTTGCTAATGAGCTACAGATTATGGGGACTTTGTTGTTTTCACTTCTTTCTATTATACAACCCAGCTGTATCTCTTTTTAAGCCAATTTGATTCATTCAGGCACACACAAATTTATAAATGCTTTGTGATTATTATCTATTTGAACCTTACAACCATGGCAGGTAGGTGTTTTACCATTCCCATTTTGCACATGAGGACCCTGAGGCAAACAGAGGTCAAACAGCTAGTAAGTATCTGAGGTTGGATTAGAATTCAGGTCTTCCTGACTCTAGATCTGGCATTCTATGCACCGCAACACCTACCTGCTTTAAAACATTCTTCACACACACATGCAAGTTAGATGACTTGCCCAGAGTCACACAGCTAATAAATTGTCCAGGACAGAATTTGAATGTCGGTATTTATTACTATTACAGTATGTTCCTCAAGTAGTGGAGAATTCTTCCTTCTTTTACAGCCTTTGGGAGAACTTGCTCATGCCCACATTGCATGTGGATGTGAAAAATGTTTTTAAGACAGGTAGGTGTTGTGGTGCCTCTGTTGCCTCATCTGTCAAAGAATTGGATTTGATAGTCTCTAAGATCTTTTAGCTCTAAACCTATGATCTGATCTGATAATAGTTCTGCTGCCTACAAAATAGCCTCTCTCCTTTATTGCCTCTTCCTTATGTGAATGTGATCTAGGTTTCTCAAAGATTATGCGTGTTACCTGATCAAAAGTTTGAATTGCTTTATCTGTTATAAACTGTTAAAAATAATAAAAAAAAGATTATGTGTGTTTAGTACAAGCTCTGACACATTTTACCAAAGTTGCAAAAGTTATAAATATAAGCCCAGTGACTATTGTCTGAGCATCAGCCTAACTAAGCTTGGAATAGTTTATCTCTGGAAGGTTGGCTACAAGTACTGCCTTTTTTTAAAGCTACAGTAATTCCTAGTTCTTTGCATTTATTTTTTGTATATTTACATACACACATGTCATCTCCCTTGATAGATTATAGGGGTAGGTAGATGGCACAGTGGATAGAGCACTGGGTTTGGAACCAGAAAGACTCAAGTTTCTCAGACACTTAACATCTGTGTGACCCTGGGCAAGTCACTTAGCCCTGTTTATTTCAGATCCTCATCTGTAAAATGAGCTGGAGAAGGAAATGGCAAACCACTACAGTATCTCTGGAAAAATCCCGAATGGGGTCATGAAGAGTCAGACATGACTGAAAATTGACTTACCAAACAAAAATGACTTAACAAATAAACATTCCCCCGGTAGAACAGAAGCATCTTGAGAATAGGGATTGCATCATTTAAAAAAAAAATCTGTATCCCCGGCATACAGCACAGTACTAGGTATATAGCAGGAATTTATTAAATACTTATTGACTGAGTAAATAGGCAAGTCATAAATGAGGGGCAAGCCTGTCTAGGGTCAGCAGTAAGACGACAAGTTGCAGAAGAAATGCTGATCCTCTCTGGCATTGTTACTAACTAATATTGTTAATACTATCTTTGTTACTATTATTAATTGTTAATAGTTGTTACTGTTACTTCATATTGGGTTTTTTCATATTTCATAATAATATTTCATATTATTATTTCATAATGGGTTTCCAGACTCCCTTGGAATGTAGTAGGGGTTTGCACCACTTCCATCAGATGGAATCTCCATGTAGCAAACAAAAGAAAGCTGTCTCCTGGATAACTATGTTGATCGGTAACAGAAAGGCCTCTGAG
This sequence comes from Potorous gilbertii, assembly GCA_028658325.1. Taxonomy (NCBI): domain Eukaryota; kingdom Metazoa; phylum Chordata; class Mammalia; order Diprotodontia; family Potoroidae; genus Potorous; species Potorous gilbertii. Next base: position 256,421,327 of record CM053771.1, read on the forward strand.
AGATGGGATGTTCTCCTGTAACCATCTCTGATTTCATAATTAGTTGTGGTCAGCTAGCCCACATGATGAAAGGGAAACTCCTTGGTTGACTTATAGGCATGCAAAAAGGACTTTCAACTTTAGCAGCTTGCCTCTCTCTTGGTTGCTTTTCATTTTATTGTCAGCAGTCAGTGGAGTGACAGTGCTATAAAGGAGAGGAAGGGCCATGAGGCTTTCATTTCCTTGTGAGGTCATATAGTCCCTGAGAAACAGGGTCTACTTGACCTTTTTGGTGGCTATTTTTAGTGCTCAGAACAGGGAGTAAAGTCTCTGATCTTGGGAGTTTCAAAGACTAGGAAAGTGAGCTAACAGAAATGCAGGAATAAGGATTTAGGTGGAGTTTTGCAGACAGTGTCACGTCTATGCCCTGAAGAACAAGGAGTCAGAATGTATTTTCAGGAGTGACCTCTGAAACCCTGCCCTGTGGAAAAGCTCTTCTGGCAGAGAAGCTACCTTGGGACAAGAACTGTCTAGTTCTAGTTCTAGACAATACTGTTTAGGAACTGCAGAGCTAAGTTATGAGGTCAATCCCTCCTGCTCCAATAGACAAGATGTTGTGTAGGGGTTATGGCCCAAGGTACTGGTGAAAATGTCTATGTGTTTATAGTATATCTTTAAAATAATTATACCTTTATAAAACCCAATTAATATTGTGTTTAAAGGGAAAGGAAGGTGCTAGTTTTTTGTCCCCTTAAGTAGAGGGAACACAGCCTATTTTTAAATCAATAATCTTTCATTTCTTTCCCTACCACTCACCTCTAATTTAAAAGGAAACACCCTTGTAACAAATATGCATAGTTAAGCAAAACAATTTCCTACATTATCCATGTCCAAAACTGTGAGTTTCTTTCTGGAGCTTGAATCCATCACCTCTCTGCCAGGAGGAAGGTTGTATAATTCACTAATCCCCTTTGGTCTTCCCATTGATCCAAGTTCTTACGGTAGAGGATTTTTCTCACGGAAAATTTGTCATGCTAATGAAGTTACAGATCTGTTCCAAAAAAAAGATGAAACTCACAAGGATCATCTACAGGGATATCAAGTGTCACAGTCTGCCCCAATGGAAGGTAGCCTCACTAATAAAATCAATTTCCTTAAGTATTAAAGTATGTGTAAAAGACACACGGGTCCAATGAATATTCTCATTAAAACAATGTAAATGGTAATTTTGGTTCCAAAATCAATATGCAAAAAGCTATACAACTCCTAAGAGCTGTAAATAGCCACCTTATCCCCTCCTCCAAAAGCTGGAAACCAGATAGCTCATCATAAGAATTATTTTTAAATTAATTGATTTATTTATTTTTAGTTTTCAACAAAAACTTTCACAAGATTTTGAATTTCAGATTTTCTCCCCATCTCTCCCCTCCAATCACCCCTTTCTGATTATATTTTGATTACCCCTTTCCCCAACCTGCCCTCCTTTCTTTCATACCCCCTCCTTTTTCTTATTTCCTTCCTCTCTATTTTCTTGTAGGGCAAGATAGATTTCTATACCTCATTGTCTGTATGTCTTATTTCCCAGTTGCATGTAAAACACTTTTTAAAATTTGTTTTTAAATCTTTGAGTTACAACTTCTCTCCCTTCCTTTTGAGATTTCCTTTGAGAAGGCAAGTAATTTGATATAGGTTATACATGTGTAGTAATGCAAAACACTTCCATAGTAGTCATGTTGGGAAAGATTGACTACATTTTCTCTCCACCCTATCCTGTTCCCCATTTATTCTATTTTCTTTTTGACCCTGTCCCTCCTCAGAACTGTTTACTTGTATTTATCCCTTCCTTCCATTTGCCCTCCCTTCTATCATCCCCCTCACCCCCACTCATACCCTTTCCCCCTACTTTCCTGTAGTGTGAGATAGATTTTCATACCAAATTGAGTGTGCATGTTTTCCCTCCTTAAGTCAAATCTGATGAGAGTAAGGTTCACTCTTTACTTCTCACCTCCCCCCTCTTCCCCTGTATTGAAAAAAGTTTTTCTTGCCTCTTTTATGTGAGAGATAATTTACCCCATTCCATTTTTCCCAGTATATTCCTCTCTTACCCCTTAATTTTATTTTTTTAGACATCCTTTCATATTCAACTCACCTTATGCCTTCTGTCTCTCTCTCTCTGTCTCTCTGTCTGTCTGTCTCTCTCTTTCTCTCTCTCTCTCTTTATCTCTGTATGTATATAATCTCTCCAACTACCCTAATACTGAGAAAAGTCTCAAGAGTTACAAATGTGATCTTTCCTGTAGGAATATAAACAATTCAACTTTAGTAAGTCCTTTATGATTTCTCTTTCCTGTTTACTTTTTCATGCTTCTCCTGATTTTTATATTTGAAAGTCACACTTTCTATTCAGTTCTGGTCTTTTCATCAAGAATGCCTGAAAGTCCTCTATTTCATTAAATGACTCCATTTTTCCCCCTGAAGTATTATACTCAGTTTTTCTGAGTTGGTGATTCTTGGTTTTAATCCTAGCTCCTTTGACCTCTGGAATATCATATTCCAAACCCTTCAGTCCCTTAATGTAGAAGTATTCAGTCTCAGTGTAGAAGCTGATAAATCTTGTGTTATCTTGACTGTGTTTCCATAATACTCAAATTATTTCTTTCTGACTGCTTATAATATTTTCTCCTTGACTTGGAGCTCTGGAATTGGGCTACAATATTCCTAGGAGTGTTCCTTTTAGAATCTCTTTCAGGAGGCAATCAGTGGATCCTTTCAATATATATTTTGCCCTCTGGTTCTGAATATCAAGGCAATTTTCCTTGATAATATCTTGAAGGATGATGTCTAGGTTCTTTTTTTGATCTTGGCTTTCCAATGATTTTTTCCAATTGTTTTGGGAAAAAAATGTCTTCCCAATAATTTTTAAATTGTCTCTCCTAGATCTGTTTTCCAGGCCAGTTGTTTTTCCAGTGAGATATTTCACATTGTCTGCTATTTTTTTAATTCTTTTGGTTTTGTTTTATAATTTCTCAGTTTCTCATAAAGTCATTCGCTTCTGTCTGCTCCATTCCAATTTTGAAGGAATTATTTCTTCAGTGAGCTTTTGGACCTCCTTTTCCATCTGGAGAATTCTGCTATTTAAAGCATTTTTCTCCTCATTTGCTCTTTGGATCTCTTTTGCCATTTGGGTTAGTCTATTTTTAAAGTGTTATTTTCTTCAGCAATTTTTGCTTCTCCTTTAGCAAGCAGTTGACTCATTTTTCCTGATTTTCTTGCATCACTTTCATTTCTCTTCCCAATTTCTCTTCCTCTTCTTCTCTTACTTGATTTTCAACATCCTTTTTGAATGGTCTGAGACCAATTCATATTTTTCTTGGAGTTTTGATGTTGTTTCCTTCTGGGGTATGTTTTGATTTTTCTTGTCACTGAAGTAAGATTTTAAAGTGTGATTTTTTTCCCGTGTTTTTGAGTATATCCCTAGTCAAATACTTGACTCTTTGTTAAGGTAGTTCTCTGCTTCCAATGGGGGTGGGGAGAAGATATACTGTCAGCACTTGTATTCCCCACAATCTGTGGCCCTAGAACTCCAGAAACAGTTGGTGCTACTGGCTCTGCTACTACTGCCCCTGCTGCAGGCTACTCTGCCACCCTGGAACTGTGTCCAGACCACTTTGTCCTCAGCATTTTGGGGTGGTGAAGCCTGGAAACCACCACAGGTGTCAATAATTTAGCCACCCCCAGGCCTGCTCAGGTCCTGTCTGTGCCTGCAGCCCGTGCTGGACGGTGCTTGGCTCCCACCCCTACTCAATAGACAATAAATGCTTCCTTTTGACCTTCCATGCTGTTTTGGGCTGGAGATTTGCTTCACTCCATCATTCTGTGGGTTCTGCAGCTTCAGAATTTGTTTAGAGTCATTTTTAGTAGATATTTGGCTGGGTTTGGGGGGAAAACTCTAGGAAGTCGCTACTTTTACCCTGACATCTTGACTCCACCCCCTCATCATAAGAATTATAACGATTTTCTGAGGATGATGAAGCAAATGGAAGTAGCAAGAACTTCAGCGCAGGAGAGTGAATAGAGCCCCCAAAACTTGATGGATTGTAGAGGATGGAATATACTAGTGAGACAGAAGTATATCATGGAAGCCTGGGTTCAATAGCAGGACATTGATAGGGCCCAAAAGGGTCAACATGACAAGAGTCTCCAGCTCCAAATGCTAGAGAAGTGGGTAAACCGAGACACAAAAAGGCACAGAGCAACGATGTAGAGAAGCAAACTATGTCCTTAAGTCATACTGGGACTTATATGGAGCCTGAAGATCCATGGTCCAGGAGAGGAGGTAAGAGGAGAATTAACTCTCTAACAATTCCTCTTTGGGGAAGACTCCAATCCAAGATGTTACAAGTTTTGGGAAACTGTATAAGACCCCAGGAAAGGAAGAAGTGATCCCAGGGGTGAGTTGTAACTCTCTGGAATGACTGAATTTTTTCCCTCATGCTAGAAGGAGTGGGGAGGTCAAACAGGTTTACTATGTCTACAACAAATATGCAAGGCCCCGGGAGAGAAGAGGTTCAGAAGAGAGGGAAAATTTCCTTCTCTCCTTCCTTCCTTCCTTCCTTCCTTCCTTCTTCCTCCCTCCCTCCCTTTCTTCCTCCCTCCTTCCTTGTTTACTTCCTTCTCTTTCTTTCTTTCTTTCCTTTTTTCTGCTTTTATTGAAAAAGAAGGAGACAATGGGTGTGAAATACTGCATATACTGATATTCATAAAGTTTGGTTTACAAGTGTTATGCATGCTTAATGATTGATTTTTACTGAACTGCTTTAAAAATTTTTTTTGTTACATAGGATGGCTTGTTTATAGGAGGGAGAGAGAAGGTATATATTTGAAAGTGAAGGTGATATAAAGGTAAATTGTCAAAGTAAAATTTAAAAATGCACAATTGATTTAGGTAGAGTTCAATTATAACTTTGTTTTTTCTATGATAGTTTTTTACCCCTGCACCCCAAAATAAAAATTAAGATTCTTCCCCCTTGTCTCAGACGGTAGAAATAAATCATTCTCCCTTTTTAGAGTGCCATAATATTCTAAAGATTTACACCAATGATCCAAAAATCTTAGACCTAGAAAGGATTTTAGATATGACTTAATCTCCATTCTGTCTCTGGCTCTATTTGTCTCTCTCTCATATAAAATCCATCCATCATTTCACAGGCTTCCCAGCCCTGAAGGAGATGACTTTTTACAATACGTTTGTTTCACCAAATTAGAAACTTTTAAGGAAGAACACCTAGATCTAATTCATAACTGGATTTAAATTTCAAATAATAGACCATGAGAATGTTTTGCCTAGAGAAATAAAGACTTGAGGGACTCATGATGGCTGTCTTCAATCATTTGAAGGGTTGGCTTGTGAAAGAGGAATTAGCAGAGCTAAATTTAGCAACTTTTGCCCTAGAGCAAGTGAGCAAAAACTACACAGGGTTGAGGTGGGGAATTCAGAAAGAGAACAGTAATGACACTGTCAGGTTAAAGGGCATGGGCACCAAGGAGAAGGCACAACCAAGCCATTGAAGAGCTCACTTAGGTTACTATCTCATGAGGGAGTAAGTTACTAGGGATTCCTACTTTAATTATTTTTGCTAATTAGGTCATGAATGCAAGATTTTCTAGCTGCCTAAGGACTACAAGACTTTTAGTGGCCCCACCCTACTTGAGACTCTAAGGACTGAGCATTTTTCTGATGGTCCCAGAAAGTGAGGGTCCTTAGATTAATCTGTGTGTGTGTGTGTGTGTGTGTGTGTGTGTGTGTGAGGAACTCCTCTGGTCTGGTGGTGCCTTCTTAAAATAATGTTTTTAATGCATAAAATAAAAGATGTAGGATTACAAGGGAAATGAATTTGATTGAAATAGTTATCAAAATATTTAAAAAAAACAAATCCAGAGAAAGAAAACTGATAGATGTATACAAAAACTTTACATACATACATATGTGTGTATATATACATACATACATATATGGATATATATGTTTATATTTAATGGTAGCTATCTATGGGGGAGGGAAGAAGAAAATAAAAAATAAAAAATAAATTTACATGATAACTTCATTATATATTTAAAAGGAATAGCAAGTTGTATATACTAGATTTGCAGTTTCATATGTAATTACCTTTTAATATTATATGTGTATATATGTGTATGTATGTGTGTGTATATATGTTTATATATGCATACATATATAAACATATATGTATATATAAAATTCATGTGCTCCCTAAAATCTAGTTACCAACAAATTGAAGGTCTGTAGACCTTTAGCAGAATAACAGCTAAAAAGTAAAAGCAGGAACAATGGGTAGAAGGTACAGCAAAATAGATTTTGACCTTGATGTAAGGAAATATTTCTAAAGAATTAGAGTTCCACATTGGAACAGTCTTCCTCAGGAAGCTGTGGGTTCTTTAGAGCTGAAAATTGAAAGCAGAAACCCAATGACCATTTGTTGGGAGTTCCTTTAGAGAGAATTTGAGTTCAAATATGGTATTTAGAGCTAGAAGTAACCTTAGAAGTCATCTAGTCAACCAAAACTCTCATTTCACAAAAGAAAAAAACTTGAGGCCCACAGTCAAGTAGTGACTTACCCAAGGTCATGGGATAATAGATTTTAAAGCTAGAAGGGACCTTAAATCCCAGCTAATCCAAACTCATTTTACAGATGAGAAAACAAGCCTGGGGAAAATGTGACTCATTTAAGGTCACACAGGTAAGAAAAATAGTTTGCAAGATTTGAACTCAGGTCCCATGACTCCAAATCTAATAGTCCTTCCACTACCCCCTAAGGCTGAAAGTGAGAGATTCAAGACTGGGTGTTCTGCCGTCAAATGCTGGGTTCTTTCCTCTAGAGCATGTTCTAATACAGCAGAGAAAAAGAAGGGTCTACGGACTGGGGGAGAAAATATCTGAGCAGCATTTATATCTGAAGCATAGCGACTGACTGAAGCAGTAAATTGAGGCAAACGTTGAATAGTGTAGAGGGTTTGTTACACTGTTAGAATCACAGTGACATGTAGGGTCGAGTTAATTATGTCTGTCATTTAAGCAGCAAGAGGTTGGTACTCAACGCTTAGAGACTGCCATTTAGCAGGCAGAATGGGCTGAGCTGCAACCTTGGAGTGCCCCCTGGTGTCTAAAGAAGGAATGTGATGCCAGAGAGTTACAGCGGGAGGAGATGGGGTTGATAATTTCTAAGACAGAGAAAACCCAGAACCTGAGACCTCCCAACAAATATCATTCAGTCTCTGTGATTCCAGTTCCTAACTGTACGAAATGCACAGGTAGCATCCAAAATCTTCAATGGGACCTGATTTAAGGGATCCTGGGAAGCTTTCACACTCTGCCCCAAATGACCATGAAATTTGTTGATCTATTTGTCCAATTGTGTTAAACATTGGCCGGTATGAAGTGGCCAAATCTCAGTGCCTATCTGGGCCTCAGTTTCTCATCTGTAAAATGAGGAGGTTGAAATGGGTGAGGTCTCATTTCTGAGGTCTCTCCCAGGTCTAAACCTATAATCCTATAACGTGCTATGTGCAAGGCCCCATTGTAGTACCTGAGGCAGGAAATCTGGTGTAGCTAAAGGAGTGCTGGCATTAAATCCAGAAGATCGCTATTTTAGATTCTGCCAGTTATGAACTATATGATCTCAAGCAGGTCATGCAACCCAATTATTTTCAAATTAGGAAACTGAGTCCCTGAGACGTTGGTTTAGGTGACCTCAAGTCCTTTCCATTTCTGACACTGTGGGATATGGGTGTTAATAATGATAATATAATAATTCACATTTATGTCACAGAATCGAAAAAGAGAGTCTGGAAGAGATCTCAGAGATCATTCAGTTCAGCATGCAGGAAAAGAGGGACGGCCTTCCAAGGTAGTCAAGTTCTCTTTTGGATAGCTCTAATTGTTAGGAGGCTTTTTAAAATATTAAGCCTAAATCAGCCTCTCTGCAACTCTAAGTTGTAGAGCCAAGTAGAGTAAGTCTAATTCTTTTCCTTTTGACTACCCGACAAATGCATGAAATCCTAAAGTCATTGGTTGTCATTTGGAAGAGAACTTGGAGGTTTTCTCAGTCAATTCTATCATTTTATGGATGAGGAAACTATAGCATAAGGAGCTGAATTTATTTGTCCAAGTTCATGTCCCTATCAAGTAGCAGGGTCACAATTGAGATTTACATTTCAAAGATAGCTTATCAAATTTATAGCAGGCAAATGGGGAGGGAGGATACAAAAGGAAATAAATAAAATAATGTTGGGCCCAGAAAATAGCATAATATGCCAGCAACAGTCTGTTTAGGAAATAATAGAGCAATACTATCACCTCCTTGGTTCTGGAAACTTTGCCTTTAAAAAAATGCGGTTTAAGATAATTTTAGTTTTTTTAATCAGTTATATCACACTGTTGAGAAACAATACGGATAGAGTGTTAGAGCTGTCATATAGAACAGTGGCTGGTGAAGTGTGGTCTAAAGACTCCTGGGAGTCATCCTGATCCTTTCAAGGGGCTTATGAGATTAAAATGATGCAATTTCACAATGATGCAAATGAAAAGTCAGAGAGACAGAATTTCAGGGTAATTAATAATCAATTTATTAATTAGGTTAGCAAATAATCAATAAGTCAACATCAGTGGCTTTCTCAACAACCAAAGACCCCACATGGAGGTCCTTCAATATTTAAATACCTTTGGAAAAGGGTGTGTCCCTGAGACTGAAAATCAACTCTGATTGATTAACAATTAATGAGGGGGTGGACATATTAATGAAGAGGTGGGCAAAGAGTCTTTAGCTCCTGCTGGTGAGGATGTGCCTGGATGCGAATTAGCTGCTTCCAGTTATCTAGACAAAGGAATCCATCTCCACTCAAACCAATCAAATTGTTGAACAATGGGATGAAATTCACTCTGAATAGATTTTCTTTATCCTTTAAGCAGAAATAATCTCTCCCAGTTGGGTAGGTCCTGGCAAGATGGAGGAGAAGGTCTCATTGTCAGTCCTGTCCTTCATAAGGGACTGGCTTTGAATGAGGAAGTATAAAGAGGAAAAACTCCGCTAATAACTAACCTCCTAATAATCGGTTATTATTAATAAAAAAAGAGGATCTTTAGGTCCCATATAGGTTATTAATTCAATAAGAAAAAATCATTTTTTCTCAACAATGATGCTATGTTGTTTTAGTTTCTAATATAGTAAATTTCAGTAGCTATATCTCAAATTCAAAAGAAACTTTTTGGGGGTGGAATCTTAAATAATTTTTAAAAGTCTAAAAGGGACCCTGAGACCCAAACAACTTGTCTAGAAGACCTTCATTAATATTCCACCTTTGACACAATAGCTTGGGGACCATTCATAAATGACTTCACTATTCCCAATCTTAGATATTAAGACTTTTCTACTAAATGATGCATGGCATGAGATCTGTAGTACAGAGTTCCCATAATGGATTTTAATCAAACTACTCATGTTGAATTTGTAGTCCACTAACCTTTCTCTAACTCTGAATTCCAACAAAATGGTTTCTAATCATACCTACCCACTTTTATACTAAGGAGCCTCCCCATCCAAGGTGGAGACTTTCTTATTTCTCCCTATTGCATTTCATCTTATCATACTCTCTTCTAACAGTGCCACTACCTTGGTGTGGGCCTTCATGACTTCACATCTGGATTATTGAAATAGCTTACCCTGAATTACAAGTTTGTCCTTTTTTGGCACCTTGATGATGAGGGTCTCCAAAAGCTTTTATCTTTCCTCATCAAGATTTGTCAT
>CM053771.1:256431626-256452849 GCA_028658325.1 Potorous gilbertii
TTTTTTTATTGATGAGAATTTCTTTATCACCTCCTTCCAAAGAAACTAAATTATCATAATATCCTCTTTCTATTTATTCACTCATTTCTCTCTTTTCCAGTCCCTCTTCTCACTCCTCTATCTCCTAATAAAGTCCCTTCCCTCCTGCTTTTCACAATTTATCTTAAACCTTCTGTATTATCTCCCATGATTTCAGTTTTCTTCTCCCTCTGATCCATCCTCCACAAAACTACTGAAATATCTTCCTAAGGCACTTCTCAGACCATGTCCACTCCCCTATTCAAAACTCTTTAGTGGTTCCCTGTTACCTCTAGGATAATTCCATAGATACATAGACAGACATACAGATAGACAGACAGACAGACAGACAGATAGATAGATAGATAGATAGATGTAAAGAGTGATACATAGAGAGATTCACAGATGAAAGAATAATAGATGGTGAGTAGATGATAACAGATAAATGTAGATGATAGATATAGATGGAAGATAGCTACATATGGATACAGATGTAGATTGGAGTGCAAAGCAGAGCAAGGAAACTAGTTAGAGAGGTTCTAAATGGAAGCAAGGTAAGTAATGGTAAGCACCTGAACCAGGGTGGTGGTCATGGTAATCATGGTAATTGTATAACCATAGATTGAGAGCTGGAGTAGATCTTTGAGTTTATCTAATCCAATCCCCCATTTTACAAATGAAGAAATGAAAACCAGAGGGCTTAAGTGACTTACCAAAGGAAGTAGAAGAGTCAAAATTGCAATCAGGTATAGTAATACAAAGTTCATTCCTCTATATTCATCAATAAGGGAAAGCTGAATGAATTTACCTTGTCTGGGGTAAAACACCAAGACTTGGCAACTGATGGGATATGGAGAAGGAAGGAGAGGGAAGAAATGAGGTTGTAAGATTAATCATCTGAATGTATCAGTTAATCAGTTATAAAGTACCATTCACAGATTCAAGAAATTAACTTTGTAAATATGAGGTATGGGATAACCTGGTTTAGTAGCAGTTCATATAAGAGAGATTCAAGTATTAAAGGTGACTACAAACTCAGTATGTGGCAGCCAGAAAATCTTATGCAATCCTAAGCTTCTTTAGTAGAAACAGAGGGTCCAGAAAGAGCAAACTTACATATCTCTGTACTGGTAGGACTATATTGAGAGCATTGAGTCCAGTTCTGTATATCATAGTTTCAAAAGAAAAGAAAAGAAAACAATAAACCAGAACGTATCCATAGGAGAATGAGCAGAGGGTGAAGTGGACTTAAAAACATGTCACATAAGGAAGTAGAAAAACTTAAACTTGAAGAAAAGAGGATTCACGAGACATGACTGCAATCCGCTTTTCCTTCATAGCAACCAGATAGAAAAGGCATGCAACTATTCTGTGTGACTCAGGAGAGCACAATTAGGAAACACATTTTGGCGCATTGTAAGGAATAATGACAAAATTATGACTATACTGACTTTTACGTAGTGCTTAAAATTTTCCAAATCAGCTCACATACATTGTCTCATTTGAGATTCATAACCTTATGAGGGAAATATGGCAGCTGTTATTATTCCTATTTTGTAGGTTTAAAAAAGCTGAGGTCCCAAGGGTTTCAAGTCTGCTGTAGAAGAGATTTATGTACCTGGCAGGGAATAGAATGACGGACTTAGGGTCAAGAGGTCAAAGGTTGGACTTACTGTCTTTGGTGTGTACTGTGTGACTATGAGGATGTCACTTAGCTTAACTTCTCTGAGCCTTAATTTTCCTTGTTTAGACAGTGAGTATAACGAGACCCGTCTAATCGCTCTCAGAGGGTTTGTGTATGATTCAACTGAAATTAGATGTACATATTCCTACATATGTAGAACTTTGCATATTTTAGAGCACTATTTGTTCCTATTATTATACTAGACAGCCCCTGAGGTCCCTTCTATTCATGTGTTGACTCTGTCTCATCACGTCACATGATTGGTTCAGACTGAGCTTGAAGTCCACTATATTAACCCTTAATTTCTTTTCTCCAGAGGTGTCATAAGCTTCTATTAAACCAGGTTTCTCTTTCCCTTATCTTATGTAGTTTATTTTTTTAACCTATGTTGGTACTTTATATTTAATGGAGATTCTTTGTTTCTAAATCTTTATTGAGTACTTATCATGTAAATTACATTTATACAACATAAAATGCTCATTGCTATAAGGACCACCAAAATAAAAGTACAAAGCTCAGAAAGCCGCTAATCTAATTGGAGGGCTGTAAAGTCTCATCTAGGTGGGGGAGGAGATAAAGTGCTGGACCTACGGTCAGGAAGACTCATCTTTGTGAGTTCAAGTGCAACCTAAGACACTTACCAGCTGTGTGACCCTGGGCCAGTCACGTAACTCCATTTGCATCAGTTTCTCATCTGTAAAATGAACTGGAGAAAGAAATGGAAAACCATCCCAGCATCTCTGCCAAGAAAACTCTAAATGGGATCATGGAGGGTCAGGCACAATTGAAAAACTATCTTAATAACAGCAACAATAAAAATTAGATTATCTCTGCTCAATTAAACTATGTGTGAATTATCACAAAGCAATACGGGACGAGTTATTTAAGGAACAGTACAGGCAGGGATATTCTAAAGCCATCTTCTGTCTAGATCAGGGGTGGGAAACCTGTGGTCTTGAGGCCACATGTGACTTTGTAGGTCCTTGGGTGCAGCCTTTTGACTGAGTCCAAGTTTTACAGAATAAATCCTTTTAGTAAAGACATTTGTTCTGTGAGGTTTGGATTCATTCAAACAGCCACGTTTGAGGAACTTGAAGGCCACATGTGGCCTTGAGGCCATAGGTTCCCCACTCCTGAGGGTAAAAACTTCAACCTTGTGGTTTCCCTGAGGCTTGTGCAAAAAGGATAAAATCTCAGAGTTGATAAGAATGTCCTGACTTAGATAGCTCTCAGCTACCTCCTACCTCCCAGTCATGGGATCCTTGGATCTGAGAACTAGAAAAGCTCTTAGAAATTATTTTATCTAGTTAAGTAGAGTCATGGATAGTGCAGCAGCCTGGAATAAGGAAGATCTGACTTCAAATATAGCCTCAGATACTAACTGTGTGAACCTGGACAAGTCACTTAACCCTGTTTGCCTCAGTTTCCTCATCTGTAAAATGGAAATAGTAATAGCATCTACTTCTCAGTTATTGTGATAATGAGATAGTATTTGTAAAACCTTAGCAGGATGCCTGGCACATAGTAGGGACTTTATAAATATTATTCCCTTCTTTGCCCTTCCAATCCCCTAAACCAAGCTCTGAGCTTAACCCTGGTTTGATAGAGCACTGACTTTATTATTAATTCTTAAGTCTAATATCTAACCCTAATCTGTCTCCTGAATTCCAATCACATCACCAAGTTCACGATGAACATTTCAACTTGGATATCTCTCAGACAGCCCAATGTTGCCATATCCAAAATAGAACTCATTCACTTCCTCTCTAAACTTGCCCCTTTTCTAAACTTTCTATTTCTATGGATGGTACCACCATTCTCCCAGGAATTCAGATTCATAACTTGATATAATATTTGATTCTTTACTCTAATCAGCTGCCTTTCCATGGTATTTGCATAATATCTTTCACATCCATCCCCTTCTCTCCACTCATACAGCCAACCCTCTAAATTAGGCCTTCAACATCTCTTCCCTGACTCTTATAACAGCCCTCTAATTGGGTTCCCATCTTTCAGTCTCTCATCTCTGTAGTCTATCCTTTATACGGCTACCAGTCTGATCTTCCTAAGGCAGAGGTCCAATAACATCATGCCCTCCCTCAGCAATCTTCAGGTTACACAAATTCTGGACCCTTCATAATCTGATTCCAACTAACCAGCCTGCAGACATTTCCACATTACTCCTTTTTATACATTCTATGCTCCAAACTGGACTCCATCTCTTGCTTCAATGCATTCACACAACCTACCATCCAAACCTGAAATACACCTTCTCTTCATCACCTCCTTTGAGAATTTCTATTCCCCTTTAAGTGGAGTTCAAGTCTCTGTGACACCTTCTCTGACCTTCTGGCTCTCAATCAGTTGCAAGTTTCTTGGGTAGCTGGGGGAGAACATTTTTTATAATGTTTTCCTATAATGTTATTGTTTCATCAAATCCCAGCACTTAGGACAGGGTCTGGCACATAGTAGGTACTTAATAAAAATTGGTTGATTAATTGAACTGAGTCAACCCAAGTGAGGAACTGGGTTCCTGTCTCACCTCTGCCAACATGTGAAGCAACTTAAGGGGTCTTGGTATCTTCATTTCCCGAATAAGAGGGATGGACTAGATCACCCCTTAAATCAATTCACTTCCAGTTCTACCATGCTATGATTCTCTATCTCTGGCCTCTCCTCATATTTAATGTTCTGACTTCCTTTTTGAAAGAGACAGAATTCATATCAATACAGGCAAACTTCCACACCAATGTAACATAGGGTTGTTGTTTTGCTTTGTTGTTGAAATTTCCATCTACTTGGTTAATAGGCCATACATAGTAACAATGATTTGCTGACCTGGTTTCAACTAATTCTTTATAGTAATTACCTTCATAAATCACCATCCATTTAAGGAGTTCTTCTAAATAATGGGGTAGATTGACTGTTGAACTGCAGAGAAAGAAAAGCTTAACTGGGGTTGAAACATTTCAGGTTCTCTTACTCCACCACCATAGAGTCAATGACCCTCAACTTCCTTTCCAATCATGTTTGGATTCCATGAACAAAACACATCCAAATGAAGCAATTTACTGAAGCATGACACAAATAGATCCATGAACCTTTCCAGAGCCTCTTTCACATGTAGAGTTCAGAGTTCTGCTTTTTCACACAGAGAATGGGTATCAACATTTTGATTTCTAGGTCGTACAAAGTTGAGAATGTGATTTCTATAAATGGAAAATATTTTAGCCCAATTCTTTTATGATAAACCAGAGTGGAGGTCCCAGAGAGTTCATAAATACAGGACTTTATCTGTAACAAGTACTCCACAAATGTTTGTTTGTAAAGAGTTTTCTAGGCTGTAAATTGATAAAACTAAGCTGTGGCAAACAAAATCTATGGCTGAAAAGGAGTAGGGAAAGCCATCTGAGAGTAGCCGCTCTCCCTGTAGGGTCCTTATTTGGGGTGAGTTGCTGAAGTGAAATCTAAAGATCTTCTGGGCTGGGGAGCTTCCCAACCCCCTCCTTATCCCTATTAATATGCATCATGGAGAGCTGGCAAATAAAATGAGAGCAAGGGAATGAGAAAAGGACAGACTTAATACAAATGAGCTTTGAATGATGATGAGTGGAAAGTTTGAAATCAAGGTGCTCCAGGAAAATAGATACAAAACACAGATGGAAACACAATCACATCCTTTTTTAAAAATTCTCTGAATGTTTTGAGTCTTGCATTTATTCCTACCCTTTCAGATCTACGCACATGAAGTCCCAAGATTTCATTTTTTAAAATTAATTTTAGAAACTCAAAGGCTAAGATTGAAGGTCTAGTTTCTCATAAGGCGAATTGTTGATTGCTTAGAACTCATATCACTTCCTGTCTGTGCTATTCAATGTGGACAGTGAATCATGTGCTGCCTTATCACATCTTTCTCACTGTTGTCTTTAGTACTAAACTTTGAGTTGTTGTTTAACCTTGCACTTGAGGATTATTTGGTAGAGGAGGGCTATTGAGCTCTTACCCTAGCAGCCATCTCGGCACCCTTATTAGAGGCCTGCAAGGCTCAGACCTCATTAGCCCTGAGCCATTGAAATCATTCCAAGAACCATTTAATCAATGGGGTTAATAAAAATGGCAATAATTTGAATTGTCTGGACCTGTGAGAGGTAACATTAAATATGGATGCAAGGTCAGCCACAAAGTTGGGAAGACTAACGCTCATGTTTTATCTCTGTGACCATTGGCAAGTCAGCTAACCCTTCAGTGATCTGGGCATCTCCCTAAGTCTGTAATTTACAGATAAATTCCTGATCTTTATAAATAGGTGGAGTTTTCATACCACAAGTTTCTCATACCTTTGAAATCACAGACCCAGACCAAAGAATAGTAAGATAGATTTACATAATGCTTTACAAAGTTCTTTACATACTTTTATCTATTTGAACCTCAAAGCTATCCTTTAAGGTAGGTACTATATGTATCAGTATCATCATTTTATAGATCATGGGATTATAGATTAGAGCTAGAAGACACCTTAGAAATCATCAAATCTCCTTTTTTTATAGATAAGGAAACTGAGTCTAGTTTGTCTGGACCATGAACCACATGAAGAAAAGGGAAGAGGAAATGTTGAGAAAGAGTGTAGGTGACTTGTTCCAGGGTCATATAGCTTATGGGTCACAGAAGCAGAATTTTAACCCAGGCATTCCTGGTCCCCAAGCCTAGCTCTCTATTCACTATACTAGGAATGCCTAGGTACTTGGAAGTTCCCACATATTCAGGAGACATGATCAAAACTCTTCAAATCTATGAAGAAAACATAATCAAAGTTGCAAATAATGGTTTATCCTTTAACCCCACTAAGTTGACTGGTCTGTGTCGCTGGCCTTCTTTACATGCATTTAGTAGTATGTCCCCAAATAGATTTGAAGGTTCATTAAACACAGAGACTTTATCTTACATAGCAAGGCATAGTAGATAGAGCACTAGACCTGAAGTTAAGAAGACCTGAATTCTAACTCCATCTCTGACACTACTAATTAGCTGAGGGAGTAGATATCAACTCCAAGTCTTAAGTTTCATATCTGTAAAATGAGGGGGCAGCACAGTGAATAGAGTGCCAGATATGGATTCAGGAAGGTTCATCTTCGTAAGTTCCTATCTGGCCTCAGACACTTCCTGGCTGTGTAACCCTGGGCAAGTCACTTCACCCTGTTTGCCTCAGTTTCCTCATCTGTAGAATGAATTGGAGAAGGAAATGGCAAACCACTCCAGAATGTCTTCCAAGAAAACCCCAAATGAGGTCAAGAAGACTGAAAGACAAAATGAGGATAATCTCCTCAGTGCTTACCTTACCTGTTGTTGTGAGATTCAAATGTAACAAGATATATGCAATGTTTCACATATTTTAAAGAGTTTTTTTAAATGTCGGTTGTTGTTATTTGTGCAGAGTACAGGAGTTGAGATTTATGATCTAGTCCCAGCTCAGTAACTCACTATGTGACTTTGGAAAAGTCACGACATCTCTCTGGACCATTGTTGCCAAACCTGGAGGGGGCAGGGTTAAGTAAAATGATGGGGATGAATTTAGGTAGTAGTAAACAATGCACAGACAATAACAGTTGTTTGGGGAATTCAGTTCATGTGCTTGTGTTCACGGATACCTTGACTTGCCAGCTCATCAGAATTCTTAACTCCATCCTCAGTTGCTCTTCCCTTATTGACTATCCCACTCCCAGTATCTCTGCTGGTTTGAGCCTTTTCATCTCTCCTTAAGTCTGCCTCAGCATCCCTCCTCATCTCTCTCTCAGTGAGTCATATAGTCCTACACTTTACTGAAAGATCATTCCTTAGAGTGAATCTTCTCTGTTACATATCTCAAAAGCAGTACCTGCATTCTTTCATACTTTTCTTAACTCTCTGGTAATAGTCATAACAAAATGGTCCTTATACTTGTACTCTTGACCTAATTCTCCTCCCTTCTCCCCTGCAATAGCTTACTCCTGCAAACATCTCCTTTATAACCTTCAATCTCTGCTTATACATTAGCTCTGTCCTGCTGCCTCCAAAAAGGTCCAAGTCTTCTCCATCCTTAAAAACCAAAGATCTCAAGCTTCCACTGACCTTACAATCCTTTCAGACTATCATTCTATATCTCTTCTCCCTTTCACAGCCAAACACCTAGAAGAGAAAATTTGTCTGCATCCCTTTCCTCTTGCTCGTTTCATCTAGTCAGACATCCCATCGTGCCATTCAGTTGAAAGTGTTCTTTACAAATTTACCAATGATCTCTTCTATTCCAAATCTCATGTCTTTTTCTCAGTTGTCATCTTGGCCTTCTGCTTCTGGATACTGCCCTCCCTAGCTTTTTTTCCTTTTGCTTCTCTCTTAGTTCTTCCCCACCGTGCCTGACTCCTCGTTCTCATTTACTGGGTTATCGTCCATGTCTCATCTCCTCATCACTCCAAGGCTCTGTCCCGAACTCTTTTATTTTATCTCTCTCTGCCCTTACAGTGGATGGAGTGCTGGACCAGGAGTCAGGAGCTCAAATCCTGCCTCAGGCACTTACTTATCTATGTGACCCTAGGCAAGTTATTGAGCATCTGCCTGCCTCAGTTTCCTCATTGGTAACATGGGTGTAAATAATATCACCTTGTGGTGCGAATAATGAGAAATAATTGTAAAGCACGTTGAAAACCTTAAATCACTCTACAAATGCAAGCTATTGTCCTCTCCTGTGATCTCATCATCTCCCATGGGGGCAATTATCATCTGGACACAGCTGACACTCAGGTTTCTATACCTACTTCAGGTCTTTCTTTTGAGCCTGCAGTCTCCTGATTTTCTCAGTTTAGCTGCCCCCATTTTCTGTTTCTGAAATCACTTTCTGTTTTCTTTTGTATATACCCTATATTTACTCTTCTGTGAACATGTTGTATTCCTCCAGTAGAATGTAAACATGGAACAAGGGCTATCTCATTTTTCAGT
This sequence comes from Potorous gilbertii, assembly GCA_028658325.1. NCBI lineage: Eukaryota > Metazoa > Chordata > Mammalia > Diprotodontia > Potoroidae > Potorous > Potorous gilbertii. The sequence goes on from CM053771.1 coordinate 256,440,298, forward strand.
TTATAATTCTTATGACTCCCTCAGCACCTAACATATTATAAGTGTTTAATATACTCTTGATGGTTAATTGATTAACTGATCATCAATTTCTATAGATGTCCCAAAGACATTGAATTCAACATATCCAAACCAGAACAAATCTTTCTCCCCATTCCTCACTTTTCTCTCTCTATCAAGGGCACCAACATTGTTCCAGTCCCTTCAGATTCACCACCTTAGAGTAATTCTTGATTTCACTCTCCGTCACCCATATATTCAAGTTGGATATATATATATATATATAATTCATAGTTTACATATATATAATATATATAACATGTATAATAATCCATAATCCAAGTTGTCAAGTCTTATTGATTCTATTTCCACAATTTCTTCTGCATTGTCCTCCCCTTCCAACTTACACAGCCATCACCATCTTAATCCAGTCTTTAATCACTTCTGAACTATTACAGGAGCACCCTAACTAGGTTCCCTGCCTCAGTTGTTTCCCTTTCTGAATCTCATCCACGTAACTCCCAGAATACCATTCCTCAAAGCAGAGATTTGACTATGTCACTCCTGATGAAGAAGCAACAGGAAGACAATAGGGCTCCCTATTGTCTCTAAGATAAAACATGAATTCTTCTGTTTGGCACTTGAATCCTTTGTATTCTAGTTCTAGTTCTTGTGATTACAAAGATTACCTTTTCCTGACTTACATCATATCATCACCATTCATATACTGTCTTTTCCAAACATCCATGATCTGTGTTCCCTGAGCTTGTCATTCCATTTTGTGTTTGTCTGCCTTTAAATGGAGCATCCCCCATGACTTGGAGGACCATTCTCCTCGCTGCTGAGAATCTCTAGTTTCCTTATCCTTCAGTTCAAGTGTCTCCTCCTACACAGGACTTTTTCCGATTTCCCAAGTTGCTAGGGCCCACTATCTCCCCACCGCCCAGGCACACACACATTACTTTGTAATCAATCAATAAGCATGCTTGAAGCTCTTTCTATGTGCCTAGCACTGTGCTAAGCATTCAAGACACAAAGATGAAAATGAAATAAATACACCTGCACTTTAAGGGACTTAAATTCTATTGGTGTTAGCTTTGCATATATTTTATTTTTACTGTTCTGTGTATTTTCTCTTTATTCCCTCTCCCAATAGAATGTCACCATCTTCAGGATAGAGATTGTTTCATTTTTATCTTTTTTTTCCAGATTTCCAGAATCTAGCATAATACCTGGCATGTATAAGTGCTTCATGAATGCTGGTTGAAAATGAATAAACAAATTGATGACTTAGAAACAGCATACCACCACCACAACAAAAAAGGACAGATGTCATCACTGTCCTCTATTTAAGTCTAACAGATTTTCTTGTTTTCCTAGGAAGCAAAGGGGAAATGGGCCAGAAAGGAGACATAGGTGCGATGGGACAACCAGGCTTAACTGGTCCACCAGGTGTTGCTGGGGATCCAGGCACAGCTGGTAAGATGTCATATGATTAGATACCCCCATTTTCCATTAACTTCTCTGTGGGAGAAGTTGACTGAAAAATTTTTTTTAATTTCAGGAGTGAAGGGGTCCCCTGGGTCAAAAGGAGAGCCAGGTAAGGGCTGGGAGAAAGAATGATATCTGCATTAGCTTTTTTCTTGCCACAATTGCTAACATGTGGTATTTATCAAGTCCCCAAAGCATCCTGATTGCTGAACACAATCCCTGTTCAGAGTCAACCTGAGAAATCCTATTTCAGCATTCCTTTCTCTTTCTCACTATCTCTGTGTGTCTTTCTCTCTCCCTCTCCCTCTCTGTCCCTCTGTGTCTCTCTGTCTCTCTCTCCCTCTCCCTCTGTCTCTGTCTCTCTGTGTCTATCTGTCTCTCTCTCCCTTTGTTCCTCTGTGTGTGTGTGTGTGTGTGTGTGTGTGTGTGTGTATTCTCCATGTACAATTAACACAGAGATACTCTCTATAGGCATCTGGGTTTCTGAAAAGTCTAGTCCTTCTAGATCAGCTGAGAAGCAACAGGAGATCAGATTGATTCTCTATTATGATTCTCCATTATGTTTTCCTCTTTTATCTGCAATGGAAAATAGTGTTATCAAAATCCAAAGCAATGGTCTCTAACAAGCACATAAGTCCTAACAACTTTGATCTGCCAGTAGATTTTAAAAAAATGAATAAACAAATCCCCATGGATATCTTTACTAATGGGCAGACTGAAACTGTCTGAAGTAGGATGTTTAAAAGTGTGTTCTGGGATGTTTAGGGTTAGGGGAGGGCAACTCTTTGACCTTAGAAGACAAAAGCACAGAGAGTATCTCTTAAATGTATCCAACAACCTCACTAAAATGACCACTAACTTGAAGGTTTTATTACTTTGTTTCAGGTCAGCCTGGAGCTAAGGGTATCTCTGGAATACCAGGTTTGCCAGGAGTTTCTGGTGCTAAGGGAGAACCTGGCAAAAATGGCCTTACTGGACCACCAGGTAATTCCATTCAACTCCATGAGCACCTGGTGAGGGCTTACATTGTGCCAGGCATTGATCTTGGCATTGAGGATAGATACCAAGTTAGAAATCAGACAATCCATGTCTTCAACAAGTATACCTTCTACTATCTCATTTCTTGATTTTTGTGATAACTCCTGAAGGCAACTTCTACCCACTCCTAACCATCTCTATGTTTCATTTGATCTCTAGGGCCCCCAGGCTCACCTGGATTTGTGGGACCATCAGGTGCAAAAGGAAACAAAGGAGATTCAGGTAATTACAAGAACACAGGAGGTCAGATCCCTGGGCAGAACACTCCAGGGCTCAGGCTTTTACAACATCTTCTCTCCATTTGCCAAAGCTAAGCAAAGCTATCTTTGTCTCAATCCCTTTCCCGTCTATCCTTTCAGCCCCTTTACCCACCCCTCATCCAGGCTTCTGCACACATGAGGCTGAGGTAGGTATATTCCCCATCTCCAGAGAGTCTTCGGTGACTCACCATAGTCTCACCATAGTAGATAATAGTTTGGCACCTTTATGAATGTAAAACACTTTACTTGATTGTCTGTCCCTAGTTCCACAACCAGATTTTATTCCTGGATCATGGAAGGAATAATAATTTGCCTTCCACACTTCCTTGTATCTGTGGTCATCAGCTCATCACTGAAGCACAGGAGTAATGGACCCTTTCCTATCCACGCCATCATTATTAGCTTCCAAACAGTGGTAGTCATTCAGAATGACTGCTGGTCCTTGAGCAGACCCTCTGCTCTGAGGATTCAGAAGCTCAGTCAGTCCACCTGCAGTAAAGGAGTAGTAAAGTAAAGGGGTGGCATCGATTCATTAGAGAATATCATAATACTGTCAATTTTCTAGCTTACCCTGAAAACTGCAACTTTCAGAAAGACTAAAACTACAGCCTTTGACTCACTCAACTTGCCTATCTTTCAATAAGGAAAACTATTTGAGAAACCGGATTTTACTTCAGAATTGACTTGCTAAGTCCAGAAAAGCAGAAAGGCAATGAGACTTTTTGTTTGTTTTTTAAAGCTTCTTAAAATTTAATTTACCTTTTCAATTAACCAAAATCTTCTCCCCCCTCACCTTTCCAATAGAAAATGAAAAAAAAAAGAAAAACAAAATCTTTGTAACACGTTGCATTGTCAAGCAAAACAGATTCCCACATTGGCCTTGTCTAAAAGAATATGTCTCATTCTGCCCCCTAAGTCCTACCATGGCCTCTCTTCCAGAAGATTGCTACAGGCAAAGGGTCTTGGGGGTGGGGGTGGAATAAACATTTATATAGCAACTACTATGCTATATACCATGCATTGTGCTAAGCACTTTAAAAATATCTCATTTGATCCTCATAACAACCTTTAAACATAGATCCACTATTAACCCCATTTTACAGTTGAGTAAACTGAGGAAAACAAAATTTAAGTGACTTGCCCAGGGTCATACAGCTAAATAAAAAGTGTCTAAGGCTGGATCTAAACTCACATCTTCCTGTTTCTAGGTTTAGTACTCTATCCACTGCATCACCTAGCTAGCTGTGATTAGAGGCACTGAGTCTTTAAAGGAATACTGAGAGTAGCCTGGTGAATCCCCCCTCCCTAGAATCCAGGGTTGCACCAAGTGGACAGGAATGCTCAGAACTTCTCTCTCCACACATTTGGATATTTCCCACCTCCTTCTTTAAAAAAACTCCCAGCTACCTTACCTGTTTTCTCCTTCTCAATTGATTTTTGTTATATTGCAGTTTCCAAATTAACTGTGCAAATTTCTGTGAGTGTGTTTTAAGGAAGTTGCTTCCTGAACCCACTTAGGGAAGCACCTTGATGACACTGGCAAACTTCTCGGGGAAGTGAGGTTGGTGGGGAGGGGGAAGAGTGTCTGTTGTAGCCAAGTAATACCATTCTTGTGTGGAAAATCACTTTAGCTTCAACTATGTCACCTTTTAAGGACCAGCTGTATCCAATTCTCCTTACCTTCTGGTCTAATCTTTTCTTATTCAAGATCATGAATGAATGAATCAATGAAAAATGTTTATTAAGAGCTTACTATGTACCAAACACTATGCTATCTGCTTGGAATATAAATACAAAAACTGAAATGATCCCTACTCAGGATGAACCCAAATACTAATGGGGGAGACAATAAATATATGTAAAAGTATGTATGACCAAGATATAAAGTCAATACAGATATAGAGCAGTGAAATCAAAAACACTACAGGAAGGAGACACTAACAGCAGATTCAGAAAGGCTTCATTCAGAAGATGGTTTCTGAGCTGTATTTTAAAAAAGGGATTAGCCTTTTGAGTTGCAAGTAAAGATAAAGTGCATTCTAGGCATGAGGGATGGTTAGTGCAAAGGCGTAGAGATGGAAGATGAAGACAGAAGATAGTGTTGTGAATGACGACAGAGAAAAACAGTTTGGCTGGATCTAAAGGGGAAGGAGAGAGTGTGGTATCAGAAGAGGTTATAAAAATAGTTGGGCCAGGTTGTGAAGATCTTTAAAAGCTAAACAGAAGAATTTGCATTTTATCTTCGAGGTAACGGGAAGCTACTGGTGTTAGTTGGTTAGGGGAGTCATATGGTCAGATTGCATTGAAGGAATATTTCTTTGGCAGCCATGGACTGTGGTAGTATCTCTATCTGAGGCAAGGAGATCAATTAGAAAACAGTTGCAATGTTCTAGATTATAGGACCTAGCACCTTTCCCTGAATTAAGGGCCGGAGTTAAGGTAGTGGCTATGAGTTTGGAGGTAAGGGGGTCAGATGGAAGCGATGTGAAGATAGAGACAGCAAAATCTGGCAACTGATTGAATATGTGAGGGAGCAGATAATGGGAAGTCAGGATAATACTAAAATCAAGAACTTGGGACGTTGGAAGGTGGTGGTAGTGATACCTTTGACAGAAACGGGGAAGTTTAGAAGATGAAAGGGTCGAGGGAAAAATAATAGATTTAATTTTAGAATGTTGGGTTTAAGATATTTCTGGGAGTTCCAGTTGGAAATATCCAAAAGGCAATTCTTGATATAGTACTGAATCTCTTGGTAGTCTGTGGCTAAATTATGTAGATCTAGGAATCATCTGCATAGAAATGATAGTTAAACCCATTGGAGCTGATGAAATTACTGAGAGAAAGTATAGAGGGAGAAGCATCATGAAAACCCAGAGAGGAAAAGTGCTGAAGAAAAACTAGTCAAAAACTACAAGAGACCCCTTCTCTCAAGGAGTTTACATCGTAAGGAAGAGACAACATACAGACGATCCTCAACATTCACACATTTAACTTTCACTACTTCAAGCATTGCAGTGATTTTATTAGTATCCTAATTTTCACTTTTGCATTGGCAGCCTCATACATTTGGGGCTATGTGGAGTAGAGAAAAAAAATGAGGCATGATGCATGCAAGTTTCTGGAATGGCTGGTATCATACCACATGCTTCAGTAGTCTTCTTCACCTTATCTTAAAGATAAAGAACTTTCCTCACCAGTCTTACAACAGTAGAGACTAAAGTCCCAGCAACCTCTCCCTTAGTTTTCAGAGGGTGGCCAAGGTAGAGGGGTTTACAGCACTGAAGTATTATCTAAAATCAGGTTTTTGTTTTTTGGGGGAATTTGTGAGATGTTAGCAGAAAACACCACAGAATTCTAGGTAATTTCTAGTGAGAAAAATGTTTTACATGTTACCAATTTTATTTTGTGTATAGTGTTTAATGGGTTATTTCATAGTTACTGTGTTAGGAAAAGTAGATGTTATCAGAATTAATGTTTTGTTATAAAGAATTGTATGCAAAAAGTATATATTCAGCAATCTCTACCAAATAATTACAGTTTTGATGATTATGGGAACCTGATCCCCTACTTTCCATAGGTTTGATGTTTTGCACATTTTTCTAGGAACATTACCCCTGTGAAAATTGAGAACTGATTGTATATATGTCAGGGAGGATTGTCAGGGAGGGACATTTTGGTCCCAAAAGATACCAGGATGGTTGAGTGGGCCATAGTTTCCTTTGGAGGACCAGTGACGATATGATCATGGTACCAGAGTGAGAAGGTGGGGAAAGTAGAAAGAGGATCTTACGCAGTTGCAAGGGGTTATTAAGGTTAATTGAAAAAAGTAGAGGATGAAGGGAGGCATAAATAAGACCATTCCCAAAGAGTGGGCCAGAAGAAGAAGTCACTCCTCAGGACAGAGGGGTGGTAGGGCATAGATTAAAGGGTTTATAGCTTTTAGGACATGACTTTTGTGTGAGCTGTGTGTGTGTTGGCAACTCATAAGATAATAAGCAGGGGTTAGGGAAAGAAGTTGAACTTTCTTTAGGAAGGAAGTTCTTTCTTTCCTGACTACATTTCCTAGCTTCCTTTTTCTATCCCCTCTTCACCATCACTTCTATGCCCTGAAACCCATCCTTGTCTTGTGCCAGAACCAGGGCTTTGCTTGATGACTCCTCTTTCTGGTTTGTCATTCACCACTTGAGTTTTCCATTCCCCTCAATCCCACCTGACTTCCATACAAAGAAAACACAGGTTTGTTTCTTTCCTTCTCTCTTGTCCCGTTCCCTGTAAACAATGCAGAATTCTTCTTTTAGGAGGTTTTAATTATTTTTACTACTAAACGAAGGGGGAAAGTTTTTAAATTTAAAAAAGTCTTCTCATTGGGTACTAAGCCCATTACAAATTTAATTGGAACAAAATCTCCATCTTCCATACTATTCTCCTGACTGACAGAGTTGGTCCCTTTTTTTCCAGCTCTTGCCCTTTACCACCAGGCCTAATCCTGTCTCATCTGACTGCTAGATCAAACTATAAGCTTCTAGCTAATGGATTTAGTTTACCAAGGCTGCCAAATGTCTCAGTCCTTCCAAAACCTACTCCCTCAGTTTTTAGTTCTGGCTGTGGGATCCCCAAGTTCCCTATAAGGATGCCCCTTTCTTATCTACCCTTCCTGCCTACTCTTGGTTGAGTCATTCTATTGGGTTTTAGGATTGTCTTAAAGTCCTTTTCCTCACCTTTCACACTGGTCAAAGAGATAGCATTGCCAAATGAACCAATCTGGAATCAGAGAGTCTGGGTCCAAATGCCAGCTCTGTCACTTAGCATCTTTGTGTCTTGGGAAAGTTGTTTAATTAACCTCTCTGGGTCTCTCCGTTTCTTCATCTGTAAAACATGGGGCTTGGATTAAGTCTCTTCTAAGATCTAAATCTATGATCCAATGACCCACTGGTAGTCTACTGGTTCCTTTGAAAGAACTTTCTCTATCTAACCTCTAATGATTTCTCCCTTGCCTTTAAACTTGGATTCTGAACATGGTTGTCACCTATCTCATCCTCTCCTAGAGCTGTCCATACTCTAGGTAGTTTCTCTCTGTGTGTCTCTCTCTCTTTCTCTATCTGTGTGTGTGTGATTGTGTGTGTGTGTGTGTGTGTGTGTGTGTGTGTGTGTGTGTGTGTGTAATAGAATGTTTGGACTGGAAAATTTCCGAGGCTCCTTCCTACTCTAAATCTAACATTGTATTACTCTTGCCTAAACCAAGCATCCAGCACAGCATCTCCTTCCAGACCGGACTTTCATTTGTGCTTTATCTTCATAGTCCTTGGTGGACCTCACGTTGATCACTCCTCATTGGCAGACTTGGAGTGACAGACTCACCCTGGAGTCAATGAACACTGGACTGCTGTGCGTGACCAATTTCTAATGACACCTACCTCTTTACTCCATAATTATTAATTCATAGTTTGAGATCTGCAGCCTCAGGGGATTGCTTAACAAGAATCTAAAGTTCACAATCAGAAAATTTTCTCTAATGTACAGTGAATATGAATAGATCACTTTCTGCCTTTTCCTATTCTATCAATGACAGCAAGGTCTGTAGCCACTGTTTCTATGGTAATGACTATTCATCTTCATATAATAAAAAGTTTGTTTCTTTCTCATGATACCGGAGAAAAATACATATCTGATCAAACTCTGATTTCAATAAGTTGCTCATAAAATTCAAATTTCAAAATTCAAAGAGATGTATTGATAGATTGAATGATAGATATGCATGTATATGTGTGTATGTGTGTATAGTATGTGTATATAACTATATATCTATCAAAACACATCATGTTTTGCTCCATTGCAATCTCGATATTTCTAGGGTCAGCAGAAGAAATTAAATGGTGAGTTATGCAAAAGCCACAGACAACATGCAAAGAAAGGTCAGCAGATGACATGGGAAAAGTTTAGAAAGTCAGAAATGCCTAAAATATATGTATAGTATTGCATAATAGAAACATATTTTATCTTTTAATACCATAATAATTTAGAGTTTTCTCTGGCATGAATAGAAAGCCAAAAAATTTTAGGCAGATTCTCCAGATCATAGGGTCACATTATTCTTGCTCTCTGGGCCAGGAGATGACTTGTGTTGTTACCCATTTCCCTGGTGCTCAGCAAGGCCCAATACAGAATGATTCTGTGGAAGCATGCTAGAGTCAGAGGTCTTAGGTTTGATTCTGACTTTTCCACTTACTATACAATCTTTGGCAAGGCATTTCTCATGAGCCGTATTATCTCTCACACCTTCTACTTTCACACATAAGGCTCAACTCTTGGGATTCTGATGGAACCAAGTTCTTCCTACCTGAAGGCTGACCACATTCCCTTTTTTTTTTTTGGTTGAATTTTCTGTCTCATCAGCAACCTCCTCCCGGTTGTGACAGATATCCATTTATCCCTAGGAATCCTGCTGTCTCTCTTGCCTTTCTCTCTGGTTCTTGCACCCAACCCCTCAAACCCAGCTGTCTTTTAAATTTACCTCCTGGTCTCCTTGCTCTCAATCATTTCATATCTGATCTATCTATCTATCTATCTATCTATCTATCTGTCTACCTTTCTACCTATCATATATGTGTATTATGTATAATGACATGTAGGTTTAGATACTACATGTAATAAGTCACTTCTATGCTCCATGTGTGTATGGAGTATTATATATAATATGTATTAAAGATGATAGATAGATGGATGGATAGATATAGAAGGATTTCATAGTGTAATGTTCACTAGTATATGGGCTATATACAACCACTTTTCTATAGTATTTCACACTTCTTTTCTACAGTACTCATTCTTTGGATTGACTCATTCTCTCCAACCAGTTTTCACACTTGAAGGTTTAAGTTCCTAAACAAGGAAGACCACCATTTGATTACACTCAAATTTTCTCAGGGTCCTAAGGGTAACCTTGTTGAAGGGCCATATATATCCTACATTTACCACTCAAGGCCCCATCAATGTATTTCTATTTACACAAACCAGAAATTCACAAGATGATGCTTGTAGATCCTAAATATAACCAGCTACTTAGGAAGAAAGGGAAAAAAAATCACTGGTTCTCATATATTAAAGTAAATGTATGAATGATAAAAACACATCCAAATTTATGGATAAACCTTTGTCATAATCTACCACACTTTGGTAGATGTTTTTGATATATAGTGGGGAGAGTGGCCACAGGCAGGAACCTACCAGGGGAGCACATGAGAGAAGAAATCCATATATTCAAGTTAATTCACAACTCTGGACTGAAGGTTTTACTATTGTTGGTCCATTTGTGAACACATGCAACACACTAAACCACTTTTCTAAACTGCTTTGTCTGCTAAAATTTGACCCTCTTCAACTGGATAAATCTACTTCTATACTCAAAGTGATAAAATATTTATAAGCTCTTCTAACTTACCCACTTTTAAAGGGTAATAAGGAAACATTAACATGTCATTTCTATAATAGTTTCCTTTGAGCCTTATGAATTGCAAAGTTCATTTGGCTATCTCTGGGAAATACAGACCAAACCTAACTAGTATTCACTTACTAAGATTCTGTAATGTCTAATCAAATTGCAACAGAGATTCCAACACAAGAGCTCCAGTTACCACAGAGTTAACCAGCTCTTTATTTACCTGGCCTCTGTGTTATCATGTTAAATCTCAGGATCTCAACCTGTGCATCAACTACAAACCTGCCTTTCCCCATTTCTATTTTCTCTTTCAAATCAGAGGGGAAAGAAAGTTGAAAAATAAAGCTGTTGTGGTCCTCCATTCTCAGAGGACCAAAATGGCATCAGTACGCTAGAGTCACATGTCAGTGTGTCTGACTGTGGCTGATCAGACTAATACAGCTCCGTGTGAACATTTGGGACGGATGCTTTAAATTTGTGCTATTTCAAATCTGCATTGCTCACAGAGGCTTTACATCACTTAAACTCTAGATGGCCCTAAAGAGTAATATCTGAAACGAGCTCTGATCCAATGAGGCTGTCAATCAGAAATCCCATCATTAAATCTTTCCTCCAGATGACTGCTTCTGTTTCTAGTTTATTCAAACCACTTCAATAAATATATATTTTTTTACTACCTATTGATATTATTACCCAGGTCTTCAATCTCTTCACTGTTAACAATCCAGGTTCTGCTTCCTATTTCCTGGATCTTTCAGGACTATAATTCCCTACAGCACAAATTTCTCAAAATGGTCCGCCATGTCCTTGAAACTATTAATTCATACTCATATTATTCCCACTTTTAATTAAAAAATTTTTCTCTGCCCCTATGAACCATTAAACTGCTCACTTACAAACAAGACAGAACTCATTGTTCTATCTTTTTGCAGGATGCTTTAAGTCTTTATATTTATGCCACAGATCGCTTTCAGTGTGAAACTGCCTAAATTACATTTGAAAACTGTTTCTTCATATACATATTTTAGCAATTTCTATTAAGCCAAAATTCTTTTCCTGCCATTTCCAGGCACCAAAATATTTATTAATAACGGAGGCAATATCTTCTATTCTTGACCAGTTGATATAATTCTTTTTCTTTACACAAAAGTACTTTTACTGCCCTATCTGAGACTAACCTGCTCCATGGAAAAAGTGAAGTAATTTAAGGGAATATTACCTTACAACAACAACAACGATGATGATGATGATGATGACTAGCATTTATATAGTGCCTTAAGATTTACGTGTTCCAAATATTAGTTCATTTGATCCCCACAACAACCCTGGGAGGTGGGTATTGTTAGTATCCCCATGTTACAGATGAGGAAATTGAGGCAGACAAAATAACTTGCCCATGACTAAGTGTCTGAGTCTGGTTTTGAATTCAGATCTTCCTGACTCCGAGTCCTTCACTCTGTTTGTTCCCCCACCTAGATGCTTTACAATGGGATCACAGATGGAGAGTGGAAGGGACCTTGGAGGTCATCTAGTCCAATGCCCTCTTTTTAAAGATAAATCAATGGAGGACCAGGAAAGTTAAGCAGTTTGTACAAAGTCACATAGTGTCAGAGATGGGATTTGACATAGCTGATGCCCATTCCATGTCTTCTCTTATCTGTTCTGGATAATTGAATAATTATTTTTACTTCAGGACCCAGGAGATAATAATATGAGGACAAACAGGTAGAGGGAGGGAGCTGTAGTGTGGAATAAGCTGTAGTGTGGAGTAAGAGGACCATCTTTGGCGTGACCGGACAAGTCATTTTACTTCCCTGGGTCTTATGTTCCTTATATGGACAATGAAGGTGTTGTATTACAGGGACTGGGATATCTTTTCCAGTTCTATATATAATATCCACATGTACTAGATAGACCTATATTATATGTACAAACTATATATATATATATACATATACGCATATAAAAATCTATACGGAAAATTTAGACAATTTGAGGTTAGATGTGCATGTATATACATATATGCACATACATATATATGTATGTAAATGTATGAACAAATGAATTGATGTATATGTATGCATGCATATATGAATATAAGGTATGGTTCTATGTACATATATGTGTATATATACCATAGCATGTACGTATATGCTACATAATATACATGTGACTAGATAAAGAGACCATTTTTTGCCTGATTTCTTACCTAGTCTTAATCACTGAATGGGTGTTGCCTCAGGCAAACTGAAACCTGTTAAAGACATTAGCTTAAAAAGGCCATAGTCTCCCACTGCATCTAGGGCCATCTTTACTTATCCTGATATATAT
>CM053771.1:256453349-256479141 GCA_028658325.1 Potorous gilbertii
CACACACACACACACACACACACACACACACTTAATAGATACTTCCATTGTAACCAAAAGGTACAGTTAAGCAAAACAAATCAACAAATTGGCCAGGTCACAAGCACTTCTGGCAGTCTGTATCATTAGCGCACCAGGTCATCATAACCTAGATTCTCTCTATCTTCGCCTCTCTGTCCCTTCCTCCTATTTAAAAAGAATTTTCTTAAAAATAAAAAAAAAGACATGCAAACAAAATCCCTAGTTTTTTCAATTGAGCTCCTCTGGCATCATCAGAGCATTTGAGTTTAGTTCAATTTATTCCCTTGGCAATATCCTCCATTCAGAGAATCATAGTACACATTTGGATAATTAGTCACAATTGACTCATTTAACAAATATAGATTAAGCTCCCATTGTGGGGAGTATGGCAGATTAGGGATGTCGGTGTCAGTCATCTAAGCGGAAAACCAATCTCTTTATCATCTGTATGAAGAAGACTGAGAATGGCCTTTGGTTTTGAAAATTAAGCAGTGATTCAGTCTTCTCCTCCCCTACAAAGATGGTAGCCTTCTGATAAGGATCTTCCTCAGTTCTCATTTTCTCATAACTTCTCAGCATCACCATCCATTCTCTGTCTTCAATTGTCAAAGAATAGTTTTGTGTATTCCTTACATTTGATCCCATTTCCTCCTGCCTCCTCTAGGACTTTCCTCCAGTTTTCATCTACTTCCTCTTTTGCATCTTCCCTCTCTCCCTTTCCACAGTCTTTCCTAATTGACTACAAAAATGATTAAGTCTCTTAAATAAAAGCCTTTCCTTGATCCTTCTGCCATATCCCAGCTACTATTCCATCTCTCGCCCCACTTCTTGAAAAAATTTCTATACCTACTGCTTCTTCTTCCTTTGTATTTACTCTTCTACTCTCTGCAATCTGACGGTTGCTCCAAATATAGTACTGAAATCACTCTCTCAAATGTTACCAACATTTTATGTTTCCTCTACCCAAATCCTTTAGGTTTTTTTTTCAATCTTCAGTCTCCTTTTGATTTCCTTTTGACACTGTTGAAAATGAGACTTTGGGCAAATTTCCTAATTTATCTAGGCCTCAGTTTTCTCATATGTAAAATGATTAGATTAGATGATTGCTAATGTGCCTGGCAGCTGTAATTTATGATCCCAATGACAGATTCAGCTCTTTATAGATGATTTCCCAATCTCCATCTCCATTCAGAACCAATGAGTACTAGACTTTGATCTTCAATTGCCTGAAAGATACTGACACTTGGATCTTCTATAGTCCCTTGAACTTTATATGCCCCAAACTGAGCTCACTAATTTTTTCCCCATAAGCATATTCTACCTTTTGACTTCACTTTTTCTATCTGGGGATCCACCATTCATCCAGTTTCTCATGTTATTAACCTTGGAGCTAGCTTTGACTCCCCCATCTACCTTCAAATCAGTTGTTTCAGTCATGTCCAACTCTTACTGGCCCTCTTTGGGGTTTTCTAGTCAGAGATACTGGAATACTTTACCATTTCCTTCTTCACATCTGAGAAAAATGGGGCAAGCAGGGTTAAGTGATTTGACCAAGGGTCTGAGGCCAACTTAGAATTCAGGAAGATGAGCTTTCCTCTCTCCAGGCCCAGCACTCTAACCACTGAGCCTCCTAACTCTCCTTCTACCATATTTCTCATTAAATAAATTGTCTTGATTTCATCTTCATAATATTTCTTATATGTCTGCTCTATTCCAGTTGCCAACACTCTCAGAATATTTCTCATTACCCCCCCCCACCAGGGCTATCACAATGACTTCCTTGAAGATTTCCTCTCCTCACTTCTTTCTTCTTCTAATTCTTCTGGTAGATCATCTTTCTACCACAAAAGCAAAGAAATGGTCATTCCTCTATTCAGATATCTTCAGCATGGCTATCTAGCATCTATCAAGTAAAATTCCAACTTCTCTGCTTGGCATTCAATGTCTTCCATAGCCTTTTCAACTTTATCTCATATTTCTTGCTGTGTAACTTTGTGCACTTAGCTCAATCGAATAAATCTTTATCTACTTTATCTCTCATGCCCACTCCAGCAAACACACACACACACACACAGAGTGTTGTCATACTTCTATGTTTTTGCTTGTACTGTTCTGGAATATCCTCCTTTCCACTTTTCACCTGTTGAATTTCTCTTCATCCTTTAAAGCCCAACCAGAAGACCACTTCCTCCACTTTTAGAGGACAGAAATATTTTGTCACAGGTAGACATTTTAGATACTTCCATAGCTTTGGTTCATACATCATGAGTCCCATTTGCATTTAACCAGGCTACCACAAAAAGATTGATTCAACACTAACCTATCTGATACTATCTTTAATTATGGCAAACAGAGTAAACATGATATTACATTTTCCAATTTTTGAGTACACAGCAGTTAAAATGTGAATAAATCTTTGTATAACACTCCTGTAATATGCCCCAAATAATTCAAATGTCTTTGAACTGTAGTGTCCTGTGGTGACTCAGAGAAATATTTCTGAGGGGTCATTGTCCAGCAGCCTGGCAATACCTTGTTAAGTTAGTACTAGAGGCCAGATGTTGCAATCTAGGGATCTTGTCTTAGTGATATTTATACACATATTTTTCAGTGTCAGGATATTGGTATTCCCCAAATCAAAGGGACTCTGGTATGGTATTTGTCCAGTTTTGATTAACTCAGGCCAAGTTTCCAGATGGAAACTCATTATGTAAAAAGGCATTAATCTCTCAGTAGAACATAATTTATAGGTGTTCCAGAAAAAAACAAAGGCATCCCAGTTCACTTAATTGTCCTAGGAATAGTCCCTCTCACTGTCATATGTGTGTTTGTGTATATATGTGTGTGTATGTGTGTATGTATGTGTATACATATATATATATATATATATATATACACACATACACACACACACACACATTAGGGGTAGAGAGTCAAAGACTTAGAAGCAGAAGGAAGCTTAAAAGCCATCTAGTTCAACCCCCTCATTTTTGAGATGAGAAAACTGAGGCCAGTGGAGAATAAGTGACTTACCTAAGGTCACATGGTTAGGAAATGACTGAATATCAAGAGCACTGGTTTCAAAATGTACCTCTGATACTACCCATGTGACCTTAGCAAATCACTTAACTTTTCTACAATAAGGTTTTCTCATTTGAACAATGACATTGATCAACCAGATGGCCTCTTGGGTCCTTTCCAACTCTAGACCTATGATTTTATGATACTAAGTTGGCGTTTGAATCTAAGGACTGACTCCAAATTCAATGCTCTTTCTAATGTACTTTGCCATCTCAATACTAAGCACCCAACAAAATGAGGCTCAAAAAATTGTGTCTGCAAAAATATTCCTCCAATCTTCATTAGAACAAAAAAAATTATCTAAATGTATTATCATAAAATGGTTGTGATTGGGAAGGAAGAATGACAAACTCTTCCTGGGAGGCCTAAATTCACACAGTTAATTATCTGTACTGTGCTCCCTTAAAACAGATATGTAATAAAAGAAAAATTTCACTAACCTAAATGACAAAGGTCTCATTCTGTAACTAGATATTTTGCATTTCTATGGTGAGTCCTAACCATGTATTTGAACTAAGGCCCTCAAACTTTATTACCAGTTTGAGTGCTAGTAAATGACAATATATTGGTGAATTTCATCTCACAAGAGAGACCAAGCCTCTGTCAATAATTTTATATATTGACACAATTATGATTCCAGATGTGAAATTATTCTCCACAGAACTACAGACAGGCGCTGTTCTCTACTGAAAGTCCTTTTCCTTCTTCCTGAGTTTAGTCCTGATATGACACACAGATTCCCCAAAGTAATCAAACTTGTTGGGGTCCTACTGTGTACAATACACCCAAATCTTCTACTGGCTGCCGTGTCATAATTGAGTCTCTTGTGTCAACTCCCATCAAAAAGTAAACCTTGGGACTCAACGTTTTCATTCTCTATGAATGAGAGAGCAAATTGTACAGTATCTCAGTTCAGTTTACCCCATCAATTTCTACTTTCTGTCCTCACAACATACCCTGTTTTCCTCCCTCCAAGCCTTTAGTTCAGCCCTTCTCTATGTCTGACCAGTCTTCCTTACTCATTTTTGTCTATTGAATGCCTACCTACCCTTTAAAGCCCAATTCAAATGCTGCCACCTCCTCCTTGAAGCCTTTTCTGTTCCCCATCATCCTTCTCCATAATAAGCTTCCCCTTCAGACTTCTCCAGTACATTCATGTATTATTGTGTCTATGGCTATTGCCTGCTTAATAAGTACTTGTCCAGCTCCCACTACATGGAAGACTCTGCGCTAGGTGTT
The DNA here is from genome assembly GCA_028658325.1 of Potorous gilbertii. Classification (NCBI taxonomy): domain Eukaryota; kingdom Metazoa; phylum Chordata; class Mammalia; order Diprotodontia; family Potoroidae; genus Potorous; species Potorous gilbertii. The sequence goes on from CM053771.1 coordinate 256,457,691, forward strand.
GAGAAGCAAAGTCAAAATGAACCAGTTCCTGTCATCAAAGAGCTTATGTTCCTATAGTTTCCTAGACAGTAAACTCTCTGAGAACAGGAACCATGTCTGTATTTCTAAACTTTGTGCCTCCTCATGTGTCTAGCAACAGGAATGTTCTGTACACAGGAAGCATTGAAATTTTGTTGAATTACTACACAATAGAGGTCAGGTAGGGAGTGTAAGTTCTGGAGAGCCAAGGTTTATGGCCCCATTTGGGTCTGTTGGACATGAAGACACAGGCTAGTATTCAGCTGCAATTCTTTCTCCATTTATGCTAAGTGAAGGGGCCTTTTAAAAATCCTAGAGAACCAATGTATCTTCCCTCCTGCATTAATCAGACAAAAAGTAGAAAGTGTCTTAAGATTAAAAGTGTCTAATATCTAAACTTTATTATCTTCTCCCCTCTTTTTTTCCTTTTTTCTTTTTTTGTTTTTCTCTTAGGGCATCAAGGACAAAAAGGGACAAAAGGAGAAGCGGGAGTTTCAGGTAAAATACTTGCTTGATTCTAATTTCTCAAAAAGATGACTAAAGTCTGTGCATTCAAATGGCAGGGCTCTGTGACTTTGAAATATACACCAGTGACTTCCTTCTCTCTCCCCCAGTCCCCAAAGTTGTAATGACTTCAAGGGACAAGGAGACAATCTAGGGCTTCTAGTTCTTATGCCAGCCTGGGTGTGGCGGGACCTGAGGGAAGTCAACAGATCTTTTGGGGTCCTAGATTCCTCTTGTAGAAAATGGGAAAGAAAAATGTAAACTCACATCCTGAACTTGAGTGGGAATAGGAATTGGGGGTGCCATGGGGAACAGTCAGAATGTTTAGCATATGTACAAATGCATTATTATATTTGGATAAAATAAAGCAATTATGTTCACCAGTTTTGCAAGAGGCTTTGTAAAATCACGTATCTGAAAGGTTTGATTCAAATCACCCAGTCTTTGCTGGTGAAGCCCACATACCTCTTTACCCTCCAAACAATTTGCACCACCTTATCCTGCTCTCATCAGGCCAGGATGGTAGAATTTTACATTTACAGCCAAAAGGGTCCTCCAGTCTAACTGCCTCATTTTACAGATGAGGAAACTGAGGTCCAGAGAGCTTAAAATGATCTTGTCACATGTAAGACAAGATTTGAGCCCGTTTTCTTGACTTCAGGTCTAGCACTCTGTCCCCATCTGCCTCAATGTAACATATTCAGAGTGTGGCTTTTACCCAAAGCCAAACATTTAGGATGCTGAAACAGTTGGATATAGACAAAGAAACAGAGCATCCAGATGATTTCCAGAATTTGTCCTGGTATTTGGGCTTGTATATCCTCACCTATTGGAAAATAAACTGGATGATAGGGTACTTCACTCAGCTGACCACGAGTCAAGCAGACCAGCTTGAACTACATCAGGCCAAATAACCACTTTAACTGAAGCTTTTCAGCTAAACTAATTGAATCGACAGATTGTTATAGCCTTTATGAATATTGAACTAAAAGGATTATATGTAATTTCTTTTGTACTAGCTATCTGATTTTTTTGTAGGTCTGCTTCCTGATTTCTGCTCATCACTGATTTGGATAGGGGGGGCAGTACCAATTTTAGTGGCTGAATTATATGTAAATCTCTAAGTGGGGACAACTTCTGACAAACATCCTCTAGTTTAACCTCCTCATTTTGCATATGAGGAAATTAAGGCCAGAGGAGTTAAATAACTTGCCCATGGTCACATAATTAGTAAGTGGCATAGCCGAGGTTCAAACTAGGTCTTCTGATTTAAAATCTGTATTTTTCCTACCATCTTTTGACCTCAGTGGAGTCTGAGGACAGCCGGTACCCTCATAGAAAGAGATGAAAATCTCTTATAATTGTATATTCATTCTCTGCTGGTTCTCAGTTCCTCCTGCTCCTCCTTGCCTCTCTCAATGTCTTTCTCCATTAGGTTCCTCTTACAAAAAGACTGAGATAGGAACCACTACCTCTTTTCTCTGCTGTAGGTCCTAAAGGTCAGAAAGGAGAACAAGGAAGTGTGGGGAATAAAGGTGAACCTGGTGCCAAAGGACAAAAAGGAGAGCAAGGTAAGGCTGGGTTTTGTTTCGCTTTTGTGCAGCCTGATTTTAAGTTTTCACGGAGATGGATTTTCACATAGAACTAGTGGTTGTCACATCACTTCCCCTCCCTCAAATCTATTCTTAACAGATGGATCCCATCTTAATATCAATCAATACCCTCTAGTGAAGATTCTACAGTCTCTTCCCACAATGACCCACTACCTAAAAGTTCTTTCTCAGATCAAAGTTAAACCCCTTTGCCTGCAGATTAAGCCCATATCATTTTGCTTAAGAGCTGAGGTGGCTAATAGTAGAAGCTAGAAAGTATCTCCAAAGCAAATTGAATAAATTCCTGTGACTCATTTCAGTTTAATTCAATTCTACTGATGGATCACTGGACAGGAGAAGAGACAATTTGATCTCCTCTCCCTCCCTCAGGTACCCCTTGCCCCCCAGCAATTGCCCCCAAAGGGAAAAAAGGAGATTCAGACTATCCTGCCTTCATAATGACTCATTTTCTTTCATTACAGGATCAAAAGGGATGGAAAGACAGGAAGGAAGGAAGGAAGGAAGGAAGGAAGGAAGGAAGGAAGGAAGGAAGGAAGGAAGGAAGGAAGGAAGAAAGGAAGGAAGGGAAAGAGGGCGAGAAGGAGGGAGGGAAGGAGGAAGGCTACCTGATTCCAGGCATGAGAGGAACATGAAGAACATATGATCTTGCTAATTTCTATTAAAAATAGTTAGTTACTTTAAAAAAAAACCTTTATTTTAAAATAGTACTATAATTTAGCAGGTTATATAATGTGGTTGTTAAATTCAAGTGAATAGAGTAGAAATATGCTGATAATAAAAAACGATAAATAGAACCAGAGGGTGTGGACTCTCCAAGGGAAAGAGGTCTATGGTCCTAGTCATGATCAAACAAAGTAAAGTGGGAGGCACTCTGGGTCAAGCCAGATGTCACAGAGATGCCAACTCCAAAAGGTTAGGAAAGTGCTCAAGAGGATCTTACTAGCAAGAGTTGTAAGTCTGAGGAGTCAATATGAAACATCTCAGAACCAATGTGTAAGGAACAATAGATGTCAGTGAAACTGTAGAAATGTCATGGTACAAAGGAGGTGGATTCCTGTCCCTGCACCCCACTGCTTTTGCTGTGGGACAAAACAATGATTTCCTCACATCTTCCTTGCAAATTTTTTCTACCTTGCCTGCAGAACAACACCTCCGGGTTAGAATTGTTGGTGGAGTTTACAAAGGCCGTGCTGAAATTTTGTACAATGGTGTTTGGGGTACTATATGTGATGACTCCTGGGATAATTGGGATGCCACTGTCTTCTGTCGCATGGCAGGCTTTAAGAGAGGAGCAGCAGTCTCCAATGAAGGAGGAGGTAAGTCAAACTGGGAGCAAACAAATATACCAGTATTCCTCAGATATCTATTTGAGGGATTCATTGCCAATTCCAATACAACTTTCATAAATTAGAAGTCAAAGACTTAGAAATCTTTGATTCAAAAAGATCTCCCCCAATATCCCATTACTTAAAATTTTCATTTGGATTATAAGCTTTTCTCAGATGCAATATCCCCAGAGAGAAGCCAGATAGCTATTCATACCCCAGTTTGAATTACTCCAAGCAGACCTGATGATTTTCTTCTGAACCCCTAGAGAACTGGAATTGTAGTGTTTGTGTGTGTGTGTGTGTGTGTGTGTGTGTGTGTGTGTGGTAGGGGTCTTGAAAAGAAAGCAGAGTTGGTTGAGCTGATGTAGGAGGCATCTTTGGACAATCAGAACATATCATGAGGGTACTAGATACCTGGAGATCAGCAGGGAAGGATTCCTGAAGGGAGAGATTTCTGTGACCTAGGGTGCTCCAGAAAGGTTTTATGGAGGAGGTAGAACCTAAATAACATCTAGGTTGTGCTAGAATGCTAGGTCCGAAGTCAGGAAGACTCATCTTCCTGAGTTCAAATCTAGCCTCAGACACTAGCTATGTGACCCTCGAGCAAATCATTTAATGCGATTTGCCTCAGTTTCCATACCTCTAAAATAAGCTGGAGAAGGAAATGGCAAACCACTCTAGTATCTTTGTCAAGAAAGCTAAATGGGGTCAAAAAGAGTTGGATATGACTGAAGAACAAAGAATTTAAACTGAGCCTCAAAGTATAGGTGCCATTTCCAGAAGTGGTAAGGAGGTATGGTAGGGAAGGAGCAAAGTGTAGCAACACAGCCCCAGAAAATTTAAGCAGATATGGAACAGGTCAGAGGTGAAAGCAATGGGAAAAACTAGAGGCACAAAGACTAGATGAAAGCCTACCATTAGTAGTCAATATGTAATGTCAAGGTCCTGGTCAAAGGTTGTGGCAATGATAAAGGAGAGAAAGGGAAATGGGAGACAATCTGAAATTAAAGTCCATGGGACTTAGCAGCTGAATAAGTATGATGCAAACTCCAAGATCTCCACCAAACCTTTGAAGAGGACTCCAAATTTTAGCTTTCTTGGACAGTCCTGCCATGGTGGATAAGACTGTTACAGGTTGTTTTGTCCTGAATTGGAAGCCTTAGATTTCATTATCCTTTCTGTTGTCATTTGCAAGGTTCTGGACCAATTTGGTTGGATGATGTTGCATGCCAAGGAAATGAATATAGCCTTGAGGAGTGCAGGAAAAGTTCCTGGGGCACTCATAACTGTAAGCACAGTGAAGATGCTGGGGTAATATGCAGCTGATTCCCACAGAGAATATCCCATATTGTCCTCAAATTCCTTGAATACCAAACTGTAACTTGACCACCAAATGTCAGTTAACTGAGTAGCTTCACTAACCAAGTATCCTCTGTTAAATAAATATACACATTTGTCCATGTGTGGGTGATTTCACTCTGTATCATTCCGATGTTCCCTATGGAAAGATTAATAAAAAATAAGCTCTGCTTAACACACTCACTGGTTGTGTTTTCTTTGACTGGAGCCACCACTGAAAATTAAGCTAATTCTTCACTCCTGTACCAGACGTGGATCCCAGAATATGACTTGATGCAAGCCCCTCAAAGTCCCTTGAAATGTCCCAACTGCCAGTTGCTTCCTTTCCTTTTGCAGGGTTATATACAGAGCAGGGCAAAGCCCTTGCATACATAGACTAGACAGCAGGCTATGTGTCATGATATGAAGGGTACTATGAAGCTCTCTGTCTCAAAATCATCTCACCAACTTTCTGTATGCCCAAAAATTCCATCAAAGTAGGCTAGTAGTCAAGGTGAAATTGATGGGAATGTTAGAGGTAAATTGGAGACAGATATGGGAAAAATATGAAAGGTCTATCTGTGCTTTCTTGAAGAAACAGGAGACTTGGACATCAACTTTGAGAACTTACTTTCCTTTAGGAAGGAATTCTTTCTACATTTGTATCATGGAGCTAATGGACCTCTATCAGAATAATATTTTCAAATGAAATCAAAAGTTAGTGAAAATAAAGATGTAATTTTTTTTCTCATTCAAGTTCTTGGACCCCATGAAGTTTATCCACAGACAAATGGGTTTGTAGAGGATAACTACACAGAAAAAAAAGCAGTTTATAAAGCATGTCAGGACTTTTCATCCCCTACCCCCAAAAAGAAATGGGAGCACACACATTCTCCAGAGTTGCTCTGTCCTTAGAATGTTTGCCTGACACATTCCCAGAGTACTGTTGCACTGACAAAGACTCCAAGAGTTGGTTCAAGAAGGAACATTATAATGAATCCTTGAAATGATCATAATATTGTAAATAGTGGTCATGATAAAAAAAATATTTAGCAAAGGGGAAAATAGAAGGGGCTTTGTGTCATACAAACAGTGACTAAACTGACTTAGATAATTTCATTCCACTCAATTCAACAAGCATTTGTGAAGTGTCTAATGTCAAGTGCCAGCTACAAGATGCTATCAGTTCATAAGGATTGAAGGAGAAAACAATAGAGTCCTTGCCCTAAAGTTCACATTTTACTGAAAAAAGTAAAGTTTGCAAGATGATGGAGTAGGACAGAACTGCAGAAGCTCTCCTCCCACAGCCCATAAAATACCTGTAAAAAATGACTCTAAACAAATTCTAGAGAAGCAGAAACTATAAAACAACAGACTGAAAGAGATTTCCAGCCAATGAAGACTGAAAGACTGACAGGAAAGGTCTATCACCCTGGGATCAGAGCAGAGCACAACCCATGGAGCAGAGCCCAACATTGGCCATGTGGTGGCATGGACAAGACCAGAGAAGGCTTCAGGGTGCAGAATTCCAGGCAGCAGTTGCAATTCCCAGATCTCTCAACCCATAAGCACCAAAGACAGCTCCAAAGGTGAGTGAGAAAATTCTTTCACCTGGGTGAGAAGGGTGCAGGGTCCTGACCTAGTTTTAGTCCCAAGCAGCAGCAGCAGCATCCACTTTTTGGAGCCCTTGGCCTAAAGACCCTGGGGAAATTGAGCAACTGATGTGAGTCTCAGCCCTGAGTAGCAGTCCTGGGGTGAGGAGGGGCACTGGGCTGGTGAAGGTGATGGAGGTTCTGGAGAGGGAATTCTACTCACAGATTCTGAGCAGAAAAGCTTGTGGTTGTTCCCAGACCAGAGCACAGGCCAAGAGAGGAGTAAGCTCCTCTCCCATGATTGTGCCACTTTGGAGGAACTGAGAACTTACAGGTCCCTAGAATATACCCTTCTCTTGACAAAGGACTCAAAAGTCAAGTAAGTGGCTGGGAAAATGCTGGAAAAAGGAAAAAAATAAAACTATAGAATGTTACTTTCATGATGAACAGATATTTGCTTCCATTCCTTCAGATGAGGAAGAAAAATACATATGATCAGAGGAAGGCCTAAAAGTCAAGGTTTCTACATCAAAAACCTCCAAAAAAAATATGCAATGGTCTCAGGTCATGGAAGAGCTCAAAAAGGATTTTGAAAATCAAGTAAGAGAAGTGGAGGAAAAATTGGGAAGAGAAATGAGAGTGATACAAGAAAATCATGAAAAGCGAGTCAATAGCTTGTTAGAGGAGACCCAAAAAAATGCTGAAGAAGATAACACCTTTAAAAATATACTAACCCAAATGGCAAAAGAGATCCAAAAAGCCAATGAGGAGAAGAATGCTTTAAAAAGCAGAATGGGTCAAATGGAAAAGGAGGTTGAAAAGCTCACTGAAGAAAATAGTTCTTTAAAAATTAGAATGCAATAGATGGAAGCTAATGACTTCATGAGAAACCAAGAAATTACAAAACAAAACCAAAAGAATGAAAAAATAGAAGACAACATGAAATATCTCATTGGCAAAACAACCAACTTGGAAAATAGATCCAGGAAAGACAATTTAAAAACTATGGGACTACCTGAAATCCATGATCAAAAAAAGAGCCTAGACATCATCTTTCATGAAATTATCAAGGAAAACTGACCTGATATTCTAGAACCAGAGGGCAAAATAAATATAGAAAGAATTCACCAAACACCTCCTGAAAGATATCCCAAAAGAAAAACTCCTAGGAATAATGTAGTCAAATTCCGGAGTTCCCAGGTCAAGAAGAAAATATTGTAAGCAGCTAGAAAGATTGAAAGACTATATAACCTTGCTAAAAAGAGATATAGGAGCTGTCCTGAGAGCTAGTCTGGTCTAAGATAAGGGTGACTCCCTTTTTTTCATAAAACAGGCCAGTTGACTTCAAGAGCCAAAATGGTGGCATAAAACAAAAATTCCCTGAAGTCCATCCAAATTCTCCTCCAAACAACCATAAAACCACCTCAGAACCAGTTTAGGAATGAGGAAGCAAATTACCAACTCAGTCTCACTGGGGTGGGACCAAGAGTAGTAACAGTCTCTAAGCCCTCAGGCAATCCAAGTGGAGGAGAGAGGGGCACCCTGGGTAAGCCAGTAGCCCCAAAGGCAGGCCAGCAGTCCCAAATCAGTTGCATAGCACAGCCCTTTCCCAAGTGCAGGCCACCAGGGAGACCCTGACTCTTTAGCAAGCTTGCAGTGAAGTTCCACGAGGAAGGCCTTGCCCACAGTACAAGCCAGCAGGGAGGCCCTCCACCCCACCTCTAGTGCAAGCCAACAGCTGGGCTCCAAGGCCCAGTGAAAGCCAACAGAAAGGCTCTGAGTCCTGGAACAAGAAGTTTGGAACAGTACAGGAGGAGAGTCCAAGTCTCACATAAAATTACAACGTGACAAAGTTGACAGAAAAATAATTTAAAAAAAACAAAGAAAGAACTTGACTAGAGAAAGTTACTATGATGACAGTGAGGATCAAGGCATAAACTTAGAAGAGGACAACAGTGTCGAAATGACTAGATGTGAAGCCCTCCCTCCCCTCAAAGAAAAATGTAATTTGGTTTCAGGCCTAAAAAGAACTCCTGGAAGACCTTTAAAAGGATTTTTAAAAAGCAAATTAGAGAAATAGAAGAAAAATTGGGAAAAGAAAATAATGCAAGAGAATCATGTGGGGTGTGGGAAGTCAAAAGTTTAGTGAAAGAAACACACAAAAAAATGTAAAAAACATACACAAAAATTCATCCAAAGAATGAACCCTTTAAAAACTAAAATTGGACAAATGGAAAAGGAAGTATAAAAGCTCACTGAAGAAAATAATTCCTTAAAAATTAGATTTTTGGAAGTGGAAGCTAATGATACCATGAAATATTAAGACAATAAGACAAAAAAATAAGAATGGAAATAATAGAAGAATATGTGAAATTTTTCATTGGTAAAAAAGCTGACCTCGAAAATAGATCCAGGGGAGATGTGTATATTTTCAAAAACAAACTTACTAGACTAGGAAAAAAAATAAGAATTATTGGACTACCTGAAACCACAATCAAAAAAAGCTCCTGGACATCAGTTCCAAGAAAGTAACAAGGAAAATTTCTCTGATATCCTAGAACCTAGGGGGCAAAATAGAAATTGAAAGAATGCACTGATCATCACTTGAAAGAGATCCCAAAATGAAAACTCTCAGGAATATCATAATCAAATTCCAGAGCTCTCAGGTCAAGAAGAAAATAGCCAGAAATAAGCGATTCAAACATCATGAAAGCATAGTCAGAATTACACAGGATTTTACAGTTTCTACATTAAAGAACCAAAGGATTTGAAAAATGATGTTCTAGAAGGCAAAGGAACTAGGATTACAACCAAGAATCATCTACTCAGCAAAACTGAGCATAATCCTCTGGGGTGTGTGTGGATGTTTTATGAAACAGAATACTTTTTAAATATTTCTGACTAAAAGACCAATTTGATCTTCAAATACAAGATTCAAGAGGAGCAGAAAAAGGTAAAAAGAGAAACAAGGAAGAGAAAACATTATCTTCTATGTGGTAAGATAATATTTGTAACTTAAGAACTTTATCACTATAAGAGCATTTAGAAGAAGTAAACATAGACAGAGAGTGTAAATATGAGATGGCTATATCAATGCTAAACATATAAGCACCAAATGGTATAGCATCTACATTTTTAAAGGAGAAGTTGAATGAGTTACAGGAGGAAACAGACAATAAATACTAGGGGTGGGGGGGAACTCAACTTTCCCCTTTCAGAACTAGACAAAGCTAAGCACAAAATAGACAAGAAAGAAATTAAGGAGGCAAATGGAATTTTTAAAAAGTTAGATATGATATGTCTCTGGAGTAAATTGAATGGGAATAGAAAGAAATGTATCTTTTTCTCATCTGTACATGGCACCTATACAAAAACTAACTATATATTATTAGGGCATAAAAACCTCACAACCAAATGCAGAAAAATTCAATCCTTTTCAGATCATAATGCAGGAAAAGTTACATTCAACAAAGGGGAGTGGATAGATTAAAACATAATTGGAAACTAAATAATTAAATCCTAAAGAATGAATGGGTCAAAGGATAAATCCTAGGAACAAGCAATAATTTCATTAAAAAGAATGACAACAATGAGACAACATATCAATATTTATGGGATATAACCAAAGCAGTCCTTAGGGAAAATTTTTTATCTCTAAACATTTACATCAGTAGAATAGAGAAAGAGCAGATCAGTGAATTGGGTGTGTAACTTTAAAAAAATTAAAATGAGCGAATTAAAAATCCTCAATTAAAAATTTGTGAATTGGAAATCTTGAAAATCAATGAAAAGATTAATAAAACAAAATAAAAAGTAATAAAGCTATTAAATTGATAAATAAAACTAGAAGCTGATTTTATGAGAAAAAAACATAAAATATATAAACCACTGGTTAATTTTATTTTAAAAAGGAAAGAAGAAAACCAATTTCCCTAGTATCAAAAATGAAAGAGGTGAATTCACCACCAACAAAGAGGAAATCAAAACAATGATTAGGAGTTATTTTGCCCAATTATGTGCCAATACATCTGACAATTTAAATTAAATGGATGAATATGTACAAAAATATAAATTCCCCAGTTCAACAGAAGAGGAAATAGATACTTAACCCCATTTTAGAAAAAAAAAATTGGACAAGTAATCACAATGAGCTCCCTAAGGAAACAATCCCAGCACCAAATGGATTCACAAATGAATGGATCACAAATGAGAACAGTTAATTCTCTTTTTTTTTTTTTTTAACATTTTCACATTAGTCATGTTGCATAGAAGAATAATAGGGAATGGGAGAAACCATGAGAAAAACAACACATAACAAAAGAGAAAATAGTCTGCTTCAGTCTGTGTTCTGACTCCACAGTTATTCCTTTGGATGTGAATGGCATCTTGCATCATGAGTCCTTTGGAAATGTTTTAGGTCCTTACATTGCCAAGAAGGGCTAAGTCTATCAAAATCAGTCCTCATACACTGTGGCTGTTACCGTGTATAAAGTTCTCCTGGTTCTGCTTACTTCATTCAGCATCAGTTCATATAAGTTTTTCCAGGTTTTCTGAATTCCACCTGTTCATCATTTTTTATAGCACAATAATAGTCTATTACATTCATATACCACAACTTGTTCAGTCATTCCTCAATTGATGGGCATCCCCTCAATTTCCAGTTCTTGGCCACCACAAAAAAAGCTGCTATAAATATTTTTGTACAAGTGGGTCCCCTTCCCATTCTTATGATCTCGTTGGTATACAGCCCCAGAAGTGGTCTTGCTGGGTCAAGGGGTATGCACATTTTCATAACCCTTTGGGCATAGTTCCAAATTGCTGTCCAGAATGGTTGGATCAGTTCACAGTTCCACCAACAATGCATTAGTATTCCAACTTTCCCACATCTTCTCCAATATGTATCATTTTCCTGTTTTGTCATGTTAACCAATCTGATAGGTATGGTGTGGTACCTCAGAGTTACTGTGATTTACATTTCTCTAATCAATAGTGACTTAGAGTATGTTTGCATATGATTATAGATAACTTTAATTTCCTCCTCTGAAAAGTGCCTGTTAATATCCTTTGACCATTTATCAGTTGAGGAATGACTTTTATTCTTACAATTTTGACTAAGTTCACACTAATTGTAAAAATTCTTTCTCAGTTTTCTGCTTCCCTCATAATGTTGGTTGCATTGGCTTTGTTTGTGCAAAAACTTTTCAATTTAATGCAATCAAGATTATTCATTTTGCATTTCATAATGTTCTCTATCTCTTGTTTGGTCACAAATTCCTCCATTCTCCACAAATCTGACAAATAAGCTATTCCTTACTCCTCTAATTTGTTTATGATACCTAGATTGTGTAACCATTGGACTTTATTCTGGTATACGGTATGAGGCATTAGTCTATGCCTAGTTTCTTCCACATTATTTTTCAGTTTTCCCAGGATTTTTCTCAAACAGTGAGTTCTTTTATTTTTTTACATTTTTTAAATTTTATTTTTCATTTTTAACATAGTTTATAACAGATAAAAACAATTCAAACTTTTGACCAGATGATACTTCTTTTTAAAGCATTTACAATATGGACCACAAAATAATTTTTTTTAAACATTAACCAACTGAGACACAGATAATATTTATATTGCTAACTTTGCAAGCTCTTGACCTAATTGTCTCCACAGTATTACTAAGAATTAAAGGACCCTAACTTATTATTGTTGGTCTAAAGTCCTATGCCTAATAGCTTAATTTTAGACTTAACCTCAGATGTTCTCCTACCAATAATCTATAATTGAATAGATCTGGTATTAAGCTTACAAACCTTTCAACTATAGGAAATTGCCAGCAAAAGTAGGGACATTGCAGGGATATAATATCTCCCAATCTTCATGCCAATTCCAGGCAGGATTAGATTGTCCACTTCCATTCAGTCAGGCTTAAAATCTGCCAGGTGTCAGTGGGGAAATTGTGTCAGGAAAATCCTACCTCAGCCCAGGCTGAATAGCCACTCTTCCAACCTTCCCATAAGATCACCTTTTGCAGTTCATATCAGCATCTCACAGGCTTACTGGCATCATGGACTGGAAGCTCAGATTACCTTTCTTGCTATACATACCTGGAGTTAGACTCAGAAGAACAGTCACTTAATAATCCCATAGCATCTAAAAATGGCAAGTTCCAATAACCAGATTTCCAATATGATTATAATTTCACCTTGGTTAAGGAACATCTTTTGAGGCAAGTCTTAAGTGGTTTACATGTCTTTCTATACGTGTTCTATTTCCTGATTAAATAGAAATCATAAAATCAAATTTACCATTAAAACCTTAACTTTTTCATCAATGCCAAATTTTACCCTAGGTTACCTTCCTCTAGGAAATTGAGACTAAAATTCTTTTCCCCAAACTAAAGATGTCATTGATTTATTCTCAGTAATTAATTCAGTCAATTGTTTTAATACTAATTGCTTTTACCTCACTTTATAACATGTCCAATTTTTCTCCCCATTACTCCCCTCCCCCCGCTTCCTAATACCTTGCATTCTGATTACTCCTTCCCTCAATTTGCCCTCCCTTCTATCTCACCTCACCCTTCCCTTTCCCCATCTTCTTTATTTTCTTGTAGGAAAAGATAAATTTCTATACCTCATTCCCTGTATTTCTTATTTCCTGATTATATGCAATAAAAATTCTCCATATTTGTTGCTAATACTTTGAATTCCAACTTCTCTCCCTTCCCCTCCTCCCTCCCCAACCCTACTGAAAAGGCAAGCAATTCAATACAGAGTAAATATGTGTCATTTTGCAAAGGACTTCCATAATAATCATGTTGTGTAATATTAATTACATTGCCCTCTGTCCTGCTCTATCCCTCATTATTTTTTTCCCCTACAATCGACCTTTTCCCTTCTCAAAAGTGTTTATTTCTAGTAACTCTCTTCTCCCATTTGCCCTCCCTTCTATCATTTCCCTCACCCCACTTGTCACCTCCTCCCCTACTTTCCTATGATGTGATATAAATTTTCATATCAAATTTAGTGAACATGTTAATCCCTCCTTCAGCCACATGTGAAGAGAGTAGCTTCATTTTTCCCCCTCCCCTTCTCCCTCTTCTCCTCCACAGAACAAGATTATTCTTATCTCTTTTATGAGTTATAGCCTGCCCTGTTCAATTTCTGCCTTTCTCTTCCAGGTATTTTCCTCCCTCACCTCTTAATTTTTATTTTGGTTTTTGTGTGTGTGTGTGTGTGCAGATATCATTTCTTCTAATTCAACACATCCGGTACTCTCCTATCTATCTATCTCTCTCTCTCTCTCTCTCTCTCTCTCTCTATCTATCTATCTATCTATATATATATATATATATATATATATATATATATATATATGTTTAGGTGTGTGTATGTGTGTGTGTGTGTGTGTGTGTGTGTGTGTGTGTACAATCTCTCCATCTACCCAAATACTGAGAAAAGATTCAACAGTTATAAATATTTTCTTTCCATGTAGTAATGTAAACAGTTCAGCTTTACAGAGTCTTTTATGATTTTTATTTCCTGTTTACTTTTTCATGCTTCTCTTGATTCTTTTATGGTAAAGTCAAATTTTCTATACAGATCTGGTCTTTTTCTCAATATGAATGATTGAAAGTCCTCTATATCATTGAATGACCATTTATTCCCTTCAAGTAATATACTCAGATTTACTGTGTAGGTGATTCTTGGTTTCAATCCCAGCTTTTTTGACCTCTGGAATATCCCATTCCAAGTCCTTTGATCCCTTAATGTTGAAGCTGCCAGATTCTGTGTTATCCTGATTGAATTTCCACAATGCTCAAATTGTTTCTTTCTAGCTGCTTGCAGTATTTTCTCCTTGATTTGGGTACTCTGAAATTTGGCCGCAATGTTCCTAGGAGTTTCTATTTTGGGGTCTCTTTCAGGAGGTGATTGGTGGATTCTTTCAATATTGATTTTGCCCTCTGATTCTAGGGCAGTTTTCCTTGATAATTTCATGGAAGATAATGTCTAGGCTCTTTTTTTGATCATGGCTTTCAGGTAGTCCCATAATTTTTAAATTGTTTCTCCTAGATCTATTTTCTAGGTCAATTGTTTTTCCAATGAGATGTTTCACATTATCTTCTATTTTTTCAAACTTTTGGTTTTGTTTTTTAACTGCTTGGTTTGCCTCATAGTCATTTATTTCCCTGAACTCAATTCTCTCTTTCAAGGAATTATTTTGTTCAGTGAGCTTTTGAACCTTCTCCTCCATCTGCTTTTTAAAACCTCCTTCTCCTCACTGGCTTTTTGGATCTCTTTGACCAACTGAGTTAGCCTCTTTTTAAAGCTGTTATTTTCCTCAGCATTGTTTTTTTGGTTCTCCTTTAGAAAGCTGCTAACTTGTTTTATAAGCTCTTCTATTGCCTGAGTCCAATTTAAGTTCCCTTTGGTGGCCTTGGAGGCAGAGGCCTTGACTTCCTCTGACAGTATGCCTTGTTCTTCCTCATCTGAAAGGATGGCAGGGGAGATACCTGTTCTGCAAGAAAGTAACCTTCTATGGTCTTATTTTTTTTCCTATTTTGGGGCATTTTCCCAGCCAGTTACTTGACTTTTGAGTTTCCTCTCCACAACCACCTTACCTCCAGTTCTGCAAAGCCAGCACTGGGGGCTGAGACTCAGATGAGCTGCTCCAAACCCTCAAGGCTTTTAGGTGGAAGCAGGACTGCTATTCAGTGCGAGATTAAGATCAACTGCTCAGGTGGGGGCAGGGCCACCACACTGGGCTCAGTTCCCTCAGGGGCTTTGCAATGAGACCTTCAACAATGGATGTGGGCTACTGACTACCTTGGGAGCCCCAGTCCACTGCTGCCTCCACTGTTGCCACCTGAGGAGGCCTGAGTTATGGGGACATCCTGCTCCCTCCTTGGCCAGCCACAAAAACCCTCTCACTCACCTTTGGTACCTATGGATTGAAGGATCTGTGCTGCTGCTGGAGATTCTGTCCCTGCTCAGGTCTGCTTCTTTCAGTGCCATGGCCAAGGCTGGGCTGGACTCTGCTCTGAGTCAGGTGTGACAGCCCTTTCCAGTTGGTTTTTCAGGTCACTCTGGGCTAGAAATCTCCACCATTCCGTTGTTCTGTAGCTTCTGCTGCTCTGGAATTTGTTGAGAGTTCTTCTTTACAGGTATTTTATGGGCTATGGGATAAGAGCTAGTGTATGTGCATCTTTCTACTCCACCATCTTGGCTCCACCATCAGGACACTTAATTCTAATACTATATAAACTATTTGGGAAAATAGGTGAAGAAGGAATCCTTCCAAATTCCTTTTAGAAATATGGTCTGATACTCCATAAAAGAGTAAAAACAGAAAAAAGAAAACCATAGATTAATTTCCCTAATAAATATGGGTGCAAATATTTTAAATAAAACATTAGCAAGGGAGAATTCTGGGAAGAATATGATGGAAACTTCTGCTCTACAAATTTCCTCCACAGGAAAAGATAGAACATTGCTTCAGAGGATGTGAAGAGGAGTAAGAATAAACAAAAGTTGCAGTAAAGTACTTGTCCTCTTCAGACTGCAGGAAAGACCTGACTGCCAGGGACAGAAGTTTGTGCTGAATGGAGTGCAAACACCTCCAGGTCAACTCTGTGGAATCAACCAATAGCAAGCCCTGGGGGCAGCTCAGTTAACTTTCACCTCAAGGATAGTGTGATGGTCTGAAATAATAAAACAAAATCAAAAGAATAAAAAAGAAGACAACTTGAAACATCTCTTCAGAAAAAAGAACTTATCTGGAGAACAAATAGAGGAAAAATAATAAAAAATAGTTGGACTACCTGAAAATTATGATTAAAATAAAAGAATTGATACAATATTTCAAGAAATTATCAAGGAAAATTGCCCTGAAATTCAGAATAAGAAGGCAAAGAAGAAATAGAAAAAATCCACTGATCACCACCTGAAAGAGTTCCTAGGAGGAAAACTTGCAAAAATATCATAGCCAAGTTTCAAAGCTCCCAGGTAAAGGAGAAAATATTGGAACCAACAAGAAAAAAAATTTTTTAGTATCATGGAGCTACAACAAGGATTACACAAGACCATAGATCCTAGAATACTATATTTCATAGAGCAAAAGAGCTGGGGTTAAAAACTAGGGAAACTTACCCAGCACAGCATACTCCTAAATTTAAAAAAAATGAACATTTCATGAACTGAAGGACTTTCAGTTATTTGTGACAAAAACAGCAGAACTTAATAAAAAATTTCATGTATAAGATCTTGGAGAAATATAAGGTAAACATTAAAGACCAATTATAAAGGACTTCATATGGTCAAATTGTTTGCTTCTTATTTGTGAAAATGTTATCAGTACTCATGACTGCTATCATTATTTGGGTAGTTTGAAAGAAAGGTTTGGGCTGAACTGAGCATGATGGGGTGATACTAAAAAAAAGTTGTGTAGAGATAAAAAAAGAGTAATCATTTCATACAAATGGGATATGAAAGAAAGAATCGATACAGAAGCAAGTAGTGGGGGGATGGCAGACAGTGCCAGAAACTTACTCTCATTGGGAATGTGTTAGAAAAGGAATTAAATTCGGAAAGAAATAAGAGGGCAAGGGGATAGGGTATGGGGAGAGGATAAGGGAGGGAATCTCACTAGGGTGGGTAGGTTAAGGAATAGTACGACAAGGTAGTAGGTAGAAGTAAAGTAGAGGAGTGAGAAGAGATAGAGTAAATAAAATGAGAATAGTGATAAAAAAATAGTACGGAGGGAAAGACACAACAAGTAATAGTAGCTTAGAATGCAAATGTGAAGAATTTTCCCATAAAACACAAAACGATAGCTTTAGGGTTTGAATTCAACAATATATTGCTTTCAAGAAACACAATAAAAATGAAAGATACACACAAAAATAAAAGACTAGAATAGAATTTATTATGTAAAAGAAGCAGGAATAGTAATCATGATCTCAGACAAAATTCAAGCTAGAACAATCAAAAAAGAGAAATAGGTGTCACCAATAGTATTGAATATTGTTGTAGACTATCTAAAATAACTAGACAGCATAAAATATCTAAGAGCGTGCCTACCAATGCAGACACAGAAACTACGAGAACATAAACATAAAGACTTTTATGCAAATAAAGTCAGATTTAAATAATTGGTGCAATATGTGTTGTTCATAGGTAGGTAAATCCAATATAATTTTAAAAATGACAATTTTACCTAACTAATCTATTTATCCAAAGCCATCCCAATTAAAATGCTAAAAATTATCTTACTAAGTTAGAAAAAATAATATGGAATAATTTGGAAGAACAAAGTTCAGAATTTTCAAAGAAACTATGCGGGGGAGAGGGGTGAGGATAGAGGAGATGTAAAGAAAGGAGATTCAACAGGATCAGACCTTAAACTTTAAGGCAAGTACTTTGTTGAAGTACAAAATGGATGATTTCAATGATTTTAAATGTAATTTTTTGTATGAGTAAAAACAAATGCAATCAAGACTAGAAGAAAGGTAGAAAACTGGGGGAAAACTTTCATAGACAATCTCTCAGATAAGATGTAATTGTGTTGGAATATTGCTATGGTGTAGACAATGATGAACTGATTGATTTAGAAAAACTGGAAGGACTTGCATCTTTGAAGAGAGATGTTATCCACCTCCAGAGAATGAGATGACAAATGGAAATATGCACACTACAGTCTCATATATATGTGTATGAATGTGTATACATATATGTACATGTTTATAGATATCTATATACATGTGTTTTTGCATGTACATGTAGATAGACAGACAGATAGATAGACAGACAGACAGACAGACAGACAGACAGATAGATAGATAGATAGATAGATAGATAGATAGATAGATAATGTCTGTGTTTAATTGTAGCCTTCTTTAGGGCAGAGGAGAGAGGGAAAAAATACAGTAAAAAGTGCACAGCAGAGAACAAAAGATAACCTACAAAAAAGCAAAGTTGAGTATCTTTGAAAACAATTGTGTAGTATTTATTATATAGGTTTTCTAGAAATTGAAATTTATCATTTTATATTGAATTCTCTCTTATGCTGTGTACATGAAAATTTTTTCTTCTTCTTTTGTATTCAAGTTTAAAATGAATAAAAAATTTACCAAAAAAATATATACCATCAAGGAGATTAAAACAATGTATTCCAAGCACCATATACTATAACTAGATCTATGGATAAGAGAAGAATTTAGGCTCAAACAAGAAATGCAAAGCTGGTTCAACATTAAGAAGACTATCAGCATAATTTATGATATTAATAACAAAACAAAATCATATGATCCTCTCAAATAGATGCAGAAAAAGACTGTGACAAAACACCCATTGCTATTAAAAATATCAGACACCGTGGGAATAAATGGAGCTTACCTTAAAATGATAAGTGATATTTATCTAAAACCATCAGCAAGTATTACAGATAATGGAGCTAAGCTAGAAGCCTTCCTAACACAATGAGGAATGAAGCAGGATACCCATTGGATGACCACTATCATTCATCATTGTATTCAGCATTGTAGGGATGCTAGCAATCTCAATAAGAGAAGAAGAAATTGAAGGAATTGAAATAGACAATGAGGAAACAAAACTATCACTTTTTGCAGATGACAGGATAATAATCCAGTAAAGAAACTACTTGAAGTAATTAACAACTTTAGCAAAGCTGCAGGATACAAAATAAGCCCACATAAATCACCAGCATTTCCGTATATTACCAATGGAGTCTATCAACAAGTAATAGAAGGAGACATTCCATTTAAAAAAAATTGTAGACAATATAAAATATTAGCAAATTGAACTGCCAAGACAAACCCAGGAATTCTATGAACACAACTACAAAACACTTTTTACACAAATCAAGTCAGATCTAAACAGTTGGAAAAATATTAATTGCTCAATGGTAGGCTGTCAATATAATACAAATGACAATTCTACCTAAATTAATCTATTTATTCAGTGCCACACCAATCAAACTACCAAAAATGTTTTATAGAGCTAAAATAATAATAACAAGATTCACCTGGAAGAACTAAAGGTCAAGACTATCAAGGGCATCAATGGAAAAAAATGTGAGAGAAGATGATCTAGACCTGTCAGATCTCAAACCATTTTATAAAGCAGTAATTATCAAAACAATATGGCACTGGCTAAGAAATAGAGGATGGATCAGTGGAATTGATTAGGTATACAATACACTGTAGTAAATGACCATAGTAACGTAGTGTTTATTAAACCCCAAAATCCAAGGTATTGAAAAAACCAAGAATCCAAAAACTTATTATTTGACAAAAACTGCTAGGAAAACTGGAAAACGTGTGGCAGAAATAAGGTATAGACAACATCTCACACTGTTTACTAAGGATAGGTGACAGAGAGTACATGATTTTCACATAAAGAACAATACCATAAGAAATTTCAGAGCATAGAATAATTTTGCCTGTTAGATCTATGGATAAGAGAAGAATTTAGGCTCAAACAAGATATAGAGAGTATTACAAAATATAAAATGGATAATTTTGATTATGCAAAATTAAAAAGCTTTTGAACAAACAAAATCAACGCAACCAAGATTGGAAGGAAAGCAGAAAGTTGGGGAAATTTTTACAGCAAGTACCTCTGATAAAGGCCTCATTTTGTAAAATATATAGGGTAATGAGTCAATCTCTTAGAATGCAGTCTTTCCCAAACAGATAAATGGTCAAAGGATATTAACAGAAAGTTCTTAGATGCAGACATCAAATATATCCATAGTTATATGAAAAAAAATTATCTAAATCACTGTTGATTAGAGAAATGCAAATAAAAACAACTCTGTGATACCACCTCAGACCTATCAGATTGACTAATACAATAATAATTTTAAAAAAGAGAAAATGGTAACTGTTGGAGGGAATGTGGGAAAACTGGGACACTAATGCACTGTTGGTAGAATTGTGAACGATTTTGTAGCGCAATTAGAAACTATGACCAAAGGGCTACAAAACTGTACATACCTTTTGATCCCATAATCCCAGTGCTAGATATGTATCCTAAAAAGATTTTTTTAAAGGGGGATAGAGGCCATTTGTACAAAAATATTTATAGAAGATCTTTTTGTGGTGTCTAAGAATTAGAAATCAAAGGGATACCCATCAATTAGGGAATGGCTGAAAAAGTTGTGGTATATGACTTTAATGGAATATGGTTGTGTTATAAGAAATAACAGGCAGGATGATTTCAGAAAAACCTGGAAAGACTTACATGAAATGATACAAAGTGAAGTGAGCAGAACCCGAAGAACATTGCATACAGTAACAAAATGTATGATGAACTGTGAAAAACTTAGCTATTCTTAGCAATATGATGATTCAAGAAATTCCAAAGAATTTATGATGAAAAATGCTATCCATCTCCATAGAAAGAACTGGTGTCTTAAGCATGCTATTTTTCTTTCTTTCTTTTCTTCTTCCTTCCTTTCTTTCTCTTTCCTCCTTCCTTCTTTTCTTTTTTTCTTTCCTTCTATCTATCCTATTGCACAAAAAGTACTAATATGTAAATGTTTTACATCATTGTACACATATAATTTATATCAGATTGCTTACTATCTGAGGTACAGTGATAGAAGGGAGGGATAGAATTTGGAACTCAAAACTTAAAAAAGAGTATAAAATGTTTTTTACATGTAATTGCAAAAAAAAAAAATAAAGACAGGCCAATTGAAAAGTATCTCCAATATCTTCTATCCTAAATACAAAATATCAGATTTAAAACTATACCAAATACACATTTCTCAATTTTATGAGGAATGATAGAATCTTTTATTTCTGAAATGCTAAAAAATTTAAAAATACTAGAGTAAAATATTTAAATAATTTTGATCAAAGAATGTATCTTTCCAATGCTTCAATAAGTCATTGATATGGAATAATATTCCTTTCTATGATATAGACTGTACCCCATCCTCTACAATTCTGATCCAAGTCATATGATAGAATTAATTTTCAAATTTGAGGTATCCTGATATCTGTTCTTTATAATATATATATATATATATATATATA
>CM053771.1:256479641-256630878 GCA_028658325.1 Potorous gilbertii
TGGGTGGGGTGGGAGGGATGGGGAGAATTTGGAACTCAAAGTTTTAGGAACAACTGTCGAGTATTGTTCTTCCTACTAGGAAATAAGAAATACAGGTAATGGGGAATAGGAAGTTATCTGGCCCTACAGGACAAAAGAGAAGGTGGGGACAAGGGAAGGGAGGGATGATAGAAGAGAGGGCAGATTGTTGATAGGAGAAATTAAAATACTCGATGTATTGGAGTAGGGGGAGGGGACAAATGGGGAGAAAATTTGGAACCCAAAATTTTGTGAAAATGAATGTAAAAAAAACGTTAAATAAATTTAACTAAAAGAAAAAAAAAGAAAAAAAAAACTAAGAATCACCTTCCCAGAAAAACTGAATAATCCTCAGGGGAAAAAATGATCATTCAATGAAATGGAGGACTTTCAAGCATTCTTGTTGAAAGGACCAGAGCTGAATAGAAAATTTGACTTTCAAACACAAAAGTCAAGAGATATATGAAAAGGTAAACAGGAAAGAGAAATCTCAGTGGGGATGGGTGGGGAGGGAGGAAGGGAGAGAAGTTGTAAGTCAAAGTTTTAAAAATGAGTGTTAAAAATTGTTTTTACATGCAACTGGAAAAAAAGATATACAGGCAATGGGGTATAGAAATCTATCTTACCCTACAAGGAAATAGAGGGGATGGGGATAAGAGAAGGGAGGGGTGTGATAGAAGAGAAGGCAGAGTGGGGGAAGGAGTAATCAGAATGCATGCTGTCTTGGGGTGGGCAGAGGGGAAAGATGGGGAGAAAATTTGGAACTCAAAATCTTATAGAAGTATCTGTTAAAAACTAAAAATAAATTTCTTAATTTTTAAAAAAGACTAAGGGAGAACAGTACTGTTATTATTAAATGTAGAAGAATCAAGAGGATCAGGTTTGGTGAAACAGATGACTGGGTCTCTTCTGAAATGTTTAATTTAAGGTGCAAAGTGCTGTGAAAATTAGGAGGAAGATGGAAATATCCAGAGAGGGGAAGGGAAAGTAAGCATTTATATAATATCTACTATGTTTCAGGCACCGTGTGAAGCACTTTGTATAAATGTTATCTCATTTCATCCTCACAAAAACCCTGGAGAATTAAGGATGGGAGGTACTATTGTGCTCTTTATTCTAAAGTTAAAGAAACTAAGGCAAATAGTGATTAAATGGGTTGACCAGGGTGACACAGCCAGTAAGTGTGAGGCCAGATTTGAACTCAGTGAGTCTTCCTGACTCCATGCCTACTTTATCTACTACTCCATCAGTTGCCCAAGAGACATCCAGTTGGGAAGCTTATAATAAATATCCTTGCCAAAGCTACATATCAGGTAGCTAAAAGTCAAAGTCAATGGAATAGATAAGATAACTAAGGAAGAAAATACTGTTATCCTCTCCTCATCACATGGATTATGAGTGAAGCACCCCTGTGATCTGGCAAATCCAAGTAAAATTTTTTGGCTCTCCTTTTGTGCCAGAGAAGTCTGAGGTTTTTTTTTTTTCCTTTTTCTTTTATGGGGTATTTACAGTAGCTTATTGTAAAAATTCAGTTAAATATTTGGTCATAGGGTCTGTATTATCTGCTGGCCTTTGCATGTCATCTGTGGCTTCTGCAAAACTCCCCCCCAAATTCCCATTTAATGTCTTATGCCAATCCAACATATAGCAAGACCACAATGAGGCAAGTCTCCATGTGGAAGAGATAACTGAAGAGAAAAGAGAAGAAAACTGAGGACAGAATCTTAGGGAAAACTTCTATTTAGGGAATATGATGAATAGGTGTTATTGAAGTTGTCTAAAAAAAATGGAGAGTGTTCTCCCTGCCAGGAATATCTTCATTTTAAGAATATAGAAGTCGTAAATTTAAAAATATGACATTTTGACGGAAATTTCAGGTCTTCCCACCGCTCAGAGAAGGTGAATCATGAAGGGGAGTAATGGGAGCCAAAACTAGAAAGGCTGGTTGGTGAAAGTTCAAAGAGGACTTTGCAATGCCGAGAGAAGGAATATGGACTTAAGTTAACTCTGCCTCTAGACTAGAAAGATCCAAGAAATCTTAGGATCAGAAGGTGTAACCTGACCTCCGTGCTTTCCCATCCAGGTGCTGAAAGCCCAGAGAAGATAAGGAGACCAGAGGGATCAGATGGCACAGTTAAAAGACATCTGCTCTGTTCTTCTTGTCCTCTATGTAGCCTTTAGTGTTCTCACTTCCACCATGGGAGATAGTTAATCAGCCAATCAACAATTATTCACCAAGTACACAGTGTGTTGGGCACTGCGCGATTATACCCTAAGGATACAGATATAATGAATGTCTTCTCAATGACATAATATTCTAATGGAGATCTTAAATTCTATGTGTATGTGTATACATGTACATACACACTATTATATATAATATATAGTATAATCTATACATTTTATTTAAATACTATAAGCATATGTGTCATATTTTATACATCATATTATATTTTATATATCATTTACATAATATGTTGGGTGTATAATATAATGTATCATATATATAATATAATGTATAATATGTCATGTAATATAGAATGTTTATATATAAATGACATAAACAATATTATTTATTGTTCATGAACAAAAAATATTGTTGCTATGCAGTTGTTTTTCAGTCATGTCTGACTCTTTGGGACTCTTTTTGGGGGATTTCTTAGTGAAGATACTAGAGCGTTTTGCCATTTCCTTCTCCAGTTCATTTTACAGAAGAAAAAAAATGAGACCAGCAGGGTTGTGACTTGCCCTGGGTCACACAGCTAGTGTCTGAAACTGGATTTGAACTCAGGTTTTCAACTCTAGGCCTAATACTTTCTCCACTGTGCTGTGATATATATTGTATGAGATCATCTCATATCATATCATAGCCTATGATTGTATATATGTAACATATAAGGTGATGTGTGGTTACATATGATATATGTATTACATATTAGTGTGTATGTGATATATAATATAAAATAATGCATGATGTTCTCTATGGTTTTACATACATACATATATGTAAAATGTGTGCATATATGTGTATACACACACACATATATATTTAGATACATACACAGAGCACTTGCCATTCTAAAGCCCTAACTAACCTCAAGTGCTTCTCAAACACAGGACCCAGTAAGGAATTTAAATATTAGAAAATATTGAATCTAGAAGGAACTAAAGAGATAATTTAATCTCATGCCCTTATGTGGAAATGACACTTCTGTTGAAGTAAGTTCTGTTATTCCTGCATGTTAAAGTATTTAGATTTGGAGTCTGGGGACCTAAGTTTAAACTTTGCCTCTGACTCTTAGTGTCTAGGTCACCTTATTGTAAAACAAGAGACTTGAACTCAAAGAATTCTAAGGACCCTGCAGATTTAAAAATTGATCATCTTTTTTAAAAATGATAAACCAATTGCAGTTCTGAAAAAGTTACTTCTCTCTTTCCTCTTACACCACCTCCTCCCCATGAAGATGAAGAGAATGAGGGAATGAAAGGCCTAGGGGAGGGCACTTGGCTGACTCATCAGAGAATCTCAGGAAATAGAGAAAACTAGTAGCTTGTGTCAGGCAAAGGCATAATCAGTCATTAGATTCACAGCCCATTAATCATTTCTCTTCACATGAGCTAAAAGTTAGAGGAATCCCTGAGATAGGAAATAGGACATTAGGGGGAAAGTCAACAAAGTGCATGAGCTTTTAAAACAGTAAGAAACAGTGGAACCTTATGCCAATTGTTGGAAAATTTGAAGTAATCCATGTCATGTGCTCATTTCCACTATTGGAGATAGTGATAGAGATAACTGGAAGGACTTAGGTCCACATGATAGCCTAGGATAAGAAATGAAGGTGAGCTTAATGAGAGGAGCAAAATCATCCTTAATAATCAGCTAAGGAATATGTTTAAGACAAATCAAATAAAAGAGGAAAAATAAATGAGGAGCAAGGATAAGACTTCTAAAGGCCATCTCCACTAGGAGCAAAAGAAATGACTTTATAGTACAGAAGGATGCCCTGAAACACACTGGATGAATCTATGGTACTGAATCTATGGCAAATTCCATCCTTAAATAGGGGACCCATACTGAGATAATGATGATGATGATGATAGCCATCATAGTATAGCATTGTAAGGTTTGTCAAATGCTTTGCAAATATCACATTTGATCCCCCTGATAACCCTGGGAGGTAGAGGTGCTATTAGCATCCTCATTTCATAGGTGATGAAACTCAGACTGAGAAATATTGAGGGACTTGTACAACATCATATAACTAGTCAATAGCTAAGACAGGATTTGAACTCAGATCTTTCTGATCCAAGGGCCAGGTCTCTAGTTACCTTTGTAAGAGACGGAAAGATAATGAGTTCACTTTCAGATATGTTAAGCTTGAGATGACTTCAAGACATCCAGTTGGAAACATCTAGTAGGTAATTCATGTGGTAATGATACAAAGGAGAAATACTTGGGTCAAATAAATAGATATAAAAGACATCTTTATGGAAATGATCATTAAACCCATGGGAGCTAATGAAGTCACCAAGAGAGATAGTGTTCATAGAAAACGAAGTATACCAAAGAGAGAATTTATAAGCCAAGCCCAGAATTTAGAAGTAAGAGACTGGAATGAATTGCCTTTGGGATATTTCATAGTACTTTAAGTGACTCTGAACTTCTCAAAACAAAACCTCATCCTTTTTAATATTAACATTATTCTGATGATTCTGTAAAGCCCTGAGTCATGTAATAACATAGTCTCTAAAGAAGCAAAACTGTGAGTGGCCCAAAGGGTAATGGCAAGAAATATGATGACTGTGAGAAGTTTGTTATATATATTCTGTGCTTCAAACCCTTGACACCCTGAGTGTTTGCAGGGGAATGGATGACCTGTTTAGGGAAAAGTGAAATAAGTCAAAAAGTACCCAGGTTTTCTTGGGTGGGAGAAAAAAACTAACCTGAGAAAAATTGGGACAGGACCTCCACATTTCACTTAGCTCTTCATTTCAGGAGAGAGCTTCTGACCCCAGAGTTACAAAAGCAAAAAAAAAAAAAAAAAAAGAATACATTGGTACATAAGACAGTATTTTCTGACATGTCCTCTAATTTTCTCTATTTGTTACACAAACTTGTTCTCCTACTTACCTTTTTATACATTTAGATTCTTTGTTCCTTATTTGACTATAAGCTCCTTGAGGCCAGAATTGAGCCTATTTTTCTTTATGTCATCCATAGTGCATAGCGTATCATCTTGCATATGGTCGACATTGAACAGAGAGTTCACTTTCTTGGGGAAGATGTCTCGATGTGACTTAGAATAATAACAACTGACATTTTAGTGCTATAAGGTGTGCAAAGCGCTTTACAAATATTATCTCAGTTGATTTTCAAATAGCCCTGAGAGAGGGGTGTTACGTTTATCCTCATACTACAGATGAGGAAACAGAGGCAAATAGAGGTTAAGTGATTTACCCAGAGTCACAGAGCTAGTTAGTACTTGAAGTAGGATTTGGGTTTACTAAATCATGGTGAGGTGGCCAAATTGAAGTATAAATATCTCCCTTTGTAACAAACACTCTAGGTGATTTTTAAAAGTGGCTGCGATAGTCCAAAAAACCAAGGACCTGTGGGCCTCTCCAAGTTTACACCAGGCTATTTCTGCTCTGGACATCAAACATCAGCGCTCTTTTCTGGAAATCTCCATACAATATCCATCGACTGGGGCATGGAGGGGACTGAGGGGAGAGAAGGGAGGAAGAGGTTGGCCTTGCTCGAAACAATACCTAGTGTTTCCTTGACTGACATCAGACATGCTGCACCTGAACTCTTGCACCCAATCTCACCTCCCACCATAAAAGCCAGGATATGCCTGGAACTTGTCAACCATGAGGGGCCCTGCGGTAGGAGGCAAAGGAAAGGGATTTCCCACATATCAATGAGGCCAAATCTGGCTATGCAACATCCAAGAACGGCCTGACCTCTCCAGGGAGACCATCTCAATGACATATGTTCTTTTCCTATCAGTCCTGAGGACTAGCTTTGCCTGGGACTGGAGTGTAGATCCACAGTACCTGAATTTTTTTAATACTTGAGAACCCAGTTGTATCCCGTCGCCATTCATTGCTTCTGTTTTGTCACACCCTGCTTCCTGCCCCGCAGGGGTTTTGTTGTAAGCCTTTCATTTTAAACCTCTCCTTGTGTGGTGAAGTAGCATGATAAAGACCTATTACTTTATCATCATTGGGCTGCATTTTTGTGAAGTCACCTTCTAAACCCTATAACTGCTACAATAGTCTGGGACAGAAGCATATCTGATTTGTACACTGACACAAGATCTTGTATGACACAGGGAGAGGAAGGGGGAATCGTGGAGCTAAGCAGTAGAGTAGAAGAGATATTTATAAGTAATTTAGTTCATATATTCCCTTTTTAAAGACAGGAAACTTGTATCCCAGAGGGTTAAATAAGTCACTCAAGGCCACACAAGGTTATCATTGCTGAAGTGGGAAAATTTGATTTGAGCCAGGCCATGTTGGACTCCATGTTCAGTCCTTTTTCTCAGCACACCACATTCAGGGACCAGAATAAGAGAGTCACTAAAGGAGGGGCAGGACAATGTTGGGGATTCTAAATGCCATGAAGCCTACAAGACAGAAGTTTTGGCAAGTGTTCTTAGGTGGAATAACATGTAAATCTGTCTCACTCTAGAGAAAGGCTAGTGTCTGACTCATTAGGGAGAAGTGCTGTTGGATACAACAGGAGCCAGAGTCAGATCTAAGTGTGGGGAATATTGTGAGGCCAAAAGAATACATATATACACACCCCAATCAGACAAATGTCATGGTCATTTTCATCCCCTTCTATCATCAGTCTCAGATTTGGCTAACATCTGCCATCTTACATTTTAAGTCATAGTCAAGGAATCCAAATATCCCATTCTATGATACTACCCTTCTGGATCTTGACTTAAAATAGATTAAATGAAAGGTAATCGGAGGCCAAGGAATGGAACACAGAGAATGGAATATATGTGTTGTTCTAGTGTCTTACAAATAGAATCCAAAGGTTTGTTTGCTTTTAATAAAAGGGGGAGAAATAATAAAACTGCCTATTAAATGCAACCACCAAGCCAGTTACCCTGTGGACAAGTAACTGCTAAAATGAAGGAAGAAGGTACAGCATATTCATTGATCACTTGGGAATTTAGAGGAACAAAATCTAAGAAAAAGCAAGTAGAACTCCCCTGGCCTCAATTTTCCACAAATTTCCAAAGTCTTAGAAAAATAGAGGAGTTCATAGTTGGAATAATACACCTCTATGGAAGTTTTGACTGCAGAGATGCATTACTGTCATTTGGTGAGATAAACAAAAGGTATGAGTGGCTATGGATTGATAGACCTGATTCAAAAGAAAAGAGGGATGAAGAGGTGAAGAGGGGTGAGGGAGCAGGATCATATATGTGGCAATATAGTTGAGGAAACCCAGAAAGCAAGAGGTGGAACAGCATGGAGGAGAAGGCATTTTGATAAAGAGCAAAGGGGAAACTGTTTGAAGAGACTTCAAAGGCATCCTAACTAAGTCCCAGGGATCTGAATAGTTAAATGACTTGAACATTGGACAAGGGGGAAAGGAATTATAATAGAATAGTGTTGTCCTTAGGTTATCAGGATAAAGTTATTGAATACAGAAAGCAAGAATACATGTTTACCATTCTGAATCTTGTTTGGATCTAGGTCATTTGAGTGCCAATAACATTTCTTGTCTCCCTTTTTCTTCATAGAAATGATATTTGGGATGGTAGCAAATGTAGCTACAGTCTGTAGTCACAAGGTGGAAAATTTCCTGGATTGGGAGGAGGTGGATTTATAGGGTCATCTGGGTGCTCTATAGATCCCATCTTTACAAGATCATTCATGAAACAAAATATTTATGCTCTATTACCAAAGAAGCAGAGAGCCTACTGACCATCAACACTCCCAACTTCAATGTCTTGTTCCTTAGGCCAAGGACCTCCTTCTTTGAAATCCTATCCCCACCACAGCTTAAGAAATTCTTTCCTGACATCCCACTTGCTTCTTTCTTTGAAATGTGTACAAATACCATTGTAGGCCTATATAATCATAGCCTATCACAGAAACAGAAATGGTGTTATTGTAACGTTGACTGCTCTAGTCCCCAATAAAAACAAAAAGAAAGACATTCTCTGATTTCAAGGAGCTTACATTCTAATAGAGAAAGATAGCACACAAAAAGCAGCTAAAAAGTAAGGGAGCGGGCAGGCTCCAAAGATATAGGGAAAGGCGATGGTTTTGAAGTCAGGAGACAGGACTGGAGGGAAAGTAGGATAAAACTAGCTTTATCCCTTCCATAAAATGGAACCCACATAATAGATGGCACATGGTACCTTTTATTTTTGTCTTTTGACTTACATGTAAATTGGATTTAAGCGAGACAGATTGCACAAAGTCGTAGGCCTTACTCTCTCCTCCAGAGCCATCACAGCCCAGTGGCAGGACAGAATGAAGACCACTTACTGGTGAAGGTTTAGGATGCAGTGGAGGACTTTGGTATCTTTGATGTTTAACAAAGCTCTAAGCACTCCACAGAATCTGCTTCAGCCACCTTCATGGCCACTGAGCAGATTGTTCTAATCTGTCCATTCCACCAGGGGAAGTCTTCACATGCTTGGGGTAGACACCCCGCTAAGTCACCAATGGGTTTAAAATCCCTAAGTTACCCTGAACTTGGTTTAGCACATCTGCCTAACAAACAGCGAAAGCACAGTGGCTCAGTCCTTATTTGTCTTCTGTTTTCTTTGGCAAAGATAAAGTCACACTGAAAATAATGAAAAAGGTAACAGGGATAGTACCCAAGATAAAATTTGTAAGCCTATCAGAGAGCACTTGTCCACCCTTGATGAATTCAAATAATTTGCTGCAGACAAGACATCCTCAGGTACTTAACAAAGTAGTCATGATTTCCGAGCCATGCCCAGGGGTGTATCCAAGCATAGAGAACAAGAGAGGAAGGCCAGAAGCAGAGTCTTTACACTGTAGACTAAACTGAAGTAACGGATCAATGAACATCTAGAGAAGGATGAATGATGACACAGAACCAGAGATTGTCGTCATGATTCATGCCAGAATTCATTCATCTTTCCTTTTTTTCATAGAGTTATTGACCAGGTAGAGGTAAAGCTGTGGAAACTGCTACCTGAATCTTAGCTAAGCTAAGATCCTTGCTATAAATAGTTTCATGTTACTCTTATGGAAAAGATGGAAGGATATGTACTAGTAGGGCTGGGAAACCTGTGGCCTCAAGGCCACGTGTGGCCCTCTTAGTCCTTGAGGGCGGTCCTTTGACTGAATCCAAACTTCCTAGAACAAATTCCCTTAATGAAAGTATTTGTTCTGTAAAACTTGGACTTGGGCGAAAAGCTGCACCCAAGGACCTAGAAGGCCATATGTGACCTCAAGGTCACAGGTTTCCCACCCCTGAGCTAGATAATAATGTAAAATGGATTCAGAATTTGTTGACTAGATAGACTCAAAGATTGTTAATGGCTTAACGTCAGCTTTGGTAGTGTGGAATAGTAGAAGGAGCCCTGAATTAGAATCAAAGAAAATGAGTTTGCATCCTCTTTCAGGTAATGTTGCATAATGTTCCTTGGGATTCTATTTACTCACATACAAAATGAAAAGGGTTGAACTAAATGGCTTCCAAAGTCCTTTCCAAATCTAAAAATTGTAAAAGCTGTTACAGTCTCTCTTTTGTTGTGTTTAGTTATTTCTTTGTAATCCCATTTGGAACTTTCTTGACAAAGATACTGGAGTGGTTTGCCATTTTCTTCTCCAGTTCATTTTACAGATGAGGATCTAAGGCAAATAGGGTGACTTGTAAGTGACTTATCCAGGGCCACACAGCTAGTAAGTGTCTGAGGCCAGATTTGAACTCAGAAAAATGAGTCTTCCTGACTTCAGACTATCCTGACTATCCATTGTATTACCTTTCTCCCCGTGGTCTTCCAGCAGAGTCCAAAAATCTTTTCTTGATCCTATACTATCGAAGATATCTGTGAGTGGCTCAGACAAAGGCATAGATATTACGCCTACAAAATTTTTAGATGATAAAATGTTGTGAGAAATTTTTAACACACTAGAAAACAGTCAGGACCCAAAAAGAACTTGGTAACTTGGTCATCTAATAAGATAAAATTCAATAGTGATAAATGTGCAAAGTCTTACATTGGGTTCCAAAACTCAGTTTCACAACTACAGGACAGAGGAAACATGATTCAGACAGTAGTTTCTTACAAAAATATCTGGGAGTTTTAGGGGACCTGACTTTAAGATGAGTCAGCAGTATTATGTGTCAGCCAAAAATAGGTGATGTGGTTTGTAGATATATTGAGAAATAGTTACTCCAAGATTAGGAAATGGTAGTCCAATTATACTACAACCCAAGTCAGACCACTCCAAGAATACTACAGAGAATATTATATTCAATTTTGGGCACCACAATTTGAGAAGGACATAATAAATAGGAAAGTATCTAATATAAGTTAAGGAGAATGACAAGAATGATACTGAAGTCCTGCCACACAAGGATTAGTTGCAGAAACTGGGAAGGTTTGGCCTAGGGAAGATAAAGTATTAAGGGGAACCCGTGAAGCTGTGTTTGAATCTTTCAAGGGTTTATCATACAAAGGAAGAATTAGACTTATTCTATTGTCCTCAGAGAGAATAACCAGGAGTTATGGGTGTAAGTTGCAGAAAAGCGAACTTGGTCTTTGATATAAGAAAATGTTTCCTTTTAATTACAGCCATTCCAAAGTAGAATGGACCTGCCTTGGGAAATAGTGGGTTCCCCCTCATTGAAGGATGACTGGATGACATGCATCCTAAATTTCTCACATGGTCACATGTTTAAAAGGTCATAGTGAGTATCCCTTCCAGGAATAGATGGTTGCCAAAAGTCCCTTCTATCTCTAAAATTGTGTAATCCTGTAAAACACTACCTCCTTCATGAAACCTTCTTCATCATACTCTGGCCCACTCTGATCCTTCTCCTACAGAGGCTAGATTCAGTATTATGTAAACAATTTAGATGTCATCACGTATTTTTCTCCAGTTGTTTGATATATATATGTACATATGTGTGTGTGTGTCTGCATGTACCTTGTCTCCCCAAACTTGCTTTCTCACACGGCTTATATAGCAACACAAAATGGAAAAGACAGAAAACTCGATAAGTGCCTATTTAGTTATTGATCAGGGAAAATGGCAAGTATAGTAAGCAAGCTAATGCTCAAAAACCCATTTGATCATGCCTAAGGTAATTTGAAGATTGAATGAAATGTGTGTAATCTTTAGAGGTTATGGCATCACTAGTAGAAGATGATTGATGCTAGGGTGAGAGTATGGATGGGCAAAAGATTTCAGGGTAACTATAGAGACTCTCTACCAGTTGCCCAGTCAGTTGTAGGTGTTAAAGATAGCCAGCATTTCTTCACCAGTGCTGCCTCCTTCCTTCCTGACCTAACTTTCCAGAGTATGTATAAAGCAATGGAAATATTGGAATGCTTTGGTTTACAAGGCATTTCTTGTTATCTTCCACCAGGCTTCAGGGTACCAGAGATTTAGCACAAACAGATAATTATCTTGTGGCCAGCAGATAATTGGGCAATTAATAAATGCTTCTTGATGATAAAATAAGCAAGAGCCTGGAAGCAAGATTTGCTGTAGATAAGTAAGACTACTTCCAGTGCATTATTGACCCAACCATTAGGACCAATTATTCATCAGCCTGTTACCTAATGGCATATATACATATATATATGGCTAGCCTTCAGTGAACATTAAATAACAGTAGAGATAAACATCTAAATCAATTAATAAAGTATGCCACAAATGTTTCTATTCAGCTTTGTAGCCTTTCGCAGTTTTTCCTATTAGTCTCCTTGTTTCCTTGTATTTTATCTGTGTAACAAAAACAAGATTTTCTTTTATGTTGGTTCATTCATTCAGCAAGTGCTGAAATATATACACCATGGTCATAAACACTAGACATGTATGAGTGTATAGTGTATGCAAGGTGTCCCAAAGATCTTAGTGCTGTTTTAATGCCTAAAATAATAGCTATTAAAACTAGCAACAATGCATATATAAACTATATCAAACTACCTAGCATTTTCAGAGGAGGGGAAGGGAGGGAGAAAAATTTGGAACTTAAAATCTTATAAAAATGAATGCTAGAAAAAATTCTTAATATATAATTGGGGAAAAAATAAAATACCATTTAAATTTGTGTTTGTGTTCATCCTTCATTGCCGAAGAAGTCATGCCATCAGAGAAATGATGACATGACTTGCACTTGACTTTGTTTTGATTGAGGGAGGGCTGGGCAGGTCACCAGCCTTACTTCTCATCCAGAGCCATCTGAATCCAGTGACCAGATATTCATCAGGATGACTGGCGATGACCCAGGATGAGGCAAGTGGGGTTAAGTGACTTGCCCAAGGTCACACAGCTAGTGAGTGTCTAGTGTCTGAGGTGAGATTTGAACTCAAGTCCTCCTGACTCCTGAAATGGTGCTCTATCCACTGCACCACCTAGCTGGCCTGATTTGAATTTTTAAAAACTAGCTAAAAGTTATTTAAGGGATACCTTGTATAAACACACACAAACACACAAGCCTTTCCTTGAGGTAATGTGGATATGAAGCCCCTGACCCACTTTTAGAATAGCACACACTTGGAGTTATTTCTCCAGTTATAAGGAATCTTCAAGGGACTGAGGAGGTTTTCTAGGTGGTGACCAATCAGCATCCACAATTCATCCCAGATATAACTTGTCTCCTGGGTCCACATTTATAGGCCTTTTCCCCCAGCTTCATTCATTTCTGGGTTTTTCAGATGTTTAGGAAGATATGAAGAGAAAGATCAGAGATCAGAGAATAAGATCTAATACAAGAGGAAGGAGGATGCAGATGAGATGTAATTATCCTGGGAGGAAAATTTAATGGTCTTTCTTGGAGTTGGAGTGGAGGGAGGAAGAGTAGATAGGGCTGAAGGGCAATGAATATTTCCCAATTCTCATTTTTTTGACTGGTTAGCAACCAGATAGATAGAAGAATTCCCCATGCACAGGGAGGGGTTATATTGTAGTAACAATATTATTGTTGAGTTATGTTGTTGGAAACTCAATCTCTTCTCTCCCTATAAAGGGTAATGAAACATTCCCAATATTGAGCCATCCAAACCTTTGCACTGAATCCTCCTTGTAAGTGATAAGATTTATTTATGTGAAAGCTGGCTAGAGTTAAATTTTGTGGCTGTAGAACAGTTTTCCTCTCATGAAACTCATTGGACTATGTAATAATAACTTATATTTTTATAATATTTTAATGTTCACAAGGCACTTTACATATATTATCCCATTAGATCACAGTTCTGTGAAGTTCTGTAAAGAAAGTGCTGTCATCCCCATGCTACAGGTGAAAAAACTGAGGTTGAAAGAAATGTAATGACTTGTCCATGGACACACAGTAAGTAGATCATTTGGGATTAGAACCTAGGTAATATTCCTGAGACCAAGTCCAGCACATTATGCCATACTGCCTCTGTAAATGAATCTTATGTCCTTAATCTTGGACCTTGATAGTTATATATGCTAATCAATTATGCTAACAGCTCAGATGGGAAACAATAAGATACCTGCCCAACATCTGGTTTGACCTCTGGAAGCCGCACAGAGAGGGATTCTACTCTTCATTGCTGAAGGTTGAAAGTAAAATAGCTTTCAAATTATCCTTTTAAATGTATGGAGCAGTGATTTTTAAAGCTGCCTCAATCTATCTTCTTACAACATAGGATTTGCATAGTTCTTTGGAAGGAGAACTCAGCTGTTTGTAATTTAGGGATTTAAATTGGTTTTTAATTTACAAGAAAAAATCCTCATGGTCTTTCAGCATGGAATCTCTTTAAAAATACTGCTTAACTTGGCGAATTTCTCTCTGAGGCCACTGTGCATTTGGTTAAAGACTTTCAGGACTTCTCCATAACTCTGTGAGGTCGGTAATAGCTACACCAACTCTTAAATCTCTCTCTGACTAGTATGCTGCTATCCATTCTCATTTAGCAGATATGTTCAGGATTTATTATCTGCTCTGAAATTTTCTCCAACTCTAAATTTCTTCCACACAGGGCTTCAGTGGTTCCCATGCTTTTATGCTCTTTTAACTAGAGAACATTCCCTGAAATACCAGTAACTCTCTTCTCCAAATCCAGATGAAGCCTTCTTGTCCAGAGCCCCCAGATCAAATGGAATGATTATATTCAGAGTAACTTCCAATTTGGATGCCTAGAATGAGAGAATCTTACTTCTAAAAGGAACATTTTTAAAATTTTATTTATTTTATTCTGAACTTGAGAAATAAAACAAACATAGTAGAATGGGAAAAAAAGGGATGCCTGCACATGAAACTGCAAAGATACTGTGCTATTCCTTGCTAGTGTCTTTAAATACATAATAAAGTGATCATGTAATTTTATTTTTTCCCTTTTTTTCTTTCCTTCCCCTGCTTCCCTAGAGATGGCTACCATTAGATACAAATATGTAAATACATGTGAGTGTGTGTATCTAAAATCATTCTATACATACTTCTATTTATCAGTTCTTTTATTTGGATGCAGATAGCATCTTTCTTCATTTGTAGTTAATTTGGTTATTCATAATAGTCAAAATGATTTAGTAGCTTAAAGTTGTTCTTAAAACAATATTGCTTAGAAGGAATCTTAAATGTCATCTAGTCCACCTTCCTTCCTGGTGCTAGAATTCTTTCTATGTGTAAAACCCTGATAGATATCCTCTCCATAATTGCTCTCAATGTGGACAACTCTCCCAAATGTTACAAAGTTTTTACTTAAATTGAGTGAAATCTGTCTGTCTGTAGCTTATATGCACCTATTCTCTTACTGAATAATACTTGAAAATAGTCATCATATTCCCTAGATGGGGCTGTCCACTTGGAAGTTTGGTTAAAAGAGCAAACAGACTAAATTCACGTTGTTTGTTCCCTTAAAGCTAGCAGATACATGAGAATGGAGCCAGAAGGATACTTCTGACTGACTTCTACAAGAGTGACCAGGCTTAAATCTGTTTTAGGACAATCCCAAAATGTCTGTGTCCCTCATATTTATGGTCTCTATATGTGTTTAACTATAACATTAGAAAGGAATTTTCTTAATTGAATAAGTTGTAAATATAATAAGAGAGTTGACAAAGTTGCAATTGAAATTATGATCCAAGATATTTGTGTTTTCTTTACCATTAATACACCGTGACATTGTATATGTCCACAAAATATTAAGATAGTGTCTTGGGTTAAGGGTCTCATAAAGAATGCTAAGTCAGCCCCATCTGGCCTTATGGACATAGAAAGAAGTATTCTCTGAGTTTACTTCAGAGAACAAAGAGGCTGTTAGGTCCAGACTCTTCTTTTGATAAATTCAGGCTCTGACCCTCATTAAAGTCCAAAACTCATATTAAATGATTATCAGGGCAGCTTGGTAGCACTGTGGATAGAGAGTCTTGTTTGGAATCAGAAAGACCTGAGTCACACTAGCTTGAGACACTTACTAGTTATGTGATCCTGGACAGGTCACTTAACCTTGTTTGCCTCAGTTTCCTCAACTGTAAAATGAGATGGAGAAGGATATAGCAAATCGCTCCAGTATCTTTGCCAAGCAATCTCAAAAAAGAATCATGAGGAATAAGACATGACTGAAAAATGACTCAACAGTGACAATTTCACATTCCCTCCAAGTCTTCTCTTCTTTGGGATCCAGATCACCAGTTCCTTATATAAGGTAGTGGTGTACTATGCTGTTTTTGCCCACCTAGATTGTATGTGCTAATATGGGTCAGTTTAAATGTGGTATTCAAAAAGGCAAGAAGAGTATCTCTTCTCCCAACTCTTCTCCAAGGACACTTTGATTCCTTCCAGGAGGGGAAGCAGGAGGTTGGGACCAAAAGCTGAAAATTGCAGCCCTGAGAGACAGAGATGGGGGTGGACCACAGGGCTAGAATTATATTGATCTAGGACTAGATCACTAATACATAAATATATATTAGTCTAGAGGAAGCAATTTTCGGGTTCAGGCTAAAGGCCTGATTGCCATTGTTGAATGTGAATGGAGGGCCCCAAGCTATATCCAAGACCTGGTCTCTTTCCTCCAGATGCCAGTTCCACAGTGAATACACATCCTTCAAGGCTAAGTTCAAGTGGGGCATCTAGGTGGCACAGTAGATAGAGTGTTAGGCCTGGAGTCAGGAAAACTCATCTGTTTTTTTTCTTTTTTCTACTATTTTGAACTTAAATACAAAAACAAAAAAAAATTTCCATGTACACAGCACAATATACACACAAAAAAGGATTCAATATGAAACTATGAATCTCTATTTCACCTTTTACTTTTTTTGCAAAAGTATATAATAAATATGATACATTGTTTTCAAAGCTATCCTACTTTTCTGTGCTTCCTTTCTAAGCTTTCTTTTGTTCTCCACTGTAAACTTTTTTCCTCCTTAAACCATGCTATACATACTTCTATTCATCAGTTCTTTCTCTGGAGACGATGGTATCTTTCTTTGTAGATGATTTGAATATTTATGATATTCAAAATAACTTAGTCATTCACAGTTGTTCCAACGTAATTCTTCAAGTGTAGTTAGTGGGTGCAGTCTGACAACTGTAGCCTAATACTATTGTCTCCCTTGAACTATATCTCATTTATTCAAAAACATTTTTTTGCATACATACTGTGGGTCGAGTCAGTGGTACACTGATAAATATTTTAAAATCCACTCTCTGGAAAGAAAAATAAAATGTGTGCCTTGGACATACTTTTAAGCTTAATCTGAATTATTAACATTTTCTTCATCCTTTTCTTAAATAGAAATATAATCAACAAGACAATCAATCACAACTTGATTTGACTGATGTATAAAGGCCCACTGCACTCCCAGACTGGGCTGGAACAAGACTAAAATATAATTGGAAAATTTTTCACAAAAGAAATAAAAATACACTAAAACATAGATATTCCATTTCAAAACTAAGTCAATATATCCAACAGGGATGCTTCTATATGTTTAGCCATCATCATTTCTACTTGAATTTGACACCACTATCTTGGGGGATCCAGAGATGAATAAGGTATGGCATCTTTTCTCTAGCAGTTTATTATTCAGTAAAATGCAGCTCTTCATTCAGTCTAATATTACATGAGGATTCTTGGGCAACTTTGCCAGCCTATTGGCTCATATGTATTGAGCCTGTAAGCAACTAAAACCTGAAGCAGTTCCTTTTCACTTATAAGTTCACTTTTAAGGTAATTCCTCCTATATTTCTGGTCTTGATTTTTTAAGATTGAAATGCAAAACTTTACAATATTCCATATTAATATTAATTTTGTTTCTTTCAGGTTGCTGTCTTACCCTGTTGAGATCTTCTTAACTCTGGTCTCTGTCTTTTGACATATTAACTTTTCCTCCTAGTCTCCTGTCTTCTGAATATTTGATATACACCAATTGTCTGCCTTTACCCAAGTGAATAAATATATTCCACAGGGGAGAACAAGAAGAGAGCCCCTTGTTCTTATGAAACCTCTATCCAGGATGACATCAGTCTGTGAATGAACATGTTTAAAGTGGAGTGGTCCTACCAGGTAAAACAAAATTCACCTAGGTATATCATTGTCTAGTCCTCATTTATTTATCATGTTTATAAAAATGTCATGAAGAAGAAGCGAATAAGTTTTTATATAGAATCGGCTACTTGTCAGGCACTGTGCTTAACAACTTTTACAAGTATTATCTCGTTTGATCCTCACAACAACCTTGCAAAGTAGGTACAATTATTGTCCGCATTTTTCAGTTAAAGAAACGGACGCAATCAGAGGTTAAGAGGTTGCCCACGCACCTACTAAGTATCTAAATCCACACTTGAACTCAGATCTTCACGACCCCAAACCCAGAGCTATATGCGCTACACCAGCAGAAGCTGCTGCATGAGCTACTTTGTCAAACATCTTGCCAAAGTCAATGTACATTATGCACTATAGCATTCCTCTTATCAACCAATCTTGTTACCATTTTAAAAACTAAATGACATTGGTTGGTCATAATATTTTAGTGAACCCATGTTTATTCCCAGTGATTATGTCTTTCTTTTATGATAATGGCTACAAACCATCAGTGATTCATTCTAGATTGCTTCTAAGTATCAGTGTTATTTCTTCCAGTTTTAAAAATGTGACATTTTTCCATTTCTATTTTCCTAACAGTTTTCTGCTTCTCCATGATTTCTCAAAGATCACTGAGAGTGTTCTAAAATCACTTTTGTAAATGTTTTCAATACCTTGAAGTATAATTTGTCTGAATCTAGAGACCTAAAATAATGTTAAGTGTTTCCTAACTCTCTTTCACATGTTTTAAGTTTCAATTCTTTGATAACCAGAGTTGTTCTACTCTCTCTCTTGGAGAAAACAGGGCCAAAATAGACATTGAGAAATTCTGCTTTCACCCCTTTGTCAGCTATTAAAATTATACCACTTTCCCTGTGCTACAAGCCTCTTCCTTCCTTTTTCTTGGTCTGAATTTAGGAGTTTTTTTTAAAAGATCTTTTAGTTCTTAAGAATTTTCCTCAAACCTCAGCGGATTATGGGAGTCAGCCTTCCTTAATACTCTAAGAGGAGGGTGCCTCTCATTTATATTCATGCAATTCTGAGCTCTTCCTTTCAACTTTGTAAATGTTCTTTTTTCAATCTGATGTCTTCAAAGAGCTCACTGTGCAGCCACATTAATTATTTTAATGCTCTCATCCTATTCTTCATTAGTTCCATGTCTGTTCACCCAGTCATGATTTCATGACTTGGAGTTTTTATATAATATTATATGTGATGAAACAAACCACTCTGTCATTCCCTGTCAGAGGCTGGCCTTTGGTAGGCTAAGGACAAGCCTTGTCTGGAAAAGAGAAGTTAGGACTTTAATTGAGAAAAAAGCAAACTCGAACAGGAAACCCAGTCTGACTTAGTAATAAGGTGTCTAGAAAATGCTGAAATCCAAGTTGGCTAAAACAAGGAAAACAAATAATCTGGTTGCCAAACAAGGTGCTCAAAGTTTTGAGTCAATACTCACTC
This sequence comes from Potorous gilbertii, assembly GCA_028658325.1. Taxonomy (NCBI): domain Eukaryota; kingdom Metazoa; phylum Chordata; class Mammalia; order Diprotodontia; family Potoroidae; genus Potorous; species Potorous gilbertii. Next base: position 256,498,850 of record CM053771.1, read on the forward strand.
AGGAAGCTAAAATGCATGAAGAACCAATGTGATTGGCTGTTTGGCTCAACTTAGTACCCTAAAGCTTTGGTCTTATTTATGCTAACTACTTACATGTATGTATGGCACTAACATGCTAGCCTGATCATACACAGGGTATGACAAGTCTCCCTTTGACTCAGTCACCTCCATTAAACTATAGACTTCATATAAGATCTTCCCCCCAGAATTTTTCACTGGAACTCAAGACTATGGTTTTGATGGGAAGACCTACACCATTCCAGGGCACCTTGCTATTACTCAAACCCATACCTCTGCCTATTCATGAGGTGCTGGAGACAGTGCTTTGCCATTGGGAGGCAAATTCCATATATTCTTCCCGCCTATTAATAATGGTAGACAAGGACTTAGCAGATGTAGTTTGGTTATATCATGGATGGGAGGAGGAGGAAAACTCCATCCAGTAGAACTCCTGATCAATTATTTGAGTAATGGTAAAAGGGACTCAAACCATGCTTCACAGTTTGGGGGATAGTCCATTGGGCAGGAAGACTCATCTTCTGAGTTCAAATCTACCCTCAGACACTAGCTGTGTGACCCTGAACAACTCACTTAACCCTGTTTGCCTCAGTTCCTCATCTGTAAAATGAGCCAGAGAAGGAAATGGCAAACCAGTCCAGTATCTTTGTCAAGAAAGCCCCAAATGGGGTAACAGAGAGTGAGACAGGGCTGAAAGGACCAAACAGTTGATGTAGAAGTTGCAATAAAAAAAATATCCTTGTTGGAGTAGTGATGATTCCCCTGTTGGAATGTTACTTTGGCTGAATATAGGATACACTACAAATTAGCCTGGCCAGTCTCCAATCAATCAACAAGAATTTATTGTGTTTACTATGTGCTAAGTCTTGTGCTAAGTGCTAGAAATACAAGGATATAAATGAAACAGTTCCTTCCCTCAAGGAGCTTATATTCTTTTGGGTGAGGAAAAAAGGTACAAATATAAGTAGATATAAAATATGAATAAAGTAATACATTATAGTTTCTGGGGAGGGGGGAAGGGCACTAGCATCTGAGAGATCAGGAAAAGCTTTGCGTAGAGAGTAGAGTCTGAATTTGTCCTGAAGAAAGTGATGCCTTCCTGGCATTGAATGACAGTCTGCAGAAAAACATGGAAACAAAATGAAAGGCTGTGTATACAGAATGGTGGATCAATTTAGCCAGATCATGGAATAAGTCAAAGAGAGTGAGGTATAGTAAGGAGGAGGCAGCAGACTGGAGTCAGGCTTTGAAGAGTTTTTAAAAATAATATTTATTTTTTCTCCAATTACATGTTATAACAATTTTTATCATTTTTTAAAAATTTTGAGTTCCAAAAGTTATTGTTCCCACCACCCTCATTCCCCCTTCCCCCTTCCTTGAGACAGTAAGTAATATGATATAGGTTATACATGTGCAATCATATAAAATATTTCTATACTAGTTACTTTGAACAAGAAGACTTGGGAAAGGAAGGAAGGAAGGAAGAAAAAAGAAAGAAAGAAACAAAAGAAGGAAAGAAAGAAGGAAAGAAAGAGGGAAGGAAGAAAGGAAGGAAGAATGAATAGAAGAAAAATAGCATGCTGCAGTCTGTACTCAGGCAATTATCAGTTCTTCTGGAGGTGGATGGCATGTTTCATACTTAGTCCTTTGGGATTGCCCTGGATCATTGTATTGCTGAGAATAGCTAGTCATTCACAGTTCTTCATCATGCAATACTACCATTAATGTGTAAAATATTCTCTTGAGTCTGTTCACTTTACTTTATGTCAATTCATTTAAGTCTTTCCAGGTTTTTCTGAAATTTTTCTGCTTGTCATTTCTTATAGCACAATAATAATCCATCCCAATCATATACCACAACTTCTTTTGTCATTCCCTAATTGAACAAGGGAATGACATGGTCAGATTTGTGTTTCAGAAATATTATGTAGGTAACTATGTGGAAGATCAGTTGGAGAAGTTGATGATCGAAGATAGAGAGACAAACTAAGAGGTCATTTCAATAGGCTAAGTGAGAAGCAATGAGGTCCTAAACCAGGATGATAGTTTGTTTACTAGAGAGAATGAGATAGACATAACAGATGTTGTGGAGGTAAATCAATAAGGCTTAGTAAGTGAATGAATACGTGAAGCAAAGAATCAAGGATCTCTCCAAGGTTTTGAATGTGGGTCACTAGGAAGGTGGTGGTGTGTTCAACAGATATAAGAAAGTTAGGGACTGGGGTATAGATTGGGTCATGAAGAGATAATGAAACCTGTTTTGGACATGTTGAATCTCTCTATTATATGCAGTTGGAAATATCCAAGAGGTAAGAGAGCCATCATTTAGAAAGGAGAGGTAGTCAACTGTCTGAGAGTCATTCAGAGCTTGATGGCCCCCCAAAGTTTTCCCAAAGTTACCTTCATCATTAAATCAGATCAGGTGCTTGGACACTGGTGTTCCCAAGAGTTAAACTTGCTAAACAAACGAGTGCGTCATCACCTTTTTTACATTTTTTTTTGGTAAAAACTGTACTAGCCACTAGCTTCCCAAATCATCTTAGATAACTTCTTGTTGTTTTTAAGTTGTTTCAGTCATATCCTGACTTTGTGACCATATCTGAGATTTTCTTGGCAGAGATACTGGAGTGGTGGTAAACCAGTTCTTTCTTCAGATCATTTTACAGATAAGGAAACTGAATCAAATGGGGTTAAGTGACTTGCCCAGGGTCACATAGTTAGTAAGTGTTTGAAGTCAGATTTGAACTCAGGAAGATGACTTTTCCTGACTCCAGGGCCAGTACTCTACCCACTGCATCACCTAGCTTCCCTTCTTAGAAAACTATTAGGTCACAACATTTGCCATGACCATTCATATTTCCCAGTAATACTTCCCTTTATCTCGAGCCAGTGCTAGCTGCTCCTGGCCCCCTTATCATTTGACTCAGAGAGTAGAAATATCTACACATTTTGAACACATCTTGAATTTATATACCTCTTTCTTACCTCCTTAAATCTTACCCAACCTTTATGTTAAATTAACTTAGCTTAAATTCCTACTATTAGGGATGCACATGCCCCTCTCTTTCTCTAATTTCCACTAGTTCCCAACCTCTGAATTCACTGGTTCATCCAGGAGCATCCTTTTATCCCCTGTTAATATTCCAAGGGACTCAAAAATGCCACTTCAGTTATTAAACCAATCACTCTGTGAGAGCCAGTGGTCCCCTGGGTACACAAATTTGCAGCTATCAGTCAGGGAGTTCTGGTCTTCAGCAGCTCTCAGAACCCAGTATGTCAGGGTTCTTAGCTCCACGGCAAAGGTCTTCACTAAGAGGTGCTTTTAGCTCTACTTACTCAATTCCTGTCTTCCATCTCCTCTCTTACTCTTATTTCATCCATCATAAATACTACTTCCCACATAGTCCTTTGTTCCCTCAACTTCTCAACCATAAGCATTCAGGACACCAGCTAGTCAAGTCTACTCTTCTATAAAATAACCAGTTTCGAGAATTCATCCTATTGTGGAGGATAAAGGATTACCCATAATACAGGCAACTGGGAACTTTCTTTAACTCCACTAAGCAACCAGTCGTCCATGCTTTAATTTTTTTTTGTTTTTATATCACCTTTGTTTATTGTTTGTATATTTATTATTTATTGTTACTATATCACCTTTTCAGTGAACCTTGTCTTATAAAACATAAAAATAACCACCACCACCACCTCCAAAAAAAGATAAGGAACAGGTCAGCAAAATTTACCAACACATCAAATGAATCTGACAGTATATGCAATATTTCATATCGACAGTCTGCAAGAAAATCAGGGAGATACATTTTTCTCATCTATTTTTCTCAGACAACTTGGTCATTAAAATTACACAGTGTTCAGTATCACATGGAGTTTGCTGTTCTTTCCATTTATATTATTTAGCATAAATTATTTTCCTTGTTCTGATTACCTCACTTTGCATCACTTCATATAAATCCCCTCATACTTCTCTGAATTCCATATTCAATATTTCTTATGGTGTAGAAATTCTCCATTATGTTCGTGTACTACAATTTGTTATTCATTTACTAATCGGTAGTAGACCATCAACTCTCATATATATCTTATCCATGAAACCTTCCCTGATTTACTCTAATAAGGAGTGATCTTGTCTTTTTATAATTGTCCATAGACTTATGATAGAAACCACAAAATTAAGCATTTAGCATGATAGGATTTGTAGTTAAAAGGTACAGTAGAGGTCATCTAGTCTAACACCATAATTTTTCAAAATTAAATCTTTACATTGCATTTTTATTTTCTGTGTGCTTTTTCCACCCTCCTAAAGGGAACCATAAGCTCTACTTTTTCTATAATTCCTTCCCCATAGCACCTAGGTAGGAGTAGGAGCTCAATATAGTCTTACTGATTAAATGAATTTTCTTCTCTCCCCAACAAAAGCATAGTTTGTTCATTGTCTTTTCCTCCCACTGCCTCATTGTCATTACATCTCAGTGGCTAATGTCTATCTAGTCTTGCATCTTATTATCCTTTGCTATAATATGTGTAAAAATTAAATACTTCATCTTTTTTCTTAGGAAGAACTGAGAAGACTACCATAGATTTATAAATGAACCCTTAGAGATACCCATATAATACAATTTCTCCATCCTAGAGATAAGTCAGGATCAGAGGGGTGATATGACTTGCCTAAGGTCATACAGACAGCAGCGAGATTCTCCAACTCCAAATCGGAGGCTCTCTCCAGCATGAAGGCAGCTAATGAGCACAGTGTATAAAGCCCTGGACCTAGAGTCAGGAAGATCTGAGTTCAAATCTTACTTCTATCACTTTCTAGCTGTGTGATCCTTAGCAAATTACTGGATGTCTGTTTGCCTCAATTTACTCATCTGTAAAATGGGGGTAACAAAAGAACCTACCTCTCAGGTATGATTTTTGTTCTTATTGTTGTTTTTCTTTTAATAAGGTAGGATTCAATGGAAGGGGAAGAATGTGTTTAGAAATGAAGATGATACAATTACTGTGAGGATATAAAGGGATAATTATACTTGTAAAGTACTTCACAGACTGCATGGCACATAGTAGGTGCTGTAATGTTTACCATCATCATCATCATACCATGCTACCTTGCTGACAAACTGGAAGGTAACTATAATTTCTTTTAGAGTTATAGAATATCACAAGGAAATTAATGAATAGAAATACTAGGGAAGATAGCCTAGCTGTACCAGATCTTAAATTGTATTATAAAGCAGCAATCATCAAAACTACTTGGTACTGACTAAGAAATGGAGTAGTTGATCATTGGAATAGTTGGGTACATAAGACAGAGTAGTCAATGACTACAGTAATCTACTATTTGATAAACCCAAACACTCTAGGCATAGACCAACATCGTATACCCTATACCAAGATAAAGTCAAAATGGGTTCAGGATTTAGATATAAAGGCTGATAATATAAGCAAACTTGAAGAGCAAGGAATAGTTTACCTGTCAGATTTATAAAGAACAGAAGAATTTATGACCAAACAAGAGATAGAGAACATTATGAAATGTAAAATGGATAATTTTGATTATATTAAATTGAAAAGGTTTTGCACAAACAAAGCCAATGCAACCAAGATTAGAAGGGAAGCAGAAAGCTAGGAAACAATTTTTACAACCAATGTCCCTGATAAAGGCTTCATTTCTAAAATATATAGAGAAATAAGTCAAATTTGTAAGAATACAAGTCTCAGTTGATAAATAGTCAAAGGATATGAACAAGCGGTTTTCTGATGAAGATGTTAAAGCTATCTGTAGTTATTTGAAAAAAATGCTCTAAATCACTATTGATTAAAGGAATGCAAATCAAAACAATATCACACCTATCAGACTGACTAACAGACAAAATAGGAAAATGATAAATGTTGTAGAAGATATGGAAAAATTGAAACACTAACATATTGTTGGTAGAGTTGTGAACTGATCCAACCATTCTGGAGAGCAATTTGGAACTATGCCTAAAAGGCTATAAAATTGTGCATACCCTTTGACCCGGTAACATCACTTCTAGGTCTGTATCACAAAGAGATCATAAAAATGGGAAAAGGACCCATATATACAAAAATATTTATACAGCTCTTTTTGTGGTGGTCAAGAACTAGAAACAGAAGGAGATGCTCATCAATTGGGAAATGGCTGAATAAGTTGTAGTATATTAATATAATGGAATACCATTGTTCCATTAGAAATTATGAGCAGGCAGATTTCAGAAAAACCTGGAAAGGCTTATATGAACTGATGATAAGTGAAGTGAACAGAACCAGGAGAACATTGTACACAGTAACAGTAACATTATTCCATGACTAACTTTGATAGACTTACCTCTTCTTAGCAAAGCAAGGATCCAAGACAACTCCAAAAGACTCATGATGGAAAATGCCATCCACATCCAGAAAAAGAACTATAAAGTCTGAATGCAGATTAACACATACTATTTGCTTTTTTTTGTTTCTTCTTTCTTGTGGTTCCTCACATTGATTCTAATTCTTCTTTACAACATGACTAATGTGAAAATACATTTAACTAGAATCTATATCATATTGCACATCATCTTAGGGTATGGGGTAGGGGAGAAGAGGGAGAAAATTTGAAACTCAAAATCTTATGGAAGTGAATGTTGAAAACTAAAATAAATTAATATTTTTTAAAAAGAATTATAGAATATCAGAGCTAGACAAGACCATGGGGAGGTGATCTTTATGTTACAAATAAGGAACCTGAAAGCTTAAAGTAAAACAGTGTTAGCTTGTGGCAGAATCAGGAGATTCTACCCAAGTAACCTGACTCCTACTCCAGGACTCTTTCTCCAGTGCAGAGCTCCCTCAGTCATTAATAATAAGCCCTGACTTAATAACCATAGGCAAGTTGGTTCCTTCTCTCAAGCATCAGGAATAAAAATTCTCTAGACAGATAAATACTGTGCATCCTCCCAACAGCCCCTTTCCCCACCTTTACTTCATTTTTTCTGAAGGTGCAAACTCCTACCTCCCTGAACTGAATGAAAAACATTTTATGTTTTCCCTATAGGAGGGGCTGGGGAAGAGAGAAGGGCCATAGTGACAGGCCACCAAAATGCATGTCAATCTCTCCTTAAAGTGTGCCTGATTTCCAAGGGCAGCTCTCTCTGGGATGCTTAAAAGTCCATTTTTCCTTCCCTGCTGGGAGTCTGAGACATGATCCACACCAGGAGGGGTTTTCAGCGGCTTTCTTGGTTGGTTTCCTGTCTATGGCTCTCTTTATTCAGTAGATGAATTTCATTCTCTGATGGTTCCTCCATCTCCCCCATCCTCAAGGGGCCTATTGACTGAGTTAGCAGAACCCCTTCCCAATTCTCCAAGGATACTTTACTAGTCACTCTACCCATGGACTTTTGGGCTTCTCTAGGATAAGACCAACAGAGTCTGAGAAAAGAGAATTCCAGCCTCCAGATCACAAGACTCCTCAGAAGGATATGTACAGGTGCATAAAGGTCCTTCCACACTTCATGTAGTCACGATAACCCCGTGAGAAACTAACACATACAAAACCTTTAAAGACACCTTATCCTAAAATGTCTCCTTCACCATTTCTGGCATGAAGGCAGGAATTCCTGCCTGCAATCACTGGAATCTGTCACTGAAATTTGGTGGTATAACAGCATCACAACTACTACTTGAAAAGGATTCCATTCTACAACATGTAACCTAAACTGGGTAGTCAAGAATTCTGTGTTTTAATCCTGGCTCTGCCACATTATCATCTAAAAATTATTTAATTTCTCTGTTATTCTGTCATAGGAGGATAATTATTGTTAAATAGTTGGCTCCTGATCAGTGCTTGGATGGATTGATTGATGGATCATCTTCCCCACAGAGTAACATGATGATAAACTACTTTCCTAGATTATGAACTCCTATGGGAAGGAACTATTTTAATTTTCATTTTTGCATCTCTTCCTATTCTAATTTCCTAAATGCAGTTTCTTGAATACAGTAGATGTTTTTCTTTTTCTTTTTTTTAGATTAATTAATTATTTTCCAGCATTCATTTTTATAAGATTTTGAGTTCTCCCTCCCTGTCCCATCCTCTTCCCAAGATGGTATGCAAGCTAATATAGGCTATATATGTATGATCATATTGAACATATTTCCACATTAGTCATGTTGTGAAAGAAAAATCAGAACAAAAGGGAAAAACCATGAGAAGGAAAAAACAAAAGAAAACAGAGAAAGAAAATAGTATGCTTCGATCTGCATTAAGACTTCATAGTTCTTTCTCTGAATGTGGATAGCATTTTCCAACATGAGTCTTGGAACTCTTAGATCATTGCATTGCTAAGAAGAGCTAAGTCTATCAAAGTTGGTCATGGTGCGTGATTGTTGTTTACAGTAGATATTTAATAAATGTTAAATGGGATGGAATGGAATTGATAGGGAACTAGGAAACCTAGCTTCCTGATTGTACCATTAACTAGATATGTGACCTTGAGGCAGTCACACCCTCTCAGGCTTTGTAGTCTCATTTTATAAGACAAGATGATCAAACTAGATAAGGAGTTTTTTACCTGAGGCACAAAAAACAAATTCAGGGAGTCTGTGAACTTGGATAGGAAAAAAAAATCTTTGTTTTCACTAACCTCTAAGTAGAATTTAGCATTTTCTTTAATTATAGATGTAGGCAACAAACCACAATAGTATCAGCAGTTTGTTTGTTTGTTGTTTGTCCTTCATTTTCAAGAAGGACTGATGACATCACAGGGTAATGTCTTGACTTGCATGTGAATTGGATTTAAGTGAGGCAGTTATACAAGGTCATCAGCCTCACTCTCTTTTCCAGAGTCATGCAAGGCCAGTGTTAAGACAAAAATCAGGATGACTGGCAATGACCTAGGAGGCAATGAATGACCTTGGTATTTTCAATGTCCAACCAACTTTAAGTGCTCCACAGCACCTGCTTTAGCCTCCTTCATGATCATTGGACCCAATTGTTCTCATTCACCCATTCCACTGGAGGAAAGTCTTCATATGCTTGGGGTAGACATCCCCCTAACTTACCAATGGGTTTGAGGCCTCTCAGTTACCCTCAAACTGGTTTAGACAAGTTTACCAGGGTGTGACCACTGCATAGCTTCTTGGAGTCACAGGTGAGAGTTCGGTGGCCAGTTCGGTACCAAAAATGGAGGAACAGTCTTGAAAAGAGCTCTACAAGGTACTAGTCCTCCCTTAACACCCCATACACCCCTATGACTTTATCAACAATAGAAATTAAAGGTATTTTCATATCATATTCTAGTATCTTGCAGATATCTTAAAATATAATTTGTGTCCATCACTTCTTCAAAATTTTTGTGGTTAATAGACCTGACTGCTAAATGATATATGATCATAATCTTTGCATATACATTACAGTTGGGAATCCATAGGCTTTATCAGACTGCCAAAGAGGTCATGATACCTATAATATTAATAAAAAAGTTAAGAAGCCCTGGACTAAATGATCTCTAAGGTAATTTCTAGTTCTGAAATTCTATGGCTTTACGGAATCAACACTTCACAGAATGAAGTAGAAAGGACACTAGATTTGGTATATAAGAAAATGAGTCTGAATTTAGGTTCTATGACTTACCACTCTTATGATCTCAAACAATTCACTTCCTCTCCCTAGAGCTCAGTTTCTTCAACTGTATGTACATATGCGCATTGAGTCCCACAGATCCTCACTCATTGGAAGAAAAACCCTTTGGATTATGACTCCCAGAAACCTATACAGCATAATGATGTCATCTAGCACACACTCATAGATCCCATATACATACACACCTCTGCAAAGGAGTAAGAGGAGATACATTCTCATAACTCTTCTTCAAGGCTAAGCTTGCTCTTCATTATTTCACAACATTAATTTTTTATTTTTCCAAGCGATCTGATTGTTCTAAAGAGATGAAGCAATTGCTTCTATTTTGCTTTGGAGGAGTCAACATGGTATAATCCCTGCCTGCCTACCAAGACCAATGAGGGAGACATTTTGGAATGAGGTATCTTTAAGGGTTTTCTGTATGTGTTAGTTTCACTTATTAGAAGAAATTCCTTTTGGACCATACTTCCCAGAAATCTATACAGAATGTTTACATCACCTACTATATACTCTGACTAGGTAGGCACATTTTCAAAATACCTGAACCTCTTGCTTGTTATAACCTCTGTTTCTTGCCTCTCATCTAGAAGTTATCTACCCTTTCTTCTTAAAAAATACCATAATGAAAGAGTTCCAACCCAATCAGAGTAGCTATTGAGTGATATCACCAAACTGTAGACCTATAGTGATGAGAGTAAAGATTGGGAAAGTGAAGGAGGGGTAGAGTTTGAAAGAAAATTTCCTATATAGAGCAAGGACAGAGCATGGAGTCTGTCTATACATATACCTTTATTTGTATAAAGGAATGTGTGGTGGTGGGGTTGAGAGGAGATTAGGGAGTTCCTTATCAGTCTGATGAGTTACAAAATCAACCTGATGAGATTATAAGGAATAGGCCATTTTTTGTAGGCATCTGATGATCTTTTCCCCTTAGTCATGCTCACTGTACCTTGCTGTTAGACCACAAAGACCTGACAGATCTACAAAAGTGGTCTATAAAAGTGAGCTGTGAGATGAGATGATTCTCTTTTTTGCCATTTTTTACCTTTTTTACCTTTCACTTTTACCTTTTTTGCCTAAGAAAAAATAAGACTGTGATCCCATGTAGTCTGAAACTTGACAATACAGACAAGGCTCTTAAGTCCCAGCTTCCTACAAAGAAGAGGAAGAATTTTTAATCATCTAGGCAGTAAGGTCTTAGAATATAGCCTTCTAACCAGAAACAGGAGATTTCCTGGGCAGCATCAGATTTGGCAGAAGTTTCATGATTAATGAATGATGAATTTGAGAAAGGTTAAAGGACTAGATTTCTAGAGAGAAAAGGAAACTTCCTGGTACAGTATGTTCCTTGGAGAAAGAAGATTTTCCACAGTCTTTGCCCAGCATCCTATTTGGAGAGCAAAATCAGTGAGGGACTCAGACGTTAGCACAGGTCTAATGTAGTCCCTCACTGAATGTCTACTTTTGGCAGGGAGTCTGAACCACAGGGTGGTGCTATGAGTCTTGGACAGATGGTTTATGGAGAGAGATAGTGATGATTTTACTGTTTGAAAGAGAGGCTTGTATGGCATTGCTTTGAGGAAAGGTTGTTGCTTGTCACCTTGGTTGATGTTCTGGACATATCCGTTGCCTCCTGGGGCCTGATAACATTTCAGATATGTGTGTGTGTGTGTGTGTGTGTATACATATATACTCACACACTTATGTATGTGTAAATGTATATGTGTGCATACATACATACATTATCTCCTTTGAGCTTGAAGATAACCTTGCATGTATGTATGTATGTATGTATAAATAATAACACAACACAGGAAAAAAGATGATCGGGGCCCAAACTTGAGTATAGAGGAGAGCAATTCCTCATCACATAGCGACATGCAAATAAGACACCTCTATGTCTGTTTTTGAAAAGGTACTCTGCAATAAATAAGTCGTTAAGTCAAATTCTGGTATTACTTGAGATATTAGTAACCCAGACCCTTCAAATGTGTTTGTGTCCAGAAGTCAGGCTACTAAACATTGTAACCCTAAGTGTTTAATGAGGAAACTTAGTCCTTGTATTTCAAATTAAGATTAAAAATGTATTTTTCTTAGGTGGAGAAGGAATACAAAGTAGCATATTTAGAGCAACAGAAGTCTCCATAAAGAGGGAGTACTTGAGTTGGGCCTCAAAGTATGAATATCATTAATAAAATCTAGAATAGCTTATTCTTTTTTTAAAAAAAAATCTAGATTTTTACTGATATTTTTGTTTTTACATCCACTAGATTTTTCCCAAAACCTTTCCCCTCTCTTCTACCATAATGCCATTGATATAGTAGATTTTATTAAAGAAAAAGAAGCAAAATCATCAGAAAAAAATACTCAAAACACTGGGAAAAAAATCTGACATTATGTACAATGTCATGGGTTCATGCACTCATGAACATACACACACCCCTTTGCAAAGAAGTAGGAGAATGTATCTTTTCATTTCTCTTCTAAATTGTTCTTCATTATTTCACAACATTAATGTTTGACTTTTCTAAGCAATCAGAAGATAAAGCAGTTGCTTCTATTTTGCTTTGGAGGAGTCAGCATGGTATAATTAGTGACAAGGGACCTGACCTTGAAGGTAGAAATCCTGGATTTAAATTCCAGCATTGCCTTTAACCCTGTGCGACCTTGAAAAAGTCATTCAAATGGTGAAGTTTTAACTTCCTTGTCCATAAAGTAGGGAGAATGACAAGACCTAAATCTCAGACCTGTAGTTGCAAATAAAGCAATGCATATGGAGCCCTTTAAAGCAATTCAACTCCACAAACATTTATTACATGCCTATCACTATGGGAGGGACAATACACTGGGTAATGGGAATCTAGTCCCTCTCCTCAAGAACTCATATTCCATGGGGGTGGAATGGGGGATGCACCATTTACAGAAACAAATATAAATGTATTATAAACACATTTCAAGAGAAAGAGAACGCTAATGACCAGAGGAATCAGAATGTAAAAGGAGGCATCTGAGTCTTCCTTTGAAGAACTTTGTAAATGCTTATTGATGGATGCTCATTCATTTAAAATACAATATTTGAAGCCAGGAATTCTAAGAGGTGGGGATGAGGAGAGGATGCATTTTAGATAGGGGGGACCATTTGAATGAAGACACAAAGGCAGAAGATGGAATGTCACATACGGAAAAGAGCTAGGAGGCCAGTTTGACTAGAACAGAGAGTATATTAAGGGGAATAATATAAAATAAGACTGGAAAGGTAGAAGGGAACCAAATGGTGATGGGCAGGGGTAGGAAGCCTGCAGCTTGAAGGCCATATGTAGCTGTCTAGGTCTTCAAGTGCAGCCCTTTGATTGAATCCAAACTTCATAGAACAAATCCCCTTAATAAAAGGATTTATTCTATGAAATCTGGACTCAGTCAAAGGGTTGCACTTGAGAACTCAGACATATGTGACCTCGGGGCCATAGGTTCCCCACACCTGGTGATGGGCTTTGCATGCTAGGCTGAGTTCTGTTCAAACTCAAAGCAATAGGGAACCACAGAAGATTTTTGACTGGAATGGAGGAAGAAGATGTGAACTATGTCAATGCACTAGGTAAATGTGAGATATTATTATACCAGAAATTCAATAAATGCTAAATTATGCCAGTGGTGCAGACATGTCCCCGGGAGTATTGGTCCAAACGTTTTTTTCTTAATCCTCCTTCTGAGAACACTGTGCTCTGAACAGCTTAATAACAATGCTACTACTGCTACCTTTGAAGGGCCATGACCGTTCTGCTCTCCCCAGTGTCACACATCTAAGCAGTTCCAAGAATGAGCAAGGAAGCCTATATTCATAGCCTCATGGACCATCTGAGGGACTCAATCAGAGAAGGTAGGAGCAAGAAACATTTATTTGGGTGGTACCCTGAGACTCCCTGACAGCAGCAGTCCCTCCCACACTAGGGAGTGTGTGTATAGTACTGAGTACTGACAGCCAGGTCCATGGCGGGATGATTAACAACTCATTTGGCCAGACCCCCATCACAGTAAAATGTGTACCAATTAATCAAATGTAAGTGCTCTTTGCTGAAATGTTCATCTGTATCGAGTGGGTTCTAACATTCATCGAAGATGCTGTATAGAAGGTCTAACCTTTCCCCAGGAATCTTCTGGGAGCAGCTGCTCATTTGTATACCAAACACACCTGTGAAAAGGACAACGGACCATAATTTAGCCAGAGTTGCCTCTCAAAGCTGGTTTTGCTGTCTTGATAGTGGGTTCAGAGTCAAAAAAATGACTTCAAAATGAGACTGTGAAGGGAGCAACAGATTAACATTTACCATGGGAAGAGCCCCTTGAGGGGAGGAGGTAGAGATCTTTTCCCTGAAGTAATCCATTACCCGGTCCAGAGGCCAAGGGCAGGAAACAACTAAGAACTAGCACTTACAGCTTTAAGGTTTGAAAAACTCTTTATACATATTATTTCATTCAATCTTCGTAGCAACCTTGTGAAGCAGGTACTGTTGTTATCATCCCCATTTTACACATAAGGAAACTGAGTCTATGAAAGTTTAAGTGTTTTCTCTCGTGCTACACATGGAAGTGCCTGAGGTAGGATTTGAACTCAAATCTTCCTGGCTCAAAGTCCATTACTCTATCCATGTATGGTATGAGGATTGGTGGGAGGTGAGGACATTATATATGTATATACATATATATATATATACATATATATATATGTATATACATATATAATCTTCCAGAAGGAGCATGGAATTTAGTACTAACTCTTCCTTTTAACTACATCCATGAACAAGGAAAGTAGTTTTAACTGCTCTAAAAGTTTGCCAGATGGTGTCTCTCCATATATACAGACAAGCACACACACACATACACATGCATGTACACACACACACACACACACACACACACACACACACACACACCCCTTATAAGACTACTGTGAATTCCAAATGAGATAATGAATGTAAAAGTGTTTTCTCCCTTGAGAGAATGTAAGCTCCCTGAAAGCAAAGACCAGATCGCATTTTCTTTTGTATCTCCCTTATTCAGCATAGTACTTGACTGATAATAAGAACTTAGTAAATGCTTGTTGATTGATGCTCATTCATTTAAAAATTTGAAAAGCATTATTCAAGTGTGTGATTATAAAACAGAGAAAAGAACAATGAGTGACTAGAAATGAGCGAGTTGAACTAGTGGATCCCTGCGGTCCCTTCCACCGAATATTCTGTGATTCTTTATTATCAGTCTGTTTAAAAAAAAAGTTATGCTTTATCTTTTTGTAAAAGTAAAAGGGGAGAGGGGCAGGCAGCCCCAGTGGGATGTCAAGCTGTGGGAATCTCAACTGGATGAATTAATGCTATCCTCATTTTTTCCCATTAATCTGACACAGACTAACCTTTGTACATTTTCACCATGAGGAAAAAAACACCCTAAACTAAACTAATGGTCTAAAGGGGAGCAAGTCTTAACTGGTAGCTTCCTTGCTCCCAATCTTTCTGCCCAAGTTATCTTTTTCAACAGTAAAGGGAATAGGTCAAGGGAAAGATAGGAAGCAGGGTCCAGGACATCAAAACCAAAGAGACCACGGATGCTGCCAGACTTCAGAGACAGATATGTCCCAAGGATTCAGAGGTATACTCCTCTATCAGATTCATCCTTGGTCATGGAATTTCAGATCTGGAAGAATTTTGAGATCACTCAATCATTTAAACCTCTACATTTTATAGATGAGGAAACTAAATCCCAGAGCAAGTGTTACGTGTCCAGAGTCATATGGTTAGTGGCAGAGCTAGGACTAGATCCTAGAACCTAGATCTCCTTGCATGTAGCCTAGTATTGTTTCCATTCTCTCACTTTTTTATACTCAGGACAAGTAACATGAAGCCCCCCAGGGAGAGGAAAGCCGAGCTGAACTGATCTTGGGAGGAGCCAGCTGGGGCAGGGGGAGAAAGGAAGAGTATAGCACAGGGGTAAGGTCACATATGTCCCTCTAGACCCTCAAATGTGAACCTTTGACTGATTTGGAGTCAGTCAAGGAATTGCACATGGAGGCCTAAAAGGCCACAGGTGACCTCAAAGTCATAGGTTCCCCAACCCTGGTATAGCATCTGTAGCTACCTTCATTAATAAATTATATTTGCTAACTAGATGTTACCCTTCGTTGTTTCCACACTGTCTAAGGACTGAAAGTGCTCTAAGTATCATCTTAATTTTGATGTCATGAAGCAAAGCTTCAGTTACCCTACCCTCCTTAAGAGGAAATCTGCTTTCTCCACAGCATGTTACCAAACCACTAGAGCACAGAAAACATCCAGAAGTTTCCTTGGCAACAGCAAATACTGAAGATCAAAGGAACAAAACTTTCTAAAACCAACTTTCTTTTCATTTCTGAAAGGCAGCATTGGTTGATTGGTTTACTGATTATGTAGTGTATTAAGCAGCAAACATTTATTAAACGCCTACTATGTGCCAGGTCCTATACAAAAATACTTGAGTTCAAATCCTGACTCAGATGCTTATTAGCTGTATAACCCTGGGCAAGTCACTTAATCTCCATCTGCATCACCTGTAAAATGAGCATATAATAAAGTGTCTACCTTCCCTAAATTAATATGTGTAAACCACTTTGCAAAACTTAAAGCCCTGTATAAATGTTAACTATTAATACTAGGACCTGGGGGTGCAAAGATGCAAATACAATAAATGAAACAACCCCTGCTCACAAGGAAGCTTTCTTTTTTAATGGAGGAAACAACAAGGGGATAGATAGAAAGATAGACAGACAGACAGATAGATAGATAGATAGATGTATATATCTATGTATGTATATACTGTACAGAATAAATATAAAAAGAATAAATACAAATAAATTAAAAGTAATTAAATATAAAGTAGTTTGAGAGTTAAGGGGAAAAGAAAAGGTTTCATATAGAAGATGGTACTTTAGTCACATCTTGAAGAAAGAGAGGAATCTTATGAGGAGCAGATGAGGAGTAAGTGTATTCCAGGCATAAGGGACAGCTAATTCAGAGGCAGGGAAGACAGCAGTTCAAATCTTACCTTTGATAGTTGCTAGCTGTGCAATGATTAGTCTCTCTGAGCTTCAGTTTTCTCACCTCCAAATGGGAACAGTAAAAACCCCTGTCTTACAGGTTGTTTTAATAATCAAATGAAGTAATATATGTAGAGAACTTTGCAAATCTTAAAGTACTCTATAAACATGTTTTTTTTTTTAATTTATGTAAGAGTCTTAAAACAATCAAATTGAGTTGATCCTACGATCCACCCAAGTCAGAATTTCTGCATCTGATGGGGCCAGGGGAAGAGAGTAAATGGGGAAGGAATTGTTAGAGAGTATAACTTCACATCAGTTCAAAGCTAGAGAATCCCTCCCCAAACACTAAATTGCCCTCAATAGTCTGTTATTGATGTTTCACTAATATATTTGTTTAAATCAGGCTTGAACCAGGATCTTTTCGTAGATCCAGGAGTAATGAATATCTTGTTTGGCCCCCAAGTCACACTTCCTTTTATTTCCCCTAAACAGAATTCAATCAATTTTGAATTTTTGTTCCTGATAAATATCCAACTCTCTTATTTGCATTATATTATTTAATATATATTAATAGCATAATATGATTAATATTATTTGGAATATGTTTGCATTATAATATACATCTAAATATATATATGATTGATTTATATCATGTTTACCTGTCTCTAGTTTTTCATACCTTGGATGTTCCATGCAGTTTTAGAAGAATTTCAAAGACCACCACTAACCAAGGAGCATGATGGGACATCAGTATTCTGCTTTACAATCTGAGTTAGACCTTCATGAGGTCCCTATGATAGTCATCCATGTCCCTGATGCCAATGTCTACCCACCTGTCCACTACCACCAGTAACCATCTGTCTACAATGCTACAATTCTTGTTTACCTAGGATATAGAGCAGCCCACAGCTCTTATTGTCATCACAGACCTGGCTGTGGAGCCTAATTTCATTCAGTCATTCATGTTACCATTTATTGGACAAGTATTTATGTGTCATGCCCAGTACCGTTATAGGTGCCTCATATGAGGATTTTGTTTTGTTGAGACATTTTTCAGTCATGTCTGTCTCTTCCTGACCCTTTTTGGGGCTTTCTTGACAAGATACTAGAGTGATTTGCCATTTCCTTCTCTACTTCATTTTATAGATGAAGAAACTGAAGCTAACAGGGTTAAGTGACTTGTCCAGGGTCACACAGCTAGTAAGTGTCTGAGGCCAGATTTGAACTCAAAAAGATGAGTCTTCCTCTCTACCCACTGCACCACCTAGCTGCCCATGCAGGGATATAAGGATGCATGTGTAACCTAGGTCCCAATTAGAATTTGCAGTAATGTGGAATTATAGAGTGGTCCTGGGATGTGACATACATGTATTCCCCTGTATCTTATAATAAGATGTAAGAATGAAATATGATGAGAGTGTTGTTATGTTTTGGATATTGCTGAGGAAGAGAAATTCACATAAGAATACTAGGGACATTGCTCTGCCTGCAAAGTCCTAAACTACAGTTGGAGGTGCTCCTATAC
Source organism: Potorous gilbertii (assembly GCA_028658325.1). NCBI lineage: Eukaryota > Metazoa > Chordata > Mammalia > Diprotodontia > Potoroidae > Potorous > Potorous gilbertii. Next base: position 256,517,111 of record CM053771.1, read on the forward strand.
CCAATGATTTTTACATGATTTTACATTTTTCATAACTAGATCTCCTCAAATCTTGGCTTATTTTTACACTATCCCACATTACCTTGGTTTCTTCAGCCAGCGCTACAATTAGCAAGTTTATACTCAAGGTAAGTGATATGTAGCACCTTGGAGATGGGGAAGCAGGATAGGGTTAGGTCTGGAGTGAGCAAGATGTCAGGACAGGGTCAGAATGAGAAGAGAGGAAGTGCATACCATCTAGTAGCTTACAATTTTAATTAATTATACTCAAATTAAATTATAATTTGTAAATTGACATTTCTGAGACTCCAACAGTCTTCAATTGCTTCTGAATGTGTTTTTAAGCTTAAAGTCTATCAAACCATAGAAGATTCCTGAGAGAATCATAGAAAAATCATGATCCAAAGATGAATTAGTAGCTGTGGATGACAGAAGGGAACCAAGGCAGAGAGTATGACACCTAGACTTACTCCTACATACAACACATGTGTGTGTTTGTCCTTTGTTACAAAGAACACCATGCCATCAGAAATAATGACATGAGTGGCATTTGACTTTGTTTTGAGGGAGGGAGGACTGTGCAGGTCACCAGTCTCACTTCTCCTTCAGAGCCGTCTGAATTCAGTGACCATATTCATCAAGATGACTGGAGATGTCCCAGGATGAGGCAATTGGAATTAAGTGACTTGCCCAAGGTCACACAGCTAGTGAGTGTCAAGTGTCTGAGGTGAGATTTGACCTTGGGTCCTCCTGACTCCTGCACTGGTGCTCTATCCAGTGCACCAACTAGCTGCCCCACAGACAACACAAAGAGATGGTCAAAAGTATATTAAGTTTATATGGTCCCTTGATAGCTCAATAGTCCCATGAGTTGAATTTCTCTTCTTCTATTTTCTGAAAAAAAAAGTTCTTAAAAGAGCTGAATAATCATGTGGTCACTGCCATAGGGCTCAGCAGAGATAGTGTCATGGGCTCTGTGAGAAAAAGTGACAAAATGAATTCTAGATGCCGTAAGAGAAAACTAGGCAATTGTCAAGTCTATAATTCCAGGACCTACAACTGTAGAAGGATTGAAACCAGTAGTCTACTGAAGCGAACCAAACTCCAGGATACCAGAAGCAATGCAAAGAACTTCTGGAAGGCATATGGAGTCAAAGAATGTCTTCATGTCTCCAAGCTTCCAGTTCCCTTCTCCCTAAAGCTGAATCTTGGAATGGGAGAACCATACTCAGTGTTCCTGCCCATCCTTTCTATTTCAGATATTACAGCTATTAGAAAGCCATAGAGGATTGATTATTGGTGACTTCCTTCAGGGAGCATGACATCCAGGAGAAAGATCACCAGGAGGCTAAGACAATGCTTTAAGGTTTGTAGATGCTTTACAAATAATATTTAATTTAATGCAGAAAATATTCCCCAGAGCTCCTTTGCGGTGGGGAGAGGGGGGTTCTGAGCTCAAGTGAACTTCTACCTCTTCCTTGCAGTCTAACTCTGACACAGTACCCATAGGAACTTCTCTTTGGGTTAGTCTTATAGGATACAGTTTAACCAACTTCTCTCCCATAGAAGAGACACAAAGTAAGTACCAGTAGAAGAATTTCTTCAGGAGCCTCTATGGAGGCAGGAGGCAGGATTCTAGCCCAGGTGTTTCTTAAGGTAGATAGGTCGTGCAGTGGATAGAGTATTTGCCCTGAAGTCAGGAAGACTTCAGTTTAACTCCTCCCTCAAATACTGTGTGACCCTGAGCAAACCACTTAACTTTTCTTACCCTCTTTCCTCAGCTGTAAAATGGAGATAATAGCATCTACCCCAAAGGGTGGTTATGAGGGTCATACGAGCCAACACGGGTTAAAACCCATTTCAAACTTTAAAGAATTATTCAAATGCTAGTTATTACTATTATTTTCCTAACCACAAGTCCAACACTATTCGTTCCATCACCTAGATGCTTAATGGTCCCACTCCTTCCTGCTCTCCCTTCTCCCAATTGCCTGCTTGTGAATGGCTTGCAGTAGAATGTTCCTGGAGAATAGTTTTGGAAAGGGTCTACAGAAAGAGTAAGTGTTCACAGTTCTGTGATTACACCTTTTGAAGTCTCTTAACTCCTAAAGAAAAGGGTCAGAGGAAGGGTACCACTAAGAAGAAGTTGGACGCATTGAAGACACACTTCAACAACTTTCTAATTTTGCTAAGAGTCTGCCCTGACCAGAGATATCAAAAGATCATCATTTGGGGCTAAGGAAATATACTGGAGAACACGGTCCTGAGAGACAACAAATGAATTTTTCTGCACAAAGAAAAATAAGGTTTTTAATCTCTTTCCGTGGCATCCAGATGTGAAATACCTAGGAGAAATTTCTGTTTAAAACTGAGGTGGAAGACTTCAGCCAAGGCCAGAACGCAAGGCATAGGTCAGGGGAAGAGGTGTTAAAATGAAAAGCTTTGAACAACGGGTTTCCCAGAAATGGACTCTCCTGGTGAAACCCAACCCGACAGAGCATCCCTATCTTTGTCCTCTGAAATCAGAGTGAGTTGTGAAGTAAAATAGACATGGAATGATCCCAGAGTTTTCATGAGAATGTAAGTAGACATAAGCAGTAATAATAGTTGTCATTTACATAGCATTTAAAACTTTGCAAAGAACTTTACAAATGTTATGTCTTTTATCCTCATGAAAACCATGCAAGGTAGATACTGTTATTATCTCCATTTACAGAAAAGGAAACTGAGGTAAGCAGGGGTTGTGACTTGTCCGGGGTCACAGAGTAAGTGTGAGGCTGTATTTGAACTTAGGTTTTCCTGATACCAGGTCCAATGCCCTATCCACCATGCCACTTGTCTCCTCTAGTAAGGCGAGACTCCATAACAAGGCTCCATGGGGCCAGAAAGAAAATTCCTATACTTCTCTAATTGAATATTCCAGCAATGAAGTTGACAAGATAACCTAGTAGACTGAGAGCTCAGGGATGTGTGTTCTAGCCTTCGCTCTTTCACTGATTCTATAGAACTTTAGTAAATATCTTAATGTCAATTTCTCTTTCTGCAAAAAGAGAAGATATATATCTCTTCCTCCCTCAACCTTATAGCATGAGGATGTGGGATCTTAGTGAAGCAGTAGTTGTTCTTGTCTATGCTTCATTTTCTAAGAGGATCAATTACATCACAGAATGATATCTTGACTTTCACATGAATTAGATTTAAGTCAGGCAGAGTTGCACAATGTCATCATCAGTCTCCTTCTCTTTTCCATAGTTTTTGAAGTACAGCAGCAAGACAAAAGTCAAGATGACCAATGATGGTTCCTGTGAGTCTTCACTGTCTGACTAAGCTCAAAGCATTCCTTCAGCCACCTTTATGGCCATTAGGATAAACAAGTTCTCATTCACCTATCTCATGTGGGGAAGGCTTCCTGTGCTGGGGCTAGATATCCCCCAACTCACCAAAGGATGGGAAGCCTGTGGGTTATCCTCAAACCAGTTTAGCTCATCTGCCAAGATGATTCTACTAGAGTATGGCCATAGAGCACACTACAGCTTCTTGGAGTCACAGGTGAGAGAAGGAAAAAGAAGATTTGTGAATTTGAAAAGCAGAAGACTACTTCCAGGTACATAAGGGATTCTGAAATGAACTCAGGTTGGTGGAGTTTTAGGGTATCCCTGAGAAGTTTTTTCAAATGGAAGTCCATATTAGAAAACATCATGTGGATCATTGAGGTGAGAGATGAAATGAGCCTGGAAGTAGGATTTGTGATCTAAGGAACTTGGTCCCCACTTCCCATGATAGGCTCAAACTCACGATTGTTGTGAGATAACCTCCTGGATCAACGTGGATAATAAATTAATGAAGACTATGTCTATACATCGCTGTGCTTGGAGGTTTTCAGGTAAAAGAAAAAGAACTAGGGGTAGGTAAGGGGAAATAATAGTGACTGAGATCCATTTATTCCCTGCCAATATTGACATTAGATATTTAAGTCAGCTGATGTCATATAGCCATTAGCATCTGGGAGGTACTTGAGTCATGCTCCATTTTTGTGCTGGAGTTTCAGAGACAGACAAAAGCACATCAAAACCCCAGATGCTAGACTAAAGTTCCTTGGACCATGAAAGCCAGCATCCTTCTGTCCTGTTTGCTTGGAGCTGTGACCATGAGAAATGTTGATGTTTATGTAGTACCCTGAAATCCTACTGGATCCGGCTGTATATCCTAGGAAGACAAAAAATACATAAGAAGACACTGAATTTCCAGATTATCTTTCTTTCTCAATTGGAAGATGGGTCCAGGAAATGGAGAGGAAAGGGAACAAGTATTTATTAAGCATCTGCTTAATAACAAATATAAATAAGTAATAAAAATAAATTAAAAAAAGAGATCAGGCTCTGTGGTCAATGCTTTACAAATACTATTTCATTTGATCCTCACTTCAGCTCTGTGAGATGGATCCTATACTTATCCCAATTTTAGACGTAAGGAAGTTGAAGCAGACAGCAGTCTTTCCCAAAGTTACACAGCTAGGAAGTGTCTGAAATTCTATTTTAAGCTTGACTTGAGTGTAAAGAGATTAGTTGTCTTCGGAAAGGATATGACCTATGTTTTACATATATTAATCAAATCAAACTGTATTCACATTATGACCTTGAATGAATGTGATAAACGAAACAACATAAGGGAGAATTACCAAGAGGAATGTTTCAAACTGAGAGTCCAAATGTATCGTATTTGTCCATAGATACCAAGGACCCTCAAAAAGAAACATGTAGCAGCAGTGGACAAGGAGTTGGCTTACTTCTCAAATATCTCTGTCTGTGGTCCTGACTGCTGATAGAGGCACACACAGGTCCTGTTAGCACATACCACTCACACTTTTAAACTCACACTATGAAAGGGGGTGGGGGTGGAATAAAGAAATCCTGAACCCTGAATGGTGGTGCCAGATTTACCTAATCAAATTTTACCTAAGAGAGTTCTAGAATATATCAGATAAGAAAAGGCAAAACAAAACAAAAATGCCTATTTTTCAGCCAATGCAGAGGTAACACCCCTTGATTTCTTCATAAGACTTCATTAAGGATTTAAGATTTTCCTGGAGGATAAGCTCTCTTTACCCTTCCACAAAGTTGTATATAGCACAAGGTTTGTTTGATATATATATATATATATATATATATATATATATATATATATATATATATGTATAAATTTGAGCTATCATTATTAAAGCTGTTATTTCTGAAATACTTATTAGAAAGACAACTTATTACAGCAATGACTTTCAGATGCCACAACATCTACCAGTAGTCTGTAGATGATAGTAGTCTCTATTCCTAAGGGTCTGAGAGATTAAGGAAGGTCTACTCTTTCAAGACAAGACTCTTAGTGAAATAAGAAGTGACTGATTTCAAGTCGGAGGACCTGAATTCAAATATCAGTTCTACCACCTATGTGACCCTGGGCAAGTGACTTAACCTCTGTGAACTTCAGTTTCTTCATATAAAAATGAGAGGGTTATATTATGATATCTAAGGTCAATTCCAGCCCTAAATCTATGATCCTGTGATCTTAAGAATCCTAGCATAGTGAAAAGAATGTTGGCCTTGAAAGTATAAGACAGAAATGCAGCAGAGTGCTAAGCTTGGAATTGTTCTTAGACTGTGAGCAAGAGTTTTGAGCATGAATTGCAATGGTAAGGAAAGAAAAATCAAGAATGAGAAAATAATCCATTTCTGCCCTTTTCTAGTCTCTGAGTAAAAACTCTACAGCCACAGCCCTTTTTCCATGTGTTTTCACTATAAGTAGCCTATGTAGTTAAATATGTCCATCATATCCAAAGCAATCAACCAACCTGACTGGTTGACTATTCTCAAGCATTTATTAAGCACTTACTATGTACCTGCTCCTAGAGTAGACACTATAGGAAATTTTTAAAAATTAAATATTTCTTGCTCTGAAGTAACTTACATTTTCAGTGTTAGAAACAAAACAACTACACATGAGACAATTAGAGAACCACCTAAGACAGTATATAGTCAAATGTTAAACTGTCATACTCAAGTGAATATTCCCAGATTTTTTTTTAATTTAGCCATACAAAGAATCAAGATTCTTAAATAAATGAACTCCTCAAATGTCCAGAATATTTTCACTGTGTTCAGATTTTTATCAGCAAAGGGTAAATAGCATGACTCAAATTTCTTGTTCCACTAATCCATGTTCTTCTCATTTTTAAGCTGTGTTAAAATATTAGAGGCTGGTAGAGATTTGGGGCTTGTTAGCAAAACTGTAACATAGAATTCAGTAAAGATCTCAGTACTCTGTGCAATATAAGCATAGAGCTGCATATCCAGAATTAGAACAAATCTTAGAAATCATATAGTTCAACCCCTTCTTTTTATAGATGATGAAACTGAATCTTAGAGGAGAAGTGACTTTCCCAAGGTCACACAAATAATGAGTAATAGAGTGAGGATTTAAACTTAGAATCTTTGTCTCCAAATTTGTCTCCAAATTTTCTTTTGCTACTACATGTATATGGCAAAAGAATTTCCCATTTTCAAGTTTCTGCATGTATCCATAGGGTAAAGATTAAGGGCTTCTCTGATAAATCTAATTTGATTTATTGGGTGGTAAGCCTGTGTTGAAGATTTTTTATTCCCCCTTCCCATAGAGCAGTGTTCTCTAAACTTTTTAATCATGCAACCCCCTCAGAAAAAAAGTTAAAGCACACTCCCCCAATTTGTGTATATTTTCTTATTTATAAATTCTATATATATAGAAAATATAATTATGTACATTATGAAACATAAACAAAATCGATATTTTTAGAAGAAGGTAGGAAACAAGCATTTATTAAGTGCCTACTATGTTCCAGGACTGTACTAAGCATTTTTACAAATATCTCTTATTTGATTCTCACAATAAGCCTAGGAGTTAGGTGGCATTATTATTTCCATTTTACAGCTGAGGGCACTGAGGCAGGCAAAGGTGAAGTGACTTGCCAAGGGTCACACAGCTAGTAAGTATCTGAGGCAGGATTTTGTCTCAGTGCTCTATCTACCATACCACCTAATAATGATGAAATAATAATTTCTCCTAAAGTCTACAAGAATCCATTAAGGTTTATTTAGTATGGGGATGGGAGGAAGAGAAGTGACTTGGTCAGATCTATGCTGTAAGAAAATCACTTTGGCACCTTGTGGAGCATGGATTAGAGAAGGGTGAGATTTGAGGCAAGTTATTGCTTATTAATCAGGAAAGAGTTTATGAGAATCTGAATGAGGATGGTGGCCATGAGAGTAGAGAAAAGGGAACAGATGCAAGAGATGAGTGGAAGTATAAACAACAAGAGTTAACTACTGATTAGACTGAGGGAGAGTAAGGAGTCAAGATAAATGAAGATATGCATTAATTAATTAACTAATTAATTAAAAAGTATTTAACTGCTTACATTGTATGAGGCACTGCTCTAAGAGCTGGGATTAAATAAGGAAAAACAAAACATTTTCTGCTCTCCGGGAGTCACATTCTACCAGAAGGCAACACAGAGAGGAGGTTTTAGCAACAAGTCAGATGGAAAGGCTGCATATTCCTTAGGGTACAGTATATTCCTTAGGGTACAATGTAGCAAAGTAGATGGTAATGCATCTTATTTAATGCTATTTTCATGAATAAAACCGTATCCATTTCTGATGATGCACCATTTGATAATACTAAGAATTTTGGTGGTAAGACCTTTCTTTCCCAATTCTTTAGTAGCTGTGCCTGCTGAGGAGGTGGGGGCTATAGTATTGAAAGAGGCATCTCCCAGGTTGCATCACTACAATGATTTCTTTCCTGAATGATGCAAGGGCCAGTGGGAGGGGAAGACTTGCTATTCTTAGGGTTCTTGGGCACAGAGACCTAGTCTGTCTCCATTGGTAATGGAGCTAGGGGTTACAACTGTAATTTGACCCACTTGGCACATGTCACCTCCCATCTCTCCCTCAAAGTGACTTATTGTTTCACTAACCAGGCTAGATTACCAGTCCTGTCAGTGGAAGCTGATGGATAGTTGGTGTTGGCCATGGTGGAGAAGGTAGACCTCTTCTCCATAAGGGTGACTCTTCTCAAGGTTATATTGAGGTGAATGGAAGAATGGTTAACAGCTATAAGGAAACAGGAAGATCATGGTTAGGTCCTCAATGGCCAATGCCTTCTTCATCCATAGGAGGCAAATATTAGGAAGGAACATAATGTGTAAATAAATAATGGATGAAGATGAAAGTACAGTTGTGTTGGATACAAGCACACCATTTTTTATTGGTGTGACCATATGTATGCCTCATGCAACCCTTTGTTGAATCATGCTATCACCTCTTATGGGTTCTTGGCACTGGCTTTGAAACAATTGCTATAGAATGAGGGGTCCTTAATCTTTTTTGCATGTCATATACCCATTTAACAGTCTAATGATGCCTATATTCCCCTTTTCAGAATGTTTCTAAATAACTGAAGGAAATACTAAATAGAGGTTAGTGAAAACAAAGATGTGATTTGTTCATATCCAAGTTCATGGTCCCATAAAATCTATCCATGGATGCATTGAAGGTCTATGGAGTCCAGATTAAAAAATCTCACCATAGTGAGATCCACCCAGATCAACCTTAGTTAAGTTTAAAAACAGAGGCTGCCCCCAAGATGAATTAGTTGGTTTGAAGCTGTCCCTTGGTATCTACTGAGGATGGGTTTTACTAAAAAAGGCTATGTTCAAGATGAATCAGTTGACTCAGATTCCTATGGAAGGAGTCAGTGCTTTCATGCTGGCATATAAGAGAGCATTCTTAATTCCTTTTAACTTTTCCCTTCTGACATTCTTCCCAAAAGATCTTGAGAGAGTAGCAAGTATGGGGGTGGAGGAAGGGCAGGACAGGTGAGCATGGGGGTCCTATGAGTCCTTTGTATCTTCTGCATTTTCAGTGGGGTGAAATCAAAACTCCTGTAGCCAATATTATGATTATCTTGTGTACTCATATGGTAACTGGGGAACCTTTGACCCTGATCTGTAGAGACTTAGATATGAACAACATTCTGAGATTCCTGGGAAAAAATTCTGGATAGGGGCAATATTAGCCAAAGAGAAAGTAATCTTTAGAACCTCCCCAAGAATGGATTCGGTCCATGTAAGCCCAGAGCTAGAAGGCTCTGGACCACAGTTTACACAGCCTTTTTCTTGTCTCCATTTTCATTCTAAATAATAAGATTAACTGACATTTATAGAGCCCTTTCAAGTTGGCAAAGTGCAGCAGAATAAAATAAAAAGAGTACCAAGTTTAGAGGCATAAGACTTGAATTTGAATTCAAGATTGATTATTTACTTAACCTTGACTTGGGCAAGCCTTTCCCTCTCTCTTGACCTCAGTTTCCCCATCTGCAACATCAGAGGATTGGGTTAGATGACCTCTAAGGTCCCTTCTAACTATGGATCTATGAATAACTCAGTCCTCACAGCCCCCTCATCCGATAGCTGGTACAGGTATTGTCCCCCATTACAGAGGAGAAGGATGAGACTATTCAAAGGAGTTAAGTGGCTTTGCAGGGTCATGCCATTAGTCAACATAGAAGGCAAGGTTCAAATCCAGTTCTTTGATGACTCCAGACCCAGTGCTCTTTTTCTCTTGTCAGAGCAGCTGCCGATCTATGTTTGGCTCTTTTGTTTCCTCCTCTAATGAATGTCTCATTGCCTATAAAACATTTGTGTAGCAAGATCATTATACGTGCAAAATCGTCCATAAAAGGCTCCCACAATGACCTTGCTCATGAACAACACCATTATTCTCATAATAGTATAATCATAATATTCTCATAATAATTTCCTATTGATTAGGTAGCTGTGATGTGCTAGAACACCAGATGGATCAAGCCAAAGGTGTGCTTCAGCCTTCTCCCAAGAAAATGGCTTGAAATGTTGCACTTTCCTCCTGTTGTTTCTTTTTCCAAGGTAAATTATGCTTTCCTTGCCTGATAATTAGAGACAGCCATATTGAATTTGTAACAACACTTCTAATTAAACATTCCATTACCGTCAACACGGAAGGGACACACACCTTCATGTATTTCTTCTGAACTAGTTTAACCTAGGACTCCAAGGCAAGGATTGTACTGGAATAACAATGACTGTTTAGTGCCCTCACATCTGAATAATCTTTGTGCATCTGGATTTCATATTTTCTTTTAAATTGTAGATGCAAGCTAGTCTCCTTGCTAACAAAATGCTTTCTTCATCCTACACTGAATCCCACAGCAAATCCCCACATATCTTTGCAAATCTCAAAGATATTAAGGCATTTAACTTTTTTTTTTCATTTAGACCTTTGAAGTGTGGTGTGACTGGAATAATGTTAGAGTTCTAACTTGTCGTCTGAATAGGAAATTAAGGAAACCGCCTGTCATCTTGGTAGCCAGTCCAATAACTAATTACTTATGGATTTTAAGTCAAATTTGAGAAAGATAAATATTTAAATAAAACATATAATCATTTAGAAATACTGCTAAGTGTTTTATAATTATTGTCTCGAAAGAAGCCATTACCTAAGTATTCATTTGTTTCTGATGGCACCTGGCAGTTCTTTCAATGTGGGGGAAGGGGTGGAGGAGGGTGGCTTTGGTGATGGAAGATTATTGTGTATGTGTGTTTTTAAAGGCATTCAAATGCAGTGCAATGTTAGAAAATATTGAATATGGTTTAGAAGGGCTCAGTTTTATCAGGAGGGGTTGAAACCACATCGTATGTCAAATTCTGCCCTAGAAATAGGGCTGAAATAGCTGCTTGAAGAAGCAAGGGCATTCTCCCAGTAGATAGTAAGGTAGGTGGTGATGAAATTACTGGGGCACTTCTGGGGTCAAAAGGGACTTGGATCAAGGGGCAGAAGAAGGCTCTGGGAAAGTGAATTCCTATAGCATTCAATATCTGTGCATTTATTTAGACTTAGCATGTGTACACTTGTATTGGCAGTTCTCTTTTTATGTTCCTTATGAGGGTATTTCCTCTTTCTCAGGAGCTCTCACTATTAGAAGCAATATGGCCTCAGAACCACAATCTTAGATATGGTTAGCTACATTAGTATGGTCTTCAGAGTACCTAACAAGTTGAATACAGCCTTAGGATCCGAGCTGTAGGAGCCACAACCACAAGCACCATCAAGGGATCTTACTTCCCCAGGAACTCAGAAAACAAAGCCTTGGACCAGTGCCCAAGGCACTGGCCTAGAAGCAAATACATACACTCATATACAAGGGCAGCATTAGGCTGCCTGCTGGACACTGTCACTGAACAGGGTCAGAATTTTTCCAGCTATCAATATATTTATATTGCATTTATTTATATGCCTCATGGCATATAAAAGGAGTCACCACTCTGCATTAACTCCACAGTCAGGCTAAGAAGTGACTGGTCAGTCACAGAATATACACTGGAAAACCCCAAGGGCTGCTTATATAGCATTAGCTCCATTGATTCTGGGTAGGAGCAGCAGATATTTTATGGAACTAGGCAAAGTTGGGTCCCATGAAATGTTACTTGCAGACCCCTTTACCTATATATCTTTATGCCCCAAGGGCTCTCTGTTACATATTTGCAAATAGCTGTCAGATGCAAAGTCCTTGAAGTATTGATAAATCAATCTTGACCCTTTAAGTAAGCAGTAAGTTTCTTGAGAGCAGGAACTATATCTTTCATTTCTTTCTATCCTCAACACCTTGTCTTGAACAAAGTGAGCCCTCAATGAATGTTTGCTAAATTTAACAAATATTTAATGTGCTTCATGATGATGATGGTATCAGTGGCCCTGTAGCCTTAAGAATATCTAGCACTCTGAATCTCAAAGAGCCAGGGAAGAGGAGAAGGTCAATAAATTAAGGGACCCATGACAAAGGACCCAATCTGAGTTGACCACACCCACCCAAAAGCACAGGAGGAAGATGGTGCCTTCTTCTGGCACAAAGGCCCTATTCAGGAACTTAAACCCAGACAATTTTGCAAATCAAAGAAAATTCTAATTTGCATCAAAAATTATTGTAAATCTAACTACAGAACTACTTAAGGAAGAGAGACTCCAAGAAGAAAAAATGAATTCTTTACTAGGACTACATGAATATAAAGCAAGGGGCTTTAACAACTTGTGGAAAGAATTCTAAAGAGAATTAATACCTTGTAAGAGAAAGTAATAAACTTTTCCCCAAGAAATGAAATTCTTGCAAACTAGAAAAGACCAAAAATAAATCAGGGAGAAATAGATTAGACAGCAAAAAAACAAAAAACTATTATCCAAAAGATTAAAGGAAGAAAATGTAAGATTTCTCATATAAAATGCTGACCTGGAAAACGGGTAACAAAGAAATAATTGAAAGAAATACTAGACTCCCTGAAAACCATGATTATTTAAAGAAAAACCTGGATAAGAAATGATAGATGAGAATCACCCAAAAGAGAACCAAAAGACAAAGTAGAGATAGAAAGAATTTTATCAATCATCTCTTGAAAGGAACCTAAAGAAAAAGTCCAAGGAATGTCATAGCAAAATCCAGAGCTCTATATTAAAGGAAAAAAAGTACAGTATCCATCCAGAAGGAAGCAGTTCAAGCACAAAGGAACTATAGGCAGAATCAAATAAATGTGTCTGGCAGGGTCTACCTCAAACCAGAGTATATCTTGAAATATTAAGTCCCAAAAGGCAGAAGATAGGGGCTAACTACCAAGTAGGGCTAACTACCAGGAATAGCTTATTCTGCAAAGCTGAGCATAATGCTACATGAAATTTTAATGTAGGAGAAGATTTTCAAGCATTTCTGTTGAAAAAGACTAGGGCTATGTGGGAACTTTGAAATAGAAACATGAGTCCAGAATAACCTAGAAAGAAAAATTTGAGCAACTGGAAATAATTGTATGATGATGTAGTACTAATGTTAAGGGAGAAAAATTAAGTATTCTTCAGAACCTTAATGTCTTCAAAGATTACTGAAGAAATTAAATTAGAAAAACTGAGGTTCTGAGGGTAGACTGGTTTGGTTCTAAGAATATAGAGAGGGAAAAGAAAAGGGAAAGTAAAAAAGGAATTCAGTGATATGGATGAGAGGAAGAAGGGGGTAAAACTTGCTATTTCTTTTAATTAGTGTGTGTGAGAAGAGTGTACAAACATGGAGGAAGTGGTGGAGGGAGTAGCCATCTGAACACCTCATTCTTACGTTAAATGGACAAAGGAGTGATGAATACGTACACACAGTTTGGTGTAGAAATACATTAAACTCAACAGGGAGAACGTTGGGATGGGCGGGAGTAGAGAGAAAATCATTACCAGCAAAACAAACTTCCTGGTCCTGAAGGGGAGATTAAAATGGGGGCAAGGGAGAAAGGAAAAAAACTAGAATCTAAGGGCATGTTTTAGATTGTCTCTTGAACAACTGGAGAATAGTTCAATAAATTGTGGTAAATGAATGGAATAGAATATTATTGCACCATAAGACACGACAAAAGACAATTTCAGAGAATCGTGGGCAGAAGCAATTGATTGGGGTGATGTGAACAGAACCAGTAAAACAATTTATACAAAGGCAATACAATTTACACAAAGGCAAATCTTCCTATCCTAAAGAAAATCAATTCTGAAAGACTTAAGAACACCAGGTAACCACGTTGCCTAAGAAAGAGCAAACCCACTATGGTCAGAAATAGAAAAGATCAAAGCTCACACATCAATCAGTACATAGGCCTGTGAGCAGACATTTCCAACCTGGGTGAGAGAGAAAGACTTAAGGCAGAGAAAGGAAGCTAGAGGGTTTGGATTGGGGATTTTAGGGGTTTTTGATGGGTTTTTTTTGGGGGGGTAGTTGGTTGGTTGGTTTAGTTTTGTGGTGGAAGTTGAGGTTGGTGTTTTGTTTGTTTCTATTCTTTTAGTATAAGCAGGTTCCAGGCACCTTTGTATATACTAATAATAAATATCAATCGATAGACAAGCATTTATTAAGTGCCTATTATGTACCAGATAGTGTGCTAGGCTCTGGAAATACAAAAATAAAGCAGTGCCTGTCCTCAAGGAGCTTTTTGTCTGGATGGTACATATCCATATAAATAAATATAAAATATACAGGGTACATACAAAGTAATTTCTGATGTGGACACTAGCACATGGGGAGACAATGCTGGGGGCAGCACTTGAACTGAGATTTGTTGTCTTTTTTGCCAAAGAAGACCATGCCATCAGAGAAATGATGACATGACTTGCATTTGACTTTGTTTTGAGTGAGGGAGGGCTGTGCAGGTCACCAGCCTCACTTCTCCTCCAGAGTCATCTGAATCCAGAGTCATCTGAATCCAGTGACCAGTTATTCATCAGGATAACTGGAGATGACCCTGGATGCAAAGGGAGATTTAGATTGTCCTAATCTATATCTGGCCACTGGACCCAGGTGCCTTTGGAGGAGAAAGTGAGGCTGATGATTTTGCATAACCCTACCTTACTCAAATCCAATTCACTTGCAAGTCATGGCATCACCTTCCTGATGTCATGGTCCTTTTTTGAGAATAAAGGGCAAACAACAAGTACATAAGGAATTTAGGGATGTCAAAAGTCCAAGGTGAGGAGGAGGTACATGCCAGACTTGGCATAGAGACAGGTCAGACAAGGATAAATGCAAGGGATAGTACAATTTCTTCCATGTCAGGAATTGCACTCACAGATTCATTAGTCATTCTAGCTGTTTCTGTCCATATGTGTCCCCCTCTTCCCTCTGGGGTAAAAGGTCTAGTTTAACCAGTCCACATCACTGGTCAATGAAGCATATGTTTTAGGAAGAACAACTACTAGATGCCTGGGGTGCCTTCATTTTCCAGGCAATCAACTCCAACCTTAGATGGAAGAGGTGGTTTTTAGTTTAGGCAAAGAATGGTGTAAGCAGTGTATTTCAAACCCCCCAACAGCTCCCCCTCCTTCATTAACTCTAAATCCTTTGTCTCTCCTGGCTTCTCTCTTCTTTTCCTCTGAGACTCACTTGTTTTGTATTCCACTGGTCTCTTCATTTCTTTCTTGACATTTTCACCTCTTCCAGGCCTTATTATCTGCTGGAAAAATCTTCCTATCCCATCAACCTCAAGCCTTTTAATAATCTCATAACTGAAATCTAACCAATTCAAATATATCTTCTTGGACTAAGAAGAAGCAAGGCTGCATATTTTCCCCTAAATTTTACCCTTCTGAAATTTGAAGCTTCTATGACTGTGCCCTTACCCCCAAACCCAACACAAGACACTCACATGACCTTTTCAATTTTATTGGAAGGAAAGAAATAGGCTTTTCTTAAGCACTACTATGTGCCAGGCATTGGGCTAAGCCCTTTACAAGTATTATCTTACTTAACCTTCCCAACAACCTTGTGATATAGGTACTGTAATTTTTTTTATTTTAATTAACTGGAGTAAACATAGATTAAGTGAGCTGTCCAGGATCACACAGCTAGTAAGTATCTAAGGCAGTGTGAACTCAGGTCTTCTTGACTCCATGTCCAGCATTGTACTACTTGTGTTTGCCTTGATTTTCTGTTATCTATAGTGGTTGTCTCTGCCTTTTTAAAATTTCATCCTTTGTAAGGTCCAAAGAGGTAAATGAGCGGAGCATGAATAGTGCCCCCAACTTCTGTGATGTAATGGAAAGAACCCTGAACTTGGAGTCTGAAAATATGGGTTTGAGTCTTAATTTCCCTTTACCATCTGTGTGACCTTGGAGAAATTACTTTACTTTCCTGGACCTCAGTTTCCCCATCTATAAAATACGTATTGGAGAGGGTGACCTCTAATATCCTTTCCAGCTCCTTCACTACCCATCTTCTGAGCAAAGATTCTGGAGTGCTTTGCCATTTCCTTTTCCAGCCCATTTTATATATGAGGGACTGAGGCTGATGGGGGTTAAGTGACTTACCCAGAGTCACACAGCTATATTTGAACTCATGAAGATGAGCCATCCTGATTCCAAGTTCAGTTATTACCTCTCTTAGAATCCCTCGTTTCCCTTGAAACCACTTCATGGAGCACCTAGTGCATCCTTTATCAGATGTTAGTGCCTCCTCCCCAGTGGTACCTTATATTTGCTTTGTATAGAAATACATATTAAGTACAACAAAAAAATCATTCATTGAATATCAACTATGTGCCAAAAAAACCCCAAATGAAGTCACAAAGAGTCAGATACAACTGAGATGACCAAACTACAAAAGCAGTTAGCAACAACAGCGAAAGGGGTTCTAAATAGCAGAGATGAGGAGGGAAGGAATTGCAGGCATGAGGGACAGCATGAGCAAAAGCAGGGAGACAGGAGATAGAATAGGAGGGACAGAAAGGTCAGTTTGATTGGACTATATGTTGCATGATGGGGAATAATGTGTAATAGCCTTGAAAGGTAGCTTGGGGCCAGATTGTTAGGGGCTTTAATTCAAATTGAGCTGTTTATATTTGATCTTAGAGGTAAAAGGGACCCACTGGAGCCTCATGGATTTCATAGGCTATAGGGCTATATGGGGGGGTTGGAGATCATCTAGATTCTAGTCCAGCCACCTGCTTGTCTCCCAGAATACAGAAAGGTGAATCAATCGGATCCTGGGCGGTGGCAATGTGCAGCCGCAGGTCACTATATTGGCAGAGCCCTCCAGCTGCGATGTTATTCTGCGCCCAGAGCAGGCAGAGGTCAGAGACTACAAACAGTCATTACAACACAAGCTGACCTTCCTGATTCTCCCTAGCAGGAGAATGCAAGGATGTTTTCTTGTTTCTCTCCTTTTTTGCTCATCCTGCTGTCCTTGTAAGCATTTCTTCCTGCCTCTGTTTCTAGTGAGTTTTTTTTAAATCCCCATATCCCTGTCACTCACAGGGCCCCCTGAACAGTTGTCTTGACTATTTAGTCATTATTGAACCCTATGCTTTATTCCGGGGTCTCTTCCTTGATTTCTCTTCTCCTTTAGCAGGTAAGCTATTTGCACAAAGGATTGTTAGAAAGAAGGCATGTGTCCATTCAAGGACCAAAACTTGCTATAGAGGAAAGAAAGAGTTCTGGCTCTTGCCAAAGCCTACTAAAAAAAACAAAAAACAAAACCTAAGTGTGTATTTATTTACTGAGATAATCTTTTGAGTTCCTCTTAGTTTTGGATGTGTGTTCATCTTTCATTGCCGAAGAAGACCATGCCATCAGAGAAATGACATGACTTGCACTTGACTTTGAGTGAGGGAGGACTATGCAGGTCACCAGCCTCACTTCTCCTCCAGAGCCATCTGAATCCAGTGACATATAGATATTCATCAGGATGACTGGAGATGACCCAAGATGAGGCAGTTGGGGTTAAGTGACTTGCCCAAGGTCACACAGCTAGTGAGTGTCAAGTATCTGAGGTGAAATTTGAATTCAGGTCCTCCTGACTCCTTCACTGGTGCTCTATCCACTGCACCATCTTGCTGCCCCAATTCAGGCTAACAGGGTTCAGTTATTTGCCTAATGTCACACAGCCGATAGGTGTCTGAGGTCAGATTTGAACTCAGATCTAGCTTTGGGTGGTGTTCTATTGGAGAGGCAATATGGTGAAGTGAATTCAGAGGTAGCCTTAGAGTCAGGGACATTTGGTTTCCAACAAGTCATGCCACAGAAATCTGAGAATCACAGAATTTAGGAGTTGGAAGCCAGGATGTGCTGAAGCCAGCTCATACCAGCTCAGGAGAGCTGACTGTGATGTTTTCAAAATGAGCATTTACACTTCAAAACTCAGCAAATGCTAAAATCAGGACTTGATTTATTGTTTTGTTGACTGACTAGATTTAAGAAAATGGTGGAGAAAGTATGAATAATGAGGTCAAACTTAAAAGCTTATTATTAGTATTTTTTTGTCAGAGAGTCAGTTGTTAAAATATTTACCAGCACACCACTGGTTGGATGTAACCTCCTACTTGGGCTATTTCAGCTAACCTATCCACGAAAAGAATCCCCAATACAATACACATGACCAATGATCATTAGCCTCTGCTTGAAGAACTCAGAGGAGGAGGAACCCACCACCTCCCGAGTCAGCTTATTCCACTTTTGGAAAACTCTGATTGTTTAGAAGATGTCTTTTTCTCCTGACTTCAAGCCTGAATTAGCCTTTTTGTAAATTCCACTTACTGTCTCCAGTTCTACAACATCATATTAACAGAAAAACCTACCTTTCCCTCTCTCTCTGCTCCAATGCAGCCTTCCCTTCCCGAAGGAAAAAAAAAAACAAGTCTCCCTTAAGTCTAGATCTGTTCTCCTATTCAAAATCTTCAGGGGCTCCCTGTTGCCTTCAGTCAATGCATAAATATTTATTATTTAAGAGTTTTACTATGTGCCAGCATTGGGGATATAAAGGAAGGCAAAAAACCATCTGTGCTCTTATGGCAGTGAGGTGGTGCAGTGGATAGAATTCAGGTCCTGAAGTCAAAAAGAACTGAATTCAAATTCAGGCTCAGGTACTACCAGCTATGTGACTCAAGGCAAATCACTTCATCTGTCTCCCTCAGTTTCCTCAAATGTATAATGAGGATTATAATAGTAGCTCCCTGTGAAGATGAAATAATATTTGTAAATATTTGTAAGAGATAATATTTGTATAGTGCTCACTTAGCACAGCGTTGGCACAGAGTAGGCACTTAATAAATTCTTGTTCTCTTCCTTATTCACTCAAGGAGCTGATAGTCTAATGCGGAAGGCTACATATAAATAAGTAGATACATGCATTCTGTTGGAAGAATAGGTCAACAGTAATCCCAGAGAGAAGGCAGATGGCTAAATCCAAGAGAGGGTCATTTACAGATCTCCAACCCATCAATGAGTTAGGGAATGTCTACCCCAAGCAAGACTTGCCCTGGAGGAATGGGTGAATGGGAACAGTTTGTTAGAACAGCCACAAACGTGGCTGAAGAAGGCACCATGGAGCACTTAAAGCTTGGTTAGACACTAAAGATGACTAGATCACCCACTGTAACCCAGGCTCTTACCGGTCATCCTGACTTTTTGTCTTGCCACTGGACTTCAATGACTGGAAGAGAGAAGGAAGTTAACAGCTTTGGTAACTCTAACTCAAATCCAATTCACAAACAAGTCAAGATATCATCTATGATGCCACTGATCCTCTTTGAAAATTAAGGTTAAAAAAAACAATAATTTTTTTTTCTCTTCAATGAATTGGAGGAGGTGACAGCACGGAATAAATGCTTCATGATTGAAAAAATAATAAAATTTTATTTTAAAACTCTTAAAGATAAAAATCTATTAGATTTTGCAGTTCAGAGGCATTGATAAGTTTGGAGAAAGCAGTTTGGGTTTAATGTTAAGGTCAGAAGTCAGACTGAAGAGGATTTAAATGACTTTCTCAAGTGGGTTTAGCCAAAAAGAGAAGGAGAGGTATCAGAAAAGAGCTAGTGGGGATGGTCAGATCATTTGAAGATTATTGAAGGATAAGGGAGGCATGGACATGTTTTCAGGCAACAAGGAAGGAACCAATAGAAAGAGTGAATATTAGTGATAGTGACTGGTAGGGTGGGCAATCTGCTAGAAAAAGAAGATGGGATCAAGGGTGCTTATAGAGGGGTTTACCCTACGAAAGAGAAAGGTTAACACTTAATGCACATAGTAATAAAGGAGGAGATAATTAGGAAGATATCTGAAAGATATAAAATGAGGAGAAGAAAATGAGCCCTTAATAATTTCAATAAGGTGTGAAGCAAGGCTTTCCATTGATAGGGTAGGAGGGATGTAGTGGAAAAGTTGAGCAAGTCTGAAATAGCCACTGTGGGGAGTGGGATGGCACATCAGTTAGGAAGAGGACCCAGCTGAGTTTATGTAACATAAATTCTTAGAGGACCCAGTCATTACGGTTTCACGATTCTGTTCAACTCTCTTCAACAGCATGTGAATGGAGCAAAGGACATGGATAGTGGTAGTAATCTAGGATTGGAGTTTGGCAAGGTATGGCCAGCAATAGAACAAGGTGCCAAAGGATTCAAAAGCATAGTGTAAAATTAAACTGGTTTACCGAAAAACCAAAATAGGGAAGGAAAGAGAGTATAGCCAGTGTATGGGGTGATGGCTTGGAAAAGAACTGAGAGGTACAGGGAATGTAGGAAATGGTGACGATAGGGTTAAAGTCATAAACAGGGAAAGATAGAAAGATAAAATTATGATCAGATAAAGTACTCTTAGAATATATGAGCATGAAAGTAGAACAATAGCTGTAGATAAAAAGAACACGGATATAACCATTTCTGTGTATTGCTGTAGAGGAGTGAAGGAGAAGGTCATGGGAATGGAGGAGATTAGGAAACTGAAAAGTTAGGGTGTTTACATGATCATCAATACACATGTTGAAGTCCCCCAGGATGAGGGCAGGAGTTGGGCTATAGGGGAAGACCGTGAGTCAATCACTGAGCTCAATGACATAGGAGAGAGAAGTTTCCAGAGGTCAGTGAATAACACTACCAGAATCTAGATAAATTCCTGGGTAAAGTTACAACCCCCTTGACTGATTTTTTAAGTCTTTCTATAGTCTGATGCTACCTTACCTTTCCTGCCCTGTATCATATCATCTATCTTCAGGCACCGTATGCTCCAGCAAACTGGATTATTGTCTGTGTCCTGACAATACCCTAGACCTTCCTGCCTCCATGGCTTTGTTCACACTATTCTAGAATACCCTCCTTACCCTTTTGATTTGCTTCCTTTGAATTCCTCTTCATCCTTCAGAGCCTTACTCAAATGTTCCCTCTTCTAGCAAACCTTCCCTCATCCCTGCCCCAGTCTTCCCCAATCAGTAGCATCTTCCCCCTTAAATCCCTCTGATAAACTTAGCATTGTAATGTATAATTTTGACTGTTTGAGTCTTCTCTTTCTACTGGACTTTAAGTTTCATAAAGGCAAGGGTAACCTTACCTGAACTTCTAGAGAGCTAGAGAGCTATCTCTCTAGCATCTAGTTTTGTACACAATAGTAAATTGTGTAAATGTTTTTTGCTTGTGATGTAGAATTGAATCTACCATTACCAACAGTCATGTTCTTTTTTGCCTTCCTGTTCTGATTTCTCAACAGACTTTACTTTTGCTCTATCCTTCTACTTCATACCTCTAATTACTACCATTTATATATTGCTTCAAGGTTTACAAATTATTTTACATATGTCATCCCATTTTGCTCTCCCAACAACCCTGAAAGGTAACTACTATTATAATCCACATTTAAAGATGAAGAAAATGAAGAAAAGAGAAGTTAAGTGACTTGTTGAGGATCAGATAGCTAGCATTAGAGGCAGAATTTGAACACAGGTCTTCTTGACTCTGAAGTCAACACTCTATCTGTAGCATCATGCTATCCACTTCAATACATAGTGTATTAAGGGGTCAAAGGAACTAAAAATTGTGTGCCCCAATAATTTGGGGAAGTGGTCAGAAAAGGCCTGATTCTAAGATGGCAACTACGAAATCTCCTAAATGGTTGAAATGAAATAGTTCCCAGGAAATAACTCACCAAATAAAAAACTATAAGAGCATGTTAATAAGACAATAGTTTGCTAAATCTCAGTCAAGTGGCCCTAAGTATCTCCTAAAATTTCATCAGGAAGATATCCATGTATGATATAAAATAAATTGTAACTCCAGAAATTATAACCAATCCTAGCCATCAAATATTGTAATGGCAAAAGCATTGTGGTTATTGAACAGGGACACTGAAAAAAGAAAAACTGGAGAATGAAGTCATTTAGTCACTATTTATCCAGCATTGCCTGGGGAAGAGGTTGCTTTAATGCTAGATTACCAATACTATTTCTTTAGACATAAATATCCCTACCATGGAGAAGAGCAATTCCTTAGGCTACCCTTATTTGATGAACTATCTCTTAAAATATCTTACTCTCTCCATTAAGATTCTGTACTCACTTGACAACCTTCTAATGGTGTCATCTGGTCTCTGGGGTGGACTTATTCATCAGGAGAGCATCCTCCATGTAGAAGACAGCTACTGGTTCCTAAGGAAGCCATATTGCTGATGTGAATTAACAAATTATCATCGTGGTTTATCAGTCAGTACCGTATTGAGTTTAGTTAGTGTTATCTGTTTCTCAGAGGCTGACTGTCTCTGGATAAACTGGTAAATTTTTTTTTTTGAAACTGCAAAATGAAATACAAGATCCCAGACTCCTATTAAGCTATAGTAACCTAGTGAAGCCCAAGCCTGAGAGAGCCATTCTCTGTCTCTCTGTGTATCTTTCTGTCTCTCTGTCCCTTCAGCTCTTGCCAACAATGTCCTTGGCATTGTCAAATAGTTTAACATCAGAAACCGATATGATCTCATTAGGAGAAATGACATTAAACAAATATTAACATCTGTTTGGCCATGGCACCATAATGTCTATGGGACTCTGCCATTTGACTTGCAGCTGAAACCTTTTCTATATGGTATCTCCCCTATTAGAATGTGAATTCCTTGAAAAGGGAACTGTCTGTTCGTATCTCCAGGGCTTTGCACATAATAAGCATTTAATAAATGTTACATTCATTCAATTCATTGAACTTCTTCCTTTCTCTCCATTGTTGATCTTGACTAAAATGCCTATGGGTCTTAAGGACCCAGCCTGAGGAATTTTCCCAGTTCCTTCCACATTTGCTCAGAGTATGGAGGAGGATGGAGAGATGCCTTGCTATTAGAACCTTGTTACAGGTTTTCTTACTAGTTTAAAACATCCATTCAACCTGTACCTGAGTTCTTAAAGTTCTGGGTTTATATGGACCTGATTCCTTTTTTTTTCCATTGGTATGAGTGGGAGGTCCTCCAAAAACTGTAACCCTTTGGCTCATGGTTACTCCAAAGAGAATTTTCTCAGAATCTCAGACTATTTCTCATATCTAGATCTCTACTGATGTGGGTAAAAGGGTTTCCAAATCTCACGCCAGCACTCAAGATACACAAGACAGCCTTTATGTGACAACCACAGAAAAAAATAAAATGAAGGAATCACAGAAACTGAGAAATAATAGTATAATTCTTAGTCAAATCTGAGCATCTTGGTGAGTCTCACTCTCAACCCTGGGACATATACTGGCTTCCAACCTTATAGTACTACTGACCTAAGGACTTGGACTCCTGATAGAAGAGAGGCCACTCCCTTTCTGTTAGACCCATACTGTCCAAGTAAGTCATAGTAACATCAAAGAGCCAAATCCAGTTTTCTGGCCCTCCATATTGTGGTTCAATCCCTTCCTCCATTTCTTAGGACACATGCTCCATCCTCTTCTCTCCAAAGGTATCATGCCCAGGAATGCCACTTTCTCTTTATAGAAAACTGGGACCCAGAACTCTCTGGGAATTCAGCATTGTCCCAGAAATTTCCCTTCTTTTAGCCAAGAGACAGGGTCAAATGACCCCATCCTGTCCTGGAGCCATGGAGTTAGAGGTACCACCTGTCTCTTGCTGCCACCTCTTGGGTCAAGTGAATAAGAATGTGGGTGACTGCAACAAGCTTCTTCCCCTGCCTCTCCAAGGTTGTCACTAGCTGTTGTCAATACAGATATTGTGTGGCTATATCAACTTCCTTTTCCATCTTTTATCCCTACCCTGTTCCCAGCTCCTTCCATCAGACCCAGATCTCCTCTTAGCTCTGTTTCATTGCTCTCTCTCAAAATGCCTGTGTTCATCTCCCTCTGCATGTTCCTGACTGAATTCCTTTTTATTGATGCAGTGAAATGAGTTGACTCTGAATCAAAGTAATCTGGCCCAATCAAATCATCCCTTTAATCATCACTTCTAAATGAAATGAGAACGGGCCCACGACTGCCTAGGTCAAGGAGAAGACCTCAACCTTCGTAAGGTGTTAGCAGGTATAGCAGACTTGGAGTCAGGAGGTCAGGAAGACCTGGGTTCAAATTCTACCTCTGATACTTACTAACTTTGTGACTTGGGTAAATCAATGAATCTCTCTGGACCCTGGTTTCCTCATCTATAAATTGAAATGTTTGTAGTAGATGCCTTCTAAGGTCCCTTTGAGCTCTAAATCTATAAACCTACGTTCACACCCTACCTAGGGAGATGCAAAGTAACTAAAATGACTTACCTCCTTGTAACTACATAAAATTGATCAACCCTCTACATGTTTATACATTGAGATAGAACATTTCCAATTCAGGAAGGAAAAAGCATTTTTCCCCAGATCAAAAGATTGAGACACAAAAAACAATTAAGAAACAATATTGTATATAATTTAGAGTTTGATGATATAGTACAGCTTATGAATGATGAAGAAAAATGGTCATCTTTGAAGCCCACTGCTGCCAGCAAAATCTTCAAAGAGGAATGGGCACTTGTATTAGATCTTGAAGGATGGAAAAATTTGAAAAGGATAAGAGAGGGGAAGCAGTGGAAAACTGAAAATAATCTAGCAGTTCAATCAAAGCCATCAGATGAATTCCTTCTTCAGAGCTCTCATTTGTCCAACAGTAATAGAGGAAATCTCCAGAAGAGCTTATCTGAAGAATCGCATGTCCCTGATGCTATTCCAGTTCCCAATGTTATCAATGGAACAATTAGCATGCCATATAGAATTTATTGATAGGACAATTAGCAAACAATATAGTATCAGATGTGCCTAACCCTTGAGGGGAACCAACACACATATAAAAGTTTTGCCTTCTACACAACTCTTCTCAGAGGGGCTAGAGAAGTCATCACCCCCATTTGACATTTGATATTGTAATTTGAATATACCTTTTCAAAAATCCAGATCGAATATTCATTTTTTTTATGTATTTAGCTGTGAGCCAGATGCAATTGCCCTTCCCTGGGCTTTAGATCTAAATCATCCTGCCAACTCATCCTGTAGTTATTAAGGACTTTATCATCAAGATGTGTGCAGCATACACATCTCATCTCCCCCGAGAAGGACCAAGATGAGGGATGTTTGTTAATGCAGGAGCTTTGTGGTCCAAGGTTGGAATATGTGTAAGACTCTGTGCTAGACACTGAGGATATAAAAGAGGGAGACAGATCCTTGCCCTCAAGAAACTTATAATCTAGTTGAGAAGACAAAGTCAGCCCTTGTGAAACACTAGTTAACACTAGAACTTAGTCCTATATCAAGGTTTAAGTTTTGTAGTGTTTGTTACTTTTAAACAGACCCATGATTTCAGTGATATAGGGAGCACTTGCTGAGGAGCTCTTTGTACCAATGCAGATGGGCCTTTGAAACTCTGGGAGATTAAGTGGTTTTCCCAAGGTCACACAAGTGGGACTCGAAATGTGTATTCCCAACTCCAGGGCCAGCTCTAGCCACTGTGCAATACTGTCTTTACTACACATAAGAATGAACCCCAAACCAGTCTTATTACTTTATATGGAGGGTTTATGGAAAGACAGGGACAAGAACCATGAAGGATTAAGACAGAGTGAGAGGGGATTAGGGTATATATGTGTTACCCATGGAGGGCATATGTATATTGAAACCATTTTTCTCTTCTATCAAATTATTATAAAAACTTGCACTATATAATTCACAAGGTTATTGTGAGAATAAAATTAGTTTATATATATAGTATATTATATATTACATATAAATAAATATATTTGCATATAAATAACAATATTATTTTATATATATATATATATTTATTTACATATATTTTATAAATATGCTATATATAACATAATAATATAGTATATATATATCAATATATATTATAATATAGTATATAACAATGAGTTATTACCTTAAAAAAAAAGAATAAATGGACTAGGAGCTAGGGGAAGTAAGGTCTAATTTTGGCTCTGGCCCTTGTTAGCTGTTTGACCTTGACAAAGTCACTTACCCTCTTGAGTTTCCTCATCTGTAAAGCAAAGCAACTGAACTAGCCAATCTCTAAGATCCTCATCCAGCTCTATACCCTATAAAGCTAGAGAGGCTAAGAGATGCACTGTGGCCCAGACACCTATAGGAACTCACATGTAATTAGGTTCTTACCGGAAAGCAAATAGCTTCAGGGAAGTCAGACTATTCCTGAGTCCCAAGGTCTTTTCCCTTCCTTGTTAACATAGTGAGCCTATGAGCAGCCGACAATCCAGGCTGCCTCCCACTCTAGCCAGAGCCAACCAACTTCCACAGAGGCCAGAGAGCCTGGGGCAGTGGGAGGAAAGAAAGCAGAACCCCAGGCCAGTCACCGGCATGCTTGTGTTTGTATTTCAAAATGAGTCCATGTGAGAAAAGACCTTGGGACCAACCTCAGAGACTCTGGAGGGGGCTCCAGGGAGGGGGACAGGAGGGCATGGGAAAGGGCTGATTTTTCCAGGACTGAATGCATGATATACCTTTTATGGGAAGACTTTCCTGATACCCTCAATGGCAAGTGCTTTCCCTCTCGACAACCATATATACATATATGTGTGTGTGTGTGTGTGTGTGTGTGTGTGTGTGTGTGTGTGTGTGTGTGTGTGTATAAAACCACTTTCATGTATTTGTACTTATTCTGGATATAGAACGGTTCACACTTAGGGAGGGCATAAGACCCTCCTCCATGGCAGAGACATAATAATTTGGCAAGCTCCGTGTGAAGGGCAGAGCTTGGGAGAGGAGAATTGTTCTGGCTTCTGACTTCAAGAGAAGACTTAAGGATCCAGACTTTCTTTAGGGAGGGGTCCTTTGAGGGGGGAATTTATATGGGAAGAAATAGACTTGGAGAGGAGACAGTACCTTAGCATGTCTCTAAACATGTCTCTGATTTCTCATTTCCCACACTTAATGACTGGAAAATTTATCACTGGATGAAATTAGACTGTCTCTCTCTCTCCCTCCTTCTGTCTCTCTTTGTCTCTCTCTCTCTTTCTCTGACTCTCTGTCTCTGTCTATCTTTCTGTCCTCCTTCCACCTCCACTCCTCCCCCCATATCTTGCTCCCAGTAGGAGTAAGAGACACTTCATTCAGAAATGTATTATCTGGTATATTCTCATCTATATTAGGATACAGAATATATTATACAGAAGTATATTGTCCTGTATATTCTAATTTTCTGAGTTTTGTTTGCTATCAGCTTGGATAAATGGGTTTATTCATTATTCAATATTTGTGATGGTCTTTGTGTGTAACTAGCATTTGGTGGGAAAGGAGTCAAGCCTTTCCTTGGGGCACTCCTTTCCCATTAAGGGAGAGTATCTAAGAGATTGGCTTTAACCGAAAACAATCACCTCCCCTGAACTAGCAACATTTACAAGGGGACAGGTAGATATGGTCCCAGTGTGGAATCCCTCTCTGAGGAGAGCAGAGTGACCAGCCTCATGGTTCTCATTTCCTTCTTCTCTCCAGGCAGGAATTAAAGTCTCTGACAAACCCATATGGACATACACATAACCTACATGGGCACCACACTCCCATATCTTACTCTTATATGTGTTCTTGTCTCCTCCATTAATATGCAAGCTACGTGTAAACAGAGATTGTTTCATTTATTTTCTTTGCATGCCTCACACTCAGCCTAGTGTCTGGCACATAGTAGGTCCATAATAATGCTTGTTGATTGATTGATAGGATTGTCCTAATACTAAAGGTTGAGTAGAAGGTTTGTTTGTTTGGGGGGGGGTGGGGATTGAGGAGTTTATCGGCTCCTCTTCAAATGCCCTCCCCAGGTACTCAGGGCTCTCCTGTCACCCCCACCTCCCAAGGGACCCACCCCTCCAATTTAGGTTTCATCTGGGACTACCTTACCAGAAAATGTCCTTCTTTTTCCCAAATCCCATTGAACTTTATCTGTCTTTTGTCCAATACCCTCTGGCCTCTTTTGCTCTCTACTTTGCTTCCCAAGTAGGAAAGGGAAGGTGGGATTCCCTAAGCACAAAGCCAAGACTAAACTAGTCAATTAAGGGTTCTGAATTATTCAATGAAGATTTCCACATGGACTCAAGTATTCATAAAGTGCCTACTATGTGCCCAGCCTGCTGCTAGGGACTGTGAAGGATAAGAAAAAGGTAAAAGATATAGCCCTGGTCCTTAAGAAATTAAATTATCTGGGATAACTTCATAGAGGAGGAAGAATTTGCAAAAAAGGTAGCATGTACAGCCTGAGGGAGGAGTCAAGGTCAGCAAATAGCATGAGGGCTGAGACTGATTTTGTAGGGTACATATGCAGAGGTGAGGAACTTGGGGCCTCGAGGCCACATGTGGCCCTCTAGATCCTCAAGCGCAGCCCTTTGACTGAATCCAAAACAAATTCTTTTATTAAGAGGAATTGTTTTGTGAAGTTTGGATTCAGTCAAAAGGCTGCACTTGAGGATCTAGAGGGCCACATGTGGCCTCGAGGCTACAGGTTCCCACTCCTGAATTAGAGAGGAGTAGAAGATTGGCTCTAATAAGTCTTTGGGGTCAGCTTGGGGAGAGCCTTGGATTTCAGTGAGAAGTTTTGATCTAGAGTGAAATAAAAAACTCTTGTGGATTTGTAAGAAGGCCAGCACTGGAATTCAAGTACCAGTTGTAAAGAGAAGAAAACTAAATCGGGAGGAGCCAATTGAGAAGCTTTGTAATACATCAGTTATAACAGGATAAAGGTCTGGATAAGAGCAATGTCACATGCCAGTGCCCACTGCCAGATATCCTTTCTGTAGGAACAGAACTGAGCTCACCCAATGAGGGTCAGATAGTCATTTCAACTTAACAAGTATTTGATGCTGTACATGATTGCGCATACGTAACCTATATCGAGTTGCTTATCATTTTAGGAAGTTGGGGAGGGGAAGGATGGAGAGAAAAAAATGTGGAACTCAAAATTTTTTTAAATGAATACTTAAAAGTATTTTTATATGTAATTAGAAAAAAACAAAATACTGTTTACAAAAATTTAAAAAAATAAAATTTAGCAAGTATTTTTCAAGTACCCATCGTATGCCAAGCACTATGCTAGATACTGGGGATTCAGACACCCCCCACCCCACAACAAAAAAGAAAAAAGCTGTCAGCTAATTCTGTGATACACATTATCACTCATATTCCTTTTTGTGATGTAGTATGTCTAGATTCCAGAAGAATACAGAACCCAATGCCATTCCCACACATGAATAGCCAAGGACCACAGACACATCACATAGGCTAAATGCCACAGCTGCAATCACCCTTCTCCACTTGTGCACCTGCACCAACTCTACCTATCCAAAGAAATTCTCCCTTTAGCCCAAGTGCAGGAGGAGCTGCTTCAGTTTATACCAATGCACAACCCCAGATTTGTTCATTCTGCCCCATATCCATTGTAAAGAGCTGGAATGCTCTCTGCTGCCACGATCTCCAGTATCATATTTCTCCTCTCAGTCCCCATCACTTGCTCAAGTACATCTTCTCCTTGCTTCTTGGACACTTTTCTACCCCTCCTGCCTCCACACTCCTGTCTTATGAGACTAAGTACTGCACTGGGAGCATTCTCTCTCCTCCCTCATCTTCTTTTCTCTACCTCTGTATCTGTGTGTGTGTGTGTGTGTGTGTGTGTGTGTGTGTGTTTGTACGTGTGCTCATGTGATTTTGATTAAATTGAACAGTCAGTTCTTTCGATCAAGCAACCAGTTTGGCTGATTCCTAACCTTTCCCCTGCCCCACAATTAAAGCAAAGACTGCTAACTTAATT
Organism: Potorous gilbertii; assembly: GCA_028658325.1. Taxonomy (NCBI): domain Eukaryota; kingdom Metazoa; phylum Chordata; class Mammalia; order Diprotodontia; family Potoroidae; genus Potorous; species Potorous gilbertii. The sequence goes on from CM053771.1 coordinate 256,546,764, forward strand.
GGTCAACAACTGGCAGTTTGTTTTGACCTGATGTAAAATAAAAACCACTCAGTTTGCCTCTTTCTCTCTGTAGACTCCATCAGTGTTTCCATCCCCTTATTCTGATTCTCTTCTTCCTGCTCCCTCCAAAGATGCTGGGGCTTCTTCTCTCAAGTTACATTTCATCCACTCAGTACTTCATATACCTTGCATGTACCTAGCTATTTACTCATCATCTCCCCCAATCAAATGTGATCTCCTTGAGGACCTAAAGGGCCCCAGGCTCCCCACCCCTGAAAGGGAAGCCAGGAGAAGCAGAAATGAGGGAGACGATTAGTCCAGATATTTTAGGTATGGGGAGCAGCCAGCAAAAATGCCCAGAGTAAGGTCTTACTCAAGGAACAGCAGAGGTCAGTGTCACTGAGTCCAGGGGTATATGGGGAAAGCGGGTTAAGACCTAAGAATGTTCTGGTTTTACAAAGGAGGAAATTGAGACCTAAAGATGTCAAGTGACTTACAAGGAGATTGTAAATTAGATAGTGTAAATAAGCCCTAAACTTGGAGTCTGAGGATCTGGGTTCCAGGCCCTTTTGCTTACTGTTTGTGAGACTGTGGGCATGCCCTTCCTCCTAACCCACCTTGTATTTAATTACCTATTTCTGACTTTCTCTGGACTTCAATACCATGTCCTCTCTACTTCTGGTTCATTCTGGAAAGGAATTCCCCCAGTGCTCCTTCTGCCTGGAACAGCCTACTGGAACTTTGGACCGCCCACCCTGGTATATCCCTCTACAAGGTCTTCCCCTCTTCTCCCATTAGTGAGTTCCTCCAACAGTCACCATTTTGTGAGGGCCAATCTGCCTTTATTCCCTTCTAGGCCATGTTTCTGACTTTCTCTTGACTTCAAAACTCTGCCCTGGAGCAGTGCCTGACACATTGTAGATACTTAATCAATGCTTCTTTCTTTCTTATGTCCTTCCTTCCTTCTTCTCTTCCTTTCTCCTTCCCTCCCTCCTCTCCTTCCTTACTCCCTTCCCTCTTTCTTTCTACTTGTATCCCCAGTGCCTAGCACTTCCATGACACACAGTAGGCATTTTATAAATAATTGCTGATTGATTGATTGAAATCACTTAACTTCTCTAGCACTTGGTTTCTACCTTTGGTGGGGAAATAGACAACTGAACTAAATTATCCCTAAATTTCCTGCCAACTCTAAAGCCAGTGATCCATCCTATAAATTGCAGAGAGATCAAACCTAGATCCTCTGACCTCAGCTTAGTATTCTTTGTAATATGCCACACTGCTTTAAAGTATGCATCATCTCTAAAATAACCTCAACAATTTCATCTGAAACTATAATGCGTAATAGAATTTTATCTAATGACCTCTTTTTCACCCCATGTCTTAATGCAAAAAAAAACTTCTATTTTCAAAGGTACCAGTAATAAGTGATCTTTATATAACAACTTGCATATATTATCTTATTTGAACCTTAGAACAACCCTATAAAGTATATTTATACCCATTTTACAGATGAGGAAACTGAAACAGGTAAAATGACTTGGCTTTAGTCACAGGTAGTGAGGTAGACTTCAAATCCAAGTTTTCCAGGTTTTTCACTAGCTCTATTCAGTAAATCATCCTGCCACCACATGACAATTTTTGTTAAGTTTCATTAATGTGTTTTGTTTTTATATTAAAACCATTTACAGATTGTTCCCATTTAGTGAAAAGTCTCTTATAAGTAAAAATAAAAGTTAAGCAAACTTAATGATACAATGAACTTATTTGACAATGTATACAATGTTCCAGATCTATAACATGCCCCCCAACTTCTATTGTTTAAAAAAATTCACTATTTTCTCACTGCTATCCCCACTCCATTAAAAGAAAATTTATTGTAATAAATATGTACAATCAAGCAAAACAAATTATCTAAACAGAAAGAGTGCATACACACATATATGCATATACTGAGTACAAAAATAAAATTTAATAATTATGATAATTTCATAATAGAAATTTCTCTCATTTACCTGCCTGTGTAACTGGGACACCTTCCTAAACAGTCTTCTTGCCTTCAGTTTCTCCCTCTCCAGTATGACTACCCTAATTCACTTTGCTGTGATAATGTAACCTTGCTACATTAGCCAGGTTTGGGTACTAAATAAATTATGCTAAATTAAGCGAATATTCAGCAAGTATTCCTGGGGCCCCAGCTATGCCTGGACCTGGCCCTGACTTCAGATGGTTCACAATTTGCCTGGAGAAAGAAACATAGACACAGGAAAGTGTTAGAGAACAAAACAACATTAAGAGTCTGCTAAAGAACAGGAAAGTGATGCAATCTCAATTATAAGGTCCACAAGATAGACAAAAGCATGTTATAGCGGATGGAGGGCACAGAGTCAAGACCTGAATTTGAATCTTGGCTCTTGACACTTACTTGCTTTGTGACCCTGAGCAAGTTATTTAACCTCTCAGAGCTCCAGTTTATTCACCTGTAAAATGGACAAAATAAACCTTGGCTCGACACTAATGCGTTGTTGGTATGGTTGTGAATAGATCCAAACATTCTGAAAAGTAATTTAGAAGGTGACTGAAATGCCCATACTTTTTGAACCAAATATTCCACTACTAGGTATTAATGAAAAAAAATAAAAAGGAAGGAAGGAAGGAAAAAGCTCTATCTATATCAAAATATTTGGTGAGGATCAAATCAGATAATGTATATAAAGCATGTTGCAAATCTTAAAATACTGTGTAAATGATATCTCTTATTTAAAGCAGCACTTTCTGTAGTATCAAAGAAATAGAAAAAAAGTAGATAACTATCCATATTGAGAATGGTTAAATAAATTATGGTGCATTAATGGAATTTTAGTAAAATGTAATTACAACAAGAAACAGTAAATATAATAAATTCAGGGAGGCCTGGGGAGACATGAACTAATGAAAAATGAGGTAAGCAGAACTAGGAAAATGATATACATAATGACTAAAGAAATGTCGATGGAAAGGACAAAAAAAAAAAGTTTGGAGCTGAACGCTAACCAAGCTTGGTTAAAAAAAATTCTTAGGATCGTAGACCCAGAGCTGGAAGTGACATCAGAAGTCATCTGGTCCAATACATTTATTTTACTGATGAAGGAACAGAGAATAGGTTAAGTGCATTGCCCAAGGTCACAGGGATACTAATTATGAGACTTGGAATTTGAACCCAAATCCTCTGAACCCAGGGTCAACTCTGTCCCTGGCACCTCCTTCCCTTCTTTGCAGAATGCAGCATGAAATACTAGAGATAACATCAGGGTTTTTCTATCCTTTGTTTAGTTTTGCTAAACTGTTTTTTTTCCTCTTTATTCTTTTTATAAGGTATAGTTCTCTTTATTATAAGGCATATAGGAGAGTAGATAAGAGAGAGATATTTGGGAAATTTAGGTGATATAAATATGTATATATGCATATATATAAATATAAAAGATGTCAACAAAAACTTTAAAAACAATTCTTACCTCATTATGAGGAAAGCACTTTGAAAATCTTCAGGTACTACAAAACTAAGCACTGATATTATTTAAAAATTCATTGCCAAGGCCTCACTGCTTGATGTAAGTCTTAAAGAAAGGGAAGATAAATAAACTTTTATTTGCCAAATCAGTTTGGGAATTTCCTTTGAGGAACTCATTTTACCAATATATATAGGTACCTGTGCTGCAACCTGGCCTTTTAGAGTGTTTCCTCTCTACGTACACACAGATGATAAGAAAAAACTATGCTCTTTCCAAGAAAACAGAAAGCAATAAACCTCAATCTTGAGACATTTGAAAGGCTTCATAGGATCCTAGATTTAGAGCTGCATGACATCTGAGAGGTCATCTGGTTCAACACTCTCATTTTACAGATGAGGAAATTGAGGCCAAAAGATGTTCAGTGACTGGCTCAGGATCACATTCAACTAGTATCTGAAGGACTGGAATCCAAAAGTGTCCTAACTTCAGATCCAGCCACCTCCCTTTAGTACCTCTTGAAAAAAAATATTCTACAGACACTTTCATCAGTGGTACCACAAAGTCCTGGTTAGGTTCAATAGAAATAGAGCCTGTGAGAAGAAACAAGAGAACACAATGGATTTTGTGATTTGGGATCAGCAATTTTATTCTTCATCATGGTCATCACTATCATCATCATCTTCATGAAAGGTTTTATTAGAGGGAAAATGGATTATTTTGTAACTTACTCCTTGGAAAATCCAATCTACAGAAAGAAAGCCCAGGGCTGAGGTTGTGAATGGGATCACTACATGACAGCTTCATTTGTAAGTTTTGTGTAGCTCTTGAAGGTCACTCATTCCAGGAATGACATCCTGCTTCACAACAGAAAGAGAAATCTGCAATCCCTTTGCTGCAGCAGGTTATACAAGGAAACAATAAATGTGAGAAGCAGCGGCTCTTCTTAAGAGCTCTAAATTGGATTGCATTGACTTTTTACAAAGCCACAAATTGCTTATCTTATTCAAGTGCCAGGCTGTTTGCTTTTTGATGAGCTGGGTACAAAGATACCTTGAAGTTCGGCAGTGGATTGACTCACTCAATCTGAAAAGTCAGCAGAGAGATGGGGGTGGAGGTGGGGCCAAAGGGACCTAGAAGGAACTCCCCACTCCACAGCACCCAGTTCTTCACCTAATTACTTCCCCTAGCCAGTCCTGTCACCCAGTGGGGGTTAGAGCTGAGCAATAGGAGAATTTGCATGGAATACAAAGGCAGTCTGGCATAGTGGATAGTGAGCTTGCAGCCTTGAAGCTACAAGATTCAAATCTCACCTCTGACACATGCTGACTGTGCTATCCTGGGCAAATCATTTATCTTCTCAGTGCTCTAAACAATTCCCTAAGAACATAAGTACCAGAGAAGGTACCAACCTGCCTTGGAAGGGGGAGTTCCATCACTTAAGACTCTATACTGATGATACCACATCTCTAGTCTCTTTCCCCATCCTTAAGAGGCATCTAGAGGAGGCAGAAGCCACTTCAGATGCCTAATCCATTAAGATGGAGCTCATAAGAGACATGACAAGATAAGGCAGAACTAGAACTGAAACTAGGGTCGTCCATTGACTTGGCATGAAGGCTTAGGCAAGTCTCTCACTTCTCTGTGAGTGAATGAATGAATGAATGAATGAACAAAAAGAATTTATCAAGAACTGTCCTCCAAAGAAAGAATTGATAAATAGAAATACACATAGCTTGGTGTATGTGTGTGTGCGTGTGTATATAATATATATACACATATACACATATGTATGTACACATATACATATTGTGTATGTATGTGTATATATGTCTGTAAATAGAAGTATGCATAGTTTGGTGTATGTGTGTCTATATGTGGATATAGACACACAAATATATGCATATACACATACATATATACACATATGTATGTATGCATACACATGTGTGTATGTGTGTGTATATATGTGTCAAACAGTGTCCTTTTCTAGTGCAGTGTGGAGAGGGAGGAAGACAGTTCAGAACTTAAAATGTAGCAAAAAAGAAGCTAAAAAAAGGTTTAGCTCAAATCTCATCTTCTATAAGAAACCTTTCCTGGTCTTCCATGATCCTCTACATACCCAATCTCCCCCTAAAATTACCTTCCCTTTGAGATTACTTTTCATTTATATTTCATATATGTGTTATTTTCACGTTGTCTCTCCCCTTAGAAAGTGAGCTTTTTGTAGCCAGGGACCATGCTTTTACTTTTTTTTGTATCCTCAGCACTTAGCTTAGTTTCTGGCACATGGGAGGTACTTAATAAATACTTGTTGGCTGGCAAGAAAAAAAACTCTGCTAAATATTGGAGATACACAATTGGAGTCCCTGCCCTCAAGAATCTTACATTCTAATAAGATAAAGCAATACATATTGAGAAGTGGTGATGAGGAACAGGCATTTTAATCAAGGAAGTCACCAAAGTGGTGAGTGGAGGAATTGAGAAATTGACATACTCTTTACGGAAGCAAATGTAGTATGATTACACCTCCCAGAGAAAGGAGAGAGATGTGTGCAGAAGGCAAGAAGATGACCTGGTAGGAGACTGGAGGAATGGTCTGGTAGTGGAGGTGGTCAACAAGATATAGCAGGATATAAGATTATTCACCAATCAGGGCAACTCTTCCTCAGCTAGGAGTTCCAAAACTGAGTCAAGTCCCCCAAAGCATGATCTCTAGAGCTTTAGTAGTATAGAGGAGAAGAGTACCATGGTGAATTATAACAAGATAACTCAGGTGGAGGTTGGAAGTATGAGACCATGGATGCAAAAGGTTTAATGTTCCATACACATATAAGGGAGAGAAGATGTGAAAGGAAAAATGTGAATAGGCTGACTTAGTCCAAATGTATCTTCATCTGACTATGGCTGTACGTACAAGGGATTTAACCAGATAACTAAATTGTCATTTTTTTTCCCAAAAGCAAACCAATAGTTACAGCAAACTGTAACAACCTTAACAAGACTTGATCCTTGAAAAACAGCTGTAGGCTCCACCCCTCCAAGTTTAGGCTCAGCTGCAACCTTTAACCAGGGTACTGCTGTGTTCAGAAAGCATAGCTTCTTTGCCTAGAATTGGCAGACGTTTCTCCAATTCTACTTCTGCAAGCCTCATCTCTGAGGTTTGTCTTATCACCTCCTAAGCAGGAGAAGGGAAAGCAAAGGTACAGCATTTTTTTGTGGGGGGGGGCGGTTTGGAATTGTGGCTGGAGCAATGGACTTGAAGTCAGGAAGAACAGAGTCCAAATTCTGCCTCCAACATTCACTCCTTGTGAGATTGGAATCGTCCTTATTATTTTATGGGAGCATATGACATACCAGGGCAGCTTGATAGCTCAGTGGGGAGAGTGCTGGACCTGAAGTCAGGAAGACTCATCTTCCTGAGTTCAAATTTGCCCTCAGAAATTTACTAGCTGGGTGACCCTGGGCAGGTCACTTACCCCTGTCTGCCTCAGTTTCTCATCTGTAAAATCAGCTGCAGAAGGAAACGGCAAACCACTGCAGTATTTTTGCCAAGAAAACCCCAAATGGGGTCATGAAGAGTCAGACAAAATTACATCTCGACAATGACAACAGCAGCCATATGATGGGATATAACTGCACTGGAATGTGTAATATATTCTCATGTATTTATGACAATTGTGCTGAAATGTGTTATTAAATAATTATAATAATTACATTAGAATATATCACATATTATTATATAATTAAGATAATTATACAGGAATGTATAATATTATTTAAGTTTATTAATTATACTGGATTATATCATTTATTAGGCAGCTAGGTGGTTCAGGGCCTAGAGTCAGGAAGACCTGAGTTCAAATGTGACCTAAGACACTTACTAGCTGTATGATCCTGGGCAAGTCACTTAACCTCCGTTCACCTTAATCCACTGGAGAAGGAAGTGGCAAACCACTCCAATATCTTTGCCAAGAAAACGACACAAACAATACTGGCCTACTATGGTCCACAGGGTCATGAGGATCTGGACATAATTATATGACTGAACAACAACAAATATAATTTATTATTTTGTAATTATAATATATATGATATATTGTTATATAATTACAATGATTACACCAGGTTATATATTTGTTGTTCAGAGTCAGGTCCTCTTAATGAAAGACCTCACTTAACTTATGGTGACCACCCAGTACATTTTTTCAGATCTTTATTTCCAGCCAAAACATCCTACCGAATAGGATCACATGGGAAATTATCAGGACCAAACAGTGTCAGGTGAGTGTTACAAAGGATACGTAACCAAAGAATCACAGCAGATTTTTCCTTCAGAGGAGAATGAGATTAATGTGGCTCAGTGTGATGAGAAATTTCATAGGTAGTTATCACCAGTCCTTGAAGGATATGTAAAGCTAAGAGGAGGACAGAGATTATTCCAAGGCTGCCTCTGATCTGGGAGGAGAAAACTTGTCAGGTTAGAGCAGTAGCTGAAGAGGAGAAAGCTGACTTACTGTCAGGACACAAAAACCACAGACACACACTTGCACCAACTTACTTCTTTGTCTTCATGCCACATGGAGGCTCTATTACACATGATTAGCAAACCCCTGCATTAGCAGTGTCAGTAGTGAGGAGATAGCCCTATAAAAAGGGACTATGGATGTGTAATGATGGAGCCACTAGCTATGGAATTAGAGGACCTGGATTCAAATACTTACTCTACCACTTAGTATTTCCATGGCTTTGGGGAGATAACTTGACCTCACTTTCCTAATCCATAAAATAAGGGGGTTGGATCAGATGGCTTCTGAAGTCTTTCTAACTTTAAATCTGGGATACAGATGTCCTTGCCAAGTCTCCTTCCCTTTTTTAATGCTATTCTTATGCCTTTGAATGCTCAACAGGAGTCTTTACAAAGTTCCTGGTACACTCCTCTCAGTAGTACTCTACTAACAGTGTTGCCAAGTGATAATGGTTTGGCTAAATAAATTTCTAGGAAATTAAGTCGGTTCAATCAATCAAGAAAAATTTATTATGTCTCAGACACTATGCTAGGCACAGGGTTTATAAAGACTAAAGTTAAAAGCATTCCTATCATTGAGACTCTTATAGAACAGACAAGAGAGGCAAGATGTACCTACACAGACATATACAAAGTGGATTCAAAGTGGTTTTGAAGGGGAGACAGTAACAGTTACAGGGATATGGGCATGACTCATGCAGCACTTGAAAGAAACCTCAAAGGAAAACATGGATCCTCAAAGATGGAGGTGACGAAGGAGTTCCCTGCAGGTGTGGAGGAAAGCCAGTGCAAAGGCAGAGGGATAGGAGGCAATAGAGGGCCACATAGGAGGAACAGCAAGATTCTCACTTTGCTGGATCAAAGTGCATATGGGTGGACTAATGTGCAGCAAGTCTGAAAAGATAGATTGGAGCCAAGTTGTTAAATGACAGAGGAATTTGTATTTGATCCTGAAGGTAACAGTGAGTCACTGGGGTATATTGAGTAGGAGTAATCTGATCATATTTGGTGGAGATAAAGAGGAGAGTGGTTCCGCCATGGTCCTCCAAATTACACCATATAGGCAGCTACCTCTCTTGGGCTGGGTAGGATTATAAAGGATTTTTTGAAACAGGGGAGAGGAGGATGGAGTGAGAGTCACAGATAGAAACAGAAATGGAGAATGCTTATTATATCCCTCATACTCAGCCCAGTGCTTGGCACATAATAAGCAGGTAATAAAGGATTGTTGATTGAATGCTTGACAGAGACAGGGATTATGGTATTAGGGTGGAAAATGACCTTAGAGGTCACCTAGTCCAAAGCTCAAATTTGGCACATGAAGAAACTGAGGCCCAGAGTGGTTAAATGAATAATAAATAGATGAAATGGCTAATAAACTTATAGGATAATAGATCATAAGTAAGAGACAATTGATAGCTAGATAAATAAAAAAATAGATGGGCAAAATTCCTAAGTGGAAAAAGATTCTCATACCCTGAAGTTTGAGCAGTGGAGACACCCTATCCTGTCAGAGTACTTGAATCTCAGTATGAAGACTTGGTTAGATAGTGGCCCGACCTCACCTGTGCTGTGCAGGACTCCTAATTGCCATTCAAAAATCTGCAAAGTGCTTTGCTGGGTAATTGCTGAGGGCCCCAGTGATTGAATTGCAGGTCGCAGGTGCAGCATCCACAGGGGAAGCTCAGTACAATGAAACCCTTGTGCCCATCTCCTGTTACACTAACAAAGAAAAATCGGAGACAAGGTCTAGAGTGTTTTGCCTGTTAAGTGTTAAGTAGTTACTGATTGCTCCCCAAACTGACAAATGATAGAGGAAAAAGGCAGCAGGTGCTTCCGATAGATCCCCTGGGAAGCTGGAGGGACCAGGGCTCAGTTGGAGGAGTGTAGAGGAGATAGTTTTGGAATTGCTTGGGACATCATTGTGAGATAGGAAAATGTCTGGCATGAAAAGGCCCTCCCTGAGCCTGTCTTCCCTTTGGGAATCTACCACTGCCCTGGGAAGGAGGGAAGACCTGATTATGTGGATTATTTTCCTTTAGACTTTTCCAACAGTATCCTTTGTCTCCCCATTGGGATTCTCATCACAGAGGGGTGAAATTAAATAAAAACTGTGGGGCCACATTGTGAGCCAAAAGCTTCCTTGTCAGAAATTTGATGGAGATGAAGGAGAAAGGAGAACACATGACACTCCTCTGTGTGCAAGGAAACAATTTGCTCCAGTCTGGGCCTTTTCTTTAAAGCCTTGGTGGATCAAACCTACTCATTCTGGTCTCTTCTTTCTCCATACTTTTTGTTGCCTTCACAATTTGGTACTTTACTGTGGCCTACTTGACCCTCTAATTGCTGGCCTTGTAAATCTGACCATTTTAGTATAATCAATAAAAGAAGGTGAGGTAAATAATGCTGCCATAATAATTTGGAATGGCTGGAAGATATGAGTTCAAATCCTACTCCTTACACATACTAGCTGTGTTTGATCTCTAATCCTTGACATTTCAATTTTCTCCCAGGCCATCTCCTTTGCACTAACCACTCTCTCCTCTTCTCATCCTTGATCTCCTGGTAAATCAATTCAGTTCCATAACTGACTCTCTTGAATCCCTAGCCCCTTATCATATCACCCATTATATTCAGTCAAGCCTGAGTCTTGGATCACTCCTACCATTTGCATTTACTCCTACACATGTACTATTGAATGAAGATGGAGAAAATCATGGAACTATTTTGTCTGGGTCCACCATAAATTTATGTTACACAACCTCAACTGGGCCCTCACTGCTGCTAGGCAATCCTTCCTTATCAACTTACTATCCCTCTCCCAACAACAGCTTTTCAAAATCTCTTCATCCCCTCTTCAAATCTCCCAAAATTCCCTCTCCTTTCATTCTTTCAGCTGAGAATCTTGCCTCATATTTTACAGAAAAATTGAGGTCGTTCTCTATGAGCTTCCTCTCTCCTTCTTCCTCATCTCCTATCATTCAGATGCCTTCTGCCTCTATCCCTTCCTTCACTCCTGTTTCATGTGATTAAGTGACCTTACTCCTTCCCAAGACTAACCCCTCTCCTTATTCAAGTGATCTCATTCTATCCTGTCCCCTCTAACACATTGTCCCCTCTGTCATCCTTACTCTTTCACTCATTGTAAATCTCTCCCTGTCTACTAATTCATTCCCTTCGGTTGACAAACATGTACATGTCTCCCCCATCCTGAAAAGAAAACACCTTACTTGATTCTTCCATCCCCACTATTTGTCATCCTATATCTCTTTGGCCCTTTGTAGCTTAAACTCCTTGAAAAACCCATCCACAATAGGTGCCTCCACTTTCTCTCCTTCTACTCTCTTCTTAATGTCTTGCCATCTGACTTCTGACCTCATGACTCCACCAAAACTCTTTTCTCCAAAGTTACTAATGATTTATTAGTTTCTACATCCAACAGCCTTCTCTCCATCCTCTTTCTCTTTGAACTGTCTGCAGCCCTTGGTGCCTTGATCAGTCTCTTCTCCTTGATAATCTCTTCTCTCCAGGTTTTAGGACACTATTGTCTCTTGATTTTCCTCCTACCTATCTGAACACCCTTTCTCTATCTCCTTTAAGGATTTTCCTCTCAGGGATGAGGAACCTGAGGCTTCAAGGCTACATGTGGCCTTCTAGGTCCTTGAGTGCAGCCTTTTGACTGAGACCAAGTTTTACAGAACAAACCCTTTTATTAAAGGTATTTATTCTGTAAAGTTTGCAATCTTGAGGACCTAGAGGGCCACATGTGGCCTCAAGCCACGGGTTGCCCACTCTTCTCCAGATCATGACCTCTAAGCATAGGTATCTGTAGAGTTCTGTTTGGAGTCCTCTTCTCTTCTGACTCTATACTACTTCACTTGGTGATCTCAGCAGCTCCCATTGATTTAATTACCACTTTTATGCTAGTGATTTTCAAATTGACTTAAACTGTCATAGTCTCTCCGCTGACTTCCAACCTCACATCTTCAACTACATTTCAGATATCTCAAAATGGACATCCGGTAGACTTCTTAAATTTAATATGTCCAAAACAGAACTCATTATCTTTCCCCCTAACCACAACCCAAGTTCCCCTCTGACTATAGGGGGCAACACCATCTTCCCAGTGCCTCAGGCTTGCAACTTAAGCATCATTCTGGACTCCCTCACTCTTTCTCACACCCCTTCACATCCCATATTTTAACAAAACCTGTCGATTTCACCTTTGCAACAATTATTGAATATGCCCTCTTCTCTCCTCTGATGCTGCCACCACTCTAGAGCAGGCCCTTATCACCTCAACACTAGACTATGGCAATAGCCTGCTGGTGGATTTTCTGGCCTCAAGTCTTTCTCCACTCCAATCTATCCTTTATTCAGTCACCAAAGGGATTTTACTAAAGCACAGGTCCAACCATATCACTCCCCTACTCCATAAACTCCCGTGGCTCCCTATTGCCCAGGATCAAATGCATAGCTCTTCGTAACCTAGCCCCCTCCTAACTTTCCAGTCTTACGCCTTACTTTCCACCATTTACTCTTCAATTCCATGACACTGGCTTCCTAGATGTTCCATGAATAAGACACTCCATCTGTCAGGTTGGGGCATTTTCTCTGACTGTGCCACATGCCTGGAACAGTCTCCTTCCTCCATTCTACCTACTGACTTCCCTAGCTTCCTTTAAATCCTAATTAAAATCCTTTTTACTGGAACTCTTTCTCAAATCTTCTTAGTCTAGTGCCTTCTTCTTTTAATTACTTCCCATTTATCCTGTATATAGCTTGCTTTTATGTATTTGTTTGCATGTTGTCCCCTACCCCCTTTAGATTATATTCTCCTTGAGGGCAGAGACTGTTTTTGCCTCTTTTTGTATCCCTAGCACTTAGTGGAGTGCCTGGCACACAGTAGGTGCTTAATAAATGTTTATTGATTGATTGCCACTGAGCAAGTCACAACCTCTCAACGCTCTTAGGCAACTCTCTAAGGCCAGAGTTTCTTTATCTTGGATTTCACTGTGAATGAGGACTGGGGAAAGTGTTTTGCACAGAGTGGTACTTGAGCTGATATTTGAAGAAATCCAAAGGATCCAGGAGGTAGAAATGAGAAGGGAGAGAATTCCCAACATGGGGGATAGTCAGTAAAAATGGTCAGAGGGAGGAGGTTGAGCATCTTGTGTGTTTTTGAGAAAGAATAGAAGGCAATATCACTGGATTTCAGAGTATTCAGGAAATACTCTAAACAAATCTAAACACTCTTCAGTATCTATGCCCTTCGGTTACTTGAAAACAGCTAGCATCTTCATCACCATCTTCTCTTGTCCAGGCTAACCATCGCCAGCTCCATCAACTAATCCCTATGTAGCATGATCTCCAGTACTTTTGCCATTCTGGTCACATTACAATTCATCAATATCCTTTCAATATGACAGATAAAATCACCTGCAACCAATCAAATGTGGTTTGAACAGGGAAGAGTCCAGCGAATAATCACTCCCTTCTTTTTGGATGCAAGGTTTTTATTAATATAATGGACCAAATACTATTGGAAAATCCAACTATAGATTTCACATGGACTTAGACAAATCAGTAGGAGAATATTTTGAATGATAATAGTTATCTCATCTGGCTAAAGTCTCTATTCCAGTTTGACACCAGAAATTTTTAAAGTCAGTTCAAACCTAGATATTCAATAGCTTCCAAGCAAACAGATGAGGCAGGGACCATATATTGTAATACACGTGTTCTGTATTTTATCACAATAAAAATCAAAAAACCAAGGAATAGGAAACAACTTCCTATCCCTAAAGGAATAATCTGCCTTCTTCTTTTTCCCTTTCCCAGAGTATTTGGAAAGCTATCTCCTCCAAATAACCAGTTTTGGAGAGAAATTTAGGTTTAAGTACAGATGGTCTTGCTGTGGTTGAAAACTCTCCCTCCATGCTCAGCAGCAATAAGGGTTTTCCAAAGTCTTCAGTGCATAGGGCATTCCTAGGCTGCTTTAACTCCTTTAACCTCCACCCCTCAAGTTCTGCTGGAAGTAAATGCCTCCTTTCCTTATTCCATGGAATCTCAGAAATATGTGTGTTTATGCAATTTTTGATGCCACCCCTGAAATGTCAGTTGCCCAAATTCTGACTCCATGCACCAGCTTCTCATCTTCTTTCTTGGAGTCTCTTTCCATCAGTTTGACTTCATAATGCAACTTCCTTGTATTGTGACCTCTCTCCATTCCTGGGAAATTAAGTTCTGTGAACATTTTAATTGCAGTAATAACCCTTTCAGTCCATACCTTTGGGGAAATGTAACCTGTTACTGGTTCTGGCCATGTTTGTCAAAACAATTTAAGATTGTGCTAGTTTTTGTAGTTGCAGTATCACACTATTGATTCCCATTGAGCTTTCAGTCCACTAAAACCCTTTGAAGGTTGAGTGACCTGATTCTTGAGAGGTACTGCTAACTCTGAGAAACTCTATCAAGTTGGAAAAGCTTCAGATCAAGACCTAGAAATGGCCTCTTTTGTCTCCTACCTGAAGTCAAGTTAACAGCAGAGAGAATCATTACCCAAAGTTTGGCCATCAAGTGATTAATTTTTTCGCCACAAATACATAAACTACATGTATCATCTCCCGTCAAGGTATCGTTTTATATATTTCCATTTCTTCACAAACTCCTTTTAAAAAAATGCCTACACTCATTGCTTCCACTTCCTCACCTCATACTCTCTTAGATTTTTGTAATCTGAATTCCAACCTTAAAATTAAAGTGTTATCTTCAAGATTACCAATATCTAAGTGTTAAATCTGAAGGCCTTTTTTCAGTCCCTTCTTGGTATCTCTATATCATTTGACACTATTAACCACTACCTCCTCTTCTTAGATATCGTTTTTTCCTAATTCTCCAATCTGTCTGGCCATTTCTTCTTTGATCTCTTTTATAATGTTATCATTCCTGTTCTTGTGTGGGTACATCTCAGGACTCTATCCTGGGCCCTCTTCTTTCTATACTGTCTATTGTGACCTCATCAGTTCTCATGAATCAGCTCTCAGTTCTTCAGATATGACTCTTACATGGATACATACATACAGACAGACAGACAGACACAGAAATAGAATTACATTCATCGCTTCTCTCTCCAGAGCACCAGTCCCTCCTATGAGACATCTTTAATTAGATGTACTAAAGCCATCTCAACTTAGCATGTTCAAAACAGATCTTCTTATCTTTCCTCTAATCCCTCCCCTTTTCAGACATTCTCTGTTTCCTTTGGGGGTACAACCATCCCACTACTCATCCAGGTTCACAATCACCCACAGAAGTCATCTTCAATTGCTCCCTCTCCCCATCCCCTTATATCTAATAGGTTGGAATGTCTTATCAAGCCAACCTGCATGATATATCTATATGTCTCCCCTTTTCTCCACTAGCTCACCTAGCTCAAGCCTTCATCAGCTCTAGCCTGGATTATTGCAATAACCTACAATTTGGCCTCCCTAATTTATCCTTTCCCTTCCCCTCAAAATCTATATCCACACAGCTGCCAAAGTGGTATTCCCAAAGCATTGAATGAGGCTGGCTGTCCCCTATGCATGCTCTTATTGCCTCTGCCTCATGGAATCTATAAGTTCCTTCAAACTCAGCTTAAATGTCACTTCTTAGAGGAAATCTCTCCTGGCCCCATTAATTACTAGTTTCTTCCCTTGGAAATGATTTTGTTCATCTTTTGGGGTTTCTTTTCTTGTATAGATTATCCTACCCCCTCAAGTCTCCTCTCCTCCTCCATCCTCCCATAGAGCATAAGTTCCTTGAAGGTAGAAATTGTTTTGGTTTTGTCCCAGTATCTCAAGCTTTGGCACAATGCCTAGCATAGAGTATTAACGAATAGAAAGTATTTGTCAAATGATTACTATATGCATGCAGAAAACAAATTTTTAGAAAAAGGAGATGGATTGTCCTTGCTCTCAAGGATCTCACATTCAAACTGGGAGATAAAACACAAACAGGACAATTGGACTATAGGATAAATGGAAAGGTCTATAGTGCCTGAGGAGAGTGGCAGGAAAATTGTCAAAGCCTGGTAGGCCTCCATCTTACCAAAGGATTGGAGTTGCCAACTCTCTACTTATCCAAGTGATGATGAGGGCCACCTCTGATCCTCAGTGTGGGGAGAGGAAGAGTAGACTGGAGCATCCTGGACCATAACCTCTGGGAAAAGAGGAGCAGGCACAAGGGTCAGAGTGAAGCAGGACCTCTGGGTTCCTTCCCAAAGAGTCAAGGATGGAAGATGGTAGCTTTTAGGTGAAAGAGGGAAAATGGAAGGATGAATTGGCAAGATGTTTGAGGATAAAGGATAAAGTGGTGCCTGCTCCTGCTGGACCAACTACTACCCGGTAGGACCTTAACAACTCAATAAAAAACACCTAATAGGTTAACAAATGCGTTTCTAATTGAATGTAACTGAATATAATAATTGTCAAAATATCACAAGCTGGGGATAATTACCCCCACTGATGAAATTATCCATCATTTGAAGTGCTAGAAACACAGTAGGAATTTATGAAATATTTGTTGGTTGATTTATTTGGGGGAGGGGAGGGGGCGTTTCACCTTCATTTGTCTCTCAAAACTGTGGTCTGAAGGAAGCTGTTGCTAAATGAATAGTAGATAATTCTGATATAAACTTGAACTGCTCCATCCTATTTGTCTCTTTTTTTAAATCAAATATAAGCCACTCCGCCAGTTCAATTTAGTTCCAGATCTGAAACAATGAGATTGAGCCTAAGAAACTAAATGTGACATGTATATTGCTCTCCAGTAAAGGGTTTCTCAAACAGCAGGTCAATGAGAGAGTTCCAAGGGAATCTGTGCAGACCAGGGTGGTGCTTGATGATAGTCATAACGCCCACATCAATATAAAACTACGATTATAAGGGTGTAAATCTGAGGAAACAAATAGCTTTGTTGTTATTTAGTCATTTTTAGTTGGGTCTGACTCTTCATGACCCCATTTGATGTTTTCAAAGGTAATGGAGTGATTTGCCATTTCCTTCTCCAGTTCATTTTACAAATAAGGAAAGTAAGGCCAACAGAGTTAAGTACTTGAGAGGCAGGATGTGAACAGAGACAGAAAGAGAGACAGAGACAGAGAGAGAGAGTTGCAGGATTAGGGGACAGACAGAGAAAACACCCAAAGGATGGGGTCTCTTCTGTGTTTGAAAAACAAGAACAGGGCAGCTAGATGGCTCAGTAGATAGAGCACCAGCATTGGAGTCAGGAGGACCTGAGTTCAAATCCAACCTCAGACACTTGACACTTACTAGCTGCATGACTCCAGGCAAGTCACCTAAGTCTAACTGCCAGAAGGAAGGAAGGCAGGAAGGAAGGAAGGAAGGAAGGAAGGAAGGAAGGAAGGAAGGAATACGTAAGACTATTCAAAAAGTAGAAAGGGTCAAGGTTATAAAGTGCTTTAAAAGTCCAAGAAAAGATTCTATATTTGGTCGTGGAGGTACAAGGGAGTTAATGGAGTTGATTGAAAAGCGAGGTGACATGGTCAGACTTGCACTTTAGGAAGATCAATTTGACAACTGGCGTGGGGAGAGCTCTGAGGCAGCGAAACCAACCAGAAGTCTATTACAGTAATCCAGGCCACACCAAGGGAGTGGCAGTGTTAGAGAAGATAAAGGGAATGTTGAGTTTAAGCTGTGTAAAAGACAACAAAAGTTTGAAATATCCAACAGATAATTGGAGATGCAAGGTTAAAGGTTAGGAAAGAGGGCAGAGTTACACAAACAGCTACTACATTCATCAACACACATATGATCATGGAATCCATGCAAGTTGATGAGATCATCAGGATAAATAGTAGAGAGGGAAGAAAAGTCCAGTTCAGCACCTTAAGGGATATCCATGATTAGCAAGTGCAAGAAGATCCAGCAAAGAAGATTGAGAGGATGGAGAATAGTATGGAAATCTAGACAGAAGATAATTCCTACCTTGTATTGTTTTCTAATTTTATCATGCATGAGAATGTTTTCTTTCTACTACAGTTGAAAGGTCTCTGAGGTCATGGACCATGTTATTTTCTTCTCCTGTATCCCCCACACTGGACACCACAATGCAGGTCTAGGGACACAGTTTGAGCTCAATATATATTGTTGATTGTTTGTTTGCAGGATAAAAGTGTCTGAGAACCACTGTTCTCACATTAATTATTCAAGATTGTTTTCTTTACTCTCCTCCCTGTCCTTTCCTTTCCTGTCACCCATTGGGGCCAGGAAAATTGTCCCAAAATAGGTGAAGGGAACAGATCATGGAGGGGGATGGGTCACAGGAGCAGCTATGTGTCCCCTGCAGGAGTAGAAAAATATAACAGCATCTCTCTACTTTGGGCAAAGCATCAGTACATGGCTCCCAAATCAAGTAGGGTAGTATGGGGAGAGAGAGAAAGGTTAGAAAGTTACAAGGAACGTTTTTGGACTTTTGTCAAATTTCTTCCCCACATTCAGCTTTTATAACACAAATGCTTCCCAGCTAGAAGCAGTCTTCTATGCAAGGAAAGAGTGCAAGGAAAGAGCCTTTCAAGTGTGATTTGAAGGATAGCAAGAAAGCATTATCCTTCTACCACCAAAAAATTCTTTTCCCCACCAATCTATTATGGTGTCTGAATTTCCACTATTAAAGACCCACTTTTTTGTGTAAAATCTTTTTTTTCAAAAAATCCCTAGAAAGAGTAACAAATTAAATTGTCATATGTACAAAGGAGTATATGAGATCCATATATGCTAGTAATAATCTATGCAAGAGTGAAAAAGGTTTTATGGTGAATAGTGGGAAGGGGTGAAGGTGGAGAGATAGCTACAGAATACAGCACACAGGTCTGAAGGCCACATATTTCCTCTCACCCTTTGTGGAAACGATGCTAATGTTAACTTTTAACATATTCTGTTCTTAAAGCATTTTGCTATTGCAAAACTGTAATGATGGGCTTCTGAAAGACCACCCTGCTAGGATGTACTTGTGGCATGAAAGGAAATCTTGGGAAAGGGATACAGTTGATAACCTGAGCTCAGAGCACATAAGTCATATCTATTTTGCAAATAAACTGAAAATCAGATACCTCTGATGGATGAATAAGAGAGAGAAAGGGCAAAACAAAGGGAGTAAAGGTTCGGGTAAAGAGAGGAGACAGAGAAATAAAATAATAATATTAACCCATGAAGGGAAACATGTCCATTACATTTTGGGGGTGGGGTGGGGAATTATATTCCCGGAAGTGAAGTTTTGGCATGGCCACTTTTAAAGAATAGGAAGGCAAATTAGCTTGAATCTTTTCTCCAATCATGGAAAGAAGAATGAGGAAGAAATGGCAACTAAGACTCAGCCCAGACATCTTTTTGTTTCTCATCTAATTGTTCTTCTGGGATGTAACAACTCTACAATGCTCTGTGGTTCCCATGCCAACACCTTGCTGTGAGTTACATTAGCCTGCAGAGACATGCCTAGAAGCCCAGATGACCCAATTCTGTTCCTGTACATACGACCTAATACTCTTTGGTGAGTGACATGATGCATGCTGTTGCCCTTGTGTTTTGGAGGTGACAGGAGAAGCATAGAGTGACTTATAAGAAGCCAAAACCACTGTGTACCAGGACATGTATGTGGAGATGTAATAGCTTTGGGAAATGGATGGTAAGAATTCTCTTCCATATGCTTATTTTAATTCTTTGTTACATATCTTTAATCCTATGTTAAGTAAATGTTCTTTGTTTTACTATGATTTTATGTGACTTATTCTGGCTTGGTCAGAGAGTATTCAGTAGACATGGGAGCTCATGAGCTGTAGATTGAAATCAATAAATATTCCTAAAATATCATGGACCTACAAATAGCCAACAGGGTTCTGGGGGTCCTGGTTTCTTTATAATAACAACACATCAAAATTTCAGGTGACAAAGAAAAATGCAGAACATGTGGTAAATGAGACCCAAGTGGCACATTCAAAAGAGGAAAAGAAAGACGTTCCTTTTCCTTTTACAGCTTACTGAATGGGCAGCTCTTCCCTACTCAACCACTAATCATCTTTGATATACCCCTCCAGTCATGGGGACTATTAAAGAATTGTTGCATTATCTCATAGCTATATGGGATTTGATCTTCTCAACAACACTATAAAATAGATATTATTGTCCCCATTTTTCAGATGAGAAACTGAGTCAGAATAAGGATAAATGACTTATAAAGGGACACAAAACTAGGAAGTGTCTGAAGAAGGAATCAAACTCAAGTTTTCCTGACCCAAACCCAATGTTATACCACTATGCCACCTATCACAGAAAAAAAGTTATAGATGGTTTACAGTCTCTAGCATTGGATAGAGCACTCACAGACTCATTGAAAAAGTGCATTTTTATAAAACTTACAGAGTTATATACTTTTAAAGTGCTTTCTTTATAATCACCCATTGAGTTTGGCAGAAATAAAGGAAGTCTGCCTTTAGCTGCTAAAGTGACAGAAAGCATAGAGCAGAAAAGATAAGAAAAAGCAGAGAGAAGAAATATTTTCTTCTATAGAGACCACATGATGACATGTATAGTGCTTTTAGCCCAACCAAGATGCTGCTAGCTTAAGAGATGGAGAAATTGAGCTTTACCAAAGCATAGGACCAGCCATAACAAATGGTTAATGAATATGCTTCAGACAAAACAAAGAGGTCACAGAAAACAGATGTGGTGAAAGTAAGTCAAAGGAAATATTCTCAGACCCTCAAGGACATTTATAAAATCACAGATCTAAAACTAAAAGGGACCTCTGAGGACATCTAGTCCAACCTCCTCATTTTACAGAAGAGGAAACTGAGGCCCAGAACAGTTAAGTGACTTGTCTATAGGAACATAGTGTATCAAAAAGATGATTTTAACTTAGGTCCTGTGACTCCAGAGCCCCCCTAAGTGCTCTTTATTCTGTATCAATTCTTTCTTTTCTCTTCAATTCTTTCTTAAAGGAACATTGCTCTTTTTCACCAGACTATCCTTCATGGAGCTGGTTTATCACTATCATATTACTGAGAACTTTTGGTCTCTGTGTTTGTATATGTTCTTTACGCAACTTAGAAAAGTCTCTCTCTTTTCCACTTGTCTACCCATCTTTCGAGGCCCATCTCCAAAACCTACCTTCATGAAGTCTTTCCTGAATGCTTCATCTGACTTTGATCTTTTCCTTTTCTGAAATCTTGCTTCAGTTTTTGGGGGTTTTTTTGTTTGTTTGTTTGTTGGTTGGTTGGTTGGCTTGGGGGAGGGGGTGGTTAGTCCTTGGTAGTTGAGGACCTTGGATAGCTCCAAAAGAGACAATTTCTTTGATAGGCTAAGATCACTAGGGCAGTAAACAGCTGAGCTAGTATTCTAACACAAGCCTTCTAATCCATTTCCAGAGTTCTCTCTCCTATAACATGCTGCATGCAAAACCAGCTATTTTAGACAAGGCTGTATGCATATAGCACACTTACACTGGACCCATCAGCTGTCACAGACTCCTGTTAGTGAATACAAAAGTATCTGAAAGATGTTGCCCAGAGATTTTGAGTTCTTATTAAGAATTCCAAAAAGTCAAAGATTTTCTTGATAACATGAATCACAGAAAAATTCTACAATGGGGTGGGGTGGCGAGAAAAGGAATTGACAAAAGCTGATTTCTTTTGATGGTATAATGAAGCTAATGGGCCATTAAAACTCCACTACCTTCCCTTAAGCTGACCTTTTATTATAATATGAGTATTGCAAAGACTGGCCAAGGAGGAGTGAAAACTTGCCTCATGGTTGGAAATTTTAAAGAGCCAAGATCAACCAGTTTACCTCCTCTTTTCTCCTACTTATCCTCCTAGTCTACCACAACAATGGGGGACATTGATGTTCCCTCCCTACTTCATACACATACACACACACACACACACACACACATACACACAGAACTTCACAAAATCTCAGATTAGTTTAATTCAATAAGAATGTGAATAGGAACTCTAAAGCTTGTTCCTCTATATTTTAAATGACATTTAGTCTGAATCAATACTGAATTCTAGTCTTCTATATTTTAATAGAACTACTTAGACTACACACAATATTCTCTTTCTATTTGTATTGGGAGATGGTTATTCTTTGATTATTAGCTTTAATGTTCTCAATCTATTTGTATTGGGGATGGTTATTTCTTTTTGTTATTAGCTTTAATATTCTGTATCTTAAATTCTGTGAGTTATCTGACCTCACTTGATAGATTTGTTCAAGAGCTTTTTTTTCCCCAAAGCAGTGCACATATGAGCTATATAAGCTGCTACCTATATGATCAACCAAAATACTTTTTTGTTATCTCATCATGGTGTATGAACATGAGTTCTTGAACACTAAGAGTCTGAAGGCCCTACATACTGGAAAGGTTTTAAGCAAGGGTGATGGACTGCATATCTGTTGTCAAAAGGGACAGTCTCACTAAGCTCAGAAAGGCTCACCACCATAAGCCTGGGCACCAGATGATGATTTTAAGTAATTAAACCAAGTTACTTAACCCTCCTGGGCCTCCATTCCTCATCTGTAAGATGAGGGAGTTGGACTATATGCCCTCTGAGGACTTTACCAAATCAAAATCTGATTGTATGGTATCCAAACAACATCGAAATCTAGAGAAAAGCCCCCAATACATTGCATCAATCCTCTGTAAAGGACTCAAAGGGAGAAAAGGACAAAAACAGCAAACACTGGGGAAATTGATAATACTGGAGTATGACAACTTAGAGGAGGGGCAAGAATACTGATTTCTTTTGCCTGTGTATTAAAATACAAACTTTTTTTTAAAAGCACCAGTTTGGGCTGCTTAACAATGGACAAAGTTCTGTTCTGCATGTGTATCTTGCTTTACCAGAAATTTTCAGGGTCAAATGGTATCATATGGCAACTGCCATGCTTCAATGACTCATGAATCTGTGATGTTATTAGGGTGGGCAATCCCTCCATAGATGGAGATATAACCCCCAGTAGTAGATGGTTTAATAACTTAAATTTGCCATCTGGTACCCATTCCTATGGTGGTAGTCTCTCTGAGTTTAGCTGGACTGCCTTCTCTGACAACAGACCTACAGCCCATCATCCTTGCTTAAAATCTTTCCAGTGGGGAGGGCCTTCAGAGCCTTAGCATTCAAGAACTCATATTCACACCCTATGATGAGATATCAAAGGAGAATTTTTATAGAAATCATCATTCTAATTTCATTTGAACTGATGCATTTAGGGAAGAACAGATAATTGGGCTGCAAAAGCTAAGTCATGAACCCTCTTGATCAATTCCAAAGTGTATCATCATCATTATAGCACACACACACACACACACACACACACACACACACACACACACCACTAGGTGGTGCAGTGGATACAACACTGAATCTGGAATCAGAAAGACCTAAGTTCAAATCCAGAAACCTACTAGTAATTTGATGCTGACAAGTCATTTAAACTCTGCCTGCCTCAGTTTCCTCACCTGTAAAATGGAGACAATGATAGTACCTATATCCCAGGATTGTCAAGAGAATCAAATGATTTATCATTTGTAAGACACTTTGCAAATCTTCAAGTGTTATATGAATACTAACATATACAAGTATACATATGTGAGTTGTCTATATATGCGTATATATACACACACATGTATGTATGTATGAGTACCTACTTATCCTCACAATCTTGAGAAATAAGTGTTATTTTATCTTTATTTCATAGATTAGAAAACTAAGGCTGAGAGAAATTAAATGATTTGCCCCAAGAAACACAAGCAGTAACACAGATCTTCCTGACTCCAATTCCAAGACTCTCTCCACTATGCCACCAAAAGTGAAAACCAGCAAAATACCTAAAGCCCTCACTTGGCAGGTGTGTGCCTATTGGGCTCCCCTGGTGCTGTGATATGATGTGATACAGTCCATGGAACGTGTCCATGCTCTGGGTGAACCCTGAAATAGCAGTGAAGATAACAGTACAGCTGGGGAAAACAGGAAGCTAGTTATATTAGTACTTTGTATATATCTTCACTGAAGTCCAAACCTCCCTGATGCTGGTTCTGATAGAGTGTCTTCATAAACTTCCTTTCAAAGCTCTCCATTGTTTCATGTGCTGTGATGAATAGAAGTTCTATATAAATCAACCCCATTTAAAACCACACTGCATTAAGTCTTCATGTGGGCATTGGTTGGAGGCAGGGACAAAGGATGGGGTTAATGTTAGGCACCCTGAATAAACCAGCAAACTACGTATAAATATACATGCCGGAGACTACGGTCTCATTGATACATCAGCCTGCCATATAGAAAAATCGTGTTCTCTTATACAAGCACCACTTTATCTCCTATCACAAAATCATAGACTGGCAGAGCTGCAAGGGACCTTAGAGGTCACCTAGTCAAAATCTCTATAACATTCCCCCAGTGTGGTTAACTAGACTCTGCTTGAACATTTCCAGTGACAAGTGACTCACTATTTCATCACAAAATGCGGTCCCTTACATTTTCAGAAACTTCTAATTTTTAGAAATTTCCCCCTTATTATGAGACATTTACTAATTGATCCTAGGTCTACGCTCTGGAACCAAGCAGCATAAGGCTAATTTCTCTTCCACACAACAGTCTTTCAAATATTCTCTTTTTTAGGCTACACATTCCTTGCTGTTTCTGGTAATGAGATGAATAGTCCAGGAATATGGCATTACATCAAGAGTCAGAAGAACCTGGATCCAAAATTTGCCTTGAGACTTACTGGGCAAGTTACTTAATCTCTCTATGACTTAATTTCTTCATCTGTAAAGTCAGGGGGTTAGACTGAATGGCTTCTATGGGTCCTTTCTGTTCTAGATCAGTGATCTTATGATCTTTTAATGGATCTTTATAGGATATGATTAAGTCATTTCACTATCATGGTGAGTCTTCTCTGGAATATTCCAACTTCTCTGTGTGCCCATCTAACATATGGCTCCTAGAAGAAGGAAAAAAAAATCACCCCTCTATT
Organism: Potorous gilbertii; assembly: GCA_028658325.1. Classification (NCBI taxonomy): domain Eukaryota; kingdom Metazoa; phylum Chordata; class Mammalia; order Diprotodontia; family Potoroidae; genus Potorous; species Potorous gilbertii. Next base: position 256,571,819 of record CM053771.1, read on the forward strand.
GAGATCATAGGATCATAGACTTAGAGCTGCAAGGAACCATAAAGGTAATCTAGTCTAATGCCTTCCCTCCATACATGAAAGAGGGAAGAAAGGAGACAAAATCTTCTAGATGTGCCCCTACCCTGTTTCCAAATTCTCCCTACCTGGAGTGCACTATCCTCTTTTATATATTTTTCAGAATCCTTGTCATCCTTCAAGGCTCAAATCAGGTCACATGCTTCCTCTCTGAAGCTCTATTTCTCACTTTCCATTGAAATCATCTCTCCTCTCTTCAAATTTCCCTAGAGCATGTTGTCTTCATCTCTCCTTTGCCTCCATCCCACATTACTTATTACATTTATCTGCATATTTGTTGCTTCTTCTTCCCCCTCCCTGTAGAATGTAAGCTCCTTGATGAGTGCTTTACAAACTTTCCATAGGATCTTTGTATCTCCAGCTCCCATCACTGTGTTTTGTAACCAATAAGCACTTAATAAATATTTGCCAAATTGAATTGAGATGTGGCCTGACCAGGAGAGAGTAGAGTGGGACTCTTGCTTTCCTTACTGAGAATGCAATATTTCTATTAATGCAGCTTAAAGTCACATTAGTCTTTTTTGGACTCCACATTGCACAGCTAACCTACATTGAACTAAAAGTCCACTAAAAGATACACGTCTTTCTCCAGTGAATTGCTTTGTAGTCACATGTTCCCCATCCTATAGTCATGCACATACAGAATGGAACTGTGATATCGCTGCTTTGAGGGATTTCCAGATGAGGAAACTTCCTTTGCCTAATCTTGGTTGGCACCTTCTGTGTAATTTAGTCTTAGAGAGTCGCCCTAGAACTCTGTTCAGTGACTTACATACACTCACAGCCAGTATGTGTAAGAAGTAGAACTTAATTCAGGTCTTCCTGTCTTTAAGGCCAGCCCTCTGTTCACTAGGCAATAATAACCTATTTTTAATAGTGATGAAGGGTATGCAAATCTCTTCATATACATTATCCAATTTAATCCGCACAACAACCTTATGTGGTAGAAAATAGAATTCTAATGATCCCATTCGACAAATAAGTGAAGGCTTTAATAAAGCATTTTTAATACATTGTTTAATTTAATCCTCATAATAACCCTAAGGGTAATGTTATCATCCCCATTTTACAGGCAGCAAAACTGAGGCTCAGAGAGATTAAGCAACTCATCCGTGGCTACAAAGTAAATGTCTGAGATGAGATTCAAACCCGAACCTTGATCCAAATCCAATGCTCTTCTATACCATGCTTCCTCTCACATCCATCCATAAAAGCTGATTCCTTGAAACTAAATGCAGAAGTTTACATATATCGTTACTAAATTTCATCTTGTTGTCTTTATCCCATTTTTCCAGCCTGTCAAAATCTTGAGGGATTCTGATTCTATCAAGCATCTACCTCCTAGCATCATACCACCCTAAAACTTAATAAGTAAGCATCTCTGCCTTCATCTAATTTATTAATAAAAATTGTGAACAGAATAAGGCCAAGGACACAGACTTGGGCCATTCTAATTCCTCCAGATGAGCATTGATCCATTAATCACCACTCAGGATTATTCAACCACTCTTAAGTCAATCTATCAATACAGTCATCCAGCCTTTGTCCATACTATTTCCCCAGTCTACTCATTGAGTGACCCTTTCAAAAAAAGGAAATGAACTTAGTCTTCTATAATTTGATGGTAACAAAATCCATATAGGTTCATAGTCATCACCTATTTCTTTTTAAAATATTTATAAGTTTTTTCATTAATAACCTAATCCAGAACTTTACCAGGAATGATCATCAAACTCACTGACCTATGGTTTGAAATGTTTATGTTTTTGCCCCTTTTGAAAATCAGAGCAGCTACGTGCCCCAATTTCCAAGGCGCCTTTCTCCATAGCTTTTAAAATATAATTGGCAGTCATTCAAAAGTCACATCCATCCGTTCTTTCAGTGGCCTGGATGAAGTTCATCTTGACCCAGGGATTTGAACTCTGTGAGGTAGCCAGATATGTTCTGACCATCCCTTCCTTACCTTTGGCTTCTTTGGCATGGTAAAGATTTTTCTTCTTTCCTCTCCAATCTGAGCATCATTTTCCTTGGCAGAGAAATTCAAAATAAACAAAAAGTTAAACAGATTTACCTTTCTCCACCATCCAATATCATCTTCTATCCACCCCCAAGAAGATGCCCTATCTCTACTTTGCATTTCCTTTTGTCTCCAACATTGTTCTTTTCAAAAACTTTTTTATTGTTAACATTCGTCGCCAACCTCAACTCATGCTAGGCTTTAGTATTCCTGGCATTGTTCTTAATAGGACAACAGTTCTCTTTTGTATTCATCTTCAGCAACCTGCTTTTGCTTCCAGTAATGAGTTCCCCATATAGCCACATTGGTCTCTCTGAACACCTACACTTTGTCTTCTCCATCAGAATCAATCAAGACTCTGCCACCAGAATTTCATTCTTGAGAGTCTCATCCTTCAGGAGCCAACTTCCCTTTGAGAGACTTAGGCCATAAAATCTTACCCATCACAGAAAAGTTGTGAAATCTGAAATCTCCTCTTCTTAAGCCTCCTAAAATCTGGGGCATATTGCAGACTGTACTGAACAGGTCCCTCTTTATTATAGATGAACTATAAGATGACATAGCTACTGCTTCCAAAACTTCCAGTCAATTCTATTTTGCCAACCCATTCTTGCATATTGATCAGGATTTAATCTAGAATATCAGTTCACCTTGTCACTTCTCTACTTGCTGAAAAGTAAAATTATCAGCAAGACAAGGTAGGAAATTGTCAACTTCTTTGCTTTTAACTGACTCTGAATCAGATGTCTCAATAGACGAAAGTCCCCACAATAACTTTATGTTCCCTCCATTCCAGCTTTGTGATCTCCATCAGGAACTCATTATTAAGTACTTCCAGCTGACCTACCTACCACTCCAATACTGCCTCTGTTTCATTTTCCTTTGATTCTGACCTATTCATCGATTGCCACAAAGGTAGAAATGGTGGCAGAAGCCACTATGGTAGAAGCCACCACTTTTGTAAAAACAGAGGCTAGTGGATTGATTGAGTTTAGGAGTTCTGAGCTATAATAGAGTTAAAGTCTGGCTTCTATAGGGTAAGCCCTTGGGAGTGAGAAGAGGAGGAATCAGGCTGCCTAAGAAGGGTCAAGCCACCTCAGGTTGGAAATAGAGAAGGTCAAAAGCTCCCATGCTAATCAGCAATGGAATCAGAGCCCAGAATGACTGCTACACTTTCAAGCTAGGTGATATGGAGAGACTCAGTCTCAAAAACAAAGCAACAGTGCCACACCACCTCCACTTCCTATCTATTTCTCTTAGCAAAGTATTCTATTATTGCCATATTCTAGTCAGGCATTACATTGCACTGTGTCTCAGTGCCACCTATGAGGCTATATTTACTTTCTCATGTTAGGAGCTCTGGCTCACCTTATTACCCATGCTCTGTGCAAAGTGCACATAGAACTGAACCCACAAGCACCCTTCCTAGCCATTCTTCCCTTTTACTATCTCCTATGAATGACTAACTCCTCCTACTGCTATGCTTTTTCCTTTGTCTTATCCTCTGCAGCAGTGATGTCAAATTCAAATAAAAATAGATGACTGAAAACTGCATAATGACTTAGAATATCAAAAATAATATCATCTGTGTCTTATTGTATTTTTATTTATTTCATTAAATACTTCCCAAATATATTTTAATATATTCTGGCTATACCCCGGAGTTTTGCCAGTGGTGTGAAGGGGGAAAAGTGGGGGGAGAAGTTTGACAACTTTGCCTTATACTACTGGTTTAGCTGTTTTTACATAGACAATTTTCTCTACCCCTTTCATCCTTCTCCAGGCTTTTTCACTTTAAAGCCTTCTAATCAGGTCTCTAGAAAAATACATTACTCACAACATTTATTAGATCTAATATGTTATTGTTGTCCAGTCATATAGTCATGTTTGACTCTTCATGACCCCATTTGGGGATTTTCTTGACAAAGAAACTGAAGTGGTTTGCCATTTCCTGTCCCAGCTCATTTTAAAAACTGGGAATTAAGTGACTTGCTCAGGGTCACACAGGCAGTAAGTGTCTGAGGCCAGATTTGGACTCAGGAAGATGAGTCTTCCTGACTTCAGGTCTGGAATTCTTTCCTCTTTGTCAACTAAGACCTACTACACCAAAAATTCATCATACCTATATTTTATACCATGACCCAGAAAGCACCCCATTTTACAACGCCAATTCATCAGTCAGCTGCTCACCCTTCATATCCTAGTTTCTTTTCTAAAATCCATATCTTTAATTGGCAATAATGATAAAAACATTATTTCTCAAGTTTTTTAGCTTCCTCCTCAAGACTTCATAAGCATAATGTGATAAGATCATATATTTAAAGCTAGAAGCATCCTTAGAAGTCATCTTCTCCTATCCTTTCATTTCACAGATCCCGAAACTGAGACTCATTCAGGTAAAATGACTTGTACAAGATGACACAGGTAGTAAATGACAGCTGGAAATTGAACCATGGTTCTCCAACTCTAAATCTTGCATTCTTTCCACCTCACCTAAAGATTACTTTCAGATTTTTTCTAAAAGTATCATTTCTTCCAGTGTTAGTTAATAGTCTTTAGGTTTCTACAAACTTCAACAGGCTTTTTGTCACATCTCAAACGTACCCCATGTGAGAAGAGCAGACCTGCTTTTTCACTTTTTCAATTCAACATGGGCAGCTAGGTGGTGCAGTGGATAGAGTGCCAGACCTGGAGTCAGGAAGATTCGTCTTCCTGAGTTCAAATTTGACCTCAGACACTTAGCAGCTGTGTGACCTTGGGCAAGTCACTTAACCCTGTTTATCTCAGTTTCTTTTTAAAATGAGTTGGAGAAGGAAAGGGCAAACCACTTGAGTATCTTTGCCAAGAAAACCACAAATGGTGTGACAAAGAGTCAGAAATGACTGAAACAACTGAACAACAAAAAACAGGTCAACATGGCTATCTCTATAACTTTCTACAACGAGTCACCTCACATACCACACTATGCCTTCCCAGAGACTGACAATGCTGCTGCTGGTGGTAATATGTTTATATAGAACTGGAAGGTTTTCAGTCTTTTATATATTTTATCTCATCTGTTCCTCATAACAATCATGAAGAGGGTTCACTCAGATATTTCTGTGGTCCTCCCTGACATCCCCTGAGGAGGATTTTATTAGGGCATTAATGTCATCCCCTTGAAAAGACATGAAATATTTCTCTTATTCTGAGTTGTTCAATTGATATGTAATGAGAGGATGACTGATTGATGGCCAGATTATGCACCTGGGCTACTTCCTTAAACCTGACCTTGAAAGGACTAGCAAACACCTAGACCCAGAGCTAAAGTGAAGCAGGTCAAAGATTTCCACTTCCCTAGAGGGAAGCCCTTGTGGCTACATAGCCTCTCTATAGAATTATGTGGCCCTAGGAATGACCATGTTTAGAGATAGCAAGGAAAAGGGTTCTGCAACCAGTGGAGGAGTTTCCAAGCCATGTGGGCTCTCCTACTGAGCCTCATTTATGAAACTCCAGAGGTTCCATAATGGGCCAAAATTCAGATGCAAGCAGGAGTATGTTGGAGCCACTTTGAACTAGCCAACAATAACCAATTGCTAAATTTTCAATGTAGTGTTCATACATGGGAAATTGACAAGTGCTATAAATCAGGACTTGATTTTTTTTTGCCTAGATTTAAGAAAGTGATGGTAAAAAGTTAATAATTTCAACTAAACTTAAAAGTATGTCATGCATATATTTTTCCCCAGAAAACCAGTTGTTAAACATTTATCAGCACACTGCTAGATACATGTATCATTATCCCCATCTCACAGATAAGGAAGCCATGGCTCAGAGATGGTAAATGACTTAGAACACAGTTGAAGAACACAGAAGCAAATTTCGAACCCAGATCTCTCCTGACTATAAGCGTAGTGCTCATTCTACTGTAAAGTAGCATTTCTCAATAAATACCATCACTCTTGGTGGCATCTTTATATTTGTCTTACCTCCAAAGGAACATGATAAGCTGCTTCTTTAGAAAGTCCAGACATCCTCTGTAGGAAGAATCATGTTCCTTTTCTATGTCTCCAAATATTCAAAGGTCTTTTGCTTCTTTATCTTTTTTATGTCTTATTCTTCCACTTTCCTTTGTTCAATCCTCCTACTCATGGTTTGGATTCCCCTCTGTCAATGTTGTTTTTGTTTTGGACACTAGGACTTCCTAACTCACCCAGAAACCCATTCATGGGCCAGCCCCATCATTGATGAGCCTGGGAGCTTTGACCTGCTATATTTCCACAGTGGGTTAGTTTGCCTTTCCTTTGGTAACCTAATTGTCTCTGTGCCTCTGGGCTCACTATATTGATGCCAGACTTAGTTGGGATACTAATGGTGAGAATTAGTTTTATTACCTTAGTAAGATAGTAGGAATAAGCTTGTCAACTTAGCACAAATGGCTCCATTTTGTTTTAACCTTCCATTTTATGATTGAATTATTTTTAGTAAGTTGTGTTTATATTGTATGGTGTAATAAATGACATGTATATGTCAACTGATAAACATATGTGAACAGAGCACTAATAAAAATATTATTATATCAGTAGCTTATGTAATGAACTACCAATTAAATTATGCAATAAATAAATTAGGAATACCCAGACGTCCTACCCATCAATGCCTGCTCCTGGATCAAGGCTGGGACAGGATCCTGTGTTCCTTGAACTTGAGACTACAATAGCCTGTGTTCATTGAGAACAGTGTTGACTCATGGAGATCAGCCAAATGACCACCTTTGAAGGAGACACAAAGCTGCACAACAGCCTCCTGGCGAGAAGAGAGGAAAAATTGCCATGAATGCCAGTATGTAAGAAACATACTAGTTTCTCTAAAACTCAGATTGCTGGTTTATTTTTAGAGTAGACTGGTATTTGTACTGTCTGCACATTTGACTAGTAAAATTTGATTGCATGAAATGAGATATTTAAATCTAATTAGTGGTTTTGTCACATATAGAGTATACATATATGTGTGTGAGTGTGAGTGTGTGTATATTCATATAGATAGATGATAAATAGAACAGCTATAAGCAAGCACTTAATTCCAAACTGGGATCAGTCCCATTCTCCCAAGTAGTAAGGATTATGGAAGTGCCACCAGTATTCCCAGCTTCCCTCTCTTTTCCTTAGAGTGTTATCTTTTTTGTTTTAATGCATCTTAAATTTAATAATTTATTTTAAATGTGTGAGGTGTTCCTCCTGTATTGAAATTTTGATGATGCAATGTTACATCATATAACCACATATATAGTAAGCAAGTCATCCCATGCACATATTCCTGCCAATGCATACTGGACTTCCCACCAATGTACAACATTCTTATCTGCTAACACTTGCCTATCAATCAGTTATAACTTGCATCTTGTGTATTTATTTGGAAAATAATGTAATCACTATGACTTTAATACCATTACACAACAGATGAAACATGATTTTTCAAAATTTTCTTTTTTCTTCTTCCCTTATGCTTCTACCACCCCCTTATTTGTATTCAATGCCCCCAATTGCACCTGAGGCTTTTATTGCTTCCCTGTATCTTTCCAGCACCTCCAGAGGCAGTATTACCCACTTTGGAATGCTTTGATAGTAGTTTATAGTTTTCAAACCAGTTTATAAGTATTATTTCATTTTATCCTCACAAGAACCCTAAGAGCTAGGTGCTTTAATTATCCCCATTTTAGAGATGAGGAAATTGAGGCAGGCAAAGGTTAAGTGATTTTTCTAGGTCCCTCAGTTAGTATTTGAAACCATATTGAACTCAGATCTTCCTAACTCTGGGTCCTGCTCTCCATCCCCAACATTACTTCATTTCCTCTAAGAAATGTTTAAAAAAATTAGACAAAATATGATGAAAAATTTGAAGCTGGAGAAATAATTCTAAACTAAGAAGGTCAGTAAAGACATCATAGAAGAAGCAGAGCCTTAACTGGGCTTTAAATCATAGGAGAAACTTCAACAGGTGACAAAGATCTTAAAGATTGGGGAAGATTATTATGCAAAGATGGGAGAGCACAGGATGAACTAGTAGCCTAGGTTGGCTAGATATAAAAGTATAAGAAGGTGAGTACTATTTAATGAAATAGGACTAAAAAGATATGTTAGATTCAGGTTTAGAATAGTGTTAAACTCCAAGGATCTGGGAACCAAGGAATGAAACTGTCAAATTGCTGACTTTGTAAGATTACTCAGGCAGCTATCAGAAGCACAGTTATAAAAGAAAGAGACTAGAAACAGGGAGACCAGATAGAAGGTACTGGCTAAGAACAAACTTATACGGGTTTGAACTAGGGTGATAACAGTCTGAATGAAGAAAAGATGACATCCAAGAGATATTCTGGAGCTAAAACTGAAATTAACCATTTGTTCAGTCACTTTCAGTTGTGTCCAACTCTTCATGACTCCATTTAGGGTTTTCTTGGCAAATATAATGGAGTAGTTTGCCATTTCCTTCTCCAGTTCGTTTTATAGATGAAGAAACTGAAACAAATAAGCTTAAGTGACTTGCCCAGGGTCATATAGCTAGGAAGTATCTGAGGCCAGATTTGAACTCAGGAAAATGAGGCTTTCTGACTCCAAGTGTGACACTCTATCCACTGTACCACCTAGCTGACCAGGATAACGGTTTAGATCTAATTTCTACTTCAAGTCTTAGATCATGAAAGAGCCTGAGGAGCTCATTTAATGGGCTATATCCTAAGTTCTGGAATCTTGTCTAAATTTTGATGAGGATACAGAAACAGTGGAAAGAACACTGGTTCTGAAATCAGTCCACATGGGTTCAAATTCTACTTATTTAGTATCTGAGTGTCTTTGGGCAAGTCTCTTATCCTCTCTGTGCCTCAGTTCCATTATCTGTAAAATGAAAGGATATGACCAGATTAGATAACGTCCAGATGACTTCCAGGTCTGACATTATGTTTCTTTGATGTCAAAACCAGTGACTTGAAGACTGCCTGAGGGGTTCAGTGATTTTTCATTTTCCACGCCAGAATTATAATATTCCCTACAGTATTGCCTACTAGGTATAGCCTACAGTGTAGTAAGTTGAAGCCCAGAATTTCCTAGAGCAAGCTTCCCTAGTACTTTTCTGTGACTGACTGATGTATCCTCTTCTCAAAATGTTGCAAAGACAGAGCTATCAAGAAGCAGGATAGACTAGTACTTTCAAGGAGACATTTGAAATCAGGTGCTTAGAGTACTTAATATCTGATTTAACTTCCCCCTGTTGCCTTATGATTCTGTTTCATTAAATGCCTTTACTTTTAATTCATGATGACCTGATTTGGTCTGGAAGCTCCTGAGGTAAGGATAGGAATAGATGAATACTCTAATAGTACCCTAGACTCTGGAGTAGTTGAGGATGGGGCCAGATGTGACTTCAGTCACTCAAAGTTTGACATAATTGGTCTATGATCCAGGATCCTTTTGGGCCCCCAACACATTATTGTAGTTATTGTGTTTGTCCTTTGTTACCGAAGAAAACCATGCCATCAGAGAAATGATGACATGACTTGGACTTGACTTTGTTTTGAGTGAGGGAGGGCTGTGCAGGTCACCAGCCTCACTTCTCTTCCAGAGCCATCTGAATCCAGTGACCAGATATTCATCAGGATGACTGGAGATGGCCCAGGATGAGGCAGTTGGGGTTAAGTGACTTGCTAGTCACTTAACACAGCTAGTGAGTGTCAAGTGCCTGAGGTGAGATTTAAACTCAGGTCCTCCTGATTCCTGCACTGGTGCTCTATCCACTGTACCACTTAGCTGCCCCACATAATGGAATATTATTTTGCTATAACAAATGATGAGCAGGTGGACTTCAGAAAAACTTGGAAGGACTTACATGAACTGATGTAAGATGAGCAGAACCAGGAGAATATTATACACAGTAACAGCCACAGTGTGTGATGACTGTCTTTGACAGACAAAACTCTTCTCAGCAAAGCAAAGGTCTAAGACAGCTCCAAAAGACTCATGATACAAAATGCCATTCACATCCTGAGAAGGAACTTTGGAGTCTTTATGCAGATGGAAGCATTCTATTATGCTCTCTCTTTTTCTTTTGTTATTTTGTTTTGTTTCTTCTTTCTCACACTTCCTCCCATTAGTTCTAATTCTTCTTTACATGACTAGTGTGAAAATGTTTAATATGAATGTATAAGTAGAAGCTGTATCAGAGTGCATGCCATCTTGGGGAGAGGAAGTAGGAGGGGGGAAATTCGAAATTCAAAATCTCATGGAAGTCAATGTTGAAAACTAAAAATAAATTAACTATTTTTTTAAAGAGTCTATTCACATAGTTGTGAACTGCACAAAATCTTAGATAGGCCTGTTCTGTTTTTTAAAAGCAATTGTTGGTTTATGTACATGTGCACAGAAGGGAGAGCACTTGGGGATGTGGACTGAGACTTCAATAGTCACATATGTGTAGAATATGCTGAAGGCAATTTTTGGTCCCTAGGGATTCAATCCAATTATTACATACACACACACATATACACACATACCACCCATACACATACATGTAAACACACACACAAGCACATAACCACATACAACCACATACATATTACCCATTCACATACACATAAACACACACAAGTACATAGCTATACACATACAAAACCTAGGCACATTTCTAGTCTCCAATACTCTTTGGAGAGTTAATACATTTTCCATTTTCCAATCATCTAAACCACTTAGTCCAACATAATTTATCTTCATCCAAAAACAAAGATTGTATTTCTTTGGGCAAACCAGTGTGCTCCCCTGGAATATCTTCCCTCTCCTTACCAACCCCTTCCTAACTTCAAGACTCAGGTCCTATATGAAGTTAACCACCCGCAACCTATAGTGATATCCCCTTCTTGTACTCTGTATTATTTGCTGTTATTCAGCAGATAATCTTGTTTCTGTTTCATGACATCTCTCTGCCTTCTCTTATCTTTTATCTCTTATCTTGGTAGATCAGTGGACAGAGTACTGACCCTATAATGAGGAAAATCTGAGTCCAATTCCAGCTTTAGACACTAATTAGCTATGTGACCCTGTTCAGGTCACACACTTCTGTCTGCCTCAGTTTCTTCAAAGGTAAAGTTGTTTGCTATTCATTCATGTCTGACTCTTTATAACCCCATTTGGGGTTTTCTTGGCAAAGATCATGGAGTGACTTGCCATTTCCTTCTCCATCTCATTTGACAGATGAAGAAACTGAGGCCAACAGGGTTAAGTGACTTGCCCAGGGCCACACAGCTGATCAGTATCTGAGGTCAGATTTGAACTCAGGAAGATGAGTCTTCCTGAATCCAGGCCAGGCAATCTCTTCCCTGCACCTCTAAAAAAGGAACCGTAATAGCACCTATCTCACACGATTGTTGTAAGCATCAAATTTGTAAAGTACTTAGCACAGTATCTGGTACATAGTGGATATTTAGGAAATGCTTCTTCCTTCCCCTCCTTTGCTTTTCACGAGTATATATCTTGTCTCCTAAATGTGGTGGTAAGCTCCTTGAGAGTAACAGCCTGATCTCTCACAAAATTATGAACCTGGCAATAATGAATCCCACCTCCAGAGCCCTTTGCTCAATCCCTAGTATTCCCTTGCTTTCCTCTCTCTATTCCCTGGGTTTTATATCTATAAAACCAGAAGATTGGACTGCACAGTCCCCAACGTCCTTCACAACTCTAACTCTGCTGCTGTGAAATTTCCAAGGTTTCACAGTAAGTGGTGCAGCTGGGACTAAAATTCATGGCTCCTAACTCCTGGTCCCCAGTTCTTTCCACTGCAGTCAGCTACCCCTTGTGAAAGAATTGTAGGGAATACCACATCATTTAGGAATCAGAGAAAAGAGCAAGAGGGAACACAGAGAATGGTTGACTCAGGGTATTAAAGACTTAGGGCTATTGACATAACTTCCTCATTTTGTTCATCCAGGCATTCATTTGTGTCTAACTCTACGTGACCCCATGGAGGGCAGTTAGGTGATGCAGTGGATAGAGCACCAGTGCAGGAGTCAGGAGGACCTGAGTTCAAATCTCACCTCAGACACTTGACACTCACTAGCTGTGTGACCTTGGGCAAGTCACTTAACCCCAGTTGCCTCATCCTGGGCCATCTCTAGTCATCCTGATGAATATCTGGTCACTGGATTCAGATGACTCTGGAGGAGAAGTGAGACTGGTGACCTACACAGCCCTTCCTCACTCAAAACAAAGTCAAGTGCAAGTCATGTCATCATGTCATCATTTCTCTGATGACATGGTCTTCTTCAGCAACAAAGGACAAACACACACACAAAGGACCCCATGAACCATAGTACACCCTTGCTATCTCTCCAAGACTGTCAAAGTTCATGTTCATTGTTTCCATGACATCACCTATCCATCTCATTTGATCTTTCCCAACATCAAGGTCTTTTCCAATGAGTCCCATCTTCTCATTATATGGCCAAAATTTTGTATTATTATTGCATTACCAAGTAATATTTCAGTATTTGATCTTCCAATGAATAGTTAAAATTAGTTTCTTTTTAAGTATTGCCTGATTTGATTTCCTTGCTGGTTCAGGATCTCCCAAAAGTCTTCTCCAGCACCACAATTCAAAAGTGTTGATTCTGCAGTACTCAATACAACTCTCACAGCTATACATAGTTACTGAAAAAACAATAGCTTTGACTATATGGACCTTTATTGGCAAGGTGATTTCTCTGCTTTTTAGTATGCTGTCTGTCCAGATTTGCAATATCTTTCCTTCTAAGGAGCATCTTTTAATTTCATGGCTACAGTTGCCATCTGCCGTGATCTTTGAGGCCAAGAACATAAAATCTGACACTACTTCCATTACTTCTCCCTCTATTTGCCAGAAAGTGATGGGACCAGTTGCCAAGATCTTAATTGTAGTTTTCTGGGTTTTTTGTTTGTTTTTTTAGTTATGTTAAGCTTTTACACTCTCTTCTTTTACCTTCATCAGGAGACTTCTTAATTCTTCTTCATTTTCTGTCATCAGAGTGGTATCAATTGTATATCTGAGATTGCTGATATTTCTTCTGGAAACCTTAATTCCAGCTTTTGACTAATCCAGCCTGGCTTTTCACATAATATACTCTGCATACAATTGATAAAATATAACAATATAATAAAATAAAGAGACAATATACAGCCTTGTCATACTCCTTTTCCAGTATTAAACCTATCAGTTTTTCCATGTTTGATTCTAACTGTTGTTCTTGGCCCACACACAGGTTCCCTAGGAGACAACACAAGTAAGATGATCTGATACTCCCATCTCTTTGAGGATTTGCCACATTTTGTTGTGATCCACACAGTCAAAGACTTTAGTGTAGTTGATTAAACGGAAGTAGATTTTTTTCCTGCAACTTTCTTGCTTTCTCCATTATCCAGCAAATGTTAGCAATCTGCTCTCTAGTTTCTCTACCTCTTTGTAAACCAGACTGATCTTCTGGTTAATTCTCAGTTCACATATTGTTGAAGCACTCATCATTTACCTGAGTACAAAATAGCCTAAAGAGCTTCTAACAGCTTTTCTCATGCTTGGCTAGTGAAAAACAATGAGCAACTCAGGCAAAAGAATTACATACAATTGAATCAACTGTAGGTGTTTTCAATGCCTAGCTTCATTTTGTCAATTGTTGAATGATCTCTGCATGTCTTATTTTGTTCTAATATCCAACCTGGCTTGAGGTCCAACCCAAAACATATGAACTCAACATGTAGAATGAAACATTCATTTTTAGACCCCATCTTCTCCTTTACTCCTACCTCACATGAAGAGGTCTCCATGCATTTTTTTTTTTTGGCCAAAGTCAACCCCACTCCATGCACAAGTGTTCTCATTCTAGCCTGTCTTCTCCAACAGAGCGCCCTTTGGGAATTCTCGTTTTCTCACTTCACTCTTCCTCTCCTGGCTTCTTCCTTACTGCCTACAAATATGCCCATGTTTTTTCCATTCTCAAAACCCCTTCCTTGTTCTGTCTATCCTTCCTAGATATCATACCCTTTTATGCTAAATTCCTTAGAAGGTAATCCACAATTGATACACAAAGGTATGGATTCCTCTCACTCTTTTCTTAACTCTTTACAGCCTTGTTTCTGACCTCATCATTTAACTAAAAGTGCTTTCCCCAAAGTTAGCATTGATCTCTTAATTGCACATCTATATCATTATCTTGATGATCTCATCAGCTCCCATAGATTAAATTATCATCTCTGTTTTGATGATTCTGAAACCTACATATTCAGCCCTGACTTCTCTTCTAACCTCCAGATTTGCATCTCAAAGTATCTATTGGCTATCTCAAACTGGATATTCCATAGATATTTTAAACTTGACATGTCCAAAAATGAACTCATTATCTTCCCTTACCCTGCTCCACAAACACTCCCTTCTTAATTTCCTTATTATTGTCAAAGATACCACCATCTTCCTAGTCACCTAGGCTCACAACCTAGATACTATACTTGACCCTTCACTCTTTCTCACCTTCAATATGCCACTGTTTTCACTTGTATATATATATATATATATATATATATATATATATATCGTCCATCCTCCACTCAGCTATCAAATTAATTGTCCTAAAGTACAGATATCATCCCCCTACTCAATAAACTTCAATAGCTTCTTATCACCTCCAGAATCAAATATAAAGTCCTCTGTTTAATTTTCAAAGCCCTTCATAATTTGTCCCATTCCTACCTTTCCATTTTTCTCACACCTTACTCCCCTTTACGTATTCTATGATCCAGGGACATTAGCCTCCTTAATGTTCCTCTCCATAAAATATTCCATCTCCCAGCTCTGTCTATTTTTACTGGCTGGCCTCCATGCCTGGAATTCTACCCCTCCTTATTTCTATATCTGGTTTATTGAATTTCCCCCAAGTCCCTGAAAAATCTCACCTGCTGCAATAAACCTTTCCCCAAACCCTTTAAAGCCAGTAACTTCCCTCTATTTATTATCTTCAATTTATCCTGTACTTATCTTGTTTACATGTAATTGTTTGCATTTTGGTTACCCCCATTAGACTGTGAATGCCTTAAGATCAGGGACTATCTGCAGTCTTTTTCTTTTTTGTATTCCCAGCACTTAGTACAGATATTCTATTTCCTCTTCTACTAATCTAGGCAAGTTATATTTACGTAACTATTCTTCCATTTCACCTAAATTTTTAAATATATTTACATATAATTGGGCAAAATAACTTCTTATAATTGCTTTAATTTTATCTTCACTAGTGGCATACTCACCCTTTTCATTTTTACTACTAGTGATCTGGTTTTCTTCTCTTTTTAAATCAAATTAACCAATAGTTTACCTATTTTGTTGGGTTTTTTCATAAAAGCAGCTCCTAATTTTATTTATTAATTTAGTATTTTTCACTCAATTTTATTAGCCTCACCTTTAGTTTTTAGAATATGCAATTTAGTGTTTAATTGGAAAGTTTTCGTTGTTATTTTTCTAGTTTTTTGATTACATCCCTAATTTATTGTTCTGTTCATTCTCTATTTTATCATATCTCAAATATATGAAGAATACAAATCATTCCCCAATTGATAAATTGTCAAAGGATATGACAAGGCAGTTTTTAGATAAAGAAATCCAAACAATTTATGGTCTTATGAAAAATGCTCTAAATTATTATTGATTAGAGAAATGCAAATTAAAATAATCTTAAGATATCATTTTATACCTACCAGATTAACTGAAATGATTGAAGTGGAAAATGACAAATGTTGGAGGGAAAGTGGAAAAGCTGGGACACTAATGCATTGTTAGTGAAATTGTGAACTAAGCTAGTGAGTTTGGAGGGTAATCTGGAATTATGCCCAAATAATTATGACCAAAGTTATTAAACTGCCTGTACCCTTTGACCTAGCAATACCATTATTAGGTCTATTTCCAGGAAAACATTTAAGGAAAAAGGGAAAAACAATCTATGTGCTCTAAAATATTTATAGCATCTCTCTTTGTGGTGGGATCTCTTCAGTTGGGAAATGACTGAACAAGTTGTGGTATATGACTTTGATGGAATACTTCTCTGTTTTAGAAATAATGAGCTCTATGATTTTCGAAAAACATGGAAAGATACAAAATAATGAAGAGTGAAATGAGCAAAACCTAGAGAACACTGTATACAGTAAAAGCAATACTGTCTTAAGAATAACTTAAGTCATTTTGACTATTATAAATATTCAAATTAACTACAAAAGATGTATGAAAAAAGACACTATCTGCATCCAGAGAAAGAACTGATAAATAGAAGTATATATGAAATAATTTTACATACACATAACATATATACACACACATAATGGTAGTCATCTTGGGGGGAAAAAGGAAATTTATATGATAATTTTATTATATATTTAAAACAAATAGTAAGTTATACATAACAGATTTGCAGTTTCATGTATTATCATCTTTTTTATTATGCTATGTTATGGAAATATCTGTTTTAGTCCATCAATTAAAAATTAAATAAACAAATGAAGCAAGATGTAAGAGAAGTTATCGAGGAGAGAAAATCTTCACAGTAAAATTCCTGATAAAATTGATACAAAAGGAAAGAAGTTATTACCTAATATATAAAATCAAAGGATACAGAGCAGTTTTAGATAAGAAACTCCAAGTCTCAACTGTATGAAAAAATGATCCAAATCATTGATGAGACACACAAATTAAAAAAAAAAACTCTTAGCTTTTGACTCATACTCATCAGATTGGCAAAAATACAAAAGATGTCATTGGTAACACTGGAAAGCCTCTGGGAAGAAAAGCACACTAAGGCCCTATTGGTGGAACTATGATTTGGCTGAACAAATACTTCTGAAAACAATTTGGAATTTTATTATAAGAATGACTAAATTGTATATAGCTTTAGATTTATGCATACCATGAGCAGGAATATAACCCAAGGATCAAAGGAAAAAGAAAACATCCTATGAAAATTATTGTAATGGATTTTTTTGGTAGTATCAAAGAACTGAAAGGAATATGAATACTCATCACTCAGGGAATCGCTTTACAATTTGTGGTAGATGGATACAATTGAATAGCCTTTTGCTTTGAGAAATGATGAATATGAGAAATTCAGAGAAACTTGGGATATGAATTGATGCCTATTAAAGTAGACAGAATCAAAACAATTTACACAATGCCCACAATAAAGAAAAGTAACATCTTAGTTAAGCATTTTTTTGTGTTTACTACATACTAGACACTATGCTAAACATACAGTATACAAGAAAAGGCAAAAAACAATTCCTGCTTTCAATAAGCCCACAATCTATTGATGAAGCATGAATCCCACCCCTCAAGAAGAGGTGATAAGATATACTGTTTTTCAGACATAAGTAATATATTGATTTATTTTGACTAATTCCTTCTTTGCTGCAAGGAAAGGTTCTATTGTGGATACAGGGGAGAGTTATTGGGAAGTATAAAAAAGAACATCAATAAAACATTGTAAAGTAAATATTTAAAAGTAGGTAAATACTTAGAATAAGGTCTAAGTGACCTTAGAGATTATGCCTAATTCCCTCATATTACAGATAAGGCTCAGCAAGGCTAGAAAACAATAACAGCTAGCTTTTAATACCATTTTGAGGTTTTCAAAGCACTTTACATAGATTATCTCGTTTGAAATCACAGTCAACCCTCAACATTCACAAGGATTAGGGGTGCCAGACTTCCACAAACATGAAAAATTTCAAATAACTCTAGACCCTCCCCCAAACCTTTATTTTTAATAATTCTGATCATATTTATTTAACACAAAAAGCAAGCAAAACAATAAATTGCACCCATAAAAGGGTTGCAGTTTCTATTTGATTTAGATTCATGTCTGGTACCCTATGCAAAATCTTCACAGCTGTCTGTGTAACTGAAGCAACAGCTTCACATCCTGCAGAGCACAAGATGCAAGTGATGGTTGCATCACTGCGGGGAAAAAATGACATGACTGAGTCTGAATGGTAGAGAGACAAAGAGAAGGCATTCTCAGAGAGAGTGTGTAGTCCATAGTTCTTTAGCACACTGAAACTTTTAACAAAATTTAATTGTTTATAATAAACTTATGTATGCATACTTATGGTAGCAAATGATAAAACAGATGAACAACATATGGTATTTCGGCATTTGTGACTTGCTTGTTTTTTTAATTTACACACAAGCATCACCAGCAGTTTTCCACAATACCCCACAAATTTTCCAAAATTCCCATTTAATTATCAATGGCCAGTCCACAAATAACCAAATCATGAATATGAAACCTATGATTGCCAGGAATGACAGTACTTGCCTGCCATATACTATGAACTTCATAAATGCCTTGTTGTGTTCGTCCTTTGTTGCCTATTGATTCATTGATTGCCCAAGATCACACAGGTAATAAAGGTTAAGTCAAGCAAACAAGTAACAAGTATTTATTGATTGCATATTTCACCATATGCTTACTTGTTCTAGCTACTATGGAGAAATAGACATATACTGTACATTATCTCTGTCCAAGTAGTATATAGTCAAACTGAGAAAATGACATCAGATAGCACATAATTATATATATGATATCCTATTTATTATTAATAACAATAATATATTTTGAAGGTGCTTTAAGATTTGGAGAAAGCAGTGTTGTGGGTAGAGAGGGCTTTGGAGCCAGCGATATCTGGGTTCAAGTCCCACCTCTACTATATTCTGGTTGTGTGACCCTGAGCAAGTCACTTAAACTCTCAGTGCTCTAGGCAACTTTCTAAGATGACTACTTGCAGAGAAAGAGCAAAGGAGGTTTCTTCATTCAAAAATTACCTATATTAATGAAATTAGAGGTCTAGTCCCTCTCCCTTTGAGACTAACAGAGCACTTCCCTCATAACAATATAAGTTAAGTTGGGATATAAGTATGATCGTTGCCTTTTTGCAGATGAAGAAACAGAGGCATAGTAGTAAGCGACAGGGCCAAGAACTGGATCCAAATCCTCTAACTCCCTTGAATGAATGAGTCAATCAATCAATAAACCATTTATCAAGCACTTATCATGTGCATCACACCACTTGCTCTTCAAAGTCCAGCTCAAATTTTACATCCTCAATGAGTCTTCTCCTGCCCACAATGACCTCTTCCTCCTCTGAACTTCCATGATTTGGCCCACAATCCATGTTATTTTGTATTTATATTCATTGTTCATTCTTATTTCTTATCTTCCTATCTTGGATTGATTACAAGCTCCCTGAGGCCAGTGGCCCTATTCTCTTCTTTTATCCTGACACCTAGTACAATGCTCATATAAAATAGGGCATGTTTATTGATGCTGAAGATGATATAGTTAACTCCTAAGTTATGTGGTATGGATTCTAAGTCTTTTAGGGACGATGGAAAGTCATAGGGATGATGGAAAGCATCAGACTTGGAGATAAGAGAAACTTGGGTTGAAATCTTTGACACTTACTCGTGGTATGACATAGGACAAATCACCTAGCACTTTTGCTTCCTTTTCCTCATCATAAAATGAGCATAAAAAATACTTGCATTGCCTGCCTCATCCAACTGTTAGGAGTTCCAAATGAGATTATTTCTTTAAAGAAGTGCTTTTTCAGTTTTAAGGTGTTATATAGATGTAAGTTGATAGTTATAGCAGGTAAAGAGAGGGCTCTCCCTTGAAGGTGTTGGTGGTATTCAGACAGGCAGAAGGGGCTTGGATGGGAATAAACATGATCTATTTGGGGGACAGTGAGGAGACCAGCTTCACCAGAGAAGAGACTTGGAATTGGGGACTTTTTAATTGCTCAAAGGCATTGCAGATCTGTGATTTTGTCATTGGGGGGAGTTTTCAGTGTAGAAACTCCCTGGAAATGTAGAATCTACATGGCAGTCAGGTGGCACAGTGGATAGAGTATCAGGTCTAGAGTCAGAAAGACTCATCTTCGTGAGTTAAAATCCAACCTCAGACACTAGCGGTGTGGTCCTGAGTAAGTTATTTAACTTTGCTTGCCTCAGTTTCCTTATCTGTAAAATGAGTTGATGAAGAAAATGACAAACCACTTGCCAAGAAAAGCCCAAAAGGAGTCACAAAGAGTTGGACATGACAAATTACAGGGAAAAAATGGTGGAAAATGTGGAAAGGTTTGGAAGGAAGGAGTTAAATGTAGTATCAGGAAATAAAGAGCTATTGAAGGTTTTTAAGCAGGTACCTAACATGATGAAAGGGATATATTATGATTTATTTGGAGATAAATGAAATCGAGGGCTGAGGAAGAAAGCTGGGACTGAAGGCATTGAAGTTACTGCAATAATATAGAGAATACATAGCAAAGGGAAACTCAAATTGGACTGAGTGACTTTGTTCTACATCTGCCCAAAACAATATCACAGGTTGTCATTGTTCAGTTGTGTCCAGCTCTTCATGACTCTGTAGACCATAGCGTCCAATGCTATCCATAGGGTTCTCTAGGCAAAGACACTAGAATGATTTGCCATTTCCTTCTCTAGCTCGTTTTACAGATAAAGAAACTAAGGCAAACAAGGTTAAGTGACTTGCCCAGGTGAGTATCTGAAGCAGGATTTGAACTCAGGTCTTCCTGACTCCAAGCCTGGCACTCTGTCCATGGCACCACGTAGCTGCCTCAGGTAGGCAGGTGCTGTTGTTGCTGTTGTATTCATCCTTTGTTCAAAAAGAAGACTGTACACACAAAAGGAGGAAAAGAAAATCATCACTGAAAACATTTAGAGAAAAGTGCATTTCATTCATTCAACAATTATGTGATTATGTTCCCATGAATAATAAAAAGGATTTCGTTTGCAGCTACTATTTGCCAGGCACTGCACACGGTACCTGATATTACAAGTATTATCTCATTTGGTCCTCAGAATAAGCCGTCAGGTAGGTGCTAGTATGATCTCCATTTTACAGTTGAGGAAAACAGAGGCAGACAGAGGTTAACTGATTTGGCCGGTCACACAACAATTAAATGTCTGAGGCTGGATTTGAATTCAGGTCTTCCCCAGTTTAGGTCAAGCACTGTAATCATTGCACCACCTTCATGAAGATAAATATGTGATATCTACCTTCATGAAGTTTACTTTCTAGCAGATGAAAATGGTATTCGCAAATGTATTGTATACCTAGTACAAAACAGAATAAAATAAATGAAGTGTTTTTCGTGGTTGGAAATATATATATATAATTTCTCATTAGGGAAAGAGGGAAGGCAGCTTTTGCCCTGGGCCTGGAACGAAACATAAGGATCTCAAATGGTAGAGATGGATGAGGAGATTTAAGGAATGGACCAGGAATGTCTTAGAAGCAGGAAAGTACTGCATATGATTAAGGTATAATATGTTCAGCTTAGCTACAGGATAGAACAAACCAGGAGAGCGCTATGAAAAAAGATTTCTTGGGTGGGAACAAGTTGACAAATGACGAGTTATCTCTGGAGCTTGGTTTGACAGCCAGAAGCGGCATTTTGTCACTAGGATCTCTTTCTTTCTCAGTGGCCTTGCTGTTCTTTAGAGGGGAAAATGTTGGCATTTCATCATCCTAGAGCTTTGTAATGTTGCTGGAAATCCTTTCAAAACTTTTACCTGCAAACCACGAACTTATTTTGGTAATATTTTGATAAGTATTTCAGTATATTTGGTTTCTCTTGTATATTCCTCCCTTATATACCTTCTCTGTCCATCATTGTTTACAAGTTGTCCCTCACATTAGACTATGAGCTCCTTGTGAACAGAGACTTGTTTTCTGCCTTTCTATCTTCAGCATTTAGCACAGTGCCTGGCAGATAGTAGGCAATTAATACATACCTCTTGACTTGACCATTTTATTTTAAGCATTTAAAAATGCTGTTCTGAGAAGGGGTCCATAGTCTTCACCAGACTGCCAAAAGGATCCATGTCACATGCACAAAAATAATTGTTAAAGAACTCAGTTTTAAAATTTTCTCTCTGGAAATCCCTCAGTGAACTGGAAAGCATGTGACCCTATTATTAACTGTGAGGCTGGGAAAATTGTTGATCAAGTAAGGTTCCATAGCTAATTCAAGACTGCTATGTCTCATGGGCAAAAACTATACACACACACACACACACACACACACACATACACACACACACATACACACACACACACATACACACACACACACACACACACACACACACACACATATATATATATATATATATATATACATATGCATACACACACACACTATATATATGTGTGTGTGTGTGCGTGCAGGGATCCCATGTAGGAGTATAAAACATAGAACTACAACAATAAAAACTATACCAGATTCCTACGGCACCTGAAATTACAATGTTAAAAATTAATTAAGACAATTCAAGCATTATATTCATTGAGAGTTTCCTACTGCAGCTAGGTGGTGCAATGGATAGACACTGAGCTTGGAATCAGGAAAGTTCATCTTCATGAGTTCAAATCCAGCCTGACTCAGACACTTACCAGCTGTATGATGCTGGGCAAGTCACTTTACCTGTTTGCCTCAGTTTCCTCATCTGTAAAATGAGCTGGAGAAGAAAATGGCAAACCACTCTAGTAACTTTGCTGAGAAAATCCCAAAAGGAGTCACAGAGAACTGGACATGACTGAAATGACTGAACAACAAATTACAACATAAGTTTCCCTGGGAGGGTTAACACATTAAGCCATTATCAATAATTGGCATATTAGCATGTATTAATTTGTCAGATTAGCCCTAGCAGACAGCGGTGTCCTAGGGAAAAAGAATGATGGACAGGAAATGTTGAGGGAAGAAGGGAAGGAGGTTGAGAGCATAGATTTAGAGTTGGAAGAGATCCCAAAGGTTATCTTAGGATCATAGCTCTGGAGCTGGAAGAAAGCCTAAAGGCCATTTGATACAATCCTCTCATTCTTCATATTACTTGGGAGGTTAGATGACTTGCTCTAGGTCATGCAAGCCTAATAACTGTCATAGGTGGAATTTGAACCCAGTTTCCTATGACTACAGAGCCAATTCTCTTTTACCAACACCATGTTCCTCCCATCTTTTTCAGTCTCTTGAATTTACAGAAAAATAGAAAAATAAGGCCCAGAGGGATTAAATGACTTCCCAAGGCCAAGAAGGTAACAAGTAGCAGAGCTTGGATGCCAACCCAGGTCTCCTGACTCTATTTCTAACATTATTTATAATACCCTGTCCCAAATCTTGAGAATACCCTGTTGCCCAGGCAGGCTCTTGGGAGGTTCAGTGACTTGCTGGGGATACTGCAGTGATAGACCATGG
Source organism: Potorous gilbertii (assembly GCA_028658325.1). Taxonomy (NCBI): domain Eukaryota; kingdom Metazoa; phylum Chordata; class Mammalia; order Diprotodontia; family Potoroidae; genus Potorous; species Potorous gilbertii. Next base: position 256,595,210 of record CM053771.1, read on the forward strand.
CTATGGGAAGGAGCAACATGAAGGCCTTAAGAACTAGGGGACAGGGAAATAAAAGGAGGAAAAGATAACAAAATGAAGTAACATAGGAAGCTAAAGTAAACTTCACAAGTATTCCAAGGGTGAACTCAGGATATCTAGTATGTGAGAGGTTCATGTTAAAGCTAGAAACGACCTTAAATTATAATATTTAGTCATTCGATCAACAAGACTTTATTAAACATATACTATGTACTAGACAACAGGGATTCAAAAACAAAAATGAAAGAGTCCTTGACCTCAAGGAGCCTATATTCTGTCTGGATAAAAAAAAACTTGTATAATCTCTTAGTGTGATAGATTAAGAAACTGACAACTGTTGACTGACACCCCCAACCTCAGAAGTAATTCTCAGATAATTGGGTTTTTTCCTCCCCAAAGCACTTTCTTGGTTGGTAGAAAATGGCTAAAAGGCTGGTGAAAACAAAGGACTCTATTTGACTTTCATCTGGAATGCAGGTAAGAGACACCATTTATACAAGGAGGGAAAAGGTGAGACAATTTAGAATGTTGAGCCATCACTCCAGACTTCACCTCTACATTAGCAGGAAAGCTGGCTCACTATAGGCAGGGCATCAATTATTCACTAACGCAAGTTATTGTTGTTCTAGAGAAACTAACTTCATGACATCTCTGGCTTTTTTTAAAAGGAGCATCTCAGTGACATTGACAATGTTCTTTGCAGAGAAACATTTAGCCCAAGAAAAACACAGCTCCCCCCAACCAAAAACCAATCCCCAAGAGAAACACATTGGGGAAGCTTAAATTAGAGTAGACAATTTATTCACAACGCAATTGTTTCTGGTATGAAACACTTTAGTGTAAGAAAAAAGATCTGTGTTTTGGTGTGTGGTTTATCTTGGAGATCTATGTGATGGAGTTTAAAAACTGAACTGGGAATGGTGCTTCTCGCTGGGGAGAGTGTCAGGGGAGGGCAGGCAATAAGAAGAAAAGCAAAATTGAAGGAGAGGTTTTAAAAACACATAGTGATTTCATGTCAAAACCCAATTTCCCAGTGTCACTGCATCTTTCTGCAAGCATGAAGGGAAAGGAGAAGTGATTGAAAACTCTTGAAATGAAAATGAAGGCATAGTTTTGGGACATTGATCGATATTCTCAAAAGGAAAGATTGATAGATTATGACTTTCTGGGAAAACAATAGTTACATGGCAAGCCCATGAATAGAGAAGGCAGGCACTGGGATGCCTCCACAAGAAAAAAACCATCTGGATAATACTGACATGTAAGGTTGCTGCGGAGTCAATTCACTTTTTTTTTAATGGTGCCCTAAAAATAAGATTTATGATCATGGTCCAGTAGAAGGCAATCAGTTAGTGCTCAATAAGTACTTCTTGGATTATTACAATTGCACCCTTCAAAAGATGTCCTTAGGGTGATGGGTGGAGTCTCAGAACCAATGTCATACTAAAAATGTAGAGAAAGCTGCCCCTGATAAACTAGAAGTCGTTATTGGAACACTGACCTCTTACCATTAGGGAGGTCACCAAACACTGTCACAAGATGAGAGACACCAGGAGAAAGCACACATGAACCCTTCATTCTTTGATTGGCTGCTCTCCTGATGATTAGTGCACTGGAGAGGAAACACAGTGACGCTCACATTGCGGAAAATGAAGCGGCACCCTTCCCAGCCCTGTAAGACTCACCTGGCTCACTTTCAATCAGTCTTCCCTCACGCCTAAATACACTAAGTTCTGTCAGTAATAGGAATAGCCTTTTCTCCTGCTTAAATATCCTGGTAACAGAAGTCCTACACCTTAGTATCCTTTGTACCTGGTAGTGCAATGGAACCTAGCTCCCAGGCCTTAGTGGAGCTGCAGGAATTATTGTCCTTAGAGGTAGTGTTGACAACTTCCTTAATAGTGTTAACAGTATCCCTCTTTCAAATATCCCTTGTCTCCTCTCTGGACTGTTTCTGGGCATGTGGGGGCAGTTGCCTCAATCAGAAAGGGCACCAAAATTTTCCTTTATTTTTTTTTTTTGGCATATCAAGTAGTCACCAGCATTTGTACAATTGCCTGTTATTCATTATTGAAGAGTTATTTATTTATATTTTCTATTTATATTTGTTTATGTTTACTATTGGAAGGCTACATCATTAATAAATCAACAAATATTTATTAAGTACCTATTACGTGCCAGAAACTGTGCTAGACTCCACAGATACAAAACAAAGAATGAAAAATCTCTACTCTCGATGAGCTTACATTCTAAAGGGAGGGGAATGGGAGACAACAAAGCCACATAGAAATATATACAGTATAAATATAAAATTAATCAATACAAATCTATACAAAGTAGTTGAATTCAATGTAGTTAAAGAAGGAAGGCACTAGTTGCTGAGGGGGATCAGGAAATAACTGATGCAGAAGATGATGCCTAAGCTACATCCTAAAGAAACAAAGGGAATCTATGAGGGGAAGGAAAGGAAAGAATGCGTTTCAGGAATGAGGGACACCCACTGCAAAGGCCCAGAGATGGGAAATAAAATGTTACGTATGAGGAACAGAAAGATAGACAATTTGAATGGATTGAAAAGCACAGGAAGGGAAGTAATATTCAATTAGAAAGATAGGCTGAGATTGAGTTGGGTAGAGATCTAAAAGCCAGAGAGGAGAGTATATTTTATCCTATCAGGTAGTGGGAAGCCATTAGAGTTGGCTGAGTAGGATAGCCAGATGGTCAAATCTGTGCTTTCTTGGGCTGATTTCAGGTGCAGATTATTAATAACTATGGGGATCAATAAAGACTTCATTTAAAAGAGATGGTATCTCAACTGTCCCTTGAAGGAAATTATGGCTTTATGAGGTGATGAGCCCATTCTAGACATGGAGGTAAGAGATGGAAGGTTGTTTACACATAACAGCAAGTCAGTCAATTTGCCTCAAATAAAAAGTACATGAAATGAAGGGATGTAAAATAAGTTTAGAAAGGCAGGCCAAGTGATATGAATGGAATGGAATAAGTAAGCCTGGGATTTCAGCAGTGTGACATAATAGAAAGAGCCCTGGATTTGGCATTAGAAGACCTAGGTTTAAATCCTGGCTCTCCTACCTACTATTAGTGTGGCTTTGGACAAGTCACCTAACTTTTCTGAGCCTCAGTTTCCATATCTATAAAATGAGTGAGTTGGATTATATGAACTCTGAGGTCCCTTCCAACTCTAATGCTCTAATTAAGTGAAGGATCAGTTTTCCTAGGCCACTGCAACCTAAACATTTCTCCTAATGGAGGCCACATTGATCATCTCCCAAAATGACCTAACCTGACTTATCTCCTTAGTTCCCTGCCAATGCAATGGTTTCCTTATAGATGTAGTGGAATCTCAGAACCAGCACTGACCCTTAGGAGAATATTGATACCTTACCAACCGAGGATGGAATCAAGTACTACAAGGAGATACGAAGTGCTCAGAAAAGGGATACATAGACACACACTCTTCCCTGTCTGTTTTCTATCTGGTCAGAGTAGCAGGGAAAAGATATAGATAAAATCATATCAGGTAAGTTTAACCTTAGAAAATAGACAAGGTAGACAAGCCTTTCCCATACCTGGGGGCTGTCGGAATCTTACTCTCAATCTATGAATAGCCTGAAACGTCTAATAATACGAATGTGTTCCAGTCTAATAAAATCCATTGGCATTGTTAATATACCTCCCTCCTTCTTAAATATCGCCAATTATGTTACCCCCATATATTTCTGTAATGGTGGCAAATTGTAGTATAGCTCCCCTGCTTTCCCCAACTTTAGCACTAACTGCTACTGTGGTTGCTATCCATTATTGTGTCGTTGTGTTTGTCCTTTGTTACCGAAGAAGACAGTGCCATCAGAGAAATGATGACATGACTTGCACTTGACTTTGTTCTGAGAGAGGGAGGGCTGTGCAAGTCACCAGCCTCACTTCTCCTCCAAAGCCATCTGAATCCAGTGACCTAGTATTCCTCAGAATGACTGGAGATGGACCAGGATGCACTGGGGGACCTTGGGGCCTTTAGGCCAAGATCTTTGCAGGTACTCACTTAGGGTGAAGCAACACCCATTCATTGAATAGGCCCGTTTAAGAAGTAGCCAGGGCACGTCCCTTTTAATGAGGTCAAGAAAACAAAGACATCAAACTGGGTGAGAAACAGCCACAGTTACAACTGATAATCACCCTAAAGCTAGCGGAGTCCAGAAGCCCTTGGCGGTGGTCCATTGGAATCCCAGTTTCAGAGTGTAGTGAGTTTAATGTGCATTACTATAGTGCTGACTGCTTCTACAACAGCACTAATGAAAATGTCAAGTATCTCTGGTTTAAAATGATTTGTAAATATTTGGAAAATATGCTGTTATTCTACCAATATAATACAGTGCATCAGGCAACAGAAAGCATGCTGGAGTCAGAAACAGACAACCTCAACCTGTGCTGTCTACTAGCTGTATGACATCGGACAGGTCATCTAACGCTCTGGGCTACAGATTCCTCAGCTGTAAAATGAGGAGGTTCTGTTAGATTCTATCTAAGGTCCCTTTCAGCGCTAACATTCTCTGATTCTGTGAAATAGACAGGAGTCCTGATTTTATGAGACTTCCCACATCACAACCTGCCTGTATCTCTTAGAAACCAACAGTCAGAACCTCAGGCCCTGTTTATACTGCATTATCTGTTGCGTTGGTTTTTTTAAGTACGATGAATCCACAAGGTGGAATTTTGAACAGAGGAAATCACAAGGGGAAAAAAAACTCTTTCGCAATACTGCTAGTTCAAGTCTAGATTTCATAGTACAGAGAGAACTTCACACTCACTAGATCTATGGGCTTTTTTAACAGTAATAATTATAACAGCTGACTTTTATATAATGCTTTGAGGTAAAGTGCTAATATTTATCCTCTAATGTGAGCCTTACAACAGCCATGACGGTGGTATATAAACTAATGAAGTACAAAAAGGATGTTGAGGATGCATGCTCCCAGGCATCTTCACTGCAACCCAGTATCTCAATTTTAGTTCTCACAGAAGAAGTAGACCTAGAGATGGCTGAAGGTAACTATGGTCAGGCCTGCATAGGCTAGTTCATTGTAATCAAGGGGATAAGGAGACTTGATCATTTCGTATTTTATACACAGGTAGATTTCAAGGGAGCCAGAGCCTTTTAAAAATTCACCAATCTAGGGCATCTAGGTGGCACAATGAATAGAGCACAGTCCCTGGATTCAGGAAGACCCAAGTTCAAATCCAGCCTCAGACACTTGACACTTACTAGCTGTGTGACCTTGGGCAAGTCATTTAACCATGATTGCTTCATCCCCTCCTTGCAAAAAAAAAAAAAATTCAACAGTCTGGAGTTAAGACCTTTCCAAGCACCTTTTCATGAGTAGATAAGATAAAGATAAACACGGGAGTTGGTAAAATTCCTTTAGTGTTGTAGGTTGCACTCAATGTCCTCATTAGTCATTCTATTTTTGTCTGTGCACCCTGTCCTCCCTCTGAGGAAAGAGACCAAGTATAATCAACCTGGTCTGGTCTTCCATAAATATATTTTTTATTACTTTCCTATCAATCATTTCTATTTGTTGAAGACCAATAGTATGTCCAGCCCTGTGACTTCATGTAGCCCCCTGCCTACCCTCCCTGGCAGCGTTCCACACTGTAGACTTTGCTAAAACCACCTCTACCATCAAAACTTACTCCCACTAGTATCTCAAAGCCTTGCTTTCTAGCTAGCAAATCATTTTCCCTGGTAACAACAGTATTTTAGTAGGAGTAACTTGAATTTCTAGAGGGCCTTAAAGTTTATTAAGATCATTGTTGATATCCCACCTCCTGACAGAGGTGATGGGCTCAGTAGGCAGAATGGAATCTTTCGGGACATAAGCAATGTGAGAATTTCTTCTGCTTTACAATACATATTTATTCCAAGGGCTTTGTCTTTTTTTCTTTCTTATTTTTTTCTTTCTTTCTTTCTTTTTCTTATCAATAGGGACAGAGGAGAGGTAGAAGAAAGGGAAAATAAATGCTTGTTAATGGAAAGGGAAAAAATGAACATTCTTTGTTTACCTATCCCATTGAGATAGGTAATATAAATATTTTTATCCCTATATTACAGAAGAGGAAATTGAGGGTCAGAGAGCTTAAATGATTTGCCAATGGTCACACAAATAGTAAATGTCAAAGGTAGAATATGGACTCCAGGCTCAAAATTCCTACTTTACAACAGGGTTTTTCAGTTCCTGAATCTGAGTGACTAAGGGTGGAAATCTCAAGGCTGCTTAGACTTGGAAGATACATACATACATACATATATATATATATGTGTGTGTGTATATATATATGTATGTGTGTATATATGTACATATGTATGTATATATAATATACACAAACATACATATATATGATTATGTGTAGATAGATGAAACAATGAAAAACAATGAAAAAATATCTTTAAGAAGCTTGTTTTTTTTATAGAATCCAAGCCTTGCAGAAAAGTATGAATTCTCAAAGAAGAAAAAAAGAGGGAATATGCAAAGAGACATAACCATGTCATAGGAGAGAGAGAGAGAGAGAGAGAGAGAGAGAGAGAGAGAGAGAGAGAGAGAGAGAGATGGATGGAGGTAGAATTTATGAAAGCAAAAATAAACTTTTCCATTTAAAAAAATCCTCATATATTATTTCTTTAAATTCTCTCAGCACTGAAATACAGGTAATAAAAATATTCTTGGTCCCATTTTATAGATGAGGAAACTCAGGCTGAATTTCCCAATCTAGACTGATTATTGGAATGTGGGTAGGATTCAAACAGTATGAGGAAGGCCATTCCAGTCAGAAAAGACAGTGTAAGACATGAGATGATAAGCATTCACTTTATAGTTTAGAGGACAGTGAGTCTTGCCAGAAAAAAGATTTTGATTATGCTGGCTGACAAATGTGGCAGTTTTTGAAAAGATAAGAATTCCCAATCTGCCCCTCCAAATTGGAGGAATCCCAAGCGAAGGGCAAATGTTCTTTCCCAACTTTGCATACCTGGGTTTCCTTGGCCACTTTCTGATAGCAGAAAGTAAGAAAGAAGCCTGCAGCTTTGACAACAAAGGGGAATGGAGCTGAAACAAACTGTGTTAATGCTTCTGAGAGCTCCCAAGTCACTGACAGCCTGTGAGGGGGCCCTGAATCTGTGGAGTGTCTAGAGGGAGAATCAGCTTTGCAAGTCTTGATGCTTTGTTTTATCATTACGGACATCAAATGGTTCCTTTGAGTTAGCAACTGGAGGGTCTTTGGAGGATTCTGGCATGACTGGAGGAGCCCAGCTTGCACAGAATAGAGAAGGCTGTAAATGTCAAAGGCAGTCCCAGGCAAGACACAGGACGTGGTAGCATCACTTTCCATCAAGGGAAACGATTAATACATATTCATAGGGTCCTTTTAAAGGAAATCATAATTTAGGGGAGAGGGACCACAAAAGCTCAGGTCTGTGCATACTGTCTTCAAATATTGGCATTTATTGTGCTGCATTTCAAAATGGTATAATGGATAGAGACCTGTACTTGGAGCCATTCCGGTCTGGCTCCAGACCAGCTCCAGTGCTCTAGACACTGGATGCCCCTGAATCTCTGTGCGACACCATTTTTTTTATCTGTAAAATAGGTGCAATAGCAGTTCCTCACTCACAGAGTTGGGAAGATCAAATATATTTAAAACCTTTACAAAGCTAAAAGCACTATATAAATGTCAGCTCTTTTTATTATCATTTGATACATTGAGACTTATTTTAGAAGTGATTCTTTCTATCTCTGAACTTCTCTAAAACTCTGTAATCTATAACACAACTCTCATTTAATAATGATGGTTCATATTCATATAGCACTTCAGAGTTACAAGGTTCTTTATCTCCACTGTGCCACTTAATTCTTACTATAACCTCTTTGGGAAGGTAGTGCAAATATTATCACCCCCATTTTACAGATGAGAAAACAAAGGCTCAGACACAGAAAGAGATTTGCCCGATGTCACACAACCATTGGGACCTCAGGAGCTTGAATCCATTTCTTGTATTAGTTTCCTGCCCTCCCCGCTCCAATCCCTCTTCCCCAAGTCACCTGTGTGTTTTCCTAAAGCAGGAATCCCGACCATGCACGTCACTCATCTGCTCAATAAATTACATCTCTCCCATAACCTTTAGGATCAAATATAAACTCCCTTATTTGGCATTCAAACCTCTTCACAACCTCGCCTCAACTACTAGTCATACTTACTTTCTAACTTTCTTGCTGGTTAACTCCTTTTTCTATCCAGCCCCACCTCCAGCTTCTATTGCTATCTCCCCAAAGAAGATTACTTTTCATCTATAGGGTACATATTTTGTATGTATCTATGCAAGTAAATGCTTCTCTCCCCAGACAGAATATTATATATATATATATATATATATATATATATATATGTATATATGTATATATACATATATATATATATATATATATATGTCTGTGTACACACACACACACACATACACAAACACACATCTTTAAGGATAAGGATAATCTCATGTTTGGCTTTGTATACCTAGCATCTAGCACAGTGCCTGGCACCTAAAATACTCACTCATTGACTAATTAATTCCAAATCCAGTGTGTTATCTATATACCATATACCATTTATATACCATGCTCCCTTTAATTTGACACAAGTTTGAATTATTTCCTAGTTGTTTAATGGCTATTAATCCAATCTACCTGACTAGTCTGTCAGCTACTTGAGGCCAGAAATGCTTTCATCATTTTTTCTTTCCTCCCTTCTTTTTTCATTTTGTTTTCTTTCTTTGTTTGTTTTCTTCCTCCTTTTCTCTCCATTCCTTCTCTTTCTTTCATTTTTCACAAAGCACCTGAAAGAGCATTAGACACATAGTTAGTTATAGAGAATATCCCTCCTCCCCACCACAAGCTCAATATTAAAAGGAAGTCTAAGACTAGACCACTCTGGTTTCTACCAATATGTCTTTTGGGGTCCCACCAAGTGCTATGTAAATCAAACTGCTTCTTGGTTCCTGGTTTCTTGGTTTCTCTTCTTGTTTCTTCCTTCACTTGCTTCATCTAATATTTGGTTACTATGCATGTGATCCTTAGAATCTTGTCACAATTAATTTGGCTCCTGTCTCAGATTATGTTCCTAGCTTCTCCCTGACCTCTCTTCCAAGTTCCAGGCCATCTTTCTCCTGTCCCACTAGTACTTCAATCTCAACATGCCACAAACCAAGTTTATTATTGTTTCCTTAAAACTTTCTGACTTTATTAACTTTTCTAATGACCCCACCATCCATATAGTCTCCTATATTTAAAACTTCAGTGATATCTTGACTCTTTCCTCTCCCATACTTCTTATATCCAACCATGTCTTAGAAAATCTATCTCTATAATATCTCTTTACATCTATCCCTTCCTTTCCATCCTCACTGCCATCATGTTAATACAAATCCTCATTACCACCTGCCTGGAATAGTCTAATAAACAGCTAAGAGGTTCCCCAGACTCTGCTTTGTCTCCCTCCAATCCATCCTCATGCCATTACAAGAGGAAACATAGCATGGTGGACTCTAACATGAGGTTCTAGCATTCAAATGCTTCCTCCTATCTTGAAAAAAATCACTTAATCTCCATAGACCTCAGTTTCCTAGTCTAGAAAATGACTAAATTTTATTTGATTAGACCTTTGAAGTCACTTCACAGCCCTGGATCTATAATTGCAAGATTTATCTTCCTTATTCACAGATCAGATCAGATAACCTCTCTGCTCTAGAGAACTGTAGATAGCCTCCCATTGACTACCTTGGAAAACAAGAGTTGCATTATTGTCTGACTCCATTAACTATTCATAGGAGAAAGTACTCACACTTTGAATTTTGTTTTTTCTTCTAATTTTTGGTATACTTGAAATTCGCATCTTTCAACTCCTAAAGACCCCTCCTAAAGAAGTCAATGTCCCCCATGCCACAAATTCATCCTAGACCCCAATCTCCTCCTTGGTATGCCTTGCATAAGACTGTGATAGCAGATACTACAAGGGCATGATCCATATTTTTCCATCCAGCCCTCCTTTGAAACATAAACATTTTCCTTTGAAGAGAGAATTGAGCCACTTTAGCAATGAAATGGTGCTGTAAATACTACACACGTATTTAATGTGTATGGTATGAGCAACCTATCTCAGGATGCATTGAGCTGAGACCATGCTGAATAGGGCTACTACTACTTCTCACCTGTCAGGGTCAGGTCATGGGACTGTTGATTTCCACCTGGTCCTGTGTCCCCTACAATAAATATATCCAACCTGGTAATAGTAAGTCATTCTCACGTAATCATTTTCAGTAATTCATTATTTGCACATTAACACTTGCAGTTCAACTATGAGGCAGAGTAAAATTAAAGCTCCTAGTCTTTCATTCAAGGCCTTTCAGTCTGACACAATACATTTTCAGTCTTACATAATATTATTCCTATCTACAAACTATAAAACTATATTCCTGTCGAACTTTTCTACTGCCTTCCCAAGCATATGCCTGATACATCCTCACTACTATGCTCCTTTTCAATGTCTGTAGTGCATTAGTGGATGGAGCAGCTGAGTGGCAGGCAGGTAGAATGCTGGTTCTGGAACCAGGCAGTTTGTGTTTTCAGTCATATTGGACTCTTTGTGATGCCATTTGGGGTTTTCTTGACAAAGACACTGGAGTGGCTTGCCATTTTTTTTCTCCAGCTCATTTTCTAGAAGAGGACACTAAGGCAAACAGGATTAATTGATTTGCCCAGGGTCACACAACTAATAAGTGTCTAAGGCCAGATTTGAACTCAGGTCTTCCTAACTACAAACCCAGCACTCTATCCATTGCACCAAAAACCTGAGAAGGAAATGGAAAACCACTCCAGTATGTTTGGCAAGAAAATCCCAAATGGGGTCATGAAGAGTTGAATAGGACTGAAAAACAACTAGACATCAGGTTCCATACATCCCTTCATTTCTATTGAATTGCTACTCATAGTTTAAAACCCAACTCAAATGTTGCCATGTCCTTAAAGTTTCCCTTATTACCCCAACTGATTACAGCATTTCTCTCTTACATAGCACTTTGCTATAAACATTCTTACATACTCACACTACTGATTATCTCCAAATCTGCATTTATCTTGGTTGTATATAGTTATTTTCATGTTGTCTCCACCATTAATTGTGAGTACCTTGAGATGAGACTTTTTGCCTTTCTTTGTATCCCACAGACTTAGCATAATGCCTAGCACATAGTAAGTGCTCCATAAATGCATTCTTTTGTGTCATTTATTTGTGCTATCTTTGCATTCATAGCTACCTATAACTTTTATAAGGAAAAGGGATGAGTTTTATCTAAATTTTCTATCTCTCCTCTCAAACAATGCCCCTACATAGTTTGTCTTAATAATTGTTCAACTGAATTGTGAAAGAATCTCATTTTATATGTATTCCTATATATATGTAATATATAGGAATATATGTAATATATTCCTATTATATACATATGATATGCATACATGTAACATATGCATATTACATATGTATGTATTAAACACACACATATCTTCTTTACACCTGCCTCATTCCATCCTCTTCTAGACTTCCAGTACATACCACATTTGCTGACTGCTCAGGAAATTATTATAAGAGCTTAACAACATCATTAGCAATCATTGTCTTTCTAGCTTGAGAACTGTTTACCAATAGATTGTACTTTCCCCTTTGGGTAAATGTTTATTGTCATTAATATTGGGTATTACTGTTTGACATCTTCACATTCTTTCCATCTCTAATTCAGTCCAAAGGTTTGCTGAAAAAAACACCTCTTCCTTTTTTGAATCTCATCTCTAACTTTGAGGAAACTACATCATACTGGGAAAGAAATACTGAATGTGGAGTCAGAGAACCTGGGTTCAAATGTTGGCTCTGCTGCTTACTTTCTGACTGACTTTGAGCAAGTCAGTCAACCCTGGCCCTCACTTTTCTCATTTGTAAAATAAGGAGTTTGTACTATATCACCTCTGCGGTCCCTTCGTACATCAGACCTTTGATCCTATGACCATTTTCCCAATAATATCATCATGCCACCATAATCCCATCATTCAATGACCAGTCAAAGGATTCTAGACCTTTAAACCTGGAAACACTAAAGTAGACTTTTGAAAATACTGCTCTTCCTCTCTCCATTTCCTCATACCCTAATCCCCAGAAGATTTTCCAAATTCCTCCTTTTATTATGCAATTACATGGAGATATGTTCCAGGGTTTTTTTTAAGGGCATGTATAATCCTCCTAATTCATATCAGAGTTCCAAATCTCCAACCTCTGACAAGTAAGGACACACACAGCCCATGTTTTTTTTTTTTTCATTTTAATGAGACCTGTGCTTTCATTGTTGTTTATGCTTTGTTCTTAAAGAAGGCCGTGACATCAGGGAGGTAAGGCCATGACATGCAATTGAGTTGGATTTAAGTGAGGGAGGGCTGTAAGTCACCAGCCTCACTTTATCCTCCTGAGCCATCTGGATCCAGTGACCAGGTATTCATCAGGATGACTGGAGATGACCCAAGATGCAATTAGAGAATAAGGAAGGAGAACTCAAAGACTAAGATTTTAACTGAATTAATAAGTTCAAGTTGAGGGTTGATGATTGACACGAATATGATTTCAGTTTTGTCACTAGGAGGTGTGTCCCTCTTCCACTGAGGTTTGAGGAAAGTTGCAGAGGAGGTGTTCACACTCAACAGTCTTATATTTACCTTTAGGCAAGAACTATACAGGAAACGCTGTAATACCTCTTCAGAAACTCCCAGACTAGACATTGATGTAGCTACTATAAAGAATTGTATTTTGAAGGCGGAGAGAGAGAAAAAAGTTTTCAAAGTTCTAAAAGGTGATGATGTACATTTTCATTGCTATCTTTTATCATTATTAGGTATTATTATTAAAAATAATAATAAAAATGATACTATAATATGCCAATATTAATATAATAGCTATAATAATAACAGCTAAAATTTATGTAGGGTTTCAAGGTTTGCAAAACACTGTATATGGCATTTAATTTGATCCTCATAACCCTGTAAGACAAGGGAAGCTAGGAGTCTAGACCTAGAGTCAGGGAGATCTGAGTTCAAATGCAACCTCAGACACTTATTCTTTGTGTGACCCTGGGTGAGACACTTTGTCTGCCTCAGTTTCAATTCTAAAATAAGGATCATCATAGCATAGGGTTGTTGTGAGAATCAAATGAAAGATTCCTATAGCACATTTTAAGTACTTAATATGTGTTTCCTCCTTTATACCCTCTCCTCCCCACCCAAATCAAAGCCTACCTACCTTCATCCTATCTGTGAGGGGCAAAACTCTGTTTTCAGAGGTCACTGAGTCACAGGACTATTTGCCCTGTTGGTCTAATTAAAGGCTTTTCTTTTTTTAGGAACTCAGATTATTTAAAGAAACAAAGTATGACTTATACTTGACATTGTTTTTCACTGTATACATCTTTAGTTTCGTTCAGAGAGAACTCATTTTAAGGATATGGTTTACACATTGAGGGGTAACCCATGTCCCTTGTTAATGTGCTAAAAGGATTAGAGTCAGAATCCCAGGCACACTCTCTACTCCCAGACCATCTTACTCTTCAAGGTACCACATCTATTTTGCAAAGAGGTCTTCTAGAGACAGTGACCTTGCTTTTGTTTGTCTAACCCAAGGAGACTTGTGTACTTTTAGATGGTAAGGTATTTCTGACCAGGAAGGAATAGAGAGGTGGTCCTATATTCAAAACATAAATGACTATTTCTGGATCAGCAAAACTGTTTAGTGTCACTCCTATCACACAGTATAGATGGGTCACTTACTCTGCCTATATGTAAAGCCTACCTTAAGTACATGGAAGTTTCCTCCTTTTGGTTATTCACGCTTAGCCACCAAAGCATTACCTAAATGTACTATGATGCCTCTCAGTCTTCACAATGGCTGCAGCAACTCTACTAAGGTCACATATAGTACAATTTCATTTAAAAAAAATTTTTTTAAAGCCTTTCCTTTGACTCTTCAGTCCCATCCAGCTTCTGTCCCACATCTCTACACCCTTTCATTTCAAAAAGTTGGGAACACCAGATGTCACAATTACCTCATTACCTACTCTTAAAATCCTGAAATCTGGCTTCAACTTTTGGCTTCACTCTACTAAAACTACCCTTTCCTCAACTGTAAAAAATGAGAATAGTAGCACTTACCTCACTGTGAGAATCAGGGGAGAAAATGTCTGCAAAATGCTTCTGCAATCCCTGTTGTTCAGTCATGCCCAATTCTTTGTGACCCTATATGGGGTTTTCTTGGCAAAGAGGCTGGAGTGATTTACCATTTCCTTTGCCCAGTGGATTAAGGCAAGCAGAGGTTAAATGACTTGCCCAGGGACATACAAGCTAGTGAGTGGTCTTCCTGGCCCAGCACTCTGTCCACTGAATCACCTAGTTTCTTTCAATCTTTAAAGCATCGTAAATGTTAGCTACTATTTCCAATGTCACCAGTGACCTCCTATTCACCAAATCCAATGCCTTTTTTCTTCAGTGTTCATCCTCTTTTACTTGTATGCAGCTTTAGCTGTTATTTATATTTATATTAACTGCTATCTTCCTCCTCTTCCTCCTACTGCAACCTCTCTCCCACCTTAGAGTCTGAGATACCACATTTTTCTAGTTCTTCTTCTGCTTCTAAAACCACTTCTCTGTCTTTTTCATCTTCTTCTTCACCCTTTAATGAGTCCTCCCCAAGGAGCTTCTGAGCATTTGTACTTGGGAAACAGCAAACCTACATATCAGGGTTTGTTTCATTTTTTTATTGTTGATTTTCTAGACTCTAGAAAGAGATGGAGAAAATTATGATAATGCATATAAAACTTTAAAGTGCCTTCTGCAAACATCTTTTTCAGAGAGCCAGTAATTAAACATTTACCAGCATATCCCTGGTTCTGCTCATTCCAGCTCTTCAACATCTCTCACATGAACTCCCCATTTTCTATTCCTACTGCTATACTCTGGGTGGGTGGAAGAGAGAGTTGAGAGTACAGTATCCTGTGGAGAGTCAGGGCAGAGCAGCTTGGTGTAGTTGGAAAAACACTGACTTTGGAGTTGTAAGATCTGTGCCCTTAGGCAGGTCGTTTAATTTCTTTGGGCTATAATTTCATTTATCTGCAAAATGAGGTGGACTAAATAATACGCAAGTTTCCCTCCTGTTCTATATTCCTATGAACCTAGTTGTTATTGTTCAGTCATTTCAGACTCTGCATGATCCTATTTGGAGTTTTCTTGGCAAAGATACTGGAATGGTTTGTCATTTGTTTCTCTAGGTTATTTTAGATGAGGCAGAGGAGGTCACTGGTAACATTGGAAGTAGTAGCTAACATTTATGATGCTTTAAAGATTGCAAGAAACTAGGTGGCTCAGTGGTTAAGTGACTTGTCCAGGGTCACACAGCTAGAAGTATCTCAGGCCAGATTTGAACTGAGGAAGTTGAGTCTTCCAGACTCCAGGCCACCTAACTGCCCATGATCCTAGTACAGGTCCTCATTATCAGCCACCAAGACTATTGCCTCCTTATAGACTTCCTAATCTCCACCACTCTCCTTTCCAATTCATCTTTCATATGGCTACTGGAAGAATCTGTCTTTTGAATAAATCTAACCTCTTGCTCAAAAATCTTTAATGATTCCCTATCTTCTACCAAGCAAAGTTCATTTTTTTTATCTGACATTCAAGGACAACTGAGAGTGTGCTGGCTCTGGCTTCAAAGATTCTAGATCCGCATCCTCGCCTTTGATTCTTGTTACCTGAGTGGCCTCGGGCAAGTCACTTATTTCCCTGGTCCTGAGTTTCCTCATCTTTAAAATGAAAACTAGTTGGCCTTTGAGGAACCTTCCAGCTCCGGAAAAATGATCTAACTTCCAACTCCAGGATCTGTTAAAGTCTCCTTTCCATCCTTCTCTGATCGTTCCCTTCTGTTCACTCCATGATACAGCCAAACTAGATTAGGCAGAGGAAGAAACTGCCTAAGTGGTAGAAGATGAGCCTATGGCAAGGTTCCTGCTGGCTCACACCAGCATCTGACATTGCCACTATTAGAATCTCCTTTTGGCTTAAGGCATTGAAGGTCCCTAACAAAATGCAAATATGTTATCTAAGGCAGTTGGTTGCTAGGTAGTAAGAGGCAAAGCCCTCCTCATCCTCAACAGACCCAGACACTTGGTTATACAGTTGACAACTGGGCAACCAGGAAAGGCAAGGAGCATTGTGGGGAATCTCAAAAGGACAATTTACGGTAGGGAAATTGAATGGAGAAGTGACAGGAGGTTAGCCACTCCAAATAGCTGATTGTATGCTTCTGAATTCAGGACATTTTCCGCACAAGTTAACTGAGCAGCGTTCCCTGGCAGGAGCCTCCCTAATAACTGAACTGGATCATCCAGGGGGAGAGAGAAAGAGACACAGGGAGAGAGAGAGAGAGAGAGAGAGAGAGACAGAGAGACAGAGAGACAGAGAGACAGAGAGACAGAGACAGACAGAGAGGGAGAGGTCTATAATAGGGGTAGTGCCTATAGAGGAGCAGCTAGGATTCGGAACCAAGTCCCTGAGGGTTTGGTAATGAGAGAAATTGGCCTAAGGATGAATGAAAGTCCGACACTGTCAACCTTCCAAAAGTATGGGACTAAGCAGATGAGCACTGCGTCCTGCAAGAGGAAATGAATGCGCTATCTCAGCCCAAACAGTATACAATTTAGATAACGGATTTTGGAGTTGAAACTACCTCCAAATAAAAAAAAAAATCCCGGCTTTTCGGTTTAAGTAAGATGGTGTTATCCCCACTTTCCAGATGACACAATGGAGTCGAGCCAGAAGCAAGGAAAGATTGGCACAGCTAAGTTTGGGGGAGGAGAAAGGACTGAAGCTAAATCAAGGTCACCGCACGGTTCTGAGTGTGATCTGTCTATTCCACATCTGGGAACAGCCTCACTCACAACTTGATCCCCCCCAAACCCCACCCCCGTGGGGCCAAAGAGAATCTGGAGAGCTGAGGAGAAGCCAGGAAGGAGTAGGAGTCCGCCCGCCACCCGAGCTAAGCGATGACTCAGCAGCTGTCTGGCGTGATTGACTGGCGGACCTTAGGGCAGTGGGGGTCCAGGGAGGAGGGAATGAGGGGGGCCGGGGTGGAGGGGAGGTAGCCTGGGGTGTTCACTGCTGTTTACGTGGCCCGTGCTGAGGCTTGTGGGATTATTAAATGGAGTGTGATTATGCCTCTGGCACACTGTCTTTGTACCTGGGCGCTGCCTGGGCTAATGAGCTTAAGAGGAAACATTTTTCTTTTCAGGCCCCCGAAAACCCTGGTGCACCCCACCCCTCGACCCCAGCCTGCCCAGTGATGATGGACAGGAGAAAAGGTTGGACCGCTCCAGCTGAGCCAATGTGGTTTATTCTCCTCCCACTCAGTCCCGTCTTTTTATTCGCACCATCGCCGTCACCCCCAATGTTTCCCTCCCTCATTCCTCGACCCTACCCCTTCACTCTCCTCTACGCCCTCATTGCCTGAACCCCTCACCTCCTTTTTCTCCTCCCAATGTTCCTCCCTTCCCCTGTCAAGCCGTAGTCTTGGGGAGACTAAGGTTGAACCATTCTAGTGGGAAAGTGAATGTCTCAAACATCTATCCTATCCTATAGCAAACCCCCTCTCCCCTGGGTTATCACATTATCACACTATCATTTCACTCCCTCATCCTGTTCTTCAGTCTTCTCTCCTCCCTTCCGTCCCCTTCACCTCCTTCTTCCCTTCCCATTTCTCTCACCTTCTTCCCTCTTCCCACTTTGCTGCCTGATCAGAGGTCAGGAAATGAGACAAGAACAGCAGCAGACAGGAGACTGCCACATTTCCCCTCCATTCCCTTATATGCTTTCTTCCATTCCTCTCATTCCCTCAGCCCCCAGACTCTTTATTCCTCGCCCTCCCCCAACACTCTCTCTCTCTCTCTCTCTCTCTCTCTCTCTCTCTCTCTCTCTCTCTCTCTCTCTCTCTCTCTCTCTCTCTTTGTTCCTGATGTGAAAAATAGGGAAGTAGAGGTTCGAATCTCCAGCGGGGGATGCATGACACTTCTCTCTCTTAGCTTACCTTTATTTCCTTCATCCCACCTTTTAGAAACAGTGCTATTTCCCTTACCGGCTCACCGATCGCCATCCCCATGCATTTATCTTTATTCCCCTCACTCTTCTAATCTCCCTGCTGGCCCTAAAGATACTCCGGTCTGGTCACCCGACAAAAGTCCGAGTTGTTCCACGCCACTTGATGAGGTGAGAATCACTTTTCTCACTGCCTTGTATTCTCCTCCCTCTCCGGCTCTTTCCATTACACGCAGAAGTGGGTACAAGCATCTCTCTCTCTCTCTCTCTCTCTCTCTCTCTCTCTCTCTCTCTCTCTCTCTCTCTCTCCTCTCTATCTCTGTGTCTGTCTTACACACACACACACACACACACACACACACACACACCCTACTAACCCCGTACCTGAGCTTCCTAACTGTGGATAAGTCTAGGAAAGGAAAAGGGGGCACAGTCCCTTACCCAACTCCTCCCGGACGTCCCCCTCCCACCCTCCGTTCCTTCGAAATGACAAGCTAACTTCCCGTGCTAAAACTACTCAGAGGACAGTTTTACCAATGTCACTCCTTTGGGGGCTAACGTTGATGTTTGTCGAAAATCCCACCAGGTTAAGGCTGGGGCTTGAAAACTCCCCCGGTAGGCTCACTAGGTAGTGGGGCAAGCTAGTGCCCCTGGCTCCTACCCCAGGTCGGGTACCCTGCTTGAGATTCAAAAGGACAGAACCGCCCAGGGCTGGGGAGCTCTAAGCAACTGGCCTCTGTAGACTTAAGTGACCACTCTCCAGCCTCCCCGGGGATCTCTGGGCAATTTTCTGTGACCTTTAGTTAAAAACCAATATCGATCAGAAGACCAACTTTGACTTCCTCCCTGGGGTGCTCTCTTATGACAAGTGCGTCTGCATGACTGAGTAAACAGGTGCTAATATGAATTTAAACCTTTTCCCATAAGGTCCTTTGGGGAAGAGGGAAGGGAAGAGGAGAGTTACTCTGCAGACAAGGGTGGCATCTGCATGACACGACAATATTCGGATGGCACAACAAACTAGTTTGGAGGGAAAAACTCACAAAGACTGACTTCAGAATAACTTGTTGGTTATTTTGCATCTTCTCCCCTCCTTCTGTGTCCTCCCTTTGCCCCAGCTCTCTGAAAAGATAATAAAAAGACCTCTAGATATTTGGAAACATTCTGAGTGACTGAACTGTTCATTTTTTTATCTGGATTCTGGGTGTGCTTGAGGGAACAGTACAAGAAACACACTGGACTATTGAGACTGGAGATCTAGATTCCTTGATTTGCTTTTTGACTTTGGGAAAAGTCATTTAAATTTAAGTTTAAACGTGGAAGGAACTTTATCAATTATCCATTCCAATCCTATAATTTTGCAGATAAGGAAACTAAGGCCAGAGAAATGAAATGGCTTTGCCAAGGTCACATTGAAAGTAGGGAAAGGACCCAGAATTTGCTCTCCTATCTCCTGCCTCAGTTCCAAGTCCAGTGTTCTTTACATCAAAACATAAGTAACAATAGAAAGTTGAATTTAAGTTCCTCAGGGAAACAGCTCATGTTTGCGTTTCTGTCCTTTAATTCCAAGGAGAGAATTGGGTGGATAGGTGGGAAAGGTAAAGAGGAAAGAATGGGAGGAATTGGGGTATTGTAGACAAAGACTTTGAAAAGCATACTGCTATATACAATGGTAGAGTAGGCCTTTCTCAACAAAGTCTTAAGAGCATTCAAAAGAGGAGCCTAAAAGGGGATGGGGGGGGCGGGGACGGGGAAGGAAGATGAATTACTTTTTCAGTACTGGAGGGAAGGGTAAAGAAAGGTGGAGGAGGCTTCCCACAGTATACCCTTCTCTATCTGCTACTTTCTGCAACTTTCTACCATTCTTTGTAGCCCGAGATCAATTTAGGAAAAGAAACTGCTAATCAAGCAAATATTGAGCACCTAAGCACAAAGGATAAAGTTATGCCTATTAGCACAGAGCTAATGAATATATGCAAAAATGTGAGAACAAAATGAAGTTAATAATTAATAAACATGCTTATATATGTGTGCACACAGTAATTAAATACAAGATACTTTAAGATGAAGGACACTAGCATTTACCAGGAATTGGGAAAAGAAGGCTTCATGGTGCTGGAGCAGCAGATTATAAATTGGAAGTTAATGAGGGAGTATACTCCAGGCCTGAGGAATGGCCAGTGCAAAGGCCCAGTGTCTGGAAATGGAATGTAGTGAATGAGGAACAGAGAAATGCCAGTTCTGTTGGAATGCAGCATGTGGGAAGGGAAATAATATTGAGTGAGTTTGGAAAGACAGGTGAAAGCCAGAATGCATAGGACTTTAAAAGCTAAACAGGGGTGTTATAATAAATTATTCCAGAGGTAACCAGAAGTCACTGAAATTGGTTGGTTGAATAGAGAGGAGTCATGTTAAGCCATCCATCTAAAGAAAGTAGACTTACAAACCAATCATCTACATGCTGAACTGTTCGCAAGCATCTTAGATATTTGGAAACATCTCAGCAGTGCACAGAAATTTTCACTTTAACTTGGATGTTTGGTGCAAGACAATAGAGGTCAAAGCAAGAAAAGACTATGACAGTGGACAAGAATGTCCATCTTTGTTATGTATGTCATTCAGTTCTCTTATTAATATCTGAGGCCTAGGAAGAGCTGGCCTTGAATGTTGACGGAGTAGGCAGTTGCCTGTGTATTATGAATTCAGTAAGAATCATACTGTAAGAGTAAGAGATCAGACTTAGGACAATCACTCAGTCATTTATTAAACACTTACTATGTGCATTAGTCAGCAGTGTTTTATACCTCTTTCCAGGGAACAGGTTGGGAGAGGAAATTGTAGAAGAGGGCCCTAAGTGCTGAATGAGAGAGTGGCACAGAGAAGAGACTGGAGATAGATATCATCTGGTTATGAACCTGACAGTAGTTGTGTGGGCACAGAGGCATGGGAGGGAAAGAGCCCACGCCTGGTGTCATTTTCTCCCTTTGGCAGGCTGCTGTCATCTCTCCTGCAATGCCTTCCCACAGTTCAGCTATTCTGGCCACTGGCCAGCCTAATCCTAGCTCAGGTCTCCCATATAGGTCCACAACATCTAGCAAGCTCTCTCCACTTACCTTCAGAACAGCCGCTGCACATCAGCCAGACACCTCTGTCTGTGCCTGCCTCCCTCTCTCATTCCCACGCCCACTCCATCCTCACACTGTCACCACCCCCTCCAATGAACCTGAGTTCAGGAACATGGTAAGAATCCCCAATCCCCAGCCCCAGCTTGGCCCCCAGGAGCCGTGCAGGGCAAACCAGGCCTGTGTTATTGATGCAACTATCCTCCCCCAAATGTTCCCTGGTCTAATCACTTTTTTTAAAACTCCACAAACACAATCTCTGCACCATGATCAATTATTTAGCAGAAAATGATGCATTGAGTTAGAAACTAAATGCCATTTAATATGCCCTAGGAATTCTAATTACATGCGATCACTGTATGCCTAATGAAAAGTTTCCCTTTCTCGTGTTTTTGAAATCTTCCTGGAGTGGAGAGGAGCCAAGATCTATATGCTTTTGGTTAATGTTAGGAATGATATGGCCCTTTTAATGTAATCAGTTTCCCTTCCCCGCTACCCCCACTCCAGGTTGTCCTTGTGGACTATTTGTTTTCTTTCTGTTTTGCAAATTACTCCTTTTTCAAGGTTGTTTGTTTAATGACAGGAGGTTATTAAGCAAACTGAGCACCCAGCCTTTAAGCTAATCATGGAAAAGTGACAATCTCGATTGGGAAGGATTCAATATTTAAGAGGTCCCTTTGCCAGAAGCAGTTGTCAGTCTAACGGTTTGGGTCCCTTGAGTTAGAGGACTCACTCAGAAGCTTTAGCTGAAATAACATGATCAGGTTTTATTGGAAAGTTGACCCCAGCCAGACTGCCTGCTACTCCCTCTATGAGCTGGGGGAATTCCCAAAGGAAAGAGGGCCAGAGGCAAGGAGCAAGCAAAATG
This sequence comes from Potorous gilbertii, assembly GCA_028658325.1. Taxonomy (NCBI): domain Eukaryota; kingdom Metazoa; phylum Chordata; class Mammalia; order Diprotodontia; family Potoroidae; genus Potorous; species Potorous gilbertii. Next base: position 256,617,442 of record CM053771.1, read on the forward strand.
AGGGAAAGACACATTCACTCCAAAGCCTTTCCATTCCATATGCAAAAGACTCAATTAATTTCCCTGTCCAAACTTCTTCTTCACCACTTGGATTTCATACTCAGATTAATGGAAGCCTCCTCCCTGTCCCCACCTCCATCCTTCCTCAAGCTCTCTCATTTATGAGTCAAACTTGTGCTGTTCAGTCATTTTCAGTTGTGTTCGACTCTTCATGACCCCATTTGGGGTTTTCTTGGCAAAGATACTGGAGTGGTTTGCCATTTCCTTCTCCAGCTCATTTGACAGATGAGGAAACTGAAGCAGAGTGAAGTGATTTGCACAGAGTCATACAACTAGTAAGAGACTGAAGCCAGATTTGAACTCAGGAAGATGAGTTTTCCAGACTCCAAATCGGGCACTTCACCCATCGGCCACCTAGCTTCCCCAAGGGTCAGACTAAGGGTTCTCTAAGCTGGGATGCCCTGGGCATCCCCCCCAAACTAAAGTCATAATTATTTGTGTCTAAGGACTGACTATCACAATTCCTAAGTAAGAGCTGGGAATAACCATCCTACTCAAAATAAGTATGTAAATAAGTATATAAAAATATACATGGTAAGCGCAAAGTATTTTGAGGAGTAGGAGAGGGGAGCACTAATGGGGGACCTGGAAAGACCTCCTATATGTAGTGGATGACACTTGAGTTATTCTTCAAAGGAAGTTGGGGATTCTAGGAGGGAGAAGCGAAGAGGGAGAGTACTCCAGGCATGGGAACAAACTTGGAAAGATTGGAATGGAGAAGACTATGGGGGTCTTTAAAACTCAAGTAGAGAGTTTTATACTTAATCCTACAGGCAATAGGGAGTCACTGAACTAAAGGATTGAATGTTTGACATAGTCAGAACTGTGCTTTAGGAAGATAAAATAATTTTTTTAAAAAAGCATGCACTTATTAAATACCATTTATCAAGCACTGTGTTAAGTACAATCCTCAAAATAACCCTGGGAGGTGGGATGCTCTTATCATTCCCATTTTAAAGAGGAGTAAACTGAGGCAGACAGCGGTTTAGTGACTTTTCAGTGGTGACACAACTAGCATTGTCTCAGGGTGGATTTGAATCAGTTCTTCTTGGCTCTATCCACTGCACCTCCTAACTTTCAATTTGAAATCTAAGTGGAGAATGACCTAGAGTGGGGAAGAGGTTTGAGGCAGAGATCAACCAGAAGACTATTGGAGCAGTCCATTTTCGTGTTGACGAAAGCCTATACCAGAGCAGTGGCAGTATCAGAGGAGAAGAGATGTATACTATGGAACACGTAGCTGAAGTGCTACATGTAGGCAGTAAGAGATGCAAGACCAGAGGGTAAGGTTGGACAAGTAAATCTGAGAATCAACTGCTAGATGTGATCACTGGCTTCATGGGAAATGATGAAATCATTAAGTGAAATAGTCTAGAGAGAGGAGAGGAAAGAAGAGGACAGGAGGGGAGAGGGGAGGAAAGGGGAGGGGAGGGGAGGGGAGGAGAGGGGAGGGGACAGGATGGTCTAGGACAGAGGCTTCAGGGACAACAATGGTTAATAGGCACGACCTGGCTGACTAAAGATCCAGCAAAGTGCTGTACTCTTTCCACTATACCTCACTCTCAGTCACTTAAATAGTCGAGTCCTTCTCTTTGGAACTGACAAAAGGGGATGCAAAGACCTAGTTCTCCAGTCACCACAAAAGGGGCCCTGATACTCTCTGTACTAGAGAGTCTAGGCTCATACCTCATTGCCTTATCACCTAATTCAGCATCCTTCAACTCCTTAGCCCCACCCTTACCTTGTTTCCAAAACTTTAGAAAAAACTGTGAAATAGGCAAAGTATTTCCTCCTCGCTCTCACCCTCAAGTAGTCATTGCTGCAGGCCATCTCCATGAATGTCTGCCATGGCGCTTCACCACGCATCAGGGTCCAAACTGTTTGCCTTTCCTTCCCCACCCCAAGACATCTCTTCTAAGTCCCGTTTCCTCATTGCCTGATTTCTGTTTAAGTCAATTCTACAAATAATTCTTAATTGTCCATTGTTTCATAAGGCACTGTGCTAAGGCTTGAGGGACCCAAAGATGAAGGACACCACAGTCTTTGCTCTCAAGGACTTTATTTAACCAGGGGCATGAGATTCATATACAAATCAGTATGATCTAAATTAGATGGTGATGATCAAAGGCAAAGGTGAGGTTTCAACAAAGTACCATCAGAAATAGGAGGGTAAGGTCACTTTCCACTACAGAGCTCAGGAAAGAGTTCATGTCACTTGAACAGGACTTGAGGATTTCAGAGACGCTTTCTCAAGTGCCAGTCAATTACAGGCTAAACTAATACACTCTAAGTTGGTAATGGCCAACAATTGGTAAACTTCCCAAAGAAATCTACATTTAACAAAAAGAAGACCTTAATTCAGAGGATTAACCTCTAATCCGGAGATATTTATGTGATGGAGGGTAGCATTACATCTCATAGGCAGATGCTTACTCTGCCTACATTCTTATGTTTCCTCTCCGGTCCTGCCAAACTCATCTAGTTATCCTTTTTTTCTCCCTTCCTCCCTACCCCTCTCCCACATACCATGCTCAGCCTCCCATGCTGTAGCTTTACAGATTTTCTTCCTCCTTTCTGGCATGCCCTCCTCCCCTCTTTTCCTTCCAATCCAGGTTCATGCTTAAAACCCTACAAAACTACTGCTTTTGTAAAGCTTCCCATAATTAACCCCTACCTGACTGTTGACTCGTCTGCTCAATCCCTCATCATCACTTCTGTACTTAGTTGTATTATAAATTCAAATCTTAGGAAAATTTGGGTGCAAGATACAATGTCTTTTCACTCTCTTTTAAATACAATTTGTTCAGCCTGTTAATGAGGTAAACGAGATGCAGTGGTTATGTTTCTGCTACTCAATGTTTTTCACATTTAAAGTCACTTTAGCAATAATCAGAGACAGCTAACATACTCAATACAAGTGATTCTTATTAATTAAGGGAAGCCTAGCAAGAAATGGTGATGGGTCCTCATTATCTGTTTTAATGAATATACGAAGTCAAAAAAAAAATCTGATAGTTCTTGATTCATAGAATGTTAAGGATGGAAGAAACCTTCGAGATTGTCTAATCTAGATGCCTTATTTTAAAGTTAGGGAAATTGAGACCTAGAGGAATAATGTGACTTCCCCAAAGTCACACAAGTATTAAAGCAATTGAGACAGGATTCAAACTCCTATCTTCTGACCCCAAAATCTGACCCCCAAAACCACACCACAGTTGCCTACATATTAAGCTCTCTACGTGGATCAAAACAACTGTCTAAGCTGTCATATTTTCCCCTATGTGTCATATAGACAGTCTCCAGGTAAGGGAAACCTTTGACCTAGAGGCCACTTGTGACTTTCTAGGTCCTTGGGAGGCAGCCTTTTGAATGAGTCCAAGTTTTATAGAACACATCCTTTTATTTAAAGGAATTTTTCTGTGAAGTTTGGATTCAGTCAAAGGGTAGTACTTGAGGACCTAGAGGGCCATATGTGGTCTCACAGCTGGAAGTTCTCCACCGTTGAGACTCTAGCTCCACTATCACATGCATCCCCATCCTCCAAGATGAAGATAATGAAGTTGAAAAGTCCTGATGGTTCATAAGTGGCAACTTGAGAAATGGTTGATATATTTCTGATTGAGAGATTATGCAAAAATAAAGGCCCTAGTTCCTTTGGAAAAGTGTTACGTTTCTATTGGCTTCACAACATGACTAAAATGGAAATATGTTTTACATGACTGCACATAGAGAGCCTATTCACTGTCTTGAGGGAGGGAGGGAGTAAAAAAATTTGGAACTCAAAAAATTGCTAAATGAATGTTAAAAATTATCTCTACAAGTAATTGGAAAAAATTATACACATATATGGATACACACACACACACACATATATAAACATTTTTAAAACATAAAACTCTTTCTATTGGCTTTCTCTTTCACATTCAAAGACCTGTTGGACATATATTCTCCCCAGTACCTCTAAAAATTTGTCTCTGTACCCATACTCTTGACTCATTCTTGACTCACAGGAAGATATATACATCTTCTTGACTGTCCTATGGGATGACCTTGATCCTAGGCCCTTTGTATCCTTCAGTGCCTTCCTCCAACAATTACCTTGTCTCTCTTTTCTTGCATCTTCAGGCCTTCCTGAATGCTTCTGTTGATCCAATATATCACCAATTTACACACACACACACACACACACACACATACCCACAACACCCATATATATATATATATATGCACATATATAATACATATACATATATACCCTCTCCCTAGGTCCTTCTACGTCTTTCCTCATTAACAGACTTCTGGAAAGAGTAGTTTATATTTTGTCTCCATTTTTTTAATCACCCGTTCACTCTTCAAGCACTTGAAGCTACTTTTGCCCCTTCTCCAACTCAAATCACTTCCTTTTAGGTTACCAATGAACTTTCAGTCACTGAATTTTTTAAAAAAAATTTTAAATCTTTATCTTCCTTGATATCTCTCTCTCTCTCTCTCTCTCTCTCTCTCTCTCTCTCTCTCTCTCTCTCTCTCTCTCTCTCTCCACTGCATCCAACATGGCCCACCATATCCCCTTAAAATCAACACCTCCCTTCGTATCCTGACACTGCATTAAACTATTATATTAAGCTGCAAATCAATGTTCCTGCTTCTCATCCCTCCCCTCTGTGACCCATCCTCCACAAAGATGACAAAGTTTTGGCCTTGTCATTCCCATCTTTCAAAACCTTCGGTGCCTTCTCATTCCTATAAGATAAATACACACTCCTCAAGGTGCAAATTAAGGCCCTCCTCCACATACAAGTTCTCACCTGACTTTTCAGCCTTATTTCATGCTATTCCCTATATACTCCATCAAACTGAACTATTAGTTCTTCAAACTTAACATTCCCTATCCCACTTCCATATATTTACTAGAATTGGGGCAACTAGGTGGTGCAGTAGATAGAGCACCAGTGCAGGAGTCAAGAGGACCTGAGTTCGAATCTCACCTCAGACACTTGACACTCGCTAGCTGTACGACCTTGGGCAAGTCACTTAACCCCAATTGCCTCATCCTAGGTCATCTCCTGTTATCATGATAAATATCTGGTCACTGGATTCAAATGACTCTGAAAGAGAAGTGAGGTTGGTGACCTGTACAGCCTTCCCTCACTCAAAACAAAGTCAAGTGCAAGTCATGTCATTATTTCTCTGATGGCATGGTCTTCTTTGGCAACAGACTGCCTGGAATGAACTCTTACCTTACCTCTTCTTGAAATTCCTCTTTTCATTCAAAACTAATTTAATGTATGACCTCCTTTAGAGGCCTTTCCTCATTCCACTAGTGCTCTCTCCCCTCCTCCTCATGTCTGTTCATGTAATTTTCCATCTCCTTTCCAGCAGCCTTCTTAGCCTAGAAATGGTTCAGTCCTTGCAATCTTCTCCTCTTATTGACAAGTCCTTGCTTCCTATCACACTACCATTTCATGGAGAAGCTATCCACTTTCACTTCACTGCTGACTTTCTGGACTTATGCATCTCCTCCCCAACAGTCTTATTACCTGCATCACCTAATTCACTATTCTGTGTATGACAAATACTTAATAAATGCTCCTTGGGTTAGATTAGATTGGAGTTCCCCTCCTCAGGAAACAAAGCAGATTAAAATTAGAGAACAGAAACTAGCTGAACAATGTTCAAACCATCCGTAGATCTGATACTACTATCTGTTGGTGCCCATGGGATAGAGACAGGCTGAACTCAGTGCCCGGCTGTATTATGTATTCCATAATGAACCGAAGCAAAAAAAGGGAGGGTGAAAACATCATGGGAGTAATGGTCTTACCCATCAAAACTGTATATTGCCCTACTCACTGGATTCAGATGGCTCTGGAGGAGAAGTGAGGCTGATGACCTGCACAGACCTCCTTCACTCAAAACCAAGTCAAGTAATAGTCATGTCATTATTTCTCTTCTATTATTTGGCAACGAAGGACGAACACACACACATTGTCCTACTTCTCCTCTCTGCCCATACTCTTTCTTGTGAACACTTTGCATCCACTGCCCTGCCTAGTTTTAACTTCACAGAACAAGATGCCCATCCCAGGAGAAGTTGGTCTAAACTCACCACCACACTGCCAGCTCAAGCTTTGTGAAAGACTACCTCCCTCAGCCTCCTCTCCAACTCTGATTGGAGGGCTGGAGGGCGAAGTACCAAACTCCTCTCAAATGCCTTCCTTTATAGACAGCAGATACTGGACTCAACTCATTCCACTTTGTATCTGCTGCCCTACCTGGTTTCAACTCCAGGGAACAAGATATCCCCTGGTATCTCGTTCCCAGGGGATATCTTGTTCCCTATCTCACCTCCTGCTGCTGACCCCTTTTTCCCTTCCTGCCTCTTGTTTTGTGTTACCTCACTTTTTAAATTATTAACCCTTTGAGAGCAATGATTATCTTTTTTTTTTATTAATTGTATCCCCACTGATTAGCATGGTGCCTGACACTTAATAGGTGCTTAACAAATGTACATTGGACTGTATTAGATGAGACCACATATAACCCACAATGGATTGGTTTGATTCAACACAGACCAACCCCTTTGCTTCTAGCTATGTCCCTTAAATATCCCAGTACAATTTCTACCAAAACCAACTGCTGCTTGTTTCAACTGTTAGCCACAATGCTGGCAGGATGGAAACATCCTAGGGGAATCTTGTGTGCACAGGTTAAGCTATACTGTCTGCTCTATTACCACCACCTAGCACCCTAACTCTCCTTTCTACATTGACATAGGACTCTAGGATCTGAGTCTGTAAGCAACAGGTGGAATGCCCAGGGGCAAGGGAGGCTCTCTCCCCATTCAAAGCAAGGTCAGGAAAATACCCTGGAGGAAGGAGCCTGGGGCATCATTGATTGATGATTTGTCTCTTATAAAGAATCAGCCTGAGGCAGTGTCCTTTACAGCCCTTTCTCTTTCTGGGGAAAGCAATGCAGCTGCAGGCTCTAACATTTAGTGAACTAAGGCTTGCTAGGGAAAAAAGATGCTAAGAATAAGAAAATGGTGATTTTTTTTTTTAGGTTTTCCAGGAACAGAAGATGAATAAAGCCCAGAGTCTTAGTGATAATGGTGTAATGTTAATAGACCACAAAGAGAAATTTGAACAACTCAGCTCTTATTAGCTTAAGGTTTCTCCATGGAGAGGAATCTCCAAAGTACAGAAGGTTAGAACAACATGGTGAAAATGGAATTTAAGTCCAAGACAGAAGATTATAAGATAGCATCTTATATCTGCTTTAAAGGGGTTCAGAGCTCTAGGCTCAGATGAATCACAGTACTCAAGAAACTTGTAGAAATAACAGAGAAAACTATTCTTGGAACAATCATGGCAAAGTCTTTTATGATATATTAATGGAAAAGATGAATGATGGCAGACTGATACAACTGATGCAGATTGCTCCAATTAAATGGATTTGTAGTCAGAAAGACCTGAATTCAAATCTAGTCTCAGATATTTACTAGCTGTATGACCCTGAATGAGTTCACATAATCTTTATATGCCTCAGTTTCCTCATCTCTAAAATGAGCATTACTACCTACCTCTCAGGGTTGTTTGTGAAGATAAAATGAGATCACATTTGTAAAGCACTTTGCTAACCTTAAAGCAATATGTAAATGTTAACAATGATGATGATAGGTGGTGATGATGATGATGATGAACACTGGCGAATTTCTTTTCAGAAGGAAACAAGCAGGATTATAAGAGAGGAATGTTATATAAGGAGTAGACAAAGAAATGCTTAACAGAAAAAAAAAGACTCCTGGGGATGTAAGGAAGAACATGTTGGTTACCTTGAAATATCCAATTGTGGCTCTAGAGTTGTAAGAGCTTATCATATGAAGGAAGAATTAGATGTGTTCTATGTTGTTGCATAAAATAGAATGAAGACCGATAAGCTGTTACAGAGAGGCAGGGGCAGCTAGGTGGAGCAGTGGATAGAGTGCCAGGCAAGAGTCTGAAAGACTCATCGTCATGAACTAAAATCTGGCCTCTGAATTACTGGCTGTGTGACCCTGGGCAAGTCACTTAATCCTTTTTACCTCAGTTTCCTTATCTACAAATGAGCCGGAGAAGGAAATCACTCCAGTATCTATGCCAAGAAAATCCCAAATGAGTCACAAAGAGTAGAACACTACTTACTGAACAACAGGAAGGCAGATGTTGGCTTAGTATAAGAAAGAGCTCTCTAGTAATTAGAGCTATCTGACAATGAAATGCATTATCTCCTAAAGTGCTGAGTTCCCTATCACTGGAAGTGTTCAAGGAGGAAGGAGAAGATAAATCAAGGTTACTGCTATTGGGATTTTTGCATTGAGTGGGAGATTGGCCTAAATTAACTCAAAATCCCTTCCAATTACAAGATTTGTTATGATCAAACATGATTCTGTGGTTTAATAATAATAATGCCTTATATTTAAATTAATGAAGATCCAAGTGCTCTCAATGAAAGCAGATCAATGAAGACTTGTAAAAACTAAGTGAATTATATGGATGCTTCTTAGACATTGTTCCAGTTGTTTCAGTCATGACCAGCTCTTTGAGACTCTGGGATTTTCTTGGCAGAGATGCTGAAGTTATTTCTTTCCCCAGTTCAATTTACAGAATGAGGAAACTGAGGTAAATAGAGTTAAGTGACCTGCCCAGGGTCACACAGCTGGTAGCGTCTGAGCCATACCATCAAACGTGGGCATTTGAACATTGGTATATAAGCAGCTGAAAAGTTTTTTGACTTTTCTGTACATATGTTAACTAAAATTTTCAAGCAATAAGCTAGAAAGGTAGATGATCCAACGTCAGAAACCAGAACCAAGCACAGCTGATACAGTTTTGCTAGGCAGGGCAGGACTGGGTATGATTTCACAACTTCTCCATCACTTGGTCCCCCGCACTGTTACAGGCTGTGTGTGGGCTCAATGGCAACATGAGACACAGCCCAAGCCAGCACCCAAAACCCACAAATATACTCCCACCACACCCCTACACACATACACCACAATAACAATACAAGGAGAGAAGGCAAAAGAGCAGACATCATGAGCACAGAACTGCAGCTGTTCTGTGCCTCCCAAACTCCCTTTTGTAATCTTGTCTCCTCTTCCAACTCTGGCCAAGCATTGTCTCTTTACAAAATAACATGTTCCCAATTCTTCTAGTCCACACTGCCAAATAACACTTGGTCCACCAACAACTCCGTTGGGGTTTTCTTGGCAAAATACTTGAGTGGTTTTCTGCTTCTTCTCCCGGCTCATTTTAAACATAAGGAAACTGAGGCAAACAGGGTTAAGTGATAAGCTCAAGGTTACACAGCTAGTAGGTTTTGACTCAGATCTTCCTGACTCTATACACTGAGCCACCTGGCTGCTACTAGCAACCTTAGCACAGTTCAGTACTTCAAAGCTCTATGATTTCATTGGTGTACTCTCTTCACAGATACAAATTACACTTGTCTTAGTAGATGGTTTAATGAGTGCTAAGGCAATAATCATAAAAACATCCATAATAGTAGGAATAATTGTCCTGTAGCCAACCCAGTGATGAGCTTTTCTGTACTTTGCTAGGAAGGTGCTCATATAAGAGGCATATCATTTGTCATAAGGCCCATACTCAGGCCTTTATAATCTGATTGAACCAGCCAGAGCTTATGTTATGTTAAGATGCCCTGACCTAAATGCAAGGGTGTTCAACTGCTCCCTAATCATCAGATCCTTCTGTGGGCAGTGTGCTAAAAAGAACTCTTCCATGAGATGTCAGTAACATCACCTATGCAGCTAGGTGATGACATGGACAGAGCACCAGGCCAAGAGTGAGGCAGACCTAAGTTCAAATCCAGCCTCGGACACTCATGGGCCTCGTGACCCTGAGGAAATCACCTAACCTTGCTTGCCTCACTTTATACAACTCTAAAATGGCAGTAGTAACAGCACCTGCCCCTCAGTGTTGTTGTGAGAGTCAGATGAGATTATATTTGTGAAGTCCTTGATTCAGTGCCTGGAACATAGTAAGAGCTAGATAAATGTTTGTGGCTTGTTTGTTTGTTGTTTGTGGTTTTTGTCATCGTCATTGTTATCTACCTCTTCGGCTCACGTTACCCAACCCTCTAGACAAAGGGAAAATAAACAAATTTCAGAATCAGGTTCGTCGGATGGTATTTAGCTTTAGAGCTAGAAGGGATGCTGGAGTCTATCTGTTCTCAATTCTTTATTTTCTGTTTGAAGGAATTGAGGTCTAGAGAGTTTCAAGTGAACTTCCATGACTTGCATTGAGGTCTTCTGCCCCTAAATCCAGAATGTTTTCAGGTAATGATCCATTCCTTTAAAAGTAAGACCTTTCAGTTATACCCACTAACTCATGAATATGTTGAATGAACCTTTGTCCCTGATATGAAATGCAAGACTTATGAAATCTAAATACACTTGTGGAAACAAAATTTAATTTACTCATGAACACTAAATGGCTCTAAGGCAGCTAGAACAACTTACTTAAAACTAATAAATAATTTTCCTTGACAATAGAAGTGTAAAAGAATGTAATTAATTCCTGAATATATTCATGTTGTTCTCTGCTGCAGAACAAAGAAAATTTGTGGAATTTTATATGCTTGTGGAAGGTGTGGTGCTAGGCAATGAGAAGGGATACAGAAAGGTATCAAAAACTCAACCATCATTTAGTAAGTGACTACTCTATGCCAAGTACTTTATGAAGATGGCAGGGATGGAATCAAACAGTCCCTGCCCTCAAGGACTTTACATTCTGAAGAGACAACATATTAGTAAGTAGATAATAAATATATAATAATAATATAGCCTCCATATGGTGCTTATTATGTGCAAAGTACTGTGCTAAGCTCTTTACAGTTATTATCTCATTTAATCCCCATAACAGCCCTGAGAGGTAGGTGCTATCATTATCTCTATTTTACAGATGAAGAAACTGAGGCAGAGAGATTAAGTGACTTGTCCAGGATCACAGGGCCGTTAAGTATCAAATTCAAGCTCAGGTCTTCCTGATTCTAGGCCTCACTCTCTATCCACTGTACCACTTAACTACCACTATATTTAGTAGGTGGTATATATTACAGTATGTGTATATGTAAGTATATATGTACATACTATAAGTATATACCAGTATACACTAGACATATGGTGCAAATCCTACATGTATGTGTAAACATAGTATACATGTATATACTATATGTATACTCTCCTATACATACTGGAGTATTCTATGTATACTACACAGTATGTAGTATGGTATATAAGATTTGTATATTACTATAATATACTATAGTAGAGTATACATGTAGTATATACATAGATACTATATGCATACATATATATGCATATACTAGTGTATATTTGTTTATGCTTATAGTACATACACATATACTGTATGCATATATAGTATACACATACATACTATATGTAATAAACATATAATACATACTGTATATTAGTATATACTTATAGTTCATACATATATACCAGAAGTATATAAAAGTATATATATATATATATACATACAATATATATGTTCATTTCCTATATGTATTATTAGTGTAGACTATGTATATATGTATAAATTTACTAATATATACTATATTCTATATACTATGTATAAAACAAGTGAGATAATGGAGGGAGGGTGGTTCTACAAACCAGAAGGATGAAGAAAAGCTTCCTATAGGAAGTGATCTTTGAAATGGGTTCTGAAGTAAACCAAGGATTCTCAAAAGTTGAGGTCAGGAAAGGTGTGTATCCCAGGCAAGAGGGGATAACAGTCTGTGAAAAAGATAAGAGATGAAATGATATGCGTGATGAACACCAAGAAGTTCACGAAGGAAAGCGGTTAATAATAAGGCTGGAAAGATAAGCTGAAACTAGGTTTAAAGATCTTTAAATGTCAAACAGAGAAATTTGTATTTGATCTTGGAGGTAAAAAGGAGTCCTTGCAGTTAATTGAGTAGGGAATCCTAGGAGCCTTGGTTTAGAATTCGAATAGACTTTTCAGGTCATGGTCCAACCATCTTATTTTACGATTAAGAAAACTGAGACTCAGAGCACTGAGTAACTAGCCCAAGGTCAAGTACATAATAAGTGGCAGAACTAGAATTTGAACCCAGGGCCTGTGACTTCAAATTCAAAATTCTTTCCACTTCGATGGTGACATAGTCAAAGCTGTATTTGAGGGGTATCATTTTGAAAGCTGTGTGAAGGCTGGATGGGAAAGAGCAGAGACTGGATGCAGTGAGACCATTGAGGAGCTATTGCAACAGTTCAGGCAAGAGGTAATGAGTGCCTGAAGGTGGTGACTGTGTAAGGGGAGAGGAAGGAAAGGACTTGAGAGATGTTGAAATGTGATCAGTTTGTTACTGTTATCATTTCAGTCGTTTTTCAGTCATATTGGACTCTTCCTAACCCTTTTTGGGGTTTTCTTGGCAAAGATACTCGAATGGTTTGCTATTTCCTTCAGCTTATTTTACAAATGAGGAAACTGAGGCAAACAGGGTTAAATGACTTGTCCAGGGTCACACAGCTAGTAAGTGTATGAGTCTAGAATTGAACTCACGTAGATGAGTCTTCCTGACTCCAGGTCTGGCATTCCATTCACACACCACCTTATAAAATCAGTTAGAGGGGGCGGAGCCAAGATGACAGAATAGAAAGACTCACATTTGCTAGCTGCGAATCCACAGCCAATAGATTTCCTGTAAAAAGAATTCCTGACAAATTCTGGAACAGTGGAAACCGCGCAGCAACACAGTGAAGGAGATTTCCGTTGCAGAGAGCCCTGAAAAACCAACCGCAAAGGTACCCCGGACGGGAGCGGAGCCCTGCCCTGCGGAATGCTCCCCTTCCCCTACCCCAGCCGGCTGAGCTCTTCCCGGCCACGCGACACTGAGAGGAGCCAGCAGACCCAAGCAGGCTTCAGAAACCTGAATCTCCGGGCGACCACGAAGGTCCCTCCACCCACAGACGCACAGGTCAGTGAGAGAGATGGGCTGAGAGGGGAGCGGGGGATCTCCAGGACTCGGACCCCCTCGGGAGGCTGCGGCCACGGCAGAGGCAGAGGCCACTCCACCAGAGGCCACTTGGCCAGAGGCCCGCAGAGCAGGCAGGAGCTCCACCGCTGCTCCATTACAAAAGATCTCTGCATAAACCCCCTGAGGGAACTGAGCCTGGGAGGCGGCCCTGCCCCAACCTGAGAACCAGCAGATAAGCTCCCATTGAAGAGCAGTCAGGCCTGCCGCCAAAAGCCCTGAGGCTGGGGAGCAGCATTTGAATCCCAGACCCCAAGCACTAGCTGGGCGGACCTAGGCCTGGGGTGGAGAGGACTCTCA